>CM024754.1:189465173-190120713 GCA_014218235.1 Colocasia esculenta | reverse complement strand
AGTAGAGTAGATACCATATAGTAATGTAGAGATTAAGGTTAGAAATACTTACCTGCACTTACCTGACGAGCCATTGTTGGGTTCATATTCTGGAAACTAAGTGAATTCACATTCTAAATGATAAATGATAGTCAAACAATGTTTTTAATGATGAATGAGTTGAATTGATGTTTCATACATGTCAATGATACTATTTGGTTATCTATGTCTTCATTATACCTAACTATACATGTTTTATCATGTAGGTACAAGTGCATATAACCAAGCCTTCACAAATCATGAGAAAATGATCACAAGTACATTGTATACATGTACCTGTCGACAGACTCAAGGCATATGTCGACAGATGCCACAGTTGTGATCAGACAGAAAAGCACAGTTCAGAAAAAAAGAGCACCTGTCGACAGATGCTCAGAGACCTGTCGACGATGTCACAGACAGAAATGCCAGAGTTCTGTATTTGGCAAACTGACTTTGTCTGTCGACAGATGGATGTCGCCTGTCGACAGATGCCACAGGCCAGAACAACCTGAATCTGTCTATTGCAAATCTGTTGCAATCTGTCGACAATGCTCAATACCTGTCGACAGACGCAGAGAATCTTCAAATACGGAAACCCTCCTTCATATCCGAGATTGTGTTTTCAAGTCCCACGACTCTCCATATGAAAACACAACTATATAAGCATCCTTTTGAAGAGAATCTCGTACAGAAGCAGCCACAACCAAAAACCCTAAAGCCAAGTCCAAGAGAAAAGAGTTGCTGCTGCTCTGCTTCAAGTCTGCAGTGCAGAGACTGAAAGATCTGTTGATCCTGCAGTACTGAAGATAGATCGTCGTGGATTCACCTTCTCCATCAATCCAAAGCAGTCAAGTCAAAGTTTGAACTCCATCTAGACGTTCTCAGAAGAGTTCCACATCAGGATTTACTCCTATACTCTGAACTCTTCCTGTTTCACAATTCTTATCAATCGTGTGGGTGTTTGTGTGATTCAAGCGTCCCTTGTGCTTGAGATCACGTGTGTGTTGTTCTGATTGTGGGTGCACATCAGAAAACGTGTGTGTGTGAGTTGTAGTCACCGAACTCGCTCATAAGTAGTTTATTTTGTGTGTGTGTGTCGTGGACGTAGGATACACTGTTGTGTACTCCGAACCACGTAAATCTGGTGTCTCGTGGTTGATCGTTTCTACGATAGATGTTTGATAGGCACGTTGCATATTCACACGCTAGATAGGTTTCTACTTCATCTACACATAGTTTAGATCTTGATACTGTCTTGTTAATCTGTGCTTTAAGAAAAAGAACGTGATAATAGTTTTTAAGAGACAGTAATCTATTCAACCCCCCTTCTAGATTACATATTGGGAATTCCGCAATCCTTCAATTGGTATCAGAGCCGAGTTTCTCTGATTTATTGCTTTATCTGTTTGATCTTACGATCAGGAGATTCACGGTCAAAGGAATCTACCAAGGGTATATGGCCGAGGGACACTCAATGACCAGGCCACCCTTCTTGATGGCACTGACTATCCATATTGGAAAAACCGTATACAGGTGTTTCTACGTGCACAAAACTTTGAACTATGAAGATAGTCAGCAAAGGAGCGTACATACTACCTCAGGATGAAGATACATGGACTAAAGACCAGATTGCCAAGGGGACACTCAACTGGAGTGCCCTCAACATGATGCAGTGCGCGGTCCACCCAAAGGAGTATTCAAGAGTCTCCACATGCACCTCAGCTAAGGAGATGTGGGACAAGCTCGAGTTGATATATGAAGGTACGTCTGAGGTGAGAGAATCCAAGGTAAGCATGCTAGTCTCAGAATATGAAATGTTTAAGATGAACCATGATGAGACAATTTCTGACATGTTTGCTAGATTCATGGTACTTATAAATGGGTTGAAAGGACTTAAAAAGGAATACTCAGAGAGTGATTTGGTGAGAAAGATACTTCGGTCTCTTCCATCCTCTTGGAACACCAAAGTCACTGTCATCGAGGATTCCAAGAATCTTTCAACAATGAAAGTGGATGAAATGATTAGATCTCTCATGACTTATGAACTAAATGTAAAAAGAAAAGAAACTGAAGAGAATCCAAGGAAGTCTATTGCCTTGAAGGCTTCCAACAAAGTATCTTCAGATTCCAAAAGAGTGCCCAACAGGAGGCTCTGAGTCTAAAACCTCACTGATAGTGAGAATGACGAAATGGCCATGCTCACTAGACAGTTAAGAAGTTCCTAAAATTCAAAAGAAGAGGATCAGGAAACTCCAAACCTTTCAAAAGGGCACCAACAGGTTTGATTCTTCCAATAAAAAAACTGATGTTGTGTGCTATGAGTGCAAGAAGCAGGGACACATGAGAGGAGAGGCCCCGAGCTCAAGAAGAAACTGAAAAAGGACAAGTTCGTCTTCAAGAAAGCCAAAGCAATGCTGGCTACATGGAGTGATGAAGACGATGACGAAAAAAGTCAAGCTACCTCAGGAGATGACGAGATTCACTGTCTCATGGCAAGGAGTGATGACTCCTCTGAGGTAAACTCTTCCTTTGAATCTTTTTCTACTACTGAATGGGAAGAAGCTTAAACTGTCCTTTTTGAAAAATTCTGTCAATTCAAATCAGAAAATAAAGCACTCAAGAAGAGAGTCAATTCCTTGTTCATGAAACCATAATAATGATGAAATTGAATCTCTGAATAAGGTAATTGACATGATGAAAATAGATGAACAAACACAGTGAAGAGATGGATAGCATGAAAATTAAGCTTCAAGAAGTTCAAAAAGAGAAAGCTGATCTAATGAACTCTCTTGAAACTCTAAACAGTGAGCATGCTAATCTAAAAGAGAAATTGGAAAAAGCTGAAAAGGAGTTAAAAGGCAAATCAAAGGATCTATCTAGTTTTGTTAAGAGCAAACAAAATCTAGATGCAATCTTAGGATCCAATGTGTTTGTTGCTAGACATGGGATAGGGTTTCAAAATCCTAAGCCAAAGGAAATTGGCAAAAATCTATTGACTGATTTCATTGATCCTACCCCAAGTTCTAGCAATCAAAATCCCTCAAAGAAAAGGAAAAATCAATCCAAGGGTAAAAACCAGGAACCTAAGGCTACCAAGTTTGTTCCAACTAAGCTTAAGGAGTTGCTACTAACCCCAAACAGGGATGTCCCAAGGAAAAACAGCAAGTCCCTAAAGCTAAGTTCACTAGGCAACAAAAGGGTAAGATGCCTATGCATGCTCCTAAGAATCCAAAGCCCACTGTTGTTCATAAGCCATCATCATGTAAATCTGTAAAAAGATTGGGCACAATGAAAAACAATGCTGGAACAATCCAATAAAACAGAAAAGCAAACAAATTTGGATTCCAAAGCATTTACTGTTTGGCATGAATTATAAAATGGCACCCAAAGTAATTTAGGTACCAAAACCTCTTGTCTAATCCACATGTGCAGGAATGCCTAGCAGCTCACAATCAAAACAAATGGTACCTGGATAGTGGCTGCTCGAGGCATATGACGGGCGATAAAGAAAAATTCAGTTTCTCGTGGAAAAGGACAGAGGTCACGTTGTCTTTGGAGGTAACAACAAAGGCCAGATCATTGGCTCAGGTAAGGTTGGTAAGTTTGCCTCCAACTCAATAGATAATGTACTATTAGTTGATGGTCTTCATCACAATTTGCTTAGCATAAGTCAATTGTGTGATAAGGGCAATAAAATTGTTTTTGAATCAGATTCATGTCAAATCTTTGATAAGGAAACAGGAAGTCTCAAATTTTCTGGAAAAAGAATGAATAACATCTACATGGTTGATTTAGATGATCCAGAAAATAATGATTTATGTCTTGTAGCAAATAAACAGGATGAGCTTACACTGTGGCATCGTAGGCTTGGTCATGCGAGTTACAATGTTTTGCACAAGATCATGAGGCTCAAACTAGTAAGTGGACTTCCTGAAATCCCATTCAATAAAAATGAAAATTTATGTGATGCATGTGCACAGGGAAAACAGACCCGAAAAGCCTTCAAATCGAAAGCACCGGTAAGTACTTCCAAAGCTTATGAACTGTTGCACATGGACCTATTTGGACCTACTAGAACACTGAGTCTCAATGGCAAACGGTATGGCTTTGTCATTGTAGATGATTTTTCTAGGTTCACTTGGGTGAAATTTCTGGCTCATAAGAATGATGCAATTAATGTTTTTGAAGAATTCTTCAATAAAATTGAGCATGGAAATGTTCACAAGATATGCTCCATCCGCACTGATCACGGGGGAGAATTTGACAACAACTCCTTCACTGATTTCTGCAGGAACCAAGGTATAGAACACTTGTTCTCCTCCCCAAGAACTCCAGAACAAAACGGGGTTGTGGAGAGGAAGAATAGAACCTTGGTGGAGATGGCTCGTACGCTTCTGGTTGAAAGTCAACTTGCAAGAACCTTTTGGGCAGAAGCGGTAAACACGTCATGCTACATTCTTAATCGAGCCATGGTAATACTGGTATTCAAGAAAACTCCCTATGAGCTTCTGAAAGGTAAGAAACCATCCCTTGGATACTTCAGAGTTTTTTGTTCAAAGGTGTTCATACATAACAATGATAAAACTGATTTGGACAAATTTAAAGCCAAAAGCGACAAAGGTATTTTTCTTGGATACTCAGAACACTCTAGAGCTTATAGGTGTTTAATCTTAAAACTAGAAAAGTGGAAGAAACTCCACATGTTGTATTTGATGAATCTCAAACCAAATCTAATAGTTCTAATCCTTACAGGTTTCAAGATGAAACTGAAGATACAACACATGAAGAACTGCAAAGCAAACCAATACAATCTCTAAGTCAGTTCCAAAACTAAACAGTGGCTATCTACGCAGGTACAATGATGATGATGACGGACTTCTGTTCAGAAATGAAGATGAAGTACCTGCACAAGATCCACAACAAGAGGATGAACCACGACATGAAAGTCCTCCAGCCACCCCTCCTCCAGAACAGTCTCCTCAAGTGCAAGATCAACCCGGTCCTTCAACAATCACAAATGTGAGGTACTCTAAAGCACATCCACTTGAGAATGTCATAGGTAACATAAATGATTCAATTCAAACTAGGTCTCAAGTTAATCAAATAGTTGAACAGGATCATTTAGCCTTTGTCTCTCAAGTGGAGCCTAAAAATGTTGAAGAAGCCTTGAAAGAAAACTCATGGATTGATGCTATGCACGAGGAGCTAGGCCAATTTCAAAGAAACAATGTCTGGAGTTTAGTTCCTAGAACCCCGAAATTTCTGTAATTGGGACAAGATGGGTCTTTAGGAATAAACTAAATGAAGAGGGAAGGTGGTGAGAAACAAGGCTAGACTGGTTGCAAAGGGTTATAATCGGAATTTGGTGTGGATTTGAAGAATCTTTTGCACCTGTAGCTAGGCTAGAAGCAGTCAGAATCTTGTTAGCTATGCATGTTCAAACAAGTTCAAACTATATCAAATGGATGTTAAAACTGCTTTCTTAAATGGCTACATTATAGAAGAAGTTTATGTCTCTCAACCACCTGGCTTTGAACTTCATGACAAACCAAACCATGTATATAAATTGCACAAGGCTCTCTATGGTTTGAAACAGGCACCCCGAGCTTGGTACGACAGGCTAAGCCAATTTCTGGTAAGCAAACTACTCACTAGATAAAGTAGACCAAACTCTCTTTACAAAGAAAGTTCGCACACACATCATTGTTGTTCAAGTGTATGTGGACGACATAATCTTTGGTTCTACTAACCCTTCACTGTGTGAAGAATTCTCACATCACATGCACAGTGAATTTGAGATGAGTTTAATGGGGGAGCTTCAATTTTTTCTTGGTCTGCAGGTCAAGCAAATGGAAGATGGCTTCTTCATAAACCAAGAAAAATATGTCAAGAGCTTCTCAAGAGATTTCAGTTTGAAACTGCAAAATCTCTGCCTCAACATCGATGAGCACAAGCATTAAGCTAGAATGATGAGAAAGGTAAACCGGTAGATGCTAAACACTTCCGAGGTATGATCGGCTCACTCCTCTATCTTACTGCAAGTAGACCTGACATACATTCAGTGTTTGCCTCTGTGCTAGATATCAATCTAGTCCAAAGGAAAGCCCCTAATTGCAGTTAAGAGAATATTCAAGTATCTCTCAGGTACACATGATATGGGTCTTTGGTATCCAGCAAGTAGTAGCTTTAACTTAATCTCATATTCTGATGCTGACTATGCTGGATGTAAAATTGACAGGAAGAGCACTAGTGGCTATTGCCAGATGCTTGGTGGTTGCATGGTTTCGTGGGCATCCAAGAAGCAACATTCGGTTGCACTCTCCACTGCAGGCAGAATATGTTGCTGCAGGGAGTTGTGCAACACAAGTGTTGTGGATAAAAAGTCAGTTGTGTGACTACGACATTGACCTTGGATGCACACCAATCCTATGTGACAACACTAGTGCAATCAATCTATCAAAAAATCCCATTCAACACTCTAGGACAAAACACATAGAAATCCGTCATCACTTCTTGAGAGATGAGGTAGCCAATAGAAATTTGGAAATTAGCTTCATACCAATAGAACAACAACTAGCTGATATCTTTACAAAACTTGGCTGAGGATAGATTCACATCCCTTAGAAGAGAATTAGGCTTATGTAAAATTCAGTGACACAAATCCCAGTCCTTGATGTATGTTCCTATAAGCAACAACTATGGGGTATATCAAATGGTGATTTGTGGAAAAAACAGTTCGGCTTGTTTGGAAACTTTCATTATACGTGAGAAAATATTCTCCGCCAAGTACCCACAGTTGGAGCCCATTAAGGGACATCCATGTTGGATAAAGGGGTAAGTTTCATTTCATTAGCCAAATTACTCTGAAAAACAAACAAAAAAATCATAAATCGAAAAATACCAAAAACAGTTTCAATTCCATGAATGGTCTGCTGAATACATGTGTGCATATCTTGCTTGAATTGAATTGCATTGCTTAAATTTTGTCTTTTCATGAGCACACATCATGGGGGAGCTAGTTTAGATTAGATGGGTGTTGTTGTGAAGGACATTACTTACGATTGATGTTCATATTCTCCTTCACAAATAATTATCATTTCACATTCCAATCCACCTCTAAACTGGCCTTCAACAAGGATCTGTCGACAGCCCTTTCTTCCCTTGTCGACAGATAGGCCTCCACAGAACACAGGTTCTGAACTCTGTGTGCATCTGTCGACAGTCAACCATGCATCTGTCGACAGATTGCACAGGTTTTGTCCTCCCCACACAGCCTACAATCTGTCTGTGTGTAGCTGTCGACAGACACACTTGGCTTGTCGACATATAACACAGTAATCACAACCAGCAGAACATTCATTCATCTGTTTGTGTGTGACTGTCGACAAGCTCTTCTTAGCTGTCGACAGACACACTTCTACTTGGAATTTCAAGCCTATTCAATCAAAAACTCCTTGAGCTGGTTTCTCTAAAAATGTCTAAGGTGTCTATACGGTGTTAATTCATATATGACCACATCATGCGCATATATTAAAGCAATTTTCAACAATCTTGTGATTTTTACATACTACTCATGTTGAGTCTAGGTTCTATCATTCTGGAAACATTTTACTATTTTCAAAAACTTAACACCTAACTCTTCTACATAATTTACAAGTAGGCAAACATGGTTCCTTTTTTTTTGAAAGGTATTATGATCACTGAGTTTAATGTCTACAATTGATGGATAATCAATCACTACATTGATCTTCGGTTATTAAAACAATACTTAAAGAAAAGCTACCTATTTCTAAACAATTTCATTCCATTAGCTTAAAATGAATTAAATTTGGAAAAATGCAGAGCAATGATGAGTTTTTGCTAAGTAACCGGGAGTGGGCATCACAAATGTTTGCCCTCGCGTCAAAAGGCTAATTCATCAACTCTGTACAACGGTATGATGGACACTTTCACTGAGTAACTGGGGGTACGGGCACGTATAATGTCTACCCTCATGTTCAAAGGTGAGAAGTCTTCTTAACTACCACTTTTTCCCATTGCATAAAAGAATGGCAAATATAGAAAATAATGGAATAGTGTGAAGCCTCCACTGAGTGATAATTCCCATGGGTCATTGATGTTTTTGAATGTCTTGGCATTTAGATATTTCTCTCCTTGATCATTTGAACCTCAACTATAGGATTGTGTTGTCCTACACTCTAATTATAAAAGAGAAGAGTAAAAGTGTTTCTTTTTTATATCAGTGAGTGTTTTCTTCATGCTTCAACTTCAGACAATTAAGTATTATGTTTGAACCATAAAGGATATTGAAGTGGCCTTCTTATCTCCATGTAATGATCAGTTTCTATTATGTATTCACCTTCTATACACCTTAAGTAATCAGTCAAAAATCATTACTCAAGAGTTTCTTTTTTCAAATTCCACATCAAACATCAACAAGTATACATTCTGCAGGGATCTGTCGATAGATCCAAGTTCCTCTGTCGACAGACGGCGGCTGCCCTGTTTGGAAGTCCAACGGGCACACCGTTTGGGACTGTTTTGGTGGGCCATTGCTTTTTAAACATCCCCCCACTTCTTTAAATAGGCATCTCCGGCCCTTCCACCTCCAACACCACCCCAATCATACCCTCTTTCTCCCACATACATCCCTTTCCCCTTTCTGGACGGGAAACCCTACCTCCATCCCCCTTGCTCGATATCCTTGCTCTTCCCTCTACCTCCTGCCCTTCTTCCCCTTCCTACGTTCTTGCCTCATTTTTTCCATGGCCCCCAAGGCGAAGAAGTTGGTCTCTCGTTGTCGTCCTGCCTCCTCCTCGCCCGGCGAAGGATCCAGGGTTCACGATGAACGCCGGACCAAACACCGGGATGATCGCCTTCCAGAGTTGGTCGTACCTCCCCGTCTCCACCTCACACGGGTTCACGGTACATTCACAAAGTTCGTTCCTCCACATTCTGTGGATTTCCATTCATTGGCCGATCTCTTCCCCAACCTCCAACCCCTATTCGATACCCAGGGTTGCGCTCATACGACATACTCTCCCACTGCCGTAACTGAGTTCTTCAACAACCTAGCTTCCTCCGATCAGGCGTTCTACACCTCTGTGAAGGGCACTCCCTTTAAACTCACTGCTAACCTTTTTAGCACTGCCCTCCAGATTCCGAACACCTTGGCGGATATTCTTGATCATCACCCCGACGCCTCTGTCTACTATCCCCTTCTTACTCTTCAACCCTATGATAACACCAAGAAGATTGCTAAGCTCAATGCCAACACTTTCCTCCCCTCAACCGCATGATCCACCAAATCTTCACCACTTGCATTGCGCCGAAGCATGGCAGTCGTGAACTCATCACCAATGTTCACAAATCATTGTTTACCTTCTTCCTTGATTGTGAACCCATCAATCTTCCTCTCCTAATGTTTCGCTTGATCACCCAGTGCTTCTACCACCCAGGAGATCCATGCCCTTCGCTTTCCCAATTACTTCTCTTTTGAAGTTTATTAGCATTCCCATTCCAGACAGTGAGTGTGTCTCACTCAACTCCCGCAACAGTTTTGATATCACTGCCGCAACACGCATGGGATACAAGCTAGTGGATGGGGTCGTGATCCGAGAACTCAAGGGCAAGGCACCTTCTGCTGCCGAGGATGAAGACTCCATCGGGGATGACGATCAAGCTGCTGATGAAGAAGATGATGAAGACTCCCAGTCAGAGCCACTAGATGCTCCGGGAGATGTTGGTGTTGATGTAGCTGCTCAGCCCTCCATTCGGGATTTGATAGGACAGCTACAAGTGCAGATGACACATGGCTTTGAGAGGCTGAATGCAAGAATGGATACCTTGGAAACATGCCTTGACAGACTAGCCACTGAGGGTCATGCCACCCATCGAGCTCCTGAAGATGATGCTGCATAGATAGATTTGATGTCTAGGAGTGGGTCATGTCATGTTTTCATTTCAGTCTGAGTCATGTCGTTTCTTTCTTATGTTATTTCATGTATTTTCTCCTTCACTTCATGTTATTTCAGTCACACTTTTGTCATGTGAATGCTTCACTTTCCTATGAATGAAATCACATGTTCTGTGTAAATCTCAAAGTGTGATTGTTGTCTTTACTTTTGATGTTGTCAAAAGGGGGAGAAGAAACCTCAATTGCATGAGCATTAATTGAATAATTTTGTCATCATCAAAAAGGGGGAAATGTTGGGTTCATATTCTGGAAACTAAGTGAATTCACATTCTAAATGATAAATGATAGTCAAACAATGTTTTTAATGATGAATGAGTTGAATTGAGGTTTCATACATGTCAATGATACAATATTTGGTTATCTATGTCTTCATTATACCTAACTATACATGTTTTATCATGTAGGTACAAATGCATATAACCAAGCCTTCACAAATCATGAGAAAATGATCACAAGTACATTGTATACATATACCTGTCGACAGACTCAAAGGCATATGTCGACAGATGCCACAGTTGTGATCAGACAGAAAAGCACAGTTCAGAAAAAAAAGAGCACCTGTCGACAGATGCTCAGAGACCTGTCAACAGATGTCACAGACAGAAATGCCAGAGTTCTGTGTTTTGGCAAAACTGACTTTGTCTGTCGACAGATGGATGTCGCCTGTCGACAGATGCCACAGGCCAGAACAACCTGAAATCTGTCTATTGCAAATATGTTGCAATCTGTTGACAGACGCTCAATACCTGTCGACAGACGCAGAGAATCTTCAAATACGGAAACCTTCCTTCATATCCAAGATTGTGTTTTCAAGTCCCACGACTCTCCATATGAAAACACAACTATATAAGCATCCTTTTGAAGAGAATCTCGTACAGAAGTAGCCACAACCAAAAACCCTAAAGCCAAGTCCAAGAGAAAAGAGTTACTACTGCTCTGCTTCAAGTCTGCAGTGCAGAGACCGAAGATCTGTTGATCCTGCAGTACTGAAGATAGATCGTCGTGGATTCAACCTTCTCCATCAATCCAAAGCAGTCAAGTCGAAGTTTGAACTCCATCCAGACGTTCTCAGAAGAGTTCCACATCAGGATTTACTCCTATACTCTGAACTCTTCCTGTTTCACAATTCTTATCAATCGTGTGTGTGTTTGTGTGATTCAAGCGTCTCTTGTGCTTGAGATCACGTGTGTGTTGTTCTGATTGTGGGTGCACATCAGAAAACACGTGTGTGTGTGAGTTGTAGTCACCGAACTCGCTCATAAGCAGTTTATCTGTGTGTGTGTGTGTGTGTGCCGTGGACGTAGGATACACTGTTGTGTACTCCGAACCACGTAAATCTGCGTGTCTCGTGGTTTGATCGTTTCTATGATAGATGTTTGATAGGCACGTTGCATATTCACACGCTAGATAGGTTTCTACTTCATCTACACATAGTTTAGATCTTGATACTGTCTTGTTAATCTGTGCTTTAAGAAAAAGAACGTGATAATAGTTTTTAAGAGACAGTAATCTATTCAACCCCCCTTCTAGATTACCATATTGGGAATTCCGCAACCCTTCAGCCATCTTTTGATTTTCTGATTTTTTTTTTTGGATTTTCTGAATTTTCTGATTTTTTTTATTTTCTAAATAAATAAAGCAATAAAGATAACAAGATACAAGCTTAATGTGTACCAAAATGATTGAAGAATTTAGCATGAGTGCAAACATATCTTAAAATGACAATAATGATCGTGTGAATGCGAAGGAATTAGCCAACAAAACTCAAACACGGAACGCGATAGTATGACCATCGCCACCTTAAAGTGAAAGCGACGATGAATCTGCCGCGACCAGGTGGCGACATATCGATACGTCACGATCACAGGTTTTGCGCCCAGAACACAAAAGGCCACCCGAGAACTCTGTGTTTGCTTCTTACTTGGACTCCCAAAGCTCTCTAATCTGGGTTTAACTCCTATTAACCCTTCTAAACCCTCTCCCATCATGAATAGGAGTCCTAAGTGTCTATAAATAAAGGGGAAGAGGCCAAATTCGCAGCTCACACCCTCCTCTTCTCTTCAAGCTTCCAAGCTTCAATGGCCATGAGGAGAGCTCCAAATGCTCTCATGAGTGAAGAAGGTTCCTACGAAGGTCCCAAGCATGCCCGGACGTCCTATGGCGAGCTCCTGAGGCTGACGGACATCCCCAATCATCTAAGTAGCCATGGCGTTGTGAGAGAGGTATGTAAGATGGTCTTTTCAATTTTCTGTGATTTTTAACTCCGAATTTCTTCATTAATGCACTTTCTTCTTCTTCTCCCCTCTTTTTCCTTTTCTTCTTCTCCTCTAGCTCTTTCCTTGCTCCCGCCGATATTCTAAGCTCACGTGGATCGCACCTATGATCAAAGTCTTACCCATACATGTAATCCGCGCCTTGAGAGAGTGGGGTTTGGGGGGTGTTTTGATAGCTGCCCACAATTATCACAAAATCTCCTTTGATTGGCATAGAATTACCGCCTTGATAGAGCTTTGGCATCCACAAACCCACACTTTTCTTTTCCCAAAGTTTGAGGCCACCGTTCTTCTTGAGGAGGTGGAAACATTCATGGCACTACCCAAAACCACAAGGGAAGATGAGCAGAGAATATGCTATACTATTGAGCCTATCAACCTAAAACTTATCCTAGGTGAATTCATGATCGATCTCGGGGATGTGCACACCATGATCGGCCCTCAATATATTCACCTTGTCCCTTTGTCTAAGTGGGTCATATCTCACTGTAAGAATAAATGCGGGAACTACCAAGAGATAGCCAAAGCCATGGATATATGCTTATATGGGGTGGTACTCATCCCATCCGGAGATCACCTCTTAGACTATGCAGGCATCAGTGCCATTAGTGGGGTATGGCGGGGACTCTCCCTCTCTCATGCGGTTCTAGCCTATCTTTATACGGGACTCACATCGGCAGCTACGAGGGGCCCACTTTATGGCTCCATAATCCTCCTAGAGTGTTGGTTAGGAGTGAGGATAAAGTTCAAGCATGTAGAAAATCCCACTACCGAGAGTCGGATCTTTGGGTGCCATCCACTGTGTTTCATTGGCGAAGCGGCCAAGTTCTCCGATCGCATTGTGTGCAGGACAGTAGATAAGAAAACTTAAAGTGCATGGCGACTGTACCTCAACACACTTCTGATAGAGCACTTCGCCATGGATATAGCGGCGCTACGCGGAGTGGACATCCAGCTTCCCCTTGGGTGCGAACTGGACCTACAGCTTGTGGGGAACATGGCGATGGTTCTCTACAATCGTCACAGGTGCTATCTTCATATCGGGAAGCCGAGGACGAGGCTACTTTAGCCATCGCACTTGCCTCCTATGAAGAAGAGATGCTTGGGAGATCCGGAGGACGAGCAGACTGTGCGGAGTGTGCTGGCGATATGGCATGTGTGTGCCACTCATGCCTTTCCACCCACGGTGCACGAGGAGCCCGAGACATACCAGGAGTACCACAGAGAGTATAAGGAGGTTCGGCCATGTGAGGGCCGTGAGCTTGCAAGAGAGACATGATTGTATTTTTGGAATTTTTGGGAGACTTAATGTGTTGAGAGGATGATAGTGATGTAACAGACATTTCATGAGGGTTTTCAACTTTTTTATTTGATGTATGCATTTGAGATTTAGCATGAAAATATAGATTTTTTAAGAATTCTGTGAAGAAACTGATAAGGCGACACCATGTGTGTCGCTACCTATAACGCGTCTGATCAACTATCGCGACCAAGATTCTTAACGCGATAGGGAGCGTCTCGTGACCTGAACAGAAGGCGACGCACTCCTTGTCACGATGACACGACTGAGGTGGTTTGAATTTGGGGCCCCCCACGCACCTCCTTCTCTTTCCCTCTTCACTCTTCTCTCTCTTCCCTCTCCCTCACTTCCTCTGGCGACAAGGACTCCCCCCCCCCTCTCTTCTTCCGGCGACAAGGACTTCCCCCCCCTCTCTCTTCTCTCCCCTTCTTCCAGTCTCCTTCTCCTCTTAACCTTCTTTTTCAGTTGCCCATGCAATGGAAGGCGGTGACGGCCAAGGCGGCGATGGAGGTGACCGGCGGGAGAGGAGGTCCAAAAGGACCATTAGCAAGCATCAGACGGCCGGAGAGGGGCCATCTACAATGACAGGGAAGGAAGCCCCAGTCCTCCCCATGGAGGTGGACCCGATGGAGGGCCCGGGCAAGGAAGAGGCCATCGGCCCCAAGAAGGTAAACCCAAAACTAACCCGTGTGTGATTATGAGTGGGGGGAATGTGAACAAGGTGCTAGACACCTTCGTGTAGGGCCTTTGCCCAACGTGAAACAAGCAGAGAACGGGTTTTGCCGTTCCTGGTCGGACCTATGAATGCGACAAGATATCAGTCGCTTTACCAATAAGAACACGACAGACTTTCTGTCACCTTAATCAGGTGACGGATGGATCGTCGCCTTCAAGAACCTGAAAGCGATGGCCCTTGTGTCGCCTTCAGAAGGCGACATATCCTTTGTCGCGACCTGAATAGAGTGTATTCTTTTTGGAATTTGGACTGACCTTTGTGCTTTTGTAGCTATTTTTTAGAGTGAGCTTCGGTCCCGATTGGGGTGGGCTGTTGTCCGGGCTATCTATCAGGGATTTTCGGACTTCCAGAGGACGCGGCTCGAGGAGATGGGGTTCGGCCCCTTTCTAAGGCTAGATGAGCTGACGCCGGATGTGGCGCTCATCCAGGCGTTGAAGGTGAGGTGGGACCCTGGGTGCCACGCCTTCCTCTTTCTGGGGTCACATGATCCCCACACTAGAGGACGTGGCACGGACCACTGGCCTGAGGGTGGATGGCCAGGCGGTGATGGGGGTGACCTACCCGAGCTACCAGGAGATGATAGAGAGGCTACTGGGACTGGAGGTGATGCAGGAGAGGTCGTCCCTCATACCGAGGATGAGGCTGCAGGCGAGCCTAGGGGTGGCAGACGTGCATCACCAGACTGGAGAGGGCCAGGACGAGTACATGTCCCGACTGACAGCGGATGCCAGAGCAGCACTGGCAAAGGAGGAGGGAGCGGCAGCGGATCGCGACTTGAGGCGGTTCCTGATCCTCGTGATTGGGAAGCTGATCCTGGGGACCAGAGGGGACCCAGTGAGCCGCAGGTGCCTGCCCCTGTTAGAGGATTTGTCCCAGGTTGGGACCTATGCTTGGGGTGCGGCCCTCCTGGCCCACCTCTTCGACAGCCTGGGCACCTCCGGCAGGGAGACGGGAGTGGCCGGCTTCTTTCCCTTCCTCTAGGTACGCTTCTCACCCTTTACCCTTTATTGCTTTTCCTGCTTATTTAATTGTGGTATTGATGAGGTGTTTTGCATGTGTGGGCCTACTACTACCTCCCCTCCCTGGGTCGGGGCGTGCCGAGGCGAGCGAGCGTTGTGCCGCTACTACAGCGCTGGAGGTTCTGCCGTGATGAGCGGTCCCTACGCTTGCAGGTGACGCTCATCCAGGACACATTGGACACCGTCCCCTTCAGACATGTAAGTATTTCTATCCTTGCACCCTTCCCTTCTTTATCACTGACAATTGACTAACATATTTCGATATGGTGTGTAGGTTGAGTGGACTCCCTATGTTGGGGAGGACGACACGGACCAGCCGTGGGTGGAGCAGGGCCGCCCTTACTTTGGCAGGGAGATTTGGCTCCATGCCTTTAACACGGTGGTACCACTCCACCTGCGGCTGGTTGCGAGGACCCTGGGACTCCACCAGGCAGCATTGGAGTTCCCGACTCAGTAGAGACCATGGGAGAGATCGGGTCGCAGCTTCCGGAGCCTCCAGCAGGTCACAGACTGGAGAGTGCGAGCTCAGGAGCAGCTCGAGGACTGGTGCCAGTGAGGCCGGGTGGTGACCTCCGAGGCCACCAGCGACGAGGACTACTTCCATGCCTACGCACGGAGGTACGGGACCCAAGTCTACAGGGGGACCCGACGACCGGTGAGTGTTACTAACCTAGCCCTTTCTAGATATTTTGATCATTCATTCTTGGCTAACCAGTCCTGTGTTTGCAGTTTGATCCCGAGGGTCGGATCGCCTCCCTTGAGGGCTTCCTCCACTCCACGATCCAGCAGAGGGACGACCTCCAGCAGACCGTGACGGAGCTGGTGAGGACTCTTCTTCCTATCCTTTCTACCCTTAGTTTCAGTTGATTGACTTCTGTGCTTTTTCCTTGCAGCGCGCCGAGCTGGAGCGGGTGCCGCAGATGGTGGAAGGTGCCTCCACCTCTCGGGATGAGCCTGGCCACTCCGTACTGGAGGGTCGGCTGGCGGCAGTGGTGACTCGGGCGGAGGATGCCATGGCCCAGCTGCGTGAGCGGGTGAGTTATTGACTACATGCCCCTTGTTTTTTTTTTTTTTTTTCCTTATTGACTACCACCGAGTTGCGAGTTTTGATCTTTTACACTTAGGTTTTTTTTATAGATCTTTTTTCAACTGACTTTTTTATCCTTCCATAAGTTGATTGTATAAAGGGACCTTGTTTATAGGTTTCTTAATTTAGATTTCTTTTTTTCCGTTTTGAGCTCTTTGGACACCGACTCATAAATTGACCTGGGTGGCATCCAGTTGTAGTGGTTCATTTCATTCAAACTATATGAAATTAATAGTAATATTGACCTGAGGGGCTTGCTGTGAGGGGCCTACTCCTCAGATGGCAGAGATCAGTTGCTCGACCATAATGCCAAACTGAAGCTGTAGCTCTTTCCGGATGAGAGTTCTCATGTCCTCTCCACCACTGTTGGGCGGCGCAGCAAATGAACTCGTGTATGCCAGAGGAGCGACTGGACTTGCATATGAGGACAACACTGGAGTAGTATCCAGGCTGTCCCCAAAGCCGTACACTCGGCCCTTCCTCGGCCCTCCTGTTGCGTCGACCCAAGCCTCCAGATCCAAGTCTGGCTGGGAGTGCCCTCTACATAGCAATCTGCATCGTCCTGTCATAGGTCTCCTGCAGAACAAATTAAAAATGTATTATTGAAATCATATTTTTTTAATATCTAAATTGAATTCAAAATTTATATTTTGACTTACAGTAATCGTGCGAGCACTCTCGCTGACATAGTCATCCGTCTCCTTCCGCTTATGAGTCTGATCATATAACTCGCGAAAATTAGGGGCACACTCGAGCTCGTGACGCTTACAATTCAACAAAAGTAGTTTCAGAATAATAATTAATGTGTTAAGCAATTGAACAATAATATGCTTACCAATTTTTGGTTGTGGGTCACATAAGATACAGACCCACTAGTATGCACATTCTTCTCTGGATGAGTTGCTCGATTGCGTTTAGCCGCATGTGACCTCTCCTGCCATGGACCAGTAGCCCAACGATGATAAAGCGATTCCCAATAGTCCCTCCTCAGCCACACAAGGCCGTAATCCATCCAAGCCGTAGGATCCCGGCTGCCTGTGGTCTTCGTTGCCTTGTCTCGGCCCTCCCATATCGACTTTCTGAAATTAGTCTGGGCTGTAGACTCCCAGACGACTCGTGCTCGAGGGAGATCCTCCGGTCTCATGAACACATACCTCCGCTGTTTAGAAATAAAATTACTTAACTTTGTGCACTAACAGAGAGAGGCGGACATTAAAGAAATGACTTCAAATTAGTAAAAAAAAATAATACCGTGAACATGTCAAATAATAATTCCTGGACGGATAGGGAGAACTCTTTCCATGAGTCCACTGGTCCTGGAACGTGTGCGTGGACCAACGACGTAATATAGCAGGAGGCAGAGTCTGGATCTATCTTCCCCCTGCAATTGCACATTAATTTTGTACATGAACTATATAACATAAATAACAAATACAGTAAGTTTGAAGTGATCAAGTTTACCCAGAAATCCAGCATGGCTGGCGTCCAGGTAGCTGAGACCCCTCTTCATCCGCCACTGGATGATGGCTCTCTACCTCTGTTGAAAACAATTAAGTACACTATTATTAAAAAAATTGGAAGACAATAAACGTACTAAAGTATGGAAACATACATGTACTTGTTGGTGATTGGGATGGGAAAGGTGACGCTATTGGGCAAGAGGCGGACCCTGCAAAATTATATGCACATTAGAAAATATGAATTTAATATGAACAATAATATATAGAATTTTATGTTTGGGTACATATACATATACCTGTCGCCCGGACGATCGGCGTAGACGGGGAGGCAGACCCTGCAAAATTATATGCATGTTAGAAAATATGAATTTAATAAGATCAATAATATATAGAGTTTTGTGTTTACATATACATATACATGTCGTCGGGATGACCGGCGTGGATAGGGAGGCGGACCCTGCAAAATTATATGCACGTTAGAAAATACAAAGTTAATATGAATAGTAATATATAGAGTTTTGTGTTTGGGGGACGGGCAGGCGGACCCTGCAAAATTATATGTACGTTAGAAAATAGCAAGTTAATATACACAGTATAATAAAATAATTGGGTTGAGTCCATATATACCTATCCACGTAGACCCTCGGCCTACGGAGGTGGAAACCCTCCCACTTCGTCCTCCAAGTACCATATCTCTATTGAGAAAAATAAAGATATAACATGTCATCAGCACTCAAATTTGAAGTAGCTATTTAATAACATATAATTAGCAACAACACTCAGTTCTTACAAAATTTTATAATATTATCTATATTCATCATCAGATGCTGAAGATATGTCTAATTCAACGTCATCTTCGTCATCCTCTTCAAATTTGTCCTCATCATCGGGGGACTCTTCCTCCTCATCAGACTCCACCTCCCGCTTCTTCCTGTTCGTTATCCTTATATAAGCAAATTGGTTCATTTATATCATCAACACTGAACTGCGTAGAAGAAGCCAACTCTTGTGCGTCACTCCGGTCTGATTGGAAATAATTGTCATTAACACCTTCGAGCTCTATATCAGCTGGGAGAAGCTCATACTCAGGGAATTGCCTTGTTTTCACTCTACAAGCAGCCCACCAATCTCTCAATTTGAGGGATGAATAATTCTAATAATAAACTTGTTGGGCTTGTACCGCCAGAATGAATGGCTCATACGTACTCAACTTGGACTTATGTTGTCATCGACGATCCCATATGTTGTGTCATTACGAATAGAAGTCGGATGGAACCAATGACACTTGAAGAGAAATACATTGTTCCCTTGTCCCAAAAATTGCACTTCAATGACTTCTACGAGAATGCCATAATAGTCTACATCATTTTCATTGTAGACACTTCCCTTCACACATACACCGCTGTTCATTGTAGACTTATTCCGTCCATAATCTCTCATGTGAAATCGGTATCCATTCACAATGTAGCCTGGATAGACACGTACAATCTTCGAGGGCCCATAACTGATCTCTTGAACTCTTGAATCAGTAATAAAGCCTTATTCAACCTATTATTAAAAAAAGGGACAGACAATGACAAATTACAACAACTAATTATGCATAAGAACACAACACTTATGCATCAAAATATTTAGACACTTACTCGACATCTTAACCAAGTAGCAAAAGACTTCTCCCGTTCCTTTTCAACCTGCACGTCAGTCAGACGTGGATTTCGTTGCAGTATGACTGAGTCAAACTCTCTGCGATGAAAATGTCACACAACCTCTAAGTTTTGCGAATTGCAAGCAAATGAGGTACATGATTAGTGTTGAGAGTTTACTCAAAGTAAGGGTCCAGTTCTGTGCAATTCATGAAGATGTAGATCTCCGCAGCTACCAACTCTCTATCTTCGAGTGTGCGAGTAGAAGAATATCTGAACGCTCGTCCGGGACACTTGAATATAGAGAGTTGGTCAGACACATTAGAATCTCCACCATCATCATTACGTGGAAGTTGTGTGTGTCGAGTTTGTAGTTCCGTGTCAAAGTACGTCGAACAAAAGTTCGATATCTCTTCAATAAGGTACGCCTGGGTAATGGAGCCCTCAACTTGTACTTTGTTGCAGACTTTCATCTTAAGATCGTGCATGCACCTACGACAACAATTCAAATGAATACATATGAAATATAAAAGATCGTCGTAATGTGAATAAATTGAGACACAAGAATATACCTTTCAAACGGATACATCCATCGAAATTGTACTGGTCCTCCGACTCTAGCCTCATATGGCAAATGGATGATCAGGTGCTCCATTGAATCAAAGAATGCTGGAGGAAATATCTTCTCTAATTTACAGACTGCCTGTATTATATTTTGCTCCATATTTTGCAAGTCATGAAGTCTGAGTTCTGATGCACATAAAATCCTGAAAAATTGACTCAGCTCGGTCATTGCTCCCCATATTTGCTTCGGCAACAACTCACGAAAAGCAATTGGAATCAGTCTTTGCATGAAAACATGACAGTCATGACTCTTCATTCCGTATATTTTCCCCTTGTTGACATTTACACAACGAGCAATATTCGGGACATATCCATCCGGAAATCTCAATTGCTTCAACCATTAACAAACTTTCTTAATCTGTCTGGCCCCAAGCACATATGAAGCTTTCGGTTGCACCACTTTTCCACTAACATGCTGCAGTTCTAGTTTTGGACGTCTGCAAAGTACTTTCAAATCCATTCGTGCCTTGACGTTATCCTTCGTTTTACCTTTGACGTCCATAACTGTGTTGAACACATTATCAAAAATATTCTTTATATGCATGATGTCTTGGTTATGTCGTATCAAAAGTGTTGACCAATAAGGCAATTCCCAAAATATGCTTTGCTTCACCCAATTGTGATTCTTCCCAAATCCTGGGATTTGTCGGGTACTACCAACCAATTGTGATACAGTCGGTAAGTTCTGGACCTGCCTCGCCATGTTTCCACCAGACACCTGTTCCATATCTACCTCATCCATCACAATTGTATTTTTCATAAATGAATCCTTTTGCATTCGGAAAGGATGGACACTTGGTAGAAACCGACGATGACAATCGAACCAACATGCTTTTCCCCCAGATTTCAACACGAATGATTTAGAATCCTCCATACAATAAGGACATGCCAACCTCCCATGTGTGCTCCAGCCAGATAACATGTCGTATGCTGGAAAGTCACTTATTGTCCACATTAATGCAGCCTTCAAATTGAAATTCTATTTTCTGGATGCATCATAAGAGAGAACCTCATCTGACCATAACAATTTCAGCTCATCAATCAACGGTCTGAGATATATGTCTAAATTTTTTCCTAGACTTTTTGGATCAGAAATCAGCAATGAAAGGAATAGATTCTCACACTTCATGCACATGCCTGGCGGAAGGTTGTACGGTGTTAAGAATACTGGCCAACATGAGTAAGATGCCACTGAACCTCTGAATGGATTGAAACCGTCTGTGCATAAACCCAGCCGCACGTTGCGTGGATCCCTTGAGAAGTAAGGATGAAGATGGATAAAATTAGCCCAAGCTTCATCATCGGCAGCATGACTGATTTCACCATCATCACGACGGACTCTTTCCGCATGCCAAGTCATATGTCCAGCTGTCTTCGGGGACAAGAACAACCACTGCAATCTAGGTGTGATCGGAAAGTACCACAATGACTTATATGGAACATCCTTCTGCTTTGACTTGTCTCCTCTCTTAGGGTTGAATCTATCATGCTTACAGATACAACATGATGTCTTATCTGCATCATTTTTGTAGTACAACATACAATGATTAGGACATACATCAATTTTTATAAAACCAAGCCCCAGATCATTCACCATCTTCTTCGCATGGAAAAGATCATCAGGCAACCTCTCTGATTGCGGAAGCATACTCTTGACGAATAAGAGAAGTCGATCAAAACAACTCTCACTCATATGAAATTCAGACTTCAAATTCAATAGATGCGACACTGATGACAACCGTGTATGCTTCACACAACCATCCCATAATGGCTCATCAGCATCTCGAAGTAACTGATAAAATCTCTGAGCTGTATTAATCGGCACTTCTTCATTTGTTTGGTCATCATGAATATTGAACTCCGGACCAGCAGCGTTGACAAACATGTCTACGTACGTACTTGTGGAGGCAAAGTTGGCTGGTTCAGACGACTGGATATTAAACTCACCATGAGACGACCATAACTCATGATGGGCAACATATCCTCTCGTATACAAATGATGTTGCACATCCCATGTCGATATCCACTATTTGTTCTTACAAGCCGAACACGGACATCGGATGTTACCCATCGGATGTTACCCATCGGATCAGCTGCTACTGATGAATTCCTCAATGCAAATCGAATGAAACTGTCAACTCTGTCTTTAAACTCCTTTGTCACAACTCCATTAACTATTCCACAGTACATCCATGACCGATTCTCATAAGACATTTTTCCTACACAGATTAAATGTCATGTCACGAGTTAAAACCCAACACAACCTCACATCCTTCGAGTAAGTCAAAATGAATAGGTAGGACATATTATTTAAATTATCACTTTTTACCCATCTGTGAATATTTGATCGCACTCAGATGGCCATTTACTATGTGTTTGTATAATTTTCTGAAAATTTCGGCAGCATCTCCCCACACCTCTCTGATATACCAAAAATATTTATTAATTAAGATATTTTCTTAAACACTTACTAATAAGTGGTTAAGAAAATATTCTAAATCAATAAAGGTATATCAGAGAGGAGTGAGTAGACGCACCCGAAACTTTCAACAAATAATACAAACACATAGTAAATGACCACCTAACTGCGATCAAACATTCACAGACTGTCCAAAACGGGACAATTCAAGACTTTGAGTTAGATATACACGTTCTCATCAATGAAAATAAAACTCGTGCACATCAATCACAAAGTCTTAAACGGGAAGGTTCATTGACACGGGCTTACCACGCTCTCGTGAGGTGTGTGCAGTGATAAATTGCTATACATGCATAGATTAAATTTAAAAACCACATAAATATGAATAGAAAATGAAAACAAAATATACATGTGAACAAGTGCAATATTAAAACAAATTCACACATACATGTAAATGAATTACATTAAAGTAAGAATTGCAATATTAATCAAGAAAAAAATTCGTGGTTAAAAACATTTCTTGCAAGTATTTGAACAACTTCAAAGGAAAAAAAACGGGTGCACTGGCCCTGTGTTTTTGAATTTCACCTACTTACACGGCAACCAATAGTTGACAGGAAAAGATTGGGGGAGTCAGGTTCAGAGAAATGGAGAGGGACTGCCTACTTGCCCATGGGGCCGCTGCAAACCTTCACGAACGCCCGCTGCGAACCTTCACCAACGCTAGGCGTTCATAAAGGTTCGCAGCGGCCCATGGGCAAGTAGGCAGTCCCTCACGATTTCTCCGAACCTGACTCCCCCAAATCTTTTCCTGTCAGCTACTGGTTGCCATGTAAGTTGGTGAAATTCAGGAACACAGGGCCAGTGCACCCTTTTTTTTCCCTTTGAAGTTGTTCAACACCTTGCAAGAAATATTACATAAAACAAGTGCAATACTAAACAAATACATTAAAATAAGAAGTGTAATACTGAACATTAAACTGAAAGTGAACAATTAAACGTAAACTAAACTAATGTCTACCTTTTTGTTGCCAACTTTTTAATCTATAATTCAGATGGATGATAAACTTTCTGTATTGTCATCTACCTTTTATGTATAATGTACACCTCAAAATTGAAAATAATTCAGGTTGCCCTCTCTAGATTTCTCTCTCCCTCTCTCTCTATCTTTATTTTCCTTTCGGAAAAGGATTCGGGTGAGCATCTAAACTATATGGTTCTCTCAACATTCCAACCTGATCAGATCAAATTAGTGTTTAATCTCTCATCTAACTTTTTTATGGGGGGTTGATATTCTCTGTCTGGTTTTTTTTCTTTTAAAAAAAACATGTTTAAATCTGGAAGAACTAGGATCGACCAAACTTCCGGCGGATTGGCCGAGTGGATCTGATCCGATCCGGATCAGGATCGGCCCAGGGCATTCCTTGGGCCGATCTGATTCTTTGTTCCTTGGATATAGGTAGTCTACCAAAAGAAGTAAGTACCCTCAGTACATGCTTCCTATAACTAAACAACTTAAAACTTCCTTGCATTGTCATCTTTTGATCACCCTATGCTCATATATTTCACATAAAATAAGATGAATAAGGTAAGCATGTCGATTCTACTTAATCCGGCAAGAAACTCTAAAAGCATCTGATCGACTTAAGTTCAAGACTAACCTTATTTGTCCTATTTGATCTCATGATTGAACATTAACCAAGATAGGATAAAGAATTGAAATGATAAAGCAACAAATGACATTCATAATTACATTTCTCAAGCTACTATAGTATCATTCAAAATTTAAATCAGAGCTGAGAGTCCAATTTCAGTTCTGATAATTATAACTCATCACGCATTTATCAGCTTTTAATTGTGTAGGAGATTTTTCTCATTTGACCGGTCGCATTGTGCAAGGGCAGGGGGTGGCGGTGGGGTGCAGAAGGGATGGGAGTAGGAGGGGGTCGCCGGCAGGAGGGGGAGGGGGGTGCAGGGGTGGGGGGCGGGCCGGGGGTGGGAGGGGGAGGGTGTGGGGGTGGGGGGGTGGGGGGCCTTGCACAGGAAGGGGGGGAGGGGGCGTATAAGGGATGGGAGGGGGAGGGGGTCGCCGGCAGGAGGGGGAGGGGGCGGCAGGGGTGGGGCACGGGGATGGGAAGGAGAGGGTGTGGGGGGCCTTGCCCAGGAAGAAGGGAGGGGGCGCAGAAGGGATGGGAGGGTGAGGGGGTCGCCGGCAGGAGGGGGAGGGGGCGGTAGGAGGGGGAGGGGGCGACAGGGTGGGGTGTCGGGGATGGGAGGGGGAGGGTGTGGGGGTGGGGAGGCCTTGCACAGGTGGGGGGGAGGGGGTCGCCGGCAGGAGGGGGAGGGGGGGGGCGGCGGAGGAGGAGCGGGAGGGGGCGGCAGGGGTGGGGCGCCGGGGATGGGAGGGGGAGGGGGTCGCCAGGGCCAGGGATGGGAGGGGGAGGGTAGGGGGTGGGGGGGCCTTGCACAAGAATGGGGGAAGGGGGTGCATAAGGGATGGGAGGAGGAAGGGGGCGGCAGGGGTGGGGCACCGGGATGGGAGGGGGAGGGGGGGGGGGGGGGGGGGGGGGGGCTTGCACAAGAAGGGGGGAAGGGGGGCAGAAGGGATGGGAGGGGGGGGGGTCACCGGCAGGAGGGGGAAGGGGCGGCAGGGATGGGGCGCCGAGGATGGGAGGGGGAGGGGGTGGGGGTGGGGGTAGTCGATAGGGGGAGGGGCCGGGAGGGGGTGGGGGCAGTCGGGAGGGGGAGGGGGTCGCCGACGTAGGGGATGGGAGGGGGAGGGGGAGGAGAGGAGGAGGGGGTACCTGCAATCGGCTACAGCGGCTACGGCACAGGTCGCGGCGGGTGGGGATGGCGACAGTGCAGGGCTCGACAGCGGCTCCCAGGGGCGGTGCAGGTCGCGACGACCGGCAGAGTGAGGAGAGAGAGAGAGAGAGAGAGAGAGAGAGAGAGAGAGCGTGCGAGACAGTGGGTTTCATGAGTTGTGTCGGGAGAGGAAAATGAGAATTTTCGATGGATATACCGACAGAAATATTTCGTCGGAATGTTTGTCGGAATATTTACCGATGGAAATAGTATTGTCGGAATGGCCATCGGAATGTCGAAATTACCGACGGACATTTCCAATGGATTTATAGCCATTGAAATTTCCGACGGATATTCCGACCAAAAGTTATCTGTCGGCATATCCGTTGGTATTACCGACGGAAGATTTCCGTTGAAAATATCCATCAGTAATGCCGCTAATTCTTTTAGTGTATGCAAATAAAAGAAATCCATCTATGGACTTAAGCAAACTTCTCGTCAATGGTTCATTAAGTTTAGTGAGATCATACTATCCTCTGGGTTTAAGAAAAATATTATTGATGAATGTTTATACCTAAAGGTCAGTGGGAGTAAGTTTATTACCTTGCTTTTGTATGTAGATGATATCTTGCTTGCCAGTAGTGATCTTGGTTTATTACATGAAACAAATACTTTTCTTTTTGAAATTTTTGAGATGAAAGATTTAGGTGAAGCTCAATATGTGTTGGGAATTGAGATCACCAAGGATAGACCATCAAACACTTTAGGTCTTTCCCAAAAGGCTTATATGTCAAAGGTCTTAGAAAGATTTAACATGCAATCTTGTGCACCCGATAAAGTATCCATTGTTAAAGGTGATAAATTCAGTAAATTACAATGTCCCAAAAATGACTTAGAAAGGAAGCAAATAAAATCTATTCCTTATGCTTCAGCAATTGGGAGCCTGATGTATCTTCAGACTTGTACACGTCCAGATATAGCTTTTGTTGTGGGTATCACTACAAGAAAAAGTGGGATTTCCGACGGACAGATTCCGTCAGAAATCCGAAGGAAATTTGTCGGAAAACATACATTCCGACAACTTTCCGGCGGCCGACCGTCGGAAAACGTCCGTCTGAAAATTACAATCAGAAATTACCAACGGACAAAAAATCCATCGGCAATCCATCGGAACTTGTGACAGAAAATGTCGTCGGAAAGTTTGTCGGTAAATTCCTATTGAAATTGGTCGGAAAATGTTGTCGAAAAATTGGTCGGTATATTCGAACAGAAAATCTGTCAGAAATCCATCAGAAAATCCGCCGGCAAATTCCGTCGGATACATTCCATCGGAAACTAATCCGTCGGAAGTTCTGACGAGTTTGGCGACGGATACGTTCTCTCGGTAAACTTATGTGCCGACTCTATTTCCGACAGCCAATATCCATCGGAAAATCTGTCGGAAATAACCAATATTTAAAAAGAAAAAAAATCACAATGATAAATTACAAAATCTGCTAAAATATTCATACATTCCACAATAACAAATACTAAAAATCAAACATAAAATCATCAAACACAACAAATATAAAATCATACACAATAATAAGTGCTAAAAATCAAGAAAGGTTTGATGGATCATCCGCTGTACCCGCCTCATGATCGTCATGTGCCAGAGGATCCTAAATTAAAAAAAAATAAATATGAGAAACATAAATAAAAAATAAGATACAAATATTATTTTCAAATTTTAAATTTAAAACATGTGATTATTCTCCAGGTTTAATTAGAAAATATTTTTCATCCTTCACACTTGGGTTTTTTTTTAGATTAGTGATTTGAGCACCAACCCAAACCGGGAATCCGATTAGGATTCCGTCAGTTCCCACACGTCACTTTCATCCACTCAGTCATGTCGGAGTGAACAGCACGTCGATCGAATCCCTATTTGTGATTTTGGACCCCCGGGTTGCGTGTTCTGATCCTTTACACTTGGGTTTTTAGATTAGTGATTTGAGCGTCGAACCCAAACTGGGAATCCAATTAGGATTCCGTCAGTTCCCACACATCACTTTCGCCCACCCGGTCGTGTCGGAGTGAACGACACGCCGATCGGATCCCTATTTGTGATTTTGGCCCCCCGGGTTGCGTGTTCTGATCATTTACACTTCAGTTTTTTTTTATATTAGTGATTTGAGTGCCGAACCCAAACCGAGAATCTAATTAGGATTCCATCAGTTCCCACACGTCACTTTCATCCACCAGGTCATGTCGGAGCGAACGACACGCCGATCGGATCCCTATTTGTGATTTTGGACCCCTAGGTTGCGTGTTCTGATCCTTTACACTTGGGTTTTTTTAGATTAGTGGTTTAAGTGCCAAACCTAAACCGAGAACCTGATGAGGATTCCGTCAATTCCCACAACGTCACTTTCACCCACCCAGTCGTGTCGGAGTGAACGGCACGCCGATCGGATCCCTATTTATGATTTTGGACCCCCGGGCAGCGTGTTTTGATCCTTTACATGGGTTTTTTTTAGATTAGTGATTGAGCGCCGAACCCAAACTGGGAATCCGACTAGGATTCCGTCAGCTCTCACACGTCACTTTCACCCACCCAATCGTGTCGGAGTGAACGACACGCCGATCGGATCTCTATTTGTGATTTTGGACCCCCGGATTGCGTGTTCTGATCATTTACACTTGAGTTTTTTTTAGATTAGTGATTTGAGTGCCGAACCCTAAACGGGAATCCGATTAGGATTCCGTCAGTTTCCACACGTCACTTTCACCTACTCGGTCATGTCGGAACAAACGGCACGCCGATCGGATCCCTATTTGTGATTTTGAATCCCCGGGTTGCGTGTTCTGATCCTTACACTTGGGTTTTTTTAGATTAGTGGTTTGAGCGCCGAACCAAAATCGGGAATCCGATTATGATTCGGTCAGTTCCCACACTCCACTTTCACCCACCCGGTCATGTCGGAGTGAACGGCACGCCGATCGGATCTCTATTTGGGATTTTGACCCCGGGTTGCGTGTTTTGAGCCTTTACACTTGGGTTTTTTTTTAGATTAGTGATTTGAGCGCCGAACCCAAACCGGGAATCCGATTAGGATTCTGTCAGTTCCCACACGTCACTTTCACCCACCCAGTCGTGTCGGAGTGAACGAAATGCCGATCAGATCTCTATTTGTGATTTTGGACCCCAATGTTGCATGTTCTGATCATTTACACTTGAGTTTTTTTTAGATTAATGATTTGACTGCCGAACTAAAACCGGGAATCCGATTAGGATTCCGTCAGTTTCCACACGTCACTTTCACCCACTCGGTCATGTCAGAATGAACGACACACCGATCGGATCCCTATTTGTGATTTTGAACCCCCGATTTGCGTGTTCTGATCCTTTACACTTGGGTTTTTTTAGATTAGAGGTTTGAGCGCCGAACCCAAACCGGGAATCCGATGAGAATTCCGTCAGTTCCCACACATCACTTTCACGCACCCGGTCGTGTCGGAGCAAACGTCATGCCGATCGGATCCCTATTTGTAATTTTGGACCCCCGGGTTGCATGTTTTGATCCTTTACACTTTGGTTTTTTTTAGATTAGTGATTTGAGCGCCGAACCCAAACCGGGAATCCGATTAGGATTCTGTCAGTTCCCACACATCACTGTCACCCACCCAGTCGTGTCGGAGTGAATGGCATGGCGATCAGATCCCTATTTGTGATTTTGGACCCCTGGATTGCGTGTTCTGATCCTTTACACTTGGGTTTTTTTAGATTAGGGGTTTGAGCGCCGAACCCAAACTGGGAATCCGATGAGGATTCTGTCAGTTCCCACACGTCATTTTCACCCACCGGGTCATGTCAGAGCAAACGGCACCCCGATCGGATCCCTATTTGTGATTTTGGACCCCCGGGTTGCGTGTTCTGATCCTTTACACTTGGATTTTTTTTAGATTAGCGATTTGAGCGCCGAACCCAAACCGGGATTCCGATAAGGATTCCGTCAGTTCCCACACATCACTTTCACCAATCCGGTCGTGTCGGAGTGAACGGCACGTCGACCGGATCCCTATTTGTGATTTTGGACCGTCGAGTTGCGTGTTCTGATCCTTTACACTTTGATTTTTTTTAGATTAGTGGTTTGAACGCCGAACCCAAACTGGGAATCCGATTAGGATTCCCGTCAGTTCCCACACGTCACTTTCACCCACCCGATCGTGTCAGAGCGAACGGCATGCCGATCGGATCCCTATTTGTGTTTTTGGACCACCGAGTTACGTGTTTTATCCTTTACACTTAGGTTTTTTTTTATAGGTCTTTTTTCAAGTGACTTTTTTATCCTTCCATAAGTTGATTGCAAAGGGACCTTCTTTACAGGTTTCTTAATTTAGATTTCTTTTTTTCTCTTTTGAGCTCTTTGGACACCAACTCATAATTTGACCTAGGTGGCATCCAGTTGTGGTGGTTTCATTTCATTCAAACTATATGAAATTAATAGTACTACTGACCTGAGGGGCTTGTTGTGAGGGGCCTACTCCAGGGATGGTAGAGATCAGCTGCTCGACCATAATGCCAAACTGCAGCTGTAGCTCTTCCCGGATGAGGGTTCTCTTGTCCTCTCCACCACTGCCGGGCGGCGCAGCAAATGAACTCGCGTAGGTCGTAGGAGCGACCAAACTCGCATATGAGGACAACACTAGAGTAGTATCCAGGCTGTCCCCAAAGCCGTACACTCGGCCCTTCCTCAGCCCTCCCGCTGCATCGACCCAAGCCTCCGGATCCAAGTCTGGCTGGGGAGTGCCCTCTGCATAGCGCTCCGCCATCGTCCTGTCATAGGTCTCCTAGAACAAATTAAAAATATATTATTGGAATCATATTTTTAATACCTAAATTGAATTCAGAATTTATATTTTGACTTATAGAAATCGTGCGAGCACTCTCGCTGACATAGTCATCCGTCCCCTTCCGCTTATGAGTCCGATCAAATAACTCGCGAAAAGTAGGGGCACGCTCGAGCTCGTGATGCTTACAAAACAAAAGTAGTTAGTTTCACAATAATAATTAATGTATTAAGCAATTGACACAATATATGCTTACCAATTTCTGGTTGTGGGTCGCATAAGATACGAACCCACTAGTATGCACATTCTTCTCCGGATGAGTTGCTCGATTCCATTTAGCCGCCTGTGACATCTCCTGCCATGGTCCATAGCCCAACGATGACAAAGGGACTCCCAATAGTCCCTCCTCAGCCGCACAGGGCCGTAATCCTTCCAAGCTGTAGGATCCTGTAGAAACTGATAAAATCTCTGAGTTGTATTATTCGGCACTTCTACATTTGTTTGGTCATCATGAATATTGAACTCCGGACTAGCAGCACCGACAACCATGTCTACGTACGTACTTGTGGAGGTAAAGTTGGCTGGTTCAGACGACTGGATATTAATCTCACCATGACACGACCATAACTCATAATGGGCAACAAATCCTCTCGTATACAAATGATGTTGCACATCCCATGTCGATATCAACTTTCTGTTCTTACAAGCCGAACACAGACATCGGATGTTACCCATCGGATCAGCTGCTACTGATGAATTCCTCAATGCAAACCGAATGAAACTATCAACTCCATCTTTAAACTCCTCTGTCACAATTCCATTAACTATTCCACGGTACATCCATGACCGATTCTCATAAAACATTTTTCCTACACAGATTAAATGTCATGTCACGAGTTAAAACCCAACACACCCTCACATCGTTCGAGTAAGTCAAAATGAATAGGTAGGACATATTATTTAAATTATCACTTTTACCCATCTGTGAATATTTGATCGCACTCAGATGGTCATTTACTATGTGTTTGTATAATTTGTTGAAAATTTCGGCAGCATCTCCCCACACTCTCCGATATACCAAAAATTTTATTGATTAAGATATTTTCTTAAACACTTACTAATAAGTGTTAAAAAATATTCTAAATCAATAAAGGTATATCAGAGAGGAGTGAGTAGACGTACCCGAATTTTCAACAAATAATACAAACACATAGTAAATGTCCACCTAACTGCGATCAAATATTCACAGACTGTCCAAAACGGAACAATTCAAGACTTTGAGTTAGATATACACGTTCTCATCATTGAAAATAAGACTCGTTCACATCAATCCCAAAGTCATGAACGGGAAGGCTCATTGACACGGGCTTAACACGCTCTCGTGAGGTGTGTGCAGTGATAAATTGCTATACATATATAGATTAAATTTAAAAACTACATAAATATGAAAGGAAAATGAAAACAAAATATTACATATGAAAAAGTGCATTATTAAAACAATTCCCACATACATGTAAATGAATTACATTAAAGTAAGAATTGCAATATTAATCAAGAAAAAAAAAATCATAGTAAAAAAATTTCTTGCAAGTATTTGAACACTTCAAAGGGGAAAAAAGGGGTGCACTGGCCCTGTGTTTCTGAATTTCACCTACTTATACGGCAACCAGTAGCTGACAAGAAAAGATTTGGGGGAGTCAGGTTCGAAGAAATGGAGAGGGACTGACTACTTGCCTATGGGGCTGCTGCGAACTTCACGAACGCTTATTCACACTCAGTGACTCCTCACAGATGCATGTTTGACAAACTTGCATAGGAGTCGCGAATGTGAATAGGCGTTCGTGAAGGTTCGCAGTGGCCCCATGGGCAAGTAGGCAGTCCCTCTCTATTTTTCCGAACTTGACTCCCCCAAATCTTTTCCTGTCAGCTACTGGTTGTCGTCTAAGTAGGTGAAATTCAGGAACACAGGGCCAGTGCACCATTTTTTTTTTTCTTTGAAGTTGTTCAACACCCTTGCAAGAAATATTACATATAAACAAGTGCAATACTAAACAAATACATTAAAATAAGAAGTGTAATACTAAACATTAAACTGAAAGTGAACAATTAAACGTAAACTAAACTAATGTCTAGAAGGGAAGAGTTTGTACTAAATTTTTTTCCTAAATTAGGATGTATACCACATTGGTGTTTGTATTTGACTTCTTTACAAACACCTATCCCATGGCTAACAAGTGGTGTGTAACATACTTCTAAACTTTATAATTTTATGAACTTATATTGTAATTAGCAAATTAGACCCTTGACAAATGCTCTCTCTCTCTAGACCACTAAATTTTATATAGATTCTCGTACTAGAGATATTGTAACATATATATAGATTATATATATATATATATATATATATATATATATATATATATATATATAAATATAGTAAAGATAGAGTTGTTCCTACTCGATTCTGTAGGTTAAGCGAACGTGTAAACCCTCGTATTAATGTTACTAATCTCTTTTGTCACAGTTATATATGCTTGTTACCTATCAATATATCTATTTAGTTTCTATTTCTGAACAACAGATAATTTACTACAATGTTAGGATATGATGTCGTCCTACAAGCTTGAGAGCAAAGTTAATCATGGCAGGGATAGATGGCTGATCTCATCTCCCCTCCTCTCCTCCAAAATAGAAATACTTGCTTGTACTCGTACAAGTGTATTTATTGTATTTGTGAGATATTTTTATTGGTCACATGTAGATGGCGCATTATATCCATCCAATAAAAATCTTTAATAGAGCACACTAAACTTGATGTGATTTATTGATGGCCAAATGATAAATGCCATTCATGCTATAAACATGATGTTTTGAAAATTGGGAATATGTAGCTTAAGGTTGGTTTGTTTCTTCTGCTGACTACGTGGTTTTAGATCAGAAAACTAGAGGAGAGTATAGTAAATTAATTAACCAAATGACACTAATATTTGATGCCATAATATATTTTCAATTTCAATAAACAAGTGGACCGCACAAAATCAAATAAATCTCTAATGCACATCAAAAATATTTATGCTGCACAAGAGGAGACACTACAAGAGAAAGCGGTATTACCGACGGATATTTCCGACGGAATTTTTCTGTCGGTAATATCGACGGAAATATCGACTAAATATTTCTGTCGGTATATTTTTCGAAATACCGACCGATAGACTCCGTCGGTAATATTCGTCGGAAATAATATGATGGAATTTTCGTCGGTAAACCCGCACTTTTGCGCTCCCACCATCCTCGTAAAACGCTCTCTCTCTCTCCCCCTCTCTCTCCCTCTCTCTCTCCCTCGCCCCTCGCCGCCGAGAGCTGCTCTGCCACCGCCGGCCGTGCCGAGCTGCACCACCGCCGTCGCCACTATCGAGCTGCACCAGAGCCGTCGTCGAGCTGCACCACCGCCTCTGCCGTCGAGCACTGCCGCCGTACGTACCCCCTCCCCCTCTTGGCAACCCTCTCCCCCTCCCCTGTCGACCCCCTCCCCCTTCTGGCAGCCCCCTCCCCCTCCCCCTCCTGTCGGCCCCCCTCAGCTCCGCCGCGCCGCCACCGGCCATTGCTCAACCTCGTCGTGCCGCCGACCGCCGTTGCTCACCTCCATGCCACCTCCATGCTCCCGCTGCCGACCCTCGTGCATCTTCCTCTCTCTCTCTCCTCTCTCTCTCTCTCTCTCCTCTCTCTCCGCTCTCTCCTCTCATCTCTCTCTCTTCTCCTCTCTCTCTCTCTCTCTCTCTCTCTCTCTCTCTCTCTCCTCTCTCTCTCTCTCTCTCTCTCTCTCTGGGTGGGAGATTGGTGAGGGGAGGGTGGTGGTCATTGGGGGAGGGGGAGGTGCCCGAACCATGGGGGTGGGGGAGGTTGGTGAGGGGAGGGTTGGGGGATTCAGTGGGGGTAGGGAGGGGGAGGGGGCAATGAGGGTGGGGCTTTGTTGGGTCGGGTTGGGGTTAGGGGGGGAGGGGGTAGTGGGGATGGGGCTCATGCGATGGGGTGGGGGGGTTCAATGGGGGTGGGGATTCGGTGATGGGGAGGGGGCAGTGGGGGTGGGGGGGTTCAATGGGGGTGGGGATTCGGTGATGGGGAGGGGGCAGTGGGGGTGGGGTTTCGGTGATAGGGGGGTTCAGTGGGGGGTGTTTTTTATATGATTTGGTGTGTAAGTTTGCAGGTCAATTTTGCAGGTGGAGGTGGGGTGAGGGGGCAGTGGGGAATGCATTTTAATAGGTGGGGTGAGGGGGCAGTGAAAATAGTGATTAAGCTTCCCTAACTATTTTTTTAATAGAAGTTAACATTTTTAAAAATATATTTTTGATCTATTATGTGGAATGTATTTTAATAGATGTTTTTATTTTTCTACGTGGTCAACTTCAAACAAGGCTTCAGATAGCAGTGATCTTTATGATCATAGGAATGAGTTATTACATATTAAGAAGAGAGTTGCCTATTAATATACATAAACCGTTGTTACTTTTATGTGTGAGATGAGCTTGCACGTTGTTTGACTTAACAAGGTGCCTATTAATTAGCATAGATTTATTTCTAAGGTTACTCTAAAGAATGACAGAGAATCTTTTTATAATTCTCCAAATTATACAATTTGAATAGTACTTTTGGCTTAGTGTGCATAGCTCAAATGGCAATCGGAGGAAGGGAATGGCAATAAAACATAACCTGATGCCTTTTAACATGCAACCTAAATTGGGGATATATCTGAAAGTCTTTTACCTAAAGAAGGCAAGCAAAAAAAAACTGGAAAAAGACTGAGTCGATATGCAGTTGTATAGTCTTGTAGCATTAGCCATGGGATAGGCATTTAGAAGTGTGTTTACACACCACTTATTAGCCATGGGATAGTCATTTCTAAAGAAGCCAAATACAAACACCAATGAGGTATACACCCCAATTTAGGAAAAAAATTAGTACAAACTCTTCCTTCTAGACATTAGTTTAGTTTACGTGTAATTGTTCACTTTCAATTTATGATTAGTATTACACATCTTATTTTAATGTATTTGTTTAGTATTACACTTGTTTATATGTAATTCATTTACATGTATGTGTGAATTTGTTTTAATATTGCACTTGTTCACATCTAATATTTTGTTTTTATTTTCCTTTAATTTTATGTGGTTTTTAAATTTGATGTATACATGTATAGCAATTTATCACTGCACACACCTCACGAGAGCGTGTTAACCTGTGTCAATGAACCATCCCGTTCAAGACTTTGGGATTGATATGCACGAGTCTTATTTTCAACGATGAGAACGTGTATATCTAACTCAAAGTCTTGAATTGTCCCATTTTGGATAGTCTGTGAATGTTTGATCGCAGTTAGGTGGTCATTTACTATGTGTTTGTATTATTTGTTTAAATTTTCATGTGCTTCTACTCACTCCTCTCTGATATACCTTTATTGATTTAGAATATTTTCTTAACCACTTATTAGTAAGTGTTTAAGAAAATATCTTATCAATAATATTTTTGGTATATCGGAGAGGTGTGGGAGATGCTGCCGAAATTTTCAAAAAATAATACAAACACATAGTAAATGGTCATCTGAGTGCGATCAAATATTCACAGATGGGTAAAAAGTGATAATCTAAATAATATATCCTACCTATTCATTTTGACTTACTCGAACGATGTGAGGGTGTGTTGGATTTTAACTCGTGACATGACCTTTAATCTGTGTAGGAAAAATGTCTTATAAGAATCGATCATGGATGTACCATAGAATAGTTAATGGAGTTGTGACAGAGGAGTTTAAAGACGGAGTTGATAGTTTCATTCAGTTTGCATTGAGTAATTCATCAGTAGCAGTTGATCCGATGGGTAACATCTGATGTCCGTGTTCAGCTTGTAAGAATAGGAAGTGGATATCGACATGGGATGTGCAGCATCATTTGTATATGAGAGGATTTGTTGCCCATTATGAGTTATGGTCGTCTCATGGTGAGTTGAATATTTAGTCGTCTGAACCAGCCAACAAGTTTATTATTCTAATTATTCATCCCTCAAATTGAGAGATTGGTGGGCTGCATGTAGAGTGAAATCAAGGCTATTCCCCGAGTATGAGCTTCTCCCTACTAAAGATGAGCTCGAAGTTGTTAATGACAATTTTTTCCAATCAGATCAGAGTGACGCACGAGAGTTGGCGGCTTCTATGCAGTTCAATGTTGATGATATAAATGAAACAATTTGCTTATATAAGGATAACGAACAAAAAGAAGTTGACCCAAATGCCCTTGAGTGGGAGGTGGAGTCTGATGTGGAGGAAGAGTCCCGACATGATGAGGACGAATTCGAGGAGGATGACGAAGGTGATGCTGAATTAAACATATCTTCAGCATCTGATGATGAATATAGATAATATACCCTACATTTTGTAAGAACTTCGTGTTGTTGCTAATTATATGTTATTCAATAGCTACTTCAATTTGAGTGCTGATGACATGTTATATCTTTATTTATCTCAATAGAGATATGGTACATGGAGGACGGAGTCGGACGATTTCCACCTCCATAGGCCGAGGGTCCGCGTCCTCGTCCACGACGCTAGCCCGAGGTATATGTAAATGTCAACACAAAACTTTTTATATTATTGTTCATATTAAATTCATATTTTCTAACGTACATACAATTTTGTAGGGACTGCCTCCCCGTCCACGCCGCCTGTCAGTGGTGTAGAGGTGATTAGAACCCTCATTCAGGAAGAGCTAAGAGAAGAGCTATAGACTCACTTTGGCGTTATGGTTGAGCAGTTGATCTCAGCCATGCAGGGAGTACGTCCCTCACAGCCAGCCCCTCGGGTCAGTATTACTATTAATTTCATATACTTTCAATGAAATTAAACCACTAAAGAATGTCAAAAGGGAAATAATGAAATCTAAATTAATTAACCTAACAGAAGTATAAAGGGCGTTGAAATGACGGATCTAAAAAAAAACCCAAGTCTAAAGGGTCAAAACACACAACCTGGGGGTCCAAAACCCCAAATAGTGATCAGATCAGCGTGCCGTTCGATCCGACACGACCGGGTGGGTTAAATTGACGTGTGCGAACTGACGGAATCCGATTTAGATTCCCGGATTGGGTTGGGCGTTGAAATGATGGATCTAAAAAAACTCAAGTCTAAAGGGTCAAAACACACAACCCGGGGGTCCAAAATCCCAAATAGTGATCAGATCGGCATGCCGTTCACTCCGACACGACCGGGTGGGTTAAATTGACGTGTGCGAACTGACAAAATCCGATTTGGATTCCCGGATTGGGTTGGGCGTTGAAATGACGGATCTAAAAAAACTCGTCTAAAGGGTCAAAACACACAACCCGGGAGTCCAAAATCCTAAATAGTGATCAGATCGGCGTGTCGTTCGATCCGACACGACCGGGTGGGTTAAATTGACGTGTGCGAACTGACGGAATCTGATTTGGATTCCCAGATTGGATTGGGCGTTGAAATGACGGATCTAAAAAAACCCAAGTCTAAAGGGTCAAAACACACAACCCAGGATCCAAAATCCCAAATAGTGATCAGATCAGCGTGTCGTTCACTCCGACACGACTGGGTGGGTTAAATTGACGTGTGCGAATTGACAGAATCCAATTTGGATTCTGTATTGGGTTGGGCGTTAAAATGACGGATCTAAAAAAACCCAAGTCTAAAGGGTCAAAACACACAACCCGGGGGTCCAAAATCCCAAATAGTGATCAGATCGGCGTGCCGTTCGATCCTACACGACCGGGTGGGTTAAATTGACGTGTGCGAACTGACGGAATCTGATTTGGATTACCGGATTGGGTTGGGCGTTTAAATGACGGATCTAAAAAAACCCAAGTCTAAAGGGTCAAAACACACAACCCGGGGGTCCAAAATCCCAAATAGTGATCAGATCGGCGTGTCGTTTGCTCCAACACGACCGGGTGGGTTAAATTGACATGTGCGAACTGACGAAATCTGATTGGATTCCCGGATTGGGTTGGGCGTTGAAATGACGGATCTAAAAAAACTCGTCTAAAGGGTCAAAACACACAACCCGGGAGTCCAAAATCCTAAATAGTGATCAGATCGGCGTGTCGTTCGATCCGACACGACCGGGTGGGTTAAATTGACGTGTGCGAACTGACGGAATCTGATTTGGATTCCCAGATTGGATTGGGCGTTGAAATGACGGATCTAAAAAAACCCAAGTCTAAAGGGTCAAAACACACAACCGGGATCCAAAATCCCAAATAGTGATCAGATCAGCGTGTCGTTCACTCCGACACGACTGGGTGGGTTAAATTGACGTGTGCGAATTGACAGAATCCGATTTGGATTCTGTATTGGGTTGGGCGTTAAAATGACGGATCTAAAAAAACCCAAGTCTAAAGGGTCAAAACACACAACCGGGGGTCCAAAATCCCAATAGTGATCAGATCGGCGTGCCGTTCGATCCTACACGACCGGGTGGGTTAAATTGACGTGTGCGAACTGACGGAATCTGATTTGGATTACGGATTGGGTTGGGCGTTTAAATGACGGATCTAAAAAAACCCAAGTCTAAAGGGTCAAAACACACAACCGGGGGTCCAAAATCCCAAATAGTGATCAGATCGGCGTGTCGTTTGCTCCAACACGACCGGGTGGGTTAAATTGACATGTGCGAACTGACGAAATCTGATTTGGATTCCCGGATTGGGTTGGGCATTAAAATGACAGATCTAAAAAAAACTCAAGTCTAAAGGGTCAAAACACAATACCGGGGGTCCAAAATCCCAATAATGATCAGATTGGCGTGCCGTTCCCTCCGACATGACCGGGTGGGTTAAATTGACGTGTACGAACTGATGGAATCCAATTTGGATTTCCGGATTGGGTTGGGCGTTGAAATGACGGATCTAAAAAAACCCATCTAAATGATCAAAAAAAGTTTCTAATTAAACTTGAGAAATAATCACATATTTTAAATTTAATTTTGAAAATAATGTATGCATATTAATTTTTATTAATGTTTCTCATATTATTATTTTTAATATAGGATCCACCTCGGCACCTGACGATCATGAGGGGGGACAGCAGACGACCCAGCAGACCTATCTTGATTTTTAGTATTTATTTTGTGTATGATTATATTTGTTATGTTTTATGATTTCTGTTGATTATGAGTACTTGTTGTGAAATGTATGAATATTGTAGTAGGTTTGAAAAAATATTGTTATTTATTTATTTTAAAAAATTTTATAAGAATTTCGGACGGCATTTCCGACGGATGTCGGGCTGTCGGAAAATTCATTTTGCCGACGGAACAAAACCGTCGGCATTTCTGTCTAAAGTGCCGATGGATTTTTCTGTCGGAATTTACCGACGGAAATTCCGACGGATTTTTCGACATTCTTTGGTCGGTAAATACTGACCAAATTTTCGACACAATTTCCGACGGAATATTCGGTCAGCACTTCCGACGGATTGCCGATGGATTTTATTTTTTTCGATAATTTTTGACCAGATATTTTTGACGGATCATTCCGACGACTGCTCGATGGATAGCTATCGGAAAGGCTTGTTTCCAACGGATTGCCATCGGATTTCCGACGGATTGCGTCCGTTGGAAAGGCCGCTTTTTCTTGTAGTGAGAGGGAGGGGAAGGGGGCTTCAGGAGGGGGGAAAGTACCGGCCCTGGAGGGGGAGCAGTGGGGTTGGGGTGGGGGTCCAGGAGGGGGAGCTAGCAGTGGGGGTGGGGGTCCAGTAGGGGGTCATGGAGGGGGAGGGGGCTTCGGGTGAGGGAATGGGAGGAGGGCTGGCAATTGGGGTTAGGGGGGTGTCCGGGAGGGGAGCAGTGGGGGTGGGGGGCCAGAGGGGGGTCCGAGAGGGGGAGCAATGGGGGTGGGGGGGTAGGGGGTCATGGAGGGGGAGGGGGCTTCAGGAGAGGGAGTGGGAGGGGGGCTGACTGTAGCAACCTGATTTTTAAATATAAATAAAATAAAAATTTTATAAATAGATAAATAGATTTGATTTGAATAAATGAGGATAAGTGAAATAAAAGGGAAATTAAATCAAGCCCATTAAGTTAAATCAATAATGGGTTGTGTAAATGGCTCAAATACAAAATAAATGGGTCTAATTGTGAGAAGCCCATCATGGGATGGGAAGTAATTAAGTTAAACAACCTAATTCGGCCCTACCAACCCCATAGAACGTGGCTGGAGCTCAGGAGGACGAGGAGAAGGGCTGGGAACGAAGGTGCAAGGAGGAGGAGGCTAGAACAAGGGGAGATTTCTTCTTCTCTTTTCGTCATCAACCCTAGGTTTCATTACAACAAGAAAAGGTAGGCAATCTCTCAAGCTAAATTCGTGAAATTTAAACCCTAGGCAGATCATGCACCTCTCTTCGAAAGCCCCATGATTTCATCCTTTTTCGTTCATACATGAGGGCGAATTAAATGTTCGAACTTCTGTTGGCATGTTGTGCCCGAACCTCCATGATTGCCTTACATCTCTGAATCTACTTGTCCTCATGTCTTGAATTAAATAAATAAATACTGTTTGAAGCTAGGGTTCTAACGAGCCACTTTTCCCAAATTCCATTGAGCATGCTTGCGAATTAATCATTTTCTATACTGTGCATGTTCTAGGTTAACAAAATTTAACCTGTCTAAAGCATGCCTTACACGAATCTATTTTCTAATTAATCAGCCCAGTGATAGATCATATGTCTAGTCTCGTTTAAAATTGATCATGAATTTTGAAGCTTTTGTGATTATATATCGATTTTTGAAGTGAGTTGGGAGGGTTGGAACCCACTTGGAAAAGGGGAAAAAGCTCTTTTCTGGGCTAGGGATACCTTCTGGTGTCGCGACGGCCCGACCTGTCGCGATCTCAAAGCGGTCGCGACAAGGGGGTCCGTCGCATTCTGAACGTGACGGGTCGACATGTGGCGACCTGTCCCTGGTTCCCCAGAGCCGATTCAGCAAAACACGATCGGACGAAGTGGCACGACCTGATTGCGACTCTTAACTCCGTTGCGACATGAAACCTGAACGTGCATCCAATGGCGTCGCGATAACCGTAACGCGACACCCATGTGCGTCGCGACCTGACTGTTGCGGCCAGAACCTTGATTTTACCATTAAACCCAGCTATTTTGCCATATAAACCTCTGTTTACCCCTAATTAAGTTCTATCATGAGTAATTTCGACTTATAATTAATAATGGGCAATATTACATGGAATTCATTAATTTAAAAGTCATGTGCACACAACAACATGCTCTCTTGATTTCTTACACTTGCACACACTTAACAATATGTTTTCCATTAACTCCACTATATACTCAATAATGTATCTGGTAATTTAGCGAAATAAATTACTAAATTCCCTATTAAATAATTACACTTGTCTTCGTTTTAATCGCGTGATTCGTATACCGTTACCGCTTCCCTCGGCCTTCGAGCACTCGAGGCACGACAGACCCTAGTTTTTACACACTTCTCTTGGGATGGACCACCTCTCCATCGGGAATACTCTCGACTGGACCAGGGACTCCTTGTCAAGGCCTCCGTAAGTCTTCTTGGCTTTGGCGCACGTCCATAGCCGACGAGCTGGTTGTACCTTAAAACCCGTTACACCCCTAGGGATCAGCATGATCCAAACGGCCTTAGTGTATTCTCTCTTATCTAGGGATCATGCCGGACCATCTAGCCTGTGTTCACGGCACGGATAGAGGGCGGTTGTGACTTCTACCAGACTGCCGATACCCGACCTGGTGCTGTGCAACTGTTACTATCGTGGTTTAACGTTGTTTTCTGATTATACCCTATCTCGTCTACTATCTCGTTACTCTCATCTGTTCACTTTCACTCTATACTCTCATCTATCTCGTCTATTACTATCATCTCTTTTTGGTACTCTATTTGGCCATACAATTGATTGTCTAAAATAACAAACAAGTGCTATATGCCAGTGCAATAGGGCACGATTTGGTCCTGGGGAGAGCTCCCGAAGAGTGTCATTTTCTTACAAGGGTTGCATGATCAGGATGTGTACGGCATGCATCCAGTGCCATTTAAATATAACAATTAATCGTTGACAATCAAAGTGCTATCCATTCAAGTGCTATACAAGTGCAATTATCGTTACATGGCCATTCTATTATCGTTTCTTGTGCTATTTCCACTATACCAGTGCTATTGCTCTCTTGCTATTGTTACATGCTCTACATGACTATACTCTTTAGTTACCCTGCTAGTTAAGACATTAATATTTAAAACATGCTTGTTCTCATGAGATGTTAAGTCCTGCTGACGTTATTCGCTCATCCTGCATATTTATTTCATGTGTTCAGGTGAGTCGGATGATGACCACACTTACGAGGATGGGACTGACGAGGATGTTGCTCAGGAGTGACCCGATTAGCTATCTTGGCATAGTAGTTTGTTAGTATAGTTATGAGTTAGTGAGTCAATTAGTCCTTATGTATTAGTTGGATTTGAATAAAGTACTCTGGGCCTAGTTATGTCTGATGGATTAATGTAATAGCTAGTTGATGGATATTAATGGACTTGGAGTTTATTTGACGTTATTTCCAATCGCGCAATGGTTTGCCATTTATTTCTCACTATGTACTATTTAATAACTATAATATCGCTCCGATATTCTGCGCGGAGCATTGCACTGGCAGTGGGAGGGGGGTCATGGCAAGGGTGGGGTGTAGTGGAGGGGGAGGCGGCCGGAAGTGGAGGAGGGCTAGCTGGGTAGGTGTCGCCGGCAAGGGGGTAGGGACACGGTAGGGGGAGCAGTAGAGTGGGGGGGGGGGCCAGAGTAGAGGGGGAGTGGGCTTCAGGAGAGGGTGGGAGGGGGGTTGGCAGTGGGAGGGGGGTCGTGGCAAGGGTGGGGTGTAGTGGAGAGGGAGGCGGCGGAGGTGGGAGGGGGGCTGGCAGAGGTGGGTGTCACCGGCGGGGGGGTGGGGGACCCGGTATGGGGAGAGTAGGGGTGGGGGTGGGAGGGGAGGGGCAGGGGAGGGAGGGGGTGGGGGTCACGAGGAGGGGGAAGGGGAGGAGGCTGGCAACGGGAGTGGGAGGAGAGGGGGTGGGGTTCGCTGAGACGGGGGGGGGAGGGGGAGACGCACCTGGATGGCGGAGGCGGCGGTGCAAGGTCGCGGCGGAGGCGACACGCGGGGTCGTGACGGCTGCGCGGGGATGCGACGGCGGCGCGGGGTCACGACAGCGGGAAGCTGGGGCGACAGCAGCACGAGGTCGCGGCGGCGCTCCACGCCGGAGATGAGAGAGAGAGAGAGAAGAGAGAGAGAGAGAGAGAGGAGATGAGAGAGAGAGCGAGAGAGAGAGAGAGAGAGCAGGGCATTTGGAACGTGGGGAGGGGGGATAAAATTGGAAGTTTCCGATGGAATTATTTCCATCGGAAATTCCATCAGTCTTACCGACGGAATTTTCGATGGATATATTTCCGTTAGAAATACCGACAGAATTTTCGATAGAATATTTTTTGTCGGAAACCCTGACTGATAAGCGGAAATTCCGACGGATTTACCGATGAAACATTTCTGTCAAAAATATCTGTCGGTAAACCCGCTTTTCCTTGTAGTGTATGCTCAGTAGATACCAGAGTGACCCAGGCATAGATCACTGGAAGGCTGCCAAGAAAGTCATGTGTTATTTGGAAGGCACAATGGATTATATGCTCACATATAGAAGGTTAGATCAATGGAGGTCATTACATATTCTGATGTTGATTTTGGTGACTGGCTTGACACGAGGAAGTCTACGTTAGGCTATGTGTTCCTCTTGGCAGGGGGAGACATTACCTAGTGCAGTGAAAAGCAGAGTGTTATAGTGACTTCTACTATGGCAGTTGAGTTTATTACTTATTTTAAGACTAGTGGTCAGGCCATTCAGTTGTGGAATTTGCTTACAGATCTACCATTTAGAGATTTCATCTCTAGGCCTATCAAGATTTACTGTGACAATTCCGCTAAAGTTTTCTTCTCTAAGAACAATAAAGCATCCAAGGGTGGTAGAGCCTTGGATATAAAGTATTTTACTCTTAGAGACAGAGTGAAGAATCATGAAGTGTGTATAGAACATATTGTGACAGATCTTATGGTTGCTGACCCTCTCACTAAAGGACTACTTGCTAGCGTCTTTTGTAGTCATGTGATTCGAATGGGTCTTGTAAGCTCTCTCGATATGTTATGACACTTTCAGTTGACATTATGTTGTCATTTGTGATCACATCAATGTCATGATTCTTCTATTATTTTCTACCTATTACATTTATTTGTGTATACATATTGGCTATGGGTTGGCAGAATGCATGTTTAAGTGGTGACCAGTAGATAAACATTAAGTTTGAGTTTATCTATAATTTCAAGGTTGATGTTTAGTTGTAGTCGGTTGGTGGCATTGTGGTACATGGAAGGTGATGTGTGTTTTGAATATATTTACCGCCATGACCCCTGTCATATGATTTACTATATTTGAACTCTTCAGGTTCCATTAATTGGAGTGGTGTGTGATTTTGATTTTAATCATGCGCGCATGTACCGTGTTTTTTCCTTCAAGTGCAAGCCCAAGGCATCAAATCTTCAAGAGTCTTTTTAAAACTATATATGAGTCTATATTATATGTATGTTTTTAAAGGAAGATTTGATGTGCTTATGACAAGTTGGATCAAGTGGGAGAATGTTAGGTTTTACCTGATATTGTGGTCCACTTGTATTGGGCTGCACAACGTAAACACACCATCAGATCCAATTAACGGAATAAACTCATGGGCTTAAGTGTCCATTAGTATCATGTTCAGGCCCATTAGGACTGGTCCTTCCTCTCTATAAATATATATGTGAGACTCTCCATTAGGTCACACAGACTACAGACATATAGAGAGAGGAAGCGTCCATGTACGTTGATCGTCTTCCGAAGTCATCTTCTTCCTCGCACGTGAGATGACTTCCGCATCAGGTACACATCTCCAACACCCTCTTCTTTTGGTGGCTACCCGTCGAGAATTAAGTCTCATCTATATTGATGCCACGACAAGTGTAACGTCGCGTGCTTTTCGGATCCTTATGGATCATGTGTGTAATGGTTGTGAAGGCCATTGTGAGGCCAATGTGTTGGCCCTTTTGGTACGGCAGCAAGCAAACCTAGAGGGGGGGGGGAATAGGTTTTCTGAAATCTGAAATAGAATCTTAAACACAGAAAATAACACTTGAAAGCTTGGTTAGTTCAGTGTGATAGAGAGTGCAGTGCGGAAGCAAATAAACAATCACACAAGGACACAGGAGATTTATCCTGGTTCGGCCCTTCCCACATGGAAGTCCTAGTCCAGTCCCCAAGCAAACTCTTGGGATTTCACTAACCAAGGGTACAGTCCCCCTTATGGACCTTACACACCCTGGATCCCCCACCAGGTCTTCTTCTCTTTCCCGGGCAAGAAGGCAGCCCACTTCTCTTACAGGTAAAGAAGCCAACCTCCTGGAACAACCCCAGTGCGGTTCTGCTAGACACAAACCCCTAGCTGGGTTGACAACTGGTACAAACCCCAGTTAGGTTCTGCTAGACACCAAACCCTAGCTGGGTTAACAACTGGTACAAACCCCAGTTAGGTTCTGCTAGACACCAACCCCTAGCTGGGTTAACAACTGTATACAGTCCTACAGCTGGACACAGATCTTTCTTAGAAAGATCAGACTGAGAGACCTTACAAGATGAACACTCATGTAAAGCTCACAGTCCCAAACTCTCCCCAGATATACAATAAGCTCGGAGAGAAACAGAAGAGAGAAAAGAAGGCTCGAATGCTTGAAAGCTTGGAAGCTTGAGAGCTTGAAATGCTTTGAATGCTTCTTCTTGGCTCAGGCTCTTTCTCTCTTTCCTTGAGTGTATGTGGCGTGAAGGTGCTTCTCACAGATGCACACTCCTTCAAAGATATTCAAGAAAAGGCTCTCTCGTTGTTCTTCAGCAATGCTCCATCTTTTATATGAGCAGCTTTAGAATAGATCCGTTGAAGAGATCCGTTGGAGTTCTAGCCGTTGCTCATCTCCTCTTCATTTGTCTTAATCAGACTCTGATGGTCTTCGATGTCTGTAAGCATAGAAGAGAGTGTTAGCATAAAAGAGTGTTTATGATAAACGATGCATGGTACTGTGCTTCTGCTAACATACTGAAAATAGAGGTCATATCTTTTTGACAAGACTCTGAAATATGCATGCAGCTTTTTGTCAGAAGATATTTGACTTTTTATTTAAGCGCCAAGCATATTTGAAATATAAAGGCAATCTGTGTTTCAACAGAATCCATGAAGAAATCGTTATGAGCAAGACTTATGAAATCGTTATGGGAACGATTTCTTAACAAATCGTTGTGCTCACTTAGCAAGTCGTTGCGCTCACTTATAGAATCGTTATGAGATCGATTTCTTACCAAATCAAGCGCTTTAAGAAGAAATCGTTGCGAACACTTATGAAATCGTTATGGCATCGACTTCTTGGAAAATCATTCGGTCACTTAAGGAATCGTTATGGGAACGACTTCTTATCAAATCAATACGCTCAAAGAAGAAATCGTTATGGCCACTTAACAAATCGTTATGAGATCGATTTCTTAGCAAATCGTTGCGCTTACAGAAGAAACGTTATGGCATCGATTTCTTAACAAATCGTTGCGGCGCTTTATACTTTGGCACTTTAAACAGAAATCGATGTATATTGATTAAACATCGATTTTATCATTTTAGTGCGCCAAATATTGCATCAATGAAAGACTTAGCTTTTGCTAGAGATTGATGCGACACAGATGAAACAAAATATTCAATTTAAGTTACATCATAAATTTTATTATCACCAAAATACAAGAACAAATAGAGAGTGGTTCAACACAATGTGGTTTGGTCATGTGGTGTGTGCAGGTGTGGTGCAGGTTTGGTCCTGAGATAAAATAGGACTTGCTGCAGTTGAGTAGGAGTTGGCGGCCAGGTGTGGTCGTTGACTTGTTGGCATCCATAACTGTTGACGTTTACTGTATGAACTTGGCGACAAGGGATATGGATGTCTAGCCTTGGCGGTCTGATTGGCGACAGCCATGTTGATGCCAACCTGTGTGACTTGCAGAATATAGGTCTGCCCGAGGACAGTTCCTTCACTCCATCTCCCCTCCCTTGCCCCATTTTCATGCCTCTCTCTTCCCCAACTTCTAAGAGCTGTATAAGGATAATTGGAGGAACGTGGAACGCGAGACAGTGACGAATCGGCCAAGGAAACGCCGAAGCGTGGTGCAATTACCGTAGGAGCTCGCGGAGGATTCGGTGTGAATCGGGAGAATTTAGGAGGTTTAAGCGCATATTGAGCTAGGGAACGATCCCTTCAGTTCCTATAGGTTGTGATAATGCAATTGGAAAGCATGAATCTGCATGATAATTGTGTTTTCGGGTAATGGTATCCATGCGGGGAAAATGGGTGGTTTGAGCAATTAGAAGAATAAAACATGTTGTTTTAGTTTGATTGGAATGCATGCATGTTAGAGGAAGTGTTTCCTCGTGTTTTCCGCAGGTTTAGGCCGAGGACACTTGTGGAATCGGCCTAGGGTTTCTGTGAGAACTGGTAGCCGAGGAGCGTGGCGTCAACATCGTTTGACGCCAGGTTCTTCAGCTGGGAGATTAACGGCCAGATACCTTGCCGTTTACATCCCATCGACGGTAGTCGATGTTGCCGCCAGCATGCTTTTGATTTAAATTGATATATGAACATTTGTGGTTATCGAGCGGTGCAACGATAATTGTGATGCACCTAATGCTCGTGGTTTCTGGGACTACCGTACTGAGTACACAGATGGTTGGTTCTTTACCTACTTACGTCATGTTCACGTGTAGTGGACTACTAGTGCACGCGATTTACGTGAGTGTTCACATGGTTTGAGTATGACATGCACGTGGTTTTGTGTACGTGGCGAGTAGTACGACGCCTACCGTGGTTACCTCTCTAGTTGGGTGCCCCAGGTTCTTTGTGAGCCAGGCTGTTAGCTCGAGGCTTTGTCCCGGTACTTGTGTGGTACCATCGAGGTCTGTGTCGTCTAACCTGGACACCCTCACTCCTGTGTTTGAGTTGTACGTCCGGCTGAGGGAAAGACGACAGTGGGACAGTGACTGTCGTACTTGTCTTTTAGTCACTTGTAGCACGCTCGTAGTTGGGGGTACAGACACCAGTAGTCGACACTGGTTCTCAGCTAGTCCTTTTCCAGTGCCTCACTCTAGAGGGCCCAGGCCAGGGTCTTCAGAGGTGCCAGGCATAGGCATGTGACCGTGTGGTTCGCAGGTGGTAGTGTTTAGTTGGTCTCCACAGTTGCTTGACCTTTTCACGTGGAGCGACTGCTGGACCTTTTGTCCGTGGCTGCGAGATTGAGAGGTAGACCTGTGTTAGCTTGTCCGAGTCAGTCTCTGGTGTCGTGAACCAGTTCACGTGGCTCGTGTTTGGCTGTCTCTACTTTAGCTTGTACACTTGTACTGGTTTTCCGTTTAATTATTACAGTTGTTTTTCGTAGTCGACAAACGGTGAGTACTTTTACAGGTTTTATATCCTGCTTAGCTGTTCTATAAATTGTTGGTAGTGTTTACTACTTTTGTACCTGTGGTTTTGGTTTGCTCGGTTTTGGGGGAGTTCCCTACTGAGCCAGTGACTAGCGAGGCTCACCCCTACTCCCACAGGTGAGAGCGAGGAGGACGTTTCTCGACCGTTGTCCAGTTCAGAGTCGCGTCGTAGCGGTGCAGGGTCAGTACCCCCGGCAGTGTAGTTTCCGGCATTGTAGTTTCCAGCAGTGTAGTCTCAGTAGTGCAGTGTATAGCAGTAGTGTAGTTAGTTGTTTACTTATTTTCAGTTGTACCTCGGGGTATGCCCCAGGATCTTGTACTTTCTTTCAGTTTAGTGGAAATATGGCTATGTAAACTTGTGAAATATATATGTGAAATGGTGTATTCCTTTATGTTTAGACAGACTGTGGTTTGATATCCCTTGCGAGGCTTCGGCCCGTTCGCGGGAGGCGGACTCGGATCAAGTACGTTATCGATTAAACGGGCTTGGCCGAGGTGTTCCGTCACAGTTGGTATTAGAGCAAGGTCCGTGTTAATATAAGGGAACTAGAAAGATACATAGCCTTATTTCAGTCTTTGTACACTGCTGGTAGGGGCCCTGGTTTCTGATAATTTGTTGTTGTGATTTTGTTTGATGTTTTGTTTATGTAGAAGTTTGAAATGGCTGATAAAAGAGATTGGGGTGGTGGAGGAGATGATCCAGAGGAGAGCACTCAGCGTATGATAGAGAGGATTTGGGAGAGCCTCACCGATATTCGGGCAAGGATGGATCAGCGGGCACCGGTACCACCAGTTGCAGTGCCACCTGGGGATGGAGAGACTATACATGTTGCTCCTGTCCCGCCAGGAGTGGAGGTGCCTTTTGTATCACCCTTGCCACCACCACCACCATTGCTATTAGCAGAGGAACCAGTGATGCAAGTTGAGAAATTTCTGAGATTGCAGCCGCCTACTTACTCAGGAGGGCCGAATCCAGATACATGGGAACACTGGGTTCATGAGATTGAAAGGGTCTTTGCGACCATGAGATGTCCGGCAGCAGATAAAGTTGTGTTAGCTGCTTATCAGTTGAGGGGTTTTGCTTTAGAATGGTGGTGACTGAAGATGCAGACAACCTTTGCAGGCAGGACAGAAGAGGCTATCACTTGGTCGGAATTTCTTGATGTATTTAACGATACATTATTTCCGATTCAGGTGCAGCAAGTGAAAAGGGGGCAGTTTCGGACACTCCAGCAAGGTAAAGGAAGAGGATGGGGAGGTCATCAGCAATTTCAGCAAGGTCGCGGTAGGCCAGAGGTGGAGGAGTCGCAGCAGAGCACTGCCAGGTAGCCCATTACTCCACCAGGATATAGATGTTATAATTGCAATCAGCCGGGGCATTTGATCTGTAATTGCCCCTATCCGAGAGAGTACGGGTATGGAAGAGGTGTGCAGCAGCAGCCTCAGCAGTTTCAGCAGCCACAGGCAGGTCGTGGCAGAGGAGCACCGCAACAATGAGGAAGAGGCCGGGTTATGGCTATCACCCGAGCCCAGGCGGAGGCATCGAATATGATAGAAGGTACTTTACCTCTTTATGACTATTCAGCAAGAGTTTTATTTGATTCGGGTGCCTCTCATTCTTTCATTTCCGAAGAATTTATGGATTGCATGACTCATCCTTTAGAGGAAAAGCCTTGTGAGTTAGTAGTGGAAGTTCCCTCGGGTGAGTTCTTGCTCACTTCGAGCTACATAGATGAAGCTCCTGTTATGATTGAAGGGAACTAGATGTCGGGTCGGTTGTATGCCCTGCAGTTGACAGATTATGATATTATTTTGGGTATGGATTGGCTTGAGACTTATGGAGCAATCCTAGATTGCAGAAAGAAAAGGATCAGGTTTTGTCATCCTAATTGTACAGTATTTGAATATCAAGGTATGCCTTTTTATACCTCTAAGTTTCTAATTTCTGCAATTAGAGCTAAAAAGTTAATAAATGCTGAATGTGTGGCTTATTTAGCCTCGGTAAGTCTGGTAGAAGCTAGTCAGTCAGTGGAAGCAGTTCCCATGGTTAGGGAATTTGCTGATGTTTTTTGCCTGAAGATTTGTCTGGTTTAGCTCCACATAGAGAGGTGGACTTTACCATTGAGTTGCTGCCAGGTACCATGCCGATCTCTAAAGCTCCATATCGGATGGCACCAGCAGAACTTAAAGAATTGAAAAGGCAACTCGAAGAGCTGTTGCAAAAGGGGTTTATTAGACTGAGTCATTCTCTGTGGGGAGCGCCGGTATTGTAACGCCCCGACGCGGAATATCGGAGCGGGATTACAGTTATTAAATAGTACAGAGCGAGAAATAAATAACAAACCATTGCACAATTGGATAACACCAAATAAACTCCAATTTCATTAATAATCCAACAATCTTCATTACATTCACTAATAACTTATCATCTTCACAAACCAACTAATACATCAACGTATCAGAGCCAAAACTAGGGCCTAGAGTACTTCATTCAAAAATCAAACGATTACAAAACGACTAACTGACTCACTAACTCATAACTATACTAACAGACTACTACTAGAAAACACTAGTTGCTGAAATGGTCACTCCTGAGTCTCCTCATCGGTCCCATCCTCGTGAGTGTGGTCATGATCCGACTCACCTGAAACACATTAAATAAATACGCAGAATGAGCGAATAACGTCCAGTAGGACTTAATATCTCATGAACACAAGCATGCTTTAAATAGTTAATGTCTTAAAGGCAGGTTAACTAGAGAGTATAGTCATGTAGAGCATGTCATGATAACGAGAGAACAATTGCAACTGGCACAGGGAAAAATAGTACAACGAGAACGATAATAGAATGGCCATGTAACGATATAACATGTAATTTACACAACGGTGCACTAGTAACGATCACGCTTGCTCTTGTAGAGATAGTACTTTTGATTGTCATAGATTAATCTAGATAGTAAAGTGGCATGGATGCATGCCGTAACACATCCTATGATCATTTTAACACCCATGGGTACTGGCACTTTTCGGGCGCTCCTCCCAGGACCTGATCGGGCCCTATTGCGCTGGCATTAGTCATTTCTTTTATCTTAGACAATCACACGGATGGCCAATAGAGTACCAAGCAATAGATGAGAGTACTAGATGAGATAGATGAGAGTGTAGAGAGAACGTGAACAGATGAGAGGATATGGACATTAGATGAGATAGGGACAATTCTGTAAAACACGTGAAAATGCGATAGTAACGGTTGCACAGCACCAGGTCGGGTGCTGGCAGTCTGGTAGAAGTCACATCCGCCCCTTAGCCGTGCTATGTACACGGGTCAGGTGGTCCGGTGTGAATCAAGACGAGAAGGAATATACTAAGGTTTAGATCGTACTGGTCCCTAAGATGTAACGGGTTTTGGGGTACAACCAGCTCGTTGACTAAGGACGTGCGCCAAAGCCAAGAAGACTTACGGAGGTCTTGAAAAAGATTCTCTAGTCCAGTCGAGAGTATTCCCGATGGAGAGGTGGTCCAAGTCAAGAGAAAGTGTGTAGAAAACAGGTCCGTCGTACCTCGAGTGCTCGAAGCCGAGGGAGAACGATAACGGTATTTAAAATGCACGTATAAAATGAAAACAATTGTATTTAATAAAAATAGGGTAATTTAGTCATTTATTTTGCTAATTTACCGAATACATTATTGCATAATTTATCGGGGTCAAATGGCATTTAATAATGTTGTGTGTGTAAGTGTAAAGAAAACTTGAGGATATGACAAGTCGTGCAATGTCATTTTAAATAATTAAATTTATATCATTAATGCCATTTATTAAATTACTAAGTCGAATTAACTATAATATGTGTTAATCATGGCTAATTAAGGGGTATATAGCTTAAAGAATAGGGCATATGCACAATTTTCCATTCTGGTCGGATTCATGAAAATGCGGCAGACATACCCGTCGCGTTTCAAGTCGCGACGGGGCGGTCGGGCGCGACATGGGCTTGGCCGGTCTGCCTCGGTCTGGGGTGAATCGCGGCGGAGGCGCGACCCCACTGTTATCGCGGCGGGTCGCGCCGTCGCGATAACAGGTGGGTTTGCTCTTTTTCCCTTTTTCCCAGGGTGAGCCCTATGTGATACATGAATGTTCTAAATTACATATAAAATAGCACGATGATCCAAAAAGCACGAAACTAGTTTTAAACGAAAGTAGATATGTATATCTATCAATTTGCACGATTAATTTGAAAATAGACAAGATTTAGACATGCATTAATCAGGTTACTTTTCGGTGACCCAAACAGGCACAGTCAGGGTTCAACAAATTTATCATAGATGTATACATGATGAAAAATTACAAAAATAGGGGCATTTAAAATCTAACAAGAAGTAGTATTTATGATAATTTTCTCATGATCTAAAATCAAGTATAAACGGGGTTCATAAGAACTCATGAAGGGTCAGATGCATGTATCTGACAAAGCTTCAAAGAATTAATTCTCCCTCATGGGAGATTGAAATAGAACGAAACTAAGGGCGTTTGAAAGCTATTGTAATGTAGTATCATTGAGAATTTTCTCATAGCATGGGAACAAGTACGTACAGGGGATTAGAGAAAACATGAGATTCGGGTTCATGGTAACAGCAGGATTTCATGAATTAAGTTCGCCCAAATGGATGAGCAGAATACAACGAAACCATAGGGCTTTTTAAGAGGTACATGAACTCTACCTAGGGTAATTATTTCACGATTTTTGCTTGAGAGATTGCCTACCTTTCGTGGATGAGATGAAAACCCTAGTTTGGTGACGAAAATGGAAAACCCTTCTTGTTCCAAGCCTTCTCTTTCCTTGCTCCTTGGTCTCCAGCTCTTCTCCTCGTTCTCCAGGGTTCCAGCCACGAAAATGGGTTGCTAGGGATGAGTTTGAGGTGTTTAAGCTTGCTATTAGAGTCCATTCAACTCCAAACTCTCTCTCCTCCTTTAATTACGAAAATTCATATTTAATACCTATTTTTCCACCATTTATCCTCCTAATGGATAGGGAAGAGAGCTAATTTCGTGGTCAAAGGTTAGGATATGGGTAGGACTCCTTTTTAGGATATATATAGGTTATTTAACATTTATCTTAACCCTTTACTATTTATTTAATTAATTAGATACGAATTTAACTTATTTAAATCTCATCCTATGATGGGCTATCCCTCTTTGGGCCCATTCCATTGGGTTTGGGTTATTAGAGTAACCCATTAATAATTTAGCTTAATAGGTATTCCTTTAATTCCCTTTGTTTCCATTTATTTCCCCATTTTTCCAATTAACTCAATTTATCTCATTTATTAAATAATAAATTTTATTTTTTCTTGATTTTAAAAATCAAGGGTGCTTCATCCTCCCCCTCTTAAAAGAATTTGGTTCCCAAATTCATATAATCGTAAGAGGAAGAATGTCTTACTGAATAAATCCGGATAATTTCGTCGTATGGTTGCTTCGGGCTCCCAAGTTGCCTCTTCAACTTCGTGATTCCTCCACAGAATCTTGACCACGGGTATAGATCGATTCCGAAGCTGTTGCATCTTCTTGTCTAAGATCTTCACTGGCCTTTCTTCATAGGTCATATCCTTGTTCAGAGTAATGTCATCATAGTTGATTACGTGTGACGGATCATACACGTATTTCCTTAGCATTGACACATGGAAAACATTATGTACGGTAGAGAACTGAGGAGGTAGTGCTAGTCGGTACGCCACCTCGCCAACTCTATCCAATACTTCAAAGGGACCTATGAATCTTGGTCTTAGCTTGCCTTTCATCCCAAACTGTTGAAACCCTCGTGTCGGTGGTACTTTCAGCATTACATGATCTCCAGTTTGAAATTCTAAGTCCCTTCTTCTTTTATCAGCATAGCTCTTTTGCCTGGACTGAGCTACCTTAATTCTGTCTCTTATAATCTGGATATCTCTACTGGTATTCTGCACCATGTCTGGTCCCAGCCATTGTTGTTCACCTACTTCATTTCAACAGACTGTCGATCTACAGCTCCTACCATACAGTGCTTCGAATGGTGCCATCTTGATGCTGGCCTAATAGCTATCGTTGTAGGCAAATTTTATTAGAGACAGTTGTTCATTCCAATATCCTTCAAAGTCTATGGCACAAGCTCGCAGCATGTCTTCCACTATCTGATTTGTTCTTTCTGTCTGTCCATCCGTCTATGGGTGGAAAGCAGTGCTGAAATTGAGTTTAGTACCCAATGTTGTCTGAAGTCCTTTCCAGAATATAGATGTGAATCTAGGGTCATGATCTGAGACTATGGATACTGGAACCCCATGTAGTCTGACTATCTCTTTCACATACAAGGCTGCAAGCACATCCACACTCCAGGTACTTCGAATTGCTAGAAAGTGTGCAGACTTTGTCAATCTATCCACAACGACACAAATAGCATCAAGTCCACCACGAGTTCGAGGTAAACCCATGATGAAATCCATGCCGATGCTTTCCCATTTCCATTCAGGTATGTCCAAGGGTCTAAGTACACCCGCAGGACGCCGATGTTCTGCTTTTACCTGCTGACAAGTGAGGCAGTGCGCGGCATGCTCAGCTACCTCACGCTTCATATTTGGCCACCAAAATGACCTTTTCATATCTTGGTACATCTTGGTTGCACCTGGGTGAATTGTGTACTTGGTCTTGTGGGCTTCATCCATCAGCTTCCTTTTTAGCTCTTCATTGTCAGGCACACATGTCCTGGCTTGGAATAATATTCTTCTATCTTCAGCGATGGAGAAGTCTGGCTTGTCAGCTACGGTCTCCCTTACTCTGATTAGAAACGGATCATTAGCCTGTTGCTCTCTGATCTCGACAAAGATGTCGGGTTGAGCTTTAAGGTTAGCCACTAACATTTTATCACTTCTCTTTTCAATATTCAGATCTAGACTGGCGAATTACTCTAACAATTGCATCTCGCCCATGACTAGACAGGATAACGAAGCTACTGGTTTTCTGCTAAGTGCATCAGCTACTGCATTACCTTTACCTGGGTGATATTGAATGTTGAAATCGAAATCCTTTAAATACTCCAGCCATCTTCGTTGTCTCATGTTAAGCTCCTTCTGAGAGAATAAATACTTCAAACTCTTGTGGTTGGAGTAGACAATGAATTGTTCCCCATACATGTAATGCCTCCAGATTTTGAGTGCAAAAACCATAGCAGCCAGTTCTAAGTCATGGATAGGGTAGTTAACCTCATGTTGCTTCAATTGCCTTGATGAATAGGCTATCACTTTCTCATTCTACATTAACACACAGCCTAAACCGATTCTAGATGCATCAGTGTAGACTAAAAATCCTTCGCCCTTGACTGCAACGTGAGGACGGGTGCAGATGTCAAGAGTTGCTTGAGAGTCTGAAAGCTCTTCTCATACTCCTTGCTCCAGACATAGGGATTCTCCTTCCGCGTAAGACGCGTAAGAGGTACAGCTATCTTGGAGAAGTCTTTGATGAACCGTCTGTAATATCCAGCCAGTCCAAGAAAGCTTCTTATCTCAGTGACATTGGTCAGCCTTTCCCAGTTCAGCACAGCCTCTACTTTGGAAGGATCGACAGCGATACCATCCTTGGAAATAACATGTCCCAGAAATGACACCTCCTCGAGCCAGAATTCACACTTGCTCAATTTGGCGTAGAGTTGGTTTTCCGGCAAGATCTGCAGAGCGATCCTCAGATGCTCCTCATGCTCTTCTTTGGTCTTGGAGTATATGAGAATATCATCAACGAAAACCACGACAAACTTGTCGAGGTATGGTCGATAGATGTTGTTCATTAATTGCATAAAAGCTGCAGGAGCGTTGGTTAGCCCAAAAGGCATGACTATAAATTCATAATGACCATACCTGCTTCTGAAAGCCGTTTTGTAAATATCTGCATCTTTAATCCTCATCTGATGATATCTCGATCTAAGGTCAATCTTAGAAAAATACTTTGCTCCCGATATCTGATCAAATAACTCATCGACACGTGGCAGAGGGTACTTGTTCTTGATAGTGAGATTGTTTAACTGCATGTAATCAATACACAACCTCATAGATCCGTCCTTCTTCTTGACGAACAGCACTGGTGCTCCCCAAGGAGAAGTACTCGGCCTTATAAATCCTTTTTCTAATAGTTCCATCAATTGCTCTTTCAATTCCTTCAATTCAGCGGGGGACATCCTGTAGGGTTGGCGTGAAACCGGTGCAACTCCAGGTACGAGATCAATTGAGAAATTTACATCTCTCTCGGGCGGAATGTCTGGCATCTCATCTGGAAACACGTCTGGATATTCTTGCACTATATGAATGTCTGATATCTTGGTTGTTTTCTTCTCAACTACAATTGCGGCAAGAAATGCCACACAACCCTTTCTTATCATGTTTTGTGCCTTTATGGCAGAGACGAGGGACAAGTGTCTCTTGTGCCTACGTCCTGTGAAGGTCAGCTTAGGGAATTCACTAAAAGAAATTTTCCCTCTTCTACAATCCACGATAGCCCCATACGTGGATAGCCAATCGGCTCCTAGAATGACATCGTAGCCATCCATGGGCATACAGATCAAGTCAGCTCTTAGATTGAGTTCACCAATCTTAACATCAGCCAATGGAAAATATTTATTCAATTGAGCCTTTTCTCCCAAGGGTGTTGTGACAGGTAATTCAAACTCCATGGATGTGGGTTTTTCATTTAGGGTATCAGCAAATGCTTGTGATATGAACGAAAGCGTTGCGCCAGTATCAAACAAAACAAATGCTGAATGAGAAAAGACCGGTAGTGTAACTTCCACAACTCCACCCTCCTCGGTGGTCTCTACTTCTTGCAGGGCTTGGAGTCTACCTGGGTTCTTTTGTCCCGCAGGACGCTTCTCATTTTCCTTGAGCAATGGGCACTCCTGAATGCGGTGATCACGACTCCCACAGCGAAGGCATGCACCTGCCTTCCTCCAGCATTCTTCTGTCTTATGACCCAGCTTGTCACAATGGTTGCATCTGGGCTTGTTGGTAAAAGTGGGGACTTTGGGCTTTCGTTCCTGGCTTGGCCCATCAGTGATACTTAACGGCCTTTTCTTGCCATTAGTAGGCTTGCTTGGTGCTCCGGAAGTTTGTTCCTTCTTGAACATTCTGCCCTTGATGCGCTCAGTGAGTTCAGTCGCATCTTCCAGGCATTGTGCTCTCCTGACCATCTCTGGATAGGTCTAAATATCAAATGGCACCAACTGTGTAATATATGCGGGTCTAAGCCCGTTGAGGAATCTCTTCGCCTTCATCCTCTGAGTACTAACCAAATGATGGCGTAGAGAGCCAATCGAAAGAATTGTGCCTCATATTCTGCAACCGTCAGGTTTCTCTGTTTCAGAGCGGCGAACTCGGCGGCTTTCCTTTCTTGAACTCTTTCTGAAAAATATTTGGAGTTGAATTGCTCCTTAAACTCATTCCATGTAAACTGAGCATTTGCCCGTGTGGCCTCAATGGACTCCCACCACGCACGGACATCCCTTTCAAGCTGGAATGTGGCAAGTAAAAGCTTATCTCCATCCGCGCATTGCATAACACAGAAAATACGCTCAGTCTCCTTGAGCCAGTTCTCGGCCTCATCAGGATCTGTGGTACCGCTGAATCGAGGCGGGTTCAAGTTACGGAAGTTCCGGTGCAATTCACCAGCTCCTCGGTTGTTGTTGTTGTTATTATTGGCTCCAGCAGCTTGGAGTAAAGCCTGAGTGAGCTGTTGAATTGTGTGCTGCATGTCACGGAGTTGAGCACGCTCCGCTGCCATTGTTTAAGTTCCTTCAAAAGAGAATTTAAAATGTAAGTCGTTGAGTTTGCACTAAGTTTGTGCGTGTGTGTATCCATTTTATCTTATTACCCACGATTCTACCCATCTCACATAGGTATGGAATTTAGACTCTAAGTCAAGGCAGGTCAAACCTAGATCATCCTATACTTAAGAATAACCTAGGCTCTGATACCACAAAACTGTAACACCCCGACACGAAATATCGGAGCGAGATTACAGTTATTAAATAGTACAGAGCGAGAAATAAATAACAAACCATTGCACAATTTGATAACACCAAATAAACTCCAATTTCATAATAATCCAACAATCTTCATTACATTCACTAATAACTCATCATCTTCACAAACCAACTAATACATCAACGTATCAGAGCCAAAACTAGGGCCCAGAGTACTTTATTCAAAAATCAAACTATTACTAAATGACTAACTGACTCACTAACTCATAACTATACTAACAGACTACTACTAGAAAACACTAGTAGTTGAAATGGTCACTCCTGAGTCTCCTCATCGGTCCCATCCTCGTGAGTGTGGTCATGATCCGACTCACCTGAAACACATTAAATAAATACGTAGGATGAGCGAATAACGCCCAGTAGGACTTAATATCTCATGAACACAAGTATGCTTTAAATAGTTAATGTCTTAAATGCAGGTTAACTAGAGAGTATAGTCATGTAGAGTATGTCACGAAAACGAGAGAACAATTGCAACTAACACAGAGAAAAATAGTACAACGAGAATGATAATAGAATGGCCATGTAACGATATAACATGTAATTTGCACAACGGTGCACTAGTAATGATCACGCTTGCTCTTGTAGAGATAGTACTTTTGATTGTCATAGATTAATCTAGATAGTAAAGTGGCACTGGATGCATGCCGTAACACATCCTATGATCATTTTAACACCCATGGGTACTGGCACTTTTCGGGCACTCCTCCCAGGACCTGATCGGGCCCTATTGCGCTGGCATTAGTCATTTCTTTTATCTTAGACAATCACACGGATGGCCAATAGAGTACCAAGCAATAGATGAGAGTACTAGACAAGATAAATGAGAGTGTAGAGAGAACGTGAACAGATGAGAGGATATCGGCATTAGATGAGATGGGGACAATTTCGTAAAACACGTGAAAATCTGATAGTAACGGTTGCACAGCACCAGGTTGGGTGCCGGCAGTCTGGTAGAAGTCACATCCGCCCCTTAGTCGTGCTGTGTACATGGGTCAGGTGGTCCGGTGTGAATCAAGACGAGAAGGAATATACTAAGGTTTAGATCGTACTGATCCCTAAGATGTAACGGGTTTTGGGGTACAACCAGCTCGTTGACTAAGGACGTGCGCCAAAGCCAAGAAGACTTACGGAGGTCTTGACAAGGATTCCCTAGTCTAGTCGAGAGTATTCTCGGTGGAGAGGTGGTCCAAGTCAAGAAAAAGTGTGTAGAAAACAGGTCCATCGTACCTCGAGTGCTCGAAGCTGAGGGAGAACGATAACGATATTTAAAATGCACGTATAAAACGAAAACAATTGTATTTAATAAAAATAGGGTAATTTAGTCATTTATTTCGCTAATTTACCGAATACATTATTGCATAATTTATCGGGGTCAAATGGCATTTAATAATGTTGTGTGTGCGTAAGTGTAAAGAAAACTTGAGGATATGACAAGTCGTGCAATGTCATTTTAAATAATTAAATTTATATCATTAATGTCATTTATTAAATTACCAAGTCGAATTAACTATAACATGTGTTAATCATGGCTAATTAAGGGGTATATAGCTTAAACAATAGGGCATATGCACAATTTTCCATTCTGGTCGGATTCATGAAAACGCGGTAGACATACCCGTCGCGTTTCAAGTCGCGACGGGGCGGTCGGACGCGACACGGGCCTGGCCGGTCTGGCTCGGTCCGGGGTGAATCGCGGCGGCTCGTGCCGCCGCATTCTTGACGCGACGTCAATGGCCGGAGCGACCCCACTGTTATCGCAGCGGGTCGCGCCGTCGCGATAACAGGTGGGTTTGCTCTTTTTCCCTTTTTCCCAGGGTGAGCCCTCTGTGATACATGGACGTTCTAAATTACATATAAAATAGCACGATGATCCAAAAAACACGAAACCAGTTTTAAACGAAAGTAGATATGTATATCTATCAACATGCACAATTAATTTGAAAATAGACAAGGTTTAGACATGCATTAATCAGGGTACTTTTTGGTGACCCAAACAGGCGCAGTCAGGGTTCAACGAATTTATTGTAGATGTATACATGATGAAAAATTACGAAACTAGGGGAATTTAAAAGCTAACAAGAAGTAGTATTTATGATAATTTTATCATGATCTAAAATCAAGTATAAACGGGGTTCGCAAGAACTCATGAACGGTCGAATGCATGTATCTGATAGATTTTCAAAGAATTAATTCTCCCTCATGGGAGATCGAAATTAATAGAACAAAACCAACGGCGTTTGAAAGCTATTTAATGTAGTATCATTGAGAATTTTCTCATAGCATGGGAACAAGTACGTGCAGGGGATTAGAGAAAACATGAGATTCGGGTTCATGGTAATAGCAGGATTTCATGAATTAAATTCGCCCAAATGGATGAGCAGAAAACAACGAAAATATAGGGCTTTTGAAGAGGTACATGAACTCTATCTAGGGTAATTATTTCACGATTGTTGCTTGAGAGATTGCCTACCTTTCGTGGATGAGATGAAAACCCTAGTTTGGTGACGAAAATGGAAAACCCTTCTTGTTTCAAGCCTTCTCCTTCCTTGCTCCTTGGTCTCCAGCTCTTCTCCTCGTTCTCCAGGGTTCCAGCCATGAAAATGGGTTGCTAGGGATGAAGTTTGAGGTGTTTAAGCTTGCTATTAGAGTCCATTCAACTCCAAACTCTTCTCTTCTCCTTTAATTACGAAAATTCATATTTAATACCTATTTTCCAACATTTATCCTCCTAATGGATAGGGAAGAGAGCTAATTTTGTGGTCAAAGGGTAGGATATGGGTAGGACTCCTTTTAGGATATATATAGATTATTTAACATTTATCTTAACCCTTTACTATTTATTTAATTAATTAGATATGAATTTAACTTATTTAAATCTCATCCTATGATGGGCTATCCCTCTTTGGGCCCATTCCATTGGGTTTGGGTTATTAGAGTAACCCATTAATAATTTAGCTTAATAGATATTCCTTTAATTCCCTTTGTTTCCATTTATTTCCCTATTTTTCTAATTAACTCGATTTATCTCATTTATTAAATAATAAATTTTATTTTTTCTTGATTTTAAAAATCAAGGGAGCTACAGATATTATTTGTGAAAAAGAAAGATGGAAGTTTTCGTATGTGTATTGATTATAGAAAGTTGAATGATGTGACCATTAAGAATAAGTACCCATTGCCGAGAATAGATGATTTGTTTGATCAGTTGCAATCGGCAAAAGTATTTTCTAAAATTGATTTGAGGTCTGGGTATCATCAGTTGAGGATCAAGGAAGAAGATATAGATAAAACAGCTTTCAGAACCAGATATGGTCACTATGAGTTTGTGGTTATGCCATTTGGGTTGACCAATGCTCCTGTAGGTTTTATGGATCTGATGAATAGAATTTTTCATCCGTATTTGGACCAATTCATTGTGGTCTTTATTGATGATATTCTGATTTATTCAGCATCTGAAGAGGAGCATGCTGCTCATTTGAGATTTACCCTGCAGCTGTTAAGGGATAATCAGTTGTTTGCCAAGTTCAGTAAGTGTGAATTTTGGCTGAAAGAAATTCAATTTCTGGGTCATGTTATCTCAGCTAAAGGAGTAGCAGTGGACCCAAGTAAAGTGGAAGCAGTGATGAAATAGGAAGTGCCTAGGACAATAACTGAGATCAGAAGCTTCTTGGGATTGGCAGGTTATTATAGGTGCTTCATACAAGATTTTTCCAAAATTACGGCACCCATGACTAAGTTGACCAGGAAAGGTGTGCATTTTGTATGGTCCGGTGAATGTCAGAAAAGTTCATGGAATTAAAGAAAAGACTTACATCAGCACCCATATTGGCATTACCCGCAGGGAGTGGTGGTTTTGTAATATATACAGATGCTTCAAGGAGAGGTCTTGGCACAGTGCTTATGCAGCATGGCAAGGTGATAGCTTATGCGTCCAGGCAATTGAAGCCGGCAGAAGAGAATTACCCCACTCATGATTTAGAGTTGGCAGCAGTTATTTTTGCCTTGAAAATGTGGAGGCATTATCTGTATGGCGAGGGATTTGAAATCTTCACAGATCATAAAAGTTTGAAGTATATCTTCTCGCAGAAAGATTTAAATCTTCGTCAGCGCAGATGGATTGAATATTTAAAAGATTATGATTTCAGTTTGGCTTATCATCCGAGTAAGGCCAATGTTGTAGCAGATGCCTTGAGCTGAAAGGCATATATAAATCTGATGATGATTAAAGAATGGAAGTTGTATAAAGAGATAGTGGAGAACTCCTTGTATGTGCCCAGTAGTCAGCGACGGGCAGTACTAGCTGCTAGTGCTGTAGAGCTGTCTTTGTATTGGTAGATTGTTAAAGCTCAGAGAGCAGATGTAAGTTTAGCTGAGATTGTAAAAATGGAAGGAGTTACCATTGATGATAATTGTGTGGTTAGGCTCAGAGGCAGATTGTTTGTTCCAGCAGAAAGAGAAGTAAAGCAGCGAGTGTTGGAAGAGGCTCATAAATCTAGGTACACTATCCATCCGGGTAGTACTAAAATGTACCATGATTTGAGGAAACATTTCTGGTGGCCTCATATGAAAAAGGAAATAGCAGAGTTTGTTGCCAGGTGTGCTATCTGTCAACAGATTAAAGCAGAACATCAGAAGCCTAGAGGTCTATTGCAACCGTTACCCATTCCACAGTGGAAATGGGATGATATTGCGATGGACTTTGTGACAGGCTTACCAAGGTCAGTTTCAGGGCATAATGGAATTTGGGTGTTTATTGACAGACTAACCAAGGTATGCAGATTAGTGGCAGTAAGTATGACTTGGACAGTGGACAGATTAGCAAAGATTTATGTTGAAAGAATAGTTCCACTGCATGGGATTCCGAAGACTATTGTGTCTGATAGAGATCCAAGGTTTACTTCCGGTTTCTAGAAAAGTCTGCAGAAAGTATTGGCACTGAGTTAAGGTATAGCTCTGCTTATCATCCCCAGACAAATGGTCAAACAGAAAGGACTATTCAGACAATTGAGGACATGTTGCGAGCTTGTTGCTTAGTTTGGGGAGGTAATTGGGAGCATCATTTGGGAATGGTTGAGTTTGCCTACAATAATAGTTATCATATCAGTCTTGGGATGGCACCGTATGAAGCTTTATATGGAAGGCCATGTAGAACCCCATTGAAATGGCATGAAGTGGGTGAAAGGCAGTTAGTGGGTCCTGAATTAATTCAGCAAACCACAGAGGTGGTAGAGCTTATTAAAGAGAAATTACAGGCAGCTCAAAGCAGGCAAAAGAGCTATGCGGATAATCGGAGAAGACCACTTCAGTTTGAAGTGGGAGAATTTGTTTTCTTAAGAGTTTCCCCGAGTAAAGGCATTATGAGATTTGGCAAGACTGGAAGTTGAGCCCAAGGTATGTGGGACCTTTCCGGTGATTGAGAGAATTAGGGAAATAGCTTATAGATTGGATTTGCTAGCAGATTTTGCGGATGTCCATGATATATTTCATGTTTCTATGTTAACAAAATGTATTGAAGATCCAGCTCAAATAATCAGTTATCAAGGTGGTGACCTGAGGCCGGATATGACCATGCCAGAGTATCCGGTGCAGATCACGGATAGAAAGATAAAGAAGTTGAGAAATAAAGAAATTGAATTAGTTAAAGTGAGATGGGAAAATAGGTTGGGTGGTGAGGATACCTGGGAATTAGCCGAGGAGATGGCTAAAGGGTATCCCTATTTGTTTGAATAAGCTTTTGTATTTTCTTTTTAGATGATAGTACTTGTAAAGGTGTGTATGTTTAAGTTGTTTAAGATTGAGTTGTGTTTTGAATTTCGAGGTCAAAATTTTCTTTTTAGATGATAGTAATGTAACGTCGCGTGCTTTTCGGATCCTTATGGATCATATGTGTAATGGTTGTGAAGGCCAATGTGGTTTGGTCGTGTGGTGTGTGCAGGTGTGGTGCAGGTTTGGTCCTGAGATAAAATAGGACTTGCTACAGTTGAGTAGGAGTTGGCGGCCAGGTGTGTCATGACTTGTTGGCGTCCATAAGTGTTGACTTTTACTGTATGAACTTGGCGACAAGGGATATGGACGTCTAGCCTTGGCGATCTGATTGGCGACAGCCTTGTTGACGCCAACCTGTGCGACCTGCAGAATATAGGTCTACCCGAGGACAGTTCCTTCACTCCATTCTCCCTCTCCCTTGCCCCGTTTTCATGCCTCTCGCTTCCCCACTACTTATAAGAGTTGTATAAGGATAATTGGAGGAACGTGGTACGCGAGACGGTGACGAATCGGCCAAGGAAATGCCGGAGCGTGGTGCAATTACCGTAGGAGCTCACAGAGGATTCGGTGTGAATCAGGAGAATTTAGGAGGTTTAAGCGCGTATTAAGGTAGGGAACGATCCCTTTAGTTCCTATAGGTTGTGATAATGCAATTGGAAAGCATGAATCTGCATGATAATTGTGTTTTCGGGTAATGGTATCCATGCGGGGAAAATGGGTGGTTTGAGCAATTAGAAGAATAAAACATGTTGTTTTAGTTTGATTGGAATGCATGCATGTTAGAGGAAGTGTTTCCTCGTGTTTTCCCGCAGGTTTTAGGGCCGAGGACACTTGTGGAATCGGCCTAGGGCTTCTGTGAGAACTGGTAGCCGAGGAGCATGGCGTCAACATCGTTTGACGCCAGGTTCTTCAGTTGGGAGATTAACGGCCAGATACCTTGCCGTTTACATCCCATCGACGATAGTCGATGTTGCCGCCAGCATGCTTTTGATTTAAATATTGATATATTGAACATTTGTGGTTATCGAGCGATGCAACGATAATTGTGATGCACCTAATGCTCGTGGTTTCTGGGACTAGCGTACTGAGTACGCAGATGGTTGGTTCTTTACCTACTTACGTCTTCTTCATGTGTAGTGGACTACTAGTGCACGCGATTTATGTGAGTGTTCACATGGTTTGTGTATGGCGTGCATGTGGTTTTGTGTACATGGCGAGTAGTACGACGCCTACCGTGGTTACCTCTCCAGTTGGGTGCCCCAGGTTCTTTGTGAGCCAGGCTGTTAGCTCGAGGCTTTGTCCCGGTACTTGTGTGGTACCGTCGAGGTATGTGTCATCTGACCTGGACACCCTCACTCCTGTGTTTGAGTTGTACGTTCGGCTGAGGGAAAGACGACAGTGGGACAGTGACTGTCGTACTTGTCTTTTAGTCACTTGTAGCGCGCTCGTAGTTGGGGGTACGGACACCAGTAGTCGACACTGGTTCCCAGCTAGTCCTTTTCCAGTGCCTCACTCTAGAGGGCCCAGGCCAGGGTCTTCAGAGGTGCCAGGCATGGGCCTGTGACCGTGTGGTTCGCAGGTGGTAGTGTTAGTTGGTCTCCACAGTTGCTTGACCTTTTCACATGGAGCGTCAGCTGGACCTTTCGTCCATGGCTGCGAGACTGAGAGCTAGACCTGTGTTAGCTTGTCTGAGTCAGTCTCTGGTGTCGCGAACCAGTTCACGTGGCTCGTGTTTGGCTGTCTCTACTTTAGCTTGTACACTTGTATTGGTTTGCTGTTTAATTATTACAGTTGTTTTTCGTAGTCGAAAAATGGTGATATTTTTACAGCTTTTATATCCTGCTTAGTTGTTCTATAAATTGTTGGTAGTGTTTATGCTTTTGTACCTGGTTTTGGTTTGCTCGGTTTTGGGGGAGTTCCCTACTGAGCCAGTGACTAGCGAGGCTCACCCCTACTCCCAAAGGTGAGAGCGAGGAGGACGTTTCTCGACCGTCGTCCAGTTCAGAGCCGCGTCATAACGATGCAGGGTTAGTACCTCCGACAATGTAGTTTCTGGCAGTGTAGTTTCCAGCAGTGTAGTCTCAGTAGTGCAGTGTAGTAGCAGTAGTGTAGTTAGTTGTTTACTTATTTTCAGTTGTACCTCAGGGTATGCCCCAAGCTCTTGTACTTTCTTTCAGTTTAGTGGAAATATGGCTATGTAAACTTGTGAAATATATATGTGAAATGGTGTGTTCCTTTGTGTTTACACGGACTGTGGTTTGGTATCCCTTGCGAGGCTTCGGCCCGTTCGCGGGAGGCACTACTAGAAAAATGACTTTTACCTACGTTTTCTACCTTCACGTTTGACAGTAGTAGGTATGAGAAGTATTTACCTACCATATATAAAAATATACCTACAACAAACTTTAGTAGCAGTTATAAACATTTTTCACTTTTTTTTACCTCTTCCCGCTCGAAGCCCTGCTTTCCCTTTCCCTTTTCCCTCTCTCCCCTTCGCCAAATCCGAAACCCCAAGCCCCAAATCTCAAACCAAGGGCGATGCAGGCCTACAACAGTACGCGGCCGGTGCAGCCGAATGCCTCATCCTTGGCGTCGGCGTAGGAACCCGCCCCGGGCTTGGGAGACATCAGCGGCGGGCGGCCGAAGCAGAGGATCATGCCGACGGACTCCCGCGTCAGCAGGGCAATGAGGACGGTGGCGGCGAGCCCGGGGGCGAGGCTGAGGAGCTTGACTGTGGTGGGGAGGGCCATGATGCACAACAAGTAAATAATATTTTTCACATTTTTAGTCTACCCTCACCCGGCAATCTCCCTTCTCCCCCTCGCCCTTGTCGGCCTCCTAGCCCTCCCATGGGCATCGCACTGCCCCTCGCCAGGCTGCCCCGCCCTCCTAGGAGTCGCCCTCCCTACGGATCTCGTCACCGGATGAGGACTACGACATCTAGATGGTAGAGCAGAGATGGGCCTCACCAGCAGAAAGGACTTTGGATCGCAAGGGTCTTGCCCTGGTGGTGGGGGCGACAGAGGTCATTATATCGACTCTCTTGATTCCTCCCTTCCTCTCTCTCTCTCTTTCTATCTACTGCAACAGGGTGGGGGTATGGGGGGGATAATGGCGAGGAGGCGAAGCAGGAGTGGCTACTGCGGCATCGTCGAGGTCACCATGATGGTGACGGTGGGGGGTGCGTAGAAGAGGAGTGAGGCGTCGTTGCCATCGCTGGCAGGGCGACAAGGCCTCCTACTGGTGAGGTATGAGAAGCTATCAAACTACCTCAGGGATGAACCCCCCTGCCTCATCGCTGCCCTCGCCGCCTCCCTCGCCCTCCACCCCATCGACACACCCACCCCCAGCACCTGCACCAATAGCCGCTCAGCAGCCCCGCCATGAACCCTTCCAGGGACGAGATCCAGCCACAGTGGGTCACAAAATCCCTGATGGCCTTGTGGTTGAGTAGGAGGATCTAGGGAGCCAACCCCCCTGATGACCATGCCCATCTCTCTCAGGTCATTAAAAAAAAAGCCTCTCCCTCATGGCCGTCAACCCCGCGGGGTGAGGACGCCGTGAATGCTCTCCACCCCCGATTCCGTGGCCAAAAATTTTGCTCCACTGCCCGTCGCCCCCCAAAACATATGTAGAAGTGACAGGGGCCTGATCACCCTTCCCGCCAAGATATTAAGAAAGAACTTGGTGAGAGATGGAACATATTGGACTATGTTTTTTTCTCCCGTCATGATCGAAGACATATTCTTGTAGATTCGTTTCATATGGTGATTTCATCATTCAACTTGATATGATGGAGACTTAGGATGGGTTTGAATGGCCTTCTCTTTCTTCTCAAAGTTCTCAAAATGTTGGGCTTTTCCAGAGATTTGGATTCACTTTATTCAAGCAATTTTCACTAATTACTGGTTCTTGCTCATGTTAAATGGTTCATTCATATGGTTACTTCCGAGCAACTTGCTTTTTTCATCACACCACACAAAGAGGTTCTCACAAGCAGAGTCATTCACTCCCACTCCATATGCAAATATAAGTCCCACCGAATGCACCCCTATCGATCTCACATTTGCTCTTGGGCAGATGATACACTTAATTTTTGCAGATGCATCTACCAAGTCCCGGCCCCCTCAAACTTCGCTTCAGATTTCAAAAGAAATATGAAAAGACTTCTGGTTAGAAAGGGAAAAGTTGCTTCATGCTGGATCCTTCAGCGCCTATGTCGGTTCAATTAGAAGTCAAGATTTCTAAGCTATAGAAGAAGAAGAAGAGACGTGTAACGACCAGAGAACCCGACCCTCGGCCCACGCCGAGGACCCGATTTTCGCGATCGCCGCCCACAGATCCGGGGGACCCGGAAGGGCTATAACACGCAACTGACAGGATATGTAATGGAGGTAAACGTCAACTGCTAAGCTAGAAGCGTACAAGCGGAAACAGGAAAGTAAAGCAAGACCGCAGCGTACCGCCCTAAGTACAGTCCCAACACACACACACTAGTACAAGTAAGGAAAAAGGGGAGAGACAAGTCCCTTAGGGGCATACCCCGAGGGTGATGTACACTGAGAGGGGGAACCACTGCTAGCTACGGGGACCTCGACTACCGCCCCGTCTCCTCCACCCGACGCGCGCCCTGCCGCTGCTGAGAAGTCTCACCTGGAAAACAGAGGGATGAGCTTCACAACAGAAGCTCAGTAGGGACTACCAATCTCCTACTGGCTCTAAACAGGCAGAGGAACATATACAACTATTAATAAGGGAAAGACGGCAGTTTATATCTTCCTACCTACAAAAGGAAGTGCGGAAGCGAAGCTAAAGCTAACACTGTACGGAAAGTACTCTCGGTCGGAAAATCCGTACGACTGCTCGTCGTGACCACCACACGGCTAGTAAACACAGATGGAGGGAACTCCGCTTGGACAAGGAACACTAGCTACGGAAACACTACCACTAGTCACGGTCAGGTGCGTCAGCCGACGTCTTATCCTCGACCGGGTCCTGACCCTCACGTCTCGTCAGAGCGAGGTAGGAACGCAAGTAACACAACAGTAACCGCCGTAGTCTGGCGGACCACGGTCCACGCCTGACCTCCCCAAGTGGTTCCGGGGCCGCAAGGAGCGAGGCAGTGAGAAGAAGGACTGGCTGGCCTGCGCCGGGTAGAACTCCAAACTGTCCTCGGCGTCCCAGACCAACCACGAGAGCTCTGCAAGCGACTCACACGCCACTGTCCTAACCACCGTTTTCCCCTCAGCTCTAGAGTCCGCCTACACGGCTGCCAACTCGAGCACACTCGTAGCCCGGAGTACTCCCTCAACAGGCTCCCGAGGACGAGGGTCCCAGGCAACAGTAATAACCTCTCACACGGAACAAGCCCTCAAGTGCCGAGCACCGGGCGAAAGATTAGCGTAGACCGCACTAGGGAACTAGCACAGGTGCCACGGGAACAGTAAAAGAAGAGCGAAAATGGACAAGGGCCAAAACCTGTCTCTCGGTCAGTGACGCGACAGGGCGGGCCGTCGCGACCACGTCGCGACGCCTTAGCCTGTCGCGACCTTAACGCGACGCTCCGGAGTGTCGCGACCATGTCGCGACCGGGCGTGCCGTTGCGACAAGGTCGCGGCCTCCGAGACTGCCGCGTTTCCAGCCGAGCAGGGTTCCGGAGCAGTCCCTCCAGGAACCCTCCTCAAACCACGAAACACATTCACAAGGGGGAAGGGGGTCATGCACAACATGCATCTAAAGCCTTTAAATCATTCAAACCACCCACAAACCCACGAAACATGGATCTACGCTCGAGGGATCAACTCACACAACCACGAGCATGGAGTTCTCACACTCCCAAACCCCAAGCCACAAGGAAACCACGATCAAGAGGGGGAAGGGATCATGCTTAGGGCGAGAGGATCAAGAGTCCCTACCTCCACACGAAGAACGAACTCGTTAAGGCCTTCTCGTAGGAAAGAACTCCTCCTCCTCCTCGCACCGCACGCCGCAAGCACACGCCCTGCACGAACGGCACGTCCACGCCTCAGCACGAGCACCGCGAGCAAGGAGAAACACCGAGAAACCGCAAGAGCTCGAGAGAGTGGAGAAAGAGTGAAAAGGGCGAGAGAGGGAAAATGGGGCGCGCCTTCGGTTTTAAACCGATGGCCCCCAGAACGCGACGTAGCGACCCGCCGCGACACTGACACTGTCGCGACGCCCAAAAGCGTCGTGACCATGTCGTGGCCGCCCGCCAAGGCGCGACACCAAAAGCACGATCAAACCTCGAAGACCGGGAAAGCAGTCGCGACGGCCTGACAGGTCGCGTCAACACCGACGACCCTGCCACCCGACACGACCATTCTGATAGACAGGACAGCGGTCAAGTCATGTCAGAACAGAGTCACGACAGCCAGGGGTGACGCGACAAGGACGCGATGCTCACCCCCGCCGCGACACGAACCGCCAATGTTGTCGCCGCAGGCTCCCTCCTTAAGACATTTCGTCCTCGAAATGAAAACAACTCGGTCTCAACCCGGAAAACGACAAAAGAGGAGATCACCACATACCGATCAATCAAACAAATAAGGAAACTGCTCCAGCATCTCATCCTCGCGCTCCCAGGTGGCCTCGCCACCGACGCGGTTCTGCCAAACGACCTTAACCAGGCGAATCTGCTTCCTGTGCAACTGCTGAACTCTGCGGTCGACAACACTAACTGGATACTCTGGCACTGACAAATCTGGCGCTACCTCTAGCTGCGAGTAGTCTAACACGTGCGAAGGATTTGCAACGTACCTCCTGAGCTGTGAAACGTGGAAAACGCTGTGCACACCTGCTAGCTCTGCCAGAAGACTCAGTCTGTACGCCACCTCGCCGACTCTCTCAGAAATGGGGAATGGCCCATATATCTGGGACTGAGCTTTCCCTTTCTGCCAAACCTCATGACGCCCTTGGTCGGCGAGACCCGCAAGAAAACAAGGTCACCAACGCTGAACTGTAACGGTCTCCTGCGGACGTCTGCATAACTCTTCTGCCGACTCTGCGCTGCCCGAAGCCTCTGCCTGACCAAACTGACTGTCTCTGCACACTGCTGCACTAACTCTGGCCCCAAAAGCTGCCTCTCACCAACCTCGAACTAGTGAAGCGGAGTCCTGCACGGGCGACCATACAAGGCCTCGTATGGCGCCATTCCGATGCTCGAGTGATAACTGTTGTTATATGCGAACTCTACCATCGGAAGGTGAGACTCCCAAGTGCCGCTCCAATCTAAACAGCACACTCTCAGCATATCCTCCAGTGTCCGAATGGTCTGCTCTGACTGACCGTCTGTCTGCGGGTGGTACGCTGTGTTGAACTTCAACTCTGTACCCAGTGCTCTCTGAAGACTGCGCCAAAACCCTAACGTGAACCTCGGATCTCTATCGGAGATGACTGAAACTGGGATCCCGTGCAACGAAACCACTCTGTCCACGTACAGCCTGGCTAACCTGTCCACTGACCACGACATCCTGATCGGAAGAAAGTGCACTGCCTTGGTCAAACGGTCCACGATCACCCAAATACCATCATGCCTCTGCGGGGTACGGGGCAAACCAACCACAAAGTCCATGGTGATGTCGTCCCACTTCCATACAGGAATGGGCAACGGCTGCAACTCACCACCAGGACGCTGGTGCTCAGCCTTCACCTGTTGACAGGTAATGTAACGACCCAGAACCCGCATTACCAGTAACAACCAGTAACCCGAATTCTGACCCGCTAACCCACGAGACAAGCTCGGAAGGGTAGGAATTTAAGAGTCCGAGGAGACTATATGTAAGAAGATACACACCATGCAAAGCAGTAAAATTCCACTATAAACATATCATATACAACCTCAGAGTCTGAGATAAGGTACAGAGTACAGAAGTACAACAAAAAGGTACTACTCACTGCAGCTAGGGAGCACCAACACCGGAGTGGCTAGACTCGCCTGGAACGGGAGTCGACGAAGACCCACCTGAAAGGGAAGGGAGTGAGTCTCAAGAAAAGAGACCCAGTAGGGAAAAGTAACCCCACCGGCAACTAAACTAAAGTGCGGAAAGTAAAAACTGAAAGTAAGTACACGTCGCACCACAACACAAAATTGTAAACCACGCGGCTCAGTAACACACACTCACACACACAGCAAGTAGGACTCAGCTAGGGTCTGTGGCTCGGCGTCCCGTCACCACAGAGGCTCTCAACCCCAGCCACGTGTGCACACTACAGACGCTCTCTCTCGCGTCTGGTCCACGACCGGTTTTTCCCCTACGCTTGACCCTAGTGGTAGAGAAGGGGCTCCACGGAGACCGGCTCAAAACCACCAAAAGGAGTACGCACAGGACAGAGTCACACTCGATGTCTCGGCTCACTAGCGGAGGACAACCACACGCTAGTCGTCTAGACGGAGTCGAACCCACGCCTAGGTAACACAACAGAAACGGGTACACGGTAACGCAACGCGCGTACAACAGACGGAACACACTCAACGTCTGAAACCCCGTACAGTAGTAAACACCTCGTGCTACAAACAACTACTCCTATGCACAGGCGGAGTCACACTCTAAGCCTGGCCCACTTGTGTTATTAGGGCGGACATCACATGCCAATCGCCTCTAAACACACAATTCAAGTCTGCTGGGATACAGAATATTAACGGCCTGATCGATTGCCGCCAATATAGGGTAAACGGCAACCCCTATGCCGCCAACAATAACTAAACGGCAGTCGACCTTGTCGTTTAAATCACCCCTGAAGATCTCAACGTCAACAGATGTGGACGTTGATATCTTCAGTCCCCCATACCCAGAACTGAACCGAATAAGTCCCAATGGGTAGAAACACTAAACCAGACTCAGACTGATGGAGGGAAACACTTCCTCTCATCAATCTATACTACCAGAACATCATAAATAGACAATCTAACACCTAGATTATCCAAACCACCCTCAATTCCGGCATGATATAACCCAAACCCTAAACCATGATTTGCACATCAATTCAGTTAATTAGACATGCTGGTTTGCTGGGGAAGGTTATAGGGGTTAAGTCCCTACCTCAGAACGCTTAATCAATCCCCAAACAGCCACCAATCGCGCCGGATCTCCCCGAAGACTCCGCGCGAATCACGCCAAAACCTCGCGTTTCCCGCCCGATCTAGCAACGCCACACGATCCAGGGGCTTCCCACAAGCTCAAATCACTCAACAGAAGCTACAGGAATCAAGAAAGGCTAAGGTGGAAGAAAGGAGAGGAAAGGAGAAGAAGAAGCTCTGCTCTCGGGCTGCCCTATTTCAACAGGACTGGTTAGTCGACGTCAACAACTATGGCCGCCAACTGAACCGCCTACAGATAACGTCCAGATAGCAGTCGTTAAGTTCAAGCTCAGACGTCCACATCAGGACGCTAACTCTAACTCAACGGCAAGCCTTGGCTGAAACCAAAGGAACTCTACAAAACCAATAAGACCATTAAAGACCCGAGAACCTTAAGGTAAGGCACCGAGCAACAAACTCGCCACGCCCTATTCATCCTGGCCACAAGAAGACTGATAATTGCATAATTGTTATGAATAATCGTGCCATTTGATTGACAAATAATTGATAATTTTTAAGTTCTGTTATCATTTCATTACAAGTGCGGAAATTGATAAAATCTCTGTTGTGTTGTGATTGCAGGATTAATGGGTCAAGAATGATGTCAAATGGGCCAATAAATTGATTGGATCAAGAGAGAATAATGAGAGATTCTTTATTTTTTTAATATTCCCTCTCTCTCTTTCTTTTCAAAAACACTTTCTCATTTTAAAAATCTCCTCTCCTATTTTCTAAAAATCTCTTTCCTTTAATCTCTCCCCCTTCCTCTCTTTTCTCTAACACTTTATAAACTCTCTCCTCTCTTTCTCATGCTATTATTCCCCTCACTTTCTCTCTCTCCCTCTCTCCTCCGATCCCCTCCTTCCTCTCTTCTTCTCCTTCCTCTTCTCTTCCTCCTTCTTCTTCTTCCTCTCTTCTTCTTCTTCCTCCCGGCCTCTCTCTTCTTTCCAGCAGAAGCAGCAGCCAGGCCTGCCCCGCGCCAGCAGCCCCGGGCCAGGCCCGCCTCCGCACGCACCAGCCTCGCGCCCACGCGCCCAGCCCCGCGCCCGCGCGCGAGCCCCCGCCTGCGCCTGGCCACGTCCGCCGCGCCCCGCTTGCCCGAGCCCGCCCGCACCCCCTGCCGCAGCCGCCTGCCACCCGCGCCTCTCTCCTCTCTACGTGCATGCATGCACGTAGAGGAGGAGCCGTGCGCCTCTCCTCCTCTCTCGGCTCTCTCTCTCCTCTATCTCTCTCCGCTCTCCGCTCTTCTCTCTCTCTCCTCGCTCCTCTCCTCTCTCTCTCTCTCTCTCCCCTACGCTCTCTCTCTTTCTTCTCCCTCTCTCTTCTCTCTCTCTCTTCTCTTCTCTTCTCTCTCACGCGCTCTCTCCCTCTCTCTCTTCTCTCTTCTCTCTCCTCTCTCCTCTCTCTCGCCTCTCTCCTCTCTCTCTTCTCTCTCCTCTCTCCTCTCGTCTCTCTTATTCTCTCTCTTATTCTCTTTATTTCAATGTATTTCTTAATGGCTTTGGATTAGAATACACTCTTTGTGTTAATCATTTTGTTATTGTTTAATAGATTATAGCTTTAAGTTGTATCTTGTGTTCTCTCCTTCCCTCTCTATCTCTCTCTTTATTTATTTACTTAGCTTAGATTTATTTAACACACAACTGTTTTAATATCACCATGCTATTTTCTTAACTAAAAACCCAACGTTTTCAACTCTAAAATCTAGTTCTCCGTGGATTCGACTCGGCTCTCACCACTTAACTATTGTCAAAATAATTAGTGTAGGCCGATAATTTTGAGATTGTTAGTCACGTTTGTAACGACGCATTCGTGGGCTATCAATTTTTGGCGCCGTTGCCGGGGAATTAGATTTTTAGTTTTGATAATCTTGGTGTTATTTGTATATATTCATGCTAACATTTTCTTTCTTTTTGTAGGTATCAAATAAAAGTGAAAAAATCCTGAAAATTGCAAAACTGAAGAATCTGCCAGAAAACTGTCGCTGAAAGTTGAATCTGTAGGTAAAAAGTTCTGGTTTGGAAAGAAAAATCCGAAAATTGCACAAAAAAATCAGAAAAAATGGTAAGTGAGGTGAGTTTCCTTCTCTCTCTCACTCTTTCTATTTGTTTTACTTTCCAAAAGAACGAGGGATTGCGTTGGAGGTAAGTACCCTTAAAACCCTCTTGATTGAGTTTCTTTTTTTTAGTTGCCATGTTTAGATAATTCATTAAAAAAAAAATCAATCACTTGAATCCAATAAAAGATGTCATGTCAAGATTAGAAACTTTCCATCTTTAGGACATGCATCATTTAGATTTCCATCTTTAGGTAATTTCTTTTTTTTTTTTTTAAAGTTTCCTTTCTTGTCGAAGATTGTGGGAGGTAAGGTGAGAATCTGAATTTTTTTTAGAAAGCATGATCATGCATTGCCATGCTTGCATAAAACCCCTTGCTTGATTTTGTGGTGTGCACATCATTTCTAAAATATTTTAAGGGCAGTTTCCTTAACAAGATAAGGTGGGGATTTGATCACCCTTCCTTAGCCCACAAACCACAACTTCCTGCATCTTTTGCATTCCCAAGCCCAATAAAAGAAAGTAGAAAGTTGACCTAGGGTTCGCTTTGAGACTTAGGCCCACTTGGGCCCACTATCAAGTTTGGAGACTGGTGTCTAAGGCTAGAGGTTTATTGGCAAACGCCTAAGTGGACAAGTGGTTACTTAATTAGGTCCCTGTGAGAGCAGGGGGAACCTCCCACTTTCCCACCTCTTACCTGGCCAGTTAACGAGCTTGAGAGTGGATTTGAGTTAGGCCTCAGTTGATTAGTGAGAAATCAATTGTTTATATCTTAGGGGACCATAGGTGTCATAGGATTAATTGTTTGCTAACTTGTGTGAAAATACAAAAAAAAAAATCAAATATTTCAAAACAACAAAAAAAAATAAAAAATATAAAAAAGAGAGAAAAAAAAAAGTCTCATCTTTCCCATTCACCATCATATGTGGGCCAACCCAGCACATTATATAGGCCATGGCCCAAACCAATTTTCATCTCTCATTCAACATGGCCCAGCCTACTTTGAAAATACACAATTCTTGTCAGCCCATTATGAAAGTACATCCCCTGGGGTGGCCCAACTCTCACATTTTACCCAAGATCAGGCCCACCATACTAATTTGTTCCATAATCGGCCATCTTTCACCCAAGCAGAAACACAATATTTTCAATGGCCCTCCATCTCCACTTCTTACTCAAAAGATGAACAATATGTCCCTCCTACAGAATTGAGTTTGCTTTACCAAGACCCACAAGGGGAAATTCAAGGACCATTTCTTGGTGCCGAAATCATATCATGGTTCGATCAAAAATTTTTTGGCATTGATCTGCCGGTGTGCTTAACAAATGCTCCTGAAGGCACACCCTTCCAACCACTTGGAGAATTAATGCCACATTTAACACTTAGAGATCAACCTATTCTGGCCCAAGCCCAAAGTCCACCTATCACAACTTTCATCCTTGGGCCCAATTTCAGAATAATATTCATGATCAAGGCCATGATGGGGGACAACCTGCAGATCCGCAGTCCATTTATACTTCTCCCCCACCATCAGGCCTATTTGATGATCAATTTGGGCAATCTATACAAAAGATCTATGATGCTCAACAAGTCTTTGAGCAAACATTCACCCACCAACAACAAGAATTGGAAAAATCTTTTACCAAAACTGACCTTCTAATTGATCAATTGATAGAAATCAGAAAGAGGCAAAATATTCAATTACCAACTCAATCAATTGACAATTATGAAACTCAATATCATGATTTTGATCAGCAATTTGACCCACAACTTTCACTTGAAACTTCACAGCCTAATTTGACTATGGACATGTCCACTTGGCAAACTGAGTGTAATTCAGATCAAGAGGAGATGGGTAGTACTACAAATCAATCCATAAATTTTACCCAACTTGAATTTGACTGCCAAGAAGAGCCCAGCCATGATGTCACCTGTGAAGAATACTCTAGGGAGTTAGTTGAACTCAAGTTGGAGGGAGAACAAGAGGAAGTGGACAAGCTAGATGATGATAAAACTTTATTTCTTGCCCTTCCTAGGTCTGATGTGACCTTAACCCAAGGAGGGGATGAAGAAAAGATGAGTTTGGAGATGGAATGGAGTCAAGTCATAAACCATTCTACTTGGATAAGGGAAGAGTTGAAAATTTTGTCTGGCAGTAACTCTAATGGGGACTTTCATGATTTAGGGGATGATGTGGATCTAACACCCATCCTTGACATTGGCAAAGCTAAAGTCAATTTGAGCATTATGCAATTAGCCAACTGGTCAAATCCACTTGGAATTGATGAAAATCTTTGTGTTAAAGAGCCTCCGCATCTAATTCCCAACAATTATGGTCTCCTTGACACTAGACATATGGTGGAATCTCCAAGGATCCATGATACCCAAACCCTTTCTCACCTCAACAATATGAATATGAATCCTAAAATCGAGGTTGAAGAAAAGAATTTGAAAAAAATTAAGGTCCAAATTGAAGTGTTCAATACATTTGAAGACCTTAAGTGTGTAGAGGAATATTTTATAATTGAAGACATGATTCTTCCTCTATCATTTTCTGACTCTCTTAGGCAACAGGTTGGCCCACGTATGTATAGATCCAGTCTTTTCCTCCAATGGTACAAGAGCTGGCACTTAAAGGAGGATAAGATCACATGGTGGCTCATTCTTAATGCAACTCGTTGGTTATGGAGCTTCATGGTGTCTGGCTGAGGACGTTAAACTTAGCGCTTATTGGGAGGCAACCCAATATTTTTAGGATATTTAACTTATTTCTTCGTTTCTATTGTGTTCTAGGTTTTTGAAGGCCCATTATCTTTGATAAAGCTAGTGTGCAACCACCCATCAGGTTGCATCTCTCCTTTCTTAACTTACATTGGCTGTATTCTATTGTCATTACTTTTATGCCATTGAGGACAATGTCATTTAAGTTTGGGGGAGAGACAAATTGTATTTCAAATTTTTGTCCCTAACATTGTGCTTCATGCTTCATATTTCATGTTCTAGCTTGACTCATAGTGTGTACTTGTGAAGGTGGTGAGTTGAAGGGGTGAGTTAACTAGTTATGTTTTTAGCATCTTCCTCAAAATACATTTGAAATTTCATCAACATAGAAAAGTATTATTATGAGCTATTCAAATGGATGATGAGAGTTTTACCTAACATTCAGGTTGATTGATTGATATTCTACACTCCTATTGACGACCAATCGTGGGGAAAAAGCTACCTGCCTACAAATAAATGTGAAAATGTGTGTAGTAGTGAAAAAAGAAAAAAAAAAGAAAAAAAAAAAGAAACATGGAAAATGCCCCTGATCTTAGTAACCGGGCATGTGGCTCCTAAGGTAAGAGTTGAGGCTCGCGTCAAACAGTGAAGGGAAGTGCAGCACCATGTAAATGAAAAAAAAAAAGAATTAGGCAGAGTGAAAGCTACCTGTAATTCGAGGATCGAATTTAAGGAGTGTAGAGTTGATACCATCCTTGAGTGACAAGTAAAAAGCCCATGCATCCTCTTATTAATGCTCAAAGATTATACAAAAAGTCATGAAATTTTGTGTGTATCTTGAGGAACTGTCTAATGACATGAACTGACATATTTGCCTTTGACACTCTCGATTGGAACTTGAAATACTTATGACCAAGCATTCTCATTCTTACTTTCTTGTCATGAAGTATGATGTTTTAAACTCTTGTTTGTCCCAATTATTTACTTATGTGCATTGCTAAGGGACTAGCAATGAGTAAGTTGGGGGGTGTGATAATTGCATAATTGTTATGAATAATCGTGCCATTTGATTGACAAATAATTGATAATTTTATAAGTTCTGTTATCATTTCATTACAAGTGCGGAAATTGATAAAATCTCTGTTGTGTTGTGATTGCAGGATTAATGGGTCAAGAAATGAAGTGTCAAATGGGCCAATAAATTTGATTGGATCAAGAGAGAATAATGAGAGATTCTTTATTTTTTTAATATTCCTCTCTCTCTTTCTTTTCAAAAACACTTTCTCATTTTAAAAATCTCCTCTCCTATTTTCTAAAAATCTCTTTCCTTTAATCTCTCCCCCTTCCTCTCTTTTCTCTAACACTTTATAAACTCTCTCCCTCTCTTTCTCATGCTATATTCCCTCACTTTCTCTCTCTCCCTCTCTCCTCCGATCCCCTCCTTCCTCTCTTCTTCTCCTTCCTCTTCTCTTCCTCCTTCTTCTTCTTCCTCTCTTCTTCTTCTTCCTCCCGGCCTCTCTCTTCTTTCCAGCAGAAGCAGCAGCCAGGCCTGCCCCGCGCCAGCAGCCCCGGGCCAGGCCCGCCTCCGCACGCACCAGCCTCGCGCCCACGCGCCCAGCCCCGCGCCCGCGCGCGAGCCCCCGCCTGCGCCTGGCCACGTCCGCCCGCGCCCCGCTTGGCCCGAGCGCCCGCACCCCCTGCCGCCAGCGCCTGCCACGCCGCGCCTCTCTCCTCTCTACGTGCATGCATGCACGTAGAGGAGGAGCCGTGCGCCTCTCTCCTCTCTCGGCTCTCTCTCTCTCTCTCTATCTCTCTCGCTCTCTCTCTTCTCTCTCCTCTCTCTCGCCTCCTCTCTCTCTCTCTCTCTCCTCTATCGCTCTCTCTCTTCTCGCCTCTCTCTTCTCTCTTCTCTCTCTTCTCTTCTCTCTCACGCGCTCTCTCTCCTCTCTCTCTTCTCTCTTCTCTCTCCTCTCTCCTCTCTCTCGCCTCTCTCCTCTCTCTCTTCTCTCTCCTCTCTCCTCTCGTCTCTCTTATTCTCTCTCTTATTCTCTTTATTTCAATGTATTTCTTAATGGCTTTGGATTAGAATACACTCTTTGTGTTAATCATTTTGTTATTGTTTAATAGATTATAGCTTTAAGTTGTATCTTGTGTTCTCTCCTTCCCTCTCTATCTCTCTCTTTATTTATTTACTTAGCTTAGATTTATTTAACACAACTTAGTTTTAGTATCACCATGCTATTTTCTTAACTAAAAACCTAACGTTTTCAACTCTAAAATCTAGTTCTCCGTGGATTCGACTCGGCTCTCACCACTTAACTATTGTCAAAATAATTAGTGTAGGCCGATAATTTTGAGATTGTTAGTCACGTTTGTAACGACGCATTCGTGGGCTAACAATGACCCTCAAACAATGGACATCTTGGTGGAGCCGGATGAACGACATACCTCGACCTGTGAACCTCTGACAACACTGCCTCACGAACCTCCTCTGGAACGTACAAGCGGCCTCTGAATCTGACCTCGCTGTCTTCGCTGAGCTCAACGTCCGGCATCCGCAAAATGTCTGCTAACTCTGCATCTGCTCGCTACGCCTGCAACACCTGCCTGAACAGTGATGGCCGAACTGACAAACTGGAAGCCACTGCACGGTCTCTGGTCCTCGACGGAACAAACACTCCCTGGGACAGCTCCTCGAACAACCTCCACTCTCTGACCATCAACGAACTCAAGTGCACGCGCCTACTCAAAGCATCGGCTACAACGTTAGCCTTCCTGGATGATAGGAAAGGGTTAGGTCATAGTCCTTCAAATATTCCATCCATCGGCGCTGCCTCAAGTTCAAATCCCTCTGGGTGAAGATGTACTGCAAACTCTGGTGATCGGTGAAGATCTGAAAAGCCTCGCCATACAGGTAGTGCCTCCACAACTTGAGAGCGTGCACCACTGCTGCCAGCTCCAAGTCGTGGGTGGGATAGTTCTCCTCATGCTTCTTGAGCTGCCGAGAAGCATAGGCAACGACCCCACCATGCTGCATCAGCACGGCACCCAAACCTGTCCTCGACGCATCGGTGTAAACCACGAACCCACCGGTGCCCGACGGCAAGACCAACACTGGCGCCGAAGTCAACCTCGTCTTCAGCTCCAGGAAACTCTGCTCACAGTCCTCTGACCAAACAAACCTGGTGTCCTGCCTCGTCAACCGAGTCAACGGTGCTGCAATCTTGGCGAAATCCTAAATGAACCTCCGGTAGTAACCTGCCAGACCCAGAAAACTGCGGACCTCTGCAACTGATGTGGGCTGCTCCCATGACAACACTGCCTCAACCTTGGCCGGATCCACTGCCACACCAGAACACGAGATCACGTGCCCGAGGAAGTGCACCTCTCTCAGCCAAAATTCACACTTGTCGAACTTGGCGTAAAGACGGTGACTCCGCAGGGTCTCTAGCACGGTCCTCAGGTGCTCCTCGTGCTCCTCTTCAGAAGACGAGTAGACCAGAATATCATCAACAAAAACAAACAACAAAGCGGTCTAGGTACTCACTGAACACCCTATGCATCAGATCCATGAATGCTGCAGGTGCGTTCGTCAGCCCAAACGGCATCACGACGAACTCAAAGTGACCGTACCTGGAACGGAAAGCCATCAAACCAACATCTGACTCTCTGATCCGCAGCTGGTAGTAGCCAGATCTCAAGTCGATCTTCGAGAAAACTCGGGCCGATTGCAACTGATCAAACAAATCATCAATTCTCGGCAACGGGTACCTGTTCTTCACAGTGACCTGGTTCAAATGCCGATAATCGATGCACAAACGAAGACTACCATCCTTCTTCCTCACGAACAAAACAGGCGCGCCCCACGGCGAACGGCTCGGACGAATGAAGCCCAACTCAAGCAACTCTTGCAGCTGGCGCTTCAACTCACGCAGCTCCGCCGGGGCCATCCGATAAGGTGCCTTGGACAAGGGCATCGTACCAGGCAAAAGCTTGATGGAGAACTCTACCTCTCGCTCAGGCGGCAACCCAGGTAGATCCTCCGGAAACACATCAGAAAACTCAGAAACAACTGGCACATCAAAAACTGAAGGCCCGCTAGGCTCCAAGGAACAAACCGAAGCAAGGTAAGCAACGCAGCCATCACGGATCAAACGACGAGCCTTACAGAAAGAAATGAACTGCCGATGGGTAGACCGATACCTCGAAAGCAGAGAACAGGTGCTCCAGATATCTCGAACCGAACGGTCTTCCTCTGACAATCAACACGGCTGAGTGAGCCTCCAACCAGTCCATGCCCAGGATGACGTCGAAGTCGCAAAGCTGCAACGCGTACAACCTGGCCGGCAACTGGTGACCCTCAACCTCGACTGTCACACCCTCCAGGTAACCAAAGGAACGCATATAGTCACCAGACGGGAGATCGACCATCACGTCACACTGCCTCTCGGGTGCGTGACAAGCAAGGGACTCGAAAAACTTTTCGGAAGCAAAACACAAGGAAGCACCGGGATCAATCAAAACACGAGCAGCTCTGCCAAGGATAGGTAGAGTACCTATCACTAGGTTTGATGCCTCTGCCTGCTCCCGGGTGAGCGCCATCACGTGACCACGACCACGTCCACGCTGCGGCGCCTGCTGGGGCTGCTGCTGCGGCGACTGCTGCTGAGGAAACTACTGCTTGCTGCTGGTACGGCTGGTACTGTTGCGGCTGCGCGAACTGCTGGACCTGCTGCTGGTACTGCCCTCTCTGCTGCTGACGCGGTGCCTGCTGCTGGGGAGGGTACTGGTACTGAGGTGGCTGCTGCGCGTACTATACTGGCTGCTGCTGTTGCTGAGCTTGCCCCCTAGGGCAATCCCTCCTAAAGTGGCCTGGCAAGCCACAAGTGTAGCACACTGGCTCCTGACTGCCCTTCTCAACACCCTGTTGTACTGACTGCTCTGCAAACCTGGACTGACGGCTCTGTTGACGGCTCCGTCCACCCCCGCGAGTAGACAACTTCCTGAACTGCGAGCGAATTCCAGAGCTACCAGAACTGCCCGAGCCTGAGGAAGAGGAAGTCGCACTACCGCGGCTGCCTGCTGGACGCTGGTACGGCGAGGACCTGGAAGAGGCTCCTCCCTGCTGCTGCTGGGCTGCCAAGCCTCCCTATCCAAGGCGGTGGCCTTCGCCACAGCCTCTCCCAAGGTGGTACACATGTGTGCCGTCACACCCCACCTCAGGTCTGGTCTCAGCCCTGCTATAAACCTCTCTGCACAAGCCTGGCCACTGCCTGCTACATGAGGCACATGCCTCAACAACCGGACAAACCTCTGGTGGTACTGAGAAACTGTGAGGTCGCCCTGCACCAACTCGTGGAACTGGTCCCGTCTCTCACGTCGAGCGTAGTCGGGAAGTACTCACCGTGGAAGACCTCCAAAAACCTGCCAAGTGATCTGGTCCAACCGCTGCCCCTGAAGTGAGTCTGCCTCTGAACTCTCCACCACTCATGGGCTGCTCCCTTGAGCTGGTATACTGCCAAACGAACCTAATCCTCCTCAGCGCAATCCATAGTCTCGAAGATGCGCTCCAACTCATGGGTCCAGCTCTCTGCCTTATCTGGATCATACTCATGTGGAACATCGGTGGGCGAAGACGCAGAAACCTCTCAAGGAGAGCGGTCCTGCCTCCGACACAGCTGCCCTCCGCCGGGACCGGGTACTCCCAGTACCTGACCGCTGCTGGCGACTGGCTGCTCCACCTCTGGCTCCACCTCCTGCTGCTCTGGTATGGCTGGGGAGGTACTGGAAACTAACACCTGCTGCTGCCTGCCCGGGTTGCCACGCTCCCTGGTACATAGCTCTGAAGAACTGCTCGGCCATGGGAAACCAGTCTGCATATTGCTGAGGCTGAGGGTGGTACTCCTGCTGCTGCTGCCCACCATCTGCCGTTGCCTCTGCTGCTGCTGCCTGTGCACCCTGAGGCTGTGCCACTGACTCCTCCACGGACACCTCCTCCTGAACCTGCCCCTGAGCGGGCATGTCGGACTCATCCTGCTGCTCAACCAGCTGCCTAGCCTGACTGCGCCTACTCGGAGCCATGACCTACACTACAACACAACTGACAAAGGTTATAAGTACCTCTCGGGCGGCTAGCAGTGTTCTTGTACTAATGTTGGGACTTACTGTCGCAGTTTAGATCCACTACAAGTCCTGTCAGACCAAGCTCTGATACCAACTGTAACGACCCGAGAACCCGACCCTCGGCCCACGCCGAGGACCCGATTTTCGCGATCGCCGCCCACGGATCCAGGGGACCCGGAAGGGCTATAACACGGGTCTGACAGGATATGTAATGGAGGTAAACATCAACTGCTAAGCTAGAAGCGTACAAGCGGAAACAGGAAAGTAAAGCGAGACCGCAGCGTACCGCCCTAAGTATAGTCCCAACGCACACACACTAGTACAAGTAAGGAAAAAGGGGAGAGACAAGTCCCTTAGGGGCATACCCTGAGGGTGATGTATACTGAGAGGGGGAACCACTGCTAGCTACGGGGACCTCGACTACCGCCCCGTTTCCTCCGCCCGACGCGCGCCCTGCCGCTGCTGAGAAGTCTCACCTGGAAAACAGAGGGATGAGCTTCACAACAAAAGCTCAGTAGGGACTACCAATCTCCTACTGGCTCTAAACAGGCAGAGGAACATATACAACTATTAATAAGGGAAAGACGGCAGTTTATATCTTCCTACCTACAAAAGGAAGTGCGGAAGCGAAGCTAAAGCTAACACGGTACGGAAAGTACTCTCGGTCGGAAACTCCGTACGACTGCTCGTCATGACCACCACACGGCTAGTAAACACAAATGGAGGGAACTCCGCCTGGACAAGGAACACTAGCTACGGAAACACTACCACTAGTCACGGTCAGGTGCGTCAGCCGACGTCTTATCCTCGACCCGGGTCCTGACCCTCACGTCTCGTCAGAGCGAGGTAGGAACGCAAGTAACACAACAGTAACCACCGTAGTCTGGCCGGACCACGGTCCCACGCCTGACCTCCCCAAGTGGTTCCGGGGCCGCAAGGAGCAAGGCAGTGAGAAGAAGGACTGGCTGGCTTGCGCCGGGTAGAACTCCAAACTGTCCTCGGCGTCCCAAACCAACCACGAGAGCTCTGCAAGCGACTCACACGCCACTGTCCTAACCACCGTTTTCCCCTCAGCTCTAGAGTCCGCCTACACGGCTTCCAACTCGAGCACACTCGTAGCCTGGAGTACTCCCTCAACAGGTTCCCGAGGACGGGGGTCCCAGGCAATGGTAACAACCTCTCACACGGAACAAGCCCTCAAGTGCCGAGCACCGGGCGAAAGACTAGCGTAGACCGCACTAGGGAACTAGCAAAGGTGCCATGGGAACAGTAAAAGAAGAGCGGAAATGGACAAGGGCCAAAACCTGTCTCTCGGTCAGTGACGCGACAGGGCGGGCCGTCGCGACCACGTCGCGACGCCTTAGCCTGTCGCGACCTTAACGCGACGCTCTGGAGCGTCGCGACCATGTCGCGACCGGGCGCGCCGTCGCGACAAGGTCGCGGCCTCCGAGACTGCCGCGTTTCCAGCCGAGCAGGGTTCCGGAGCAGTCCCTCCAGGAACCCTCCTCAAACCACGAAACACATTCACAAGGGGGAAGGGGGTCATGCACAACATGCATCTAAAGACTTTAAATCATTCAAACCACCCACAAACCCACGAAACATGGATCTACGCTCGAGGGATCAACTCACACAACCACGAGCATGGAGTTCTCACACTCCCAAACCCCAAGCCACAAGGAAACCACGATCAAGAGGGGGAAGGGATCATGCTTAGGGCGAGAGGATCAAGAGTCCCTACCTCCACACGAAGAACGAACCCGTTAAGGCCTTCTCGTAGGAAAGAACTCCTCCTCCTCCTCGCACCGCACGCCGCAAGCACACGCCCTACATGAACGGCACGTCCACGCCTCAGCACGAGCACCGCGAGCAAGGAGAAACACCGAGAAACCGCGAGAGCTCGAGAGAGTGGAGAAAGAGTGAAAAGGGCGAGAGAGGGAAAATGGGGCGCGCCTTCGGTTTTAAACCGATGGCCCCCAGAACGCGACGTAGCGACCCGCCGCGACACTGACACTGTCGCAACGCCCAAAAGCGTCGCGACCATGTCGCGGCCGCCGGCCAAGGCGCGACACCAAAAGCACGGTCAAACCTCGAAGACCGAGAAAGTAGTCGCGACGGCCTGACAGGTCGCATCAACGCCGACGACCCTGCCACCCGACACGACCGTTCTGACAGACAGGACAGCGGTCAAGTCGTGTCAGAATCGAGTCACGACAGCCAGGGGCGACGCGACAAGGACGCGACGCTCACCCCCGCCGCGACACGAACCGCCAATGTTGTCGCGGCAGGCCGCTCTGCCGCGACCATGTCATGGCCAGGGCGCCTGTCGCGACCCTGAGGACGGGGCCAGAAGGCCCTAGGGGGCCGGGGTGTTATAGACAAAAGGGGCAGCAGGCCTCTCTCCAGCTAGCCGCCTAGCCGGGGAGAGGTTCTGCATGTCCTTCCATTATCTGGTCTTGTGGGTTCTCATAGCTTTTAACTCAGTTGTTTTGAAGGAGAGATGTAAAGTGTTTGTTCATGTGGAAATTTTGATGTTTGCATTGCAGCTACTTGTGTTTGGGGAAAGGGCAAGAAGAGGAAGAGACGAAGGAGGCAGCACGACTCTCTCCAGCTTGCCACCTGGCTGGGAGAGGTTCTGCATGTTCCTGCCATTGTCTAGTCTGGTGGGTTCTCATAGCTTTCAACTTAGTTGTTTTGACGGAGAGATGTAGGAGTGTGTTGTTCATGTGAAAATTTTGATGTTTTCATTGCGGCTACTTGTGTTTATTGAAAGTTAAAAGTCATTATTTGGTCACATGTCACCTTCTTTTGCGGGTCTTGTACATTCAATCGTTGATGATGGATTTTCCTCATTTCTGCTAGTCATCCTGATGTGATTTTTTTGCAGGGAGAGAGATGATATTGCTAAAATGACAAATTATTGCTAAGGAAAGTTATTGTTAGGGAAAGATTCTGTTGCTTTGAAGATTTTAGTTATATATGAAGGAATTTCTTAATGATGCCATTAGTTTTTAGTGCAAAATGTGATAATATTATAGTTCAGGTAATATGCCATTACTAGGAAGTTGGAACAAGATTATTGTTAGTTGTCTCCTTTTCTATGCATTTTTTAATATTATTTTGGCAGCTTTCTTTCATTTTGCTCTACATGATGCACTTTTTTTTTCAAAGATTTTTTCCTTCTCTTGTTTTTGGTATGTTTCTCTTATTTTCTATGGGAAAAGAAAAAAGATTCTTTTTTCTATAACTCATTTTCTATGGAAGAATATTTTGGCCTATGATATATTTCTATTCACTTTTCATTTACACTGATTCAAGTTTTTGGAGTTGCAGACCCTTGAAACTTCTAAGGAACCTCCTTGACCAAGACTCATTGGGATTTTGTTCTTGACAAGATGGTTTGGCGGGTAATGGAATGTGTTCATTTTCTTCTATACTTTCAAATTTGTTTTGTTTAAAGTTGTCCAGAACTATGTGGTAATTGTTTCCTATTTAAGATTTTGAATCAGAGAGAGTGGAAATTGGCCCGGACAAACAAGATTGTCTTTCGTGTCAGAACTATGTGCTAACTGTTTCCTATAGGGCATGTATCAACTTTTCACGAAGTGTACAAGAAAATACTACACAGTTATTCTGCTTAGTGACACCTTCATATCTCTTGTGTGTGCAGAGTATTTGACATCAGCAATGCTATTGACATCAGCAATATATCTTGACATCAAGGATATAATAATGTGTAAATTTTCATATATCTTCAGTTTGTTGGTCTCTACCTAGTTTCTGAATTATGATTAATTTTTAACCTTTTAGAATTGCTATATATTTTCTATCCCTGGGCAGTGAATCCTAAATACATAGTTAGATCTGTGGTTGATACTATAACTTAACTTGTACCTGGAATGCAGATTGCGACTGATATAATTTATGGATTCTTTAGTATGGTTTTACAAATTTACTAAAAAAACTTCATTTCTCTTTGTTGAAGGACTTTGGAGACCTAAAAAAACTACATTCTTGGTTTGCAAGAGAAACTGCTAGAGATTTCACCCCAAGTGTCAACCTTATTAAGAAGGACATGTTTCTTCAAGTTTGTATTTCAAAGTTATTTAATTTATGGGAAGATATGTATCTAATATAAGTGAATGGCTCGTCTCCTTGATGTAGAGAGTAACTACTATTCTGGTTCAATGAATGAGTGCTCAATGTTACACCAAATGGACAAAAGTTTATTTGCTTTACATCTTTTATTCACATGTTAATTCATTCTATTTTATTTCTCTGTTCGTAGTTTGTTTATTTAGGCTGAGCTGCTGTTGAGCTCGAATTTTTTAGGTGAGTTGATATAATTATAATGACTAGTAGAAGATTCTAAGATTCCTAAACACATTTTGGCATAGTTGGAATTCCATGCAGTAGTGGGTAATATCATCTACTTCCACGTTGTTCAAGTTGGTTCTAGGAGGGGTATAATATTTTGCTCTCATATCTATCATTTTCCTTTATTAGTAAGTATTCTTTTTTTTTCCTTAAACTATTCTCAGAGGGTGTTTTGTTTTGAAGTAAAAAAAAAATCTACATTTGATGAAGCCCACGATTAGCATTATTAGCTACCGTCTCACCCCATAACCATCTTTTCTTTCTCTCTTTGTATGCTTATGTAACAGGAAAAGCTAGGTGTCTTTATCTTTGTGACTCCACTCCTCTCCGTTTTCATTGCAAAGGTTTGGCAGCTTAATGCAATTAAGAAAGGTGCACAACTGATCTTTTATATTTGTTCCTGTTTGGGTTATTCTATTTTCTCTTATGTTGGAGAGCAGAGGTCTTTTTCAGTGGATGATCTTTCATGTTTGTTGTGCAACGTTTGTTGGAAAGCAGAGGTCTTTGTTAACTTCTTTTATTGTTCTCTTTCTATGTAGGTATTGGTGGATGAGGCAAAATGATTACTATTTAGTGGTTAGCACATATATCACTCTGTAAACACTTTGGAAACACTTTGTTATAATTTTGGACAAATAGATGTTGTGGATGTATATTTGACATTAATATGAAAAGTGTTGTGAATGACCACAATATGTGTTTGAATGAATGATAAAGTGTATGCATGAATGTGGTTATGTTGATGAAGTGTATGAATGAATGTGGCTATGTTGATGAAATGTATGAATGAATGAGATGATGTGAATGTGAATGAGTGAATGTTGAATTGTGATTGTTATGAATGTATATGTAAGAATTTGAGGAGGAAAGGTAGGTGAATACATGTATATGTAAGAATATGGAGGAAAAAATAGGTAACATCAATTCAGGTTCAAAAACCAACGACATTTAATTTTGTAGGTATAAACAACCTACAACATTTGATGTTGTAGGTAAACACAACCTACGACATTAAAAGTTGTAGGTAAAGTACATGTACTTTACCTACGACTCCGTCGTAGGTAATAGTTTTACCAACACATACTTTTCCTACGACTAAAATCGTAGGAAATATCGTAGCTATAGATATGTACCTATGACATTTGTCTCACTACTGACGTTTTTTGTCGTAGGTACAACAGTGTTTTGTAGTAGTGAGGCAGACTCGGATCAAGTACGTTATTGGTTAAACAGGTTTGGCCGAGGTGTTCCATCGCAACAAGTGCTTCAACACTTCGCCCAGAAGCGCATGTGAGTGTATGGGCAATATTTCTGCATTTGGAGGCAGTCTTACTGCAAATTAATTTGATCACTAGCTGCTAAAATTATAATCGAGGATACAGTTTACATGCATGTTTATAGAGGTTTATGATCTTCAAGCACATATAATTGATTGTTCTACTATAGAGTATATCTAGGCTAGCCAGCCTTCAAGGTAGGACACTTCAAATCTTCTACTTCAGAGGGGAAAATATAGTAGATTTATATATATATCAAAGAAAAGTTACCTATTGTGCTTGGAGTTAGTAACAATTAATTTGATGGGTCGATCTGGAGCATCGTTGCTTTGGTTTCTAATACTGCGACAGCGAGTGCTAGCTAAATCTTTTGGATGTGCATGAGCTTAGAGGTCAGATAAGAGTTTGGTTCTCGCTTTCCGCCTCTTTGTTGCCGTGCGAAGCACATGCACATGCATCGTTCAGATTTGGCTGCCTCCATTGACGTTTTGTCCACATTAATGCCTTTGTCTTCTTTAACCTAGTTAAATACAGAAGGGTCTACTACCTTCTTCGCTGAGGAGAAATGTATCTTTGTTTCTCTTCGTCTTAATTAGGGACGGTGGTTACTGAGAAACATTGATTTCAAACAAGTACGTTCAAGCAATATGCATGGATATATAACGCGCGTGTAAACATGAACAGTGTTTAGAATTCAACCACTAGCACTCGGATAAGGAAATGAATATAGGTTAAAACTAAAAGTAGCAGGTTTGAATTGTCTTCAGTTCGATCGATGGAACTTTTTCACATCTCTAATTATTGGTGGCCTTTAATCTTTATCGTCTGTGAAATCGGCATATCCTCGCTTGTTGTTTGTTTGGTTGGAAAACTAGTCTCTTATATATATATCATGCATCCGTTATAAAATTTTCACAAGAGCCTGCTCCTTGTGGGATTTGAACCCTATCCCCGCTCTTGTTGCTCGATTGGCTGTGGATATATACCATCTTCACTTCCGTGTGTGATTTGATCCCTCGGCCGGGGACCATATCGATCGAACTAGCATTTGCCACCTAGGGCTTCAAATCCCTGGATTTTAGGGACAGCCCTGATCCACGAATCCAAAGTACTGTAGAAACAACACGGAGAGCCTAAAGACGCGGTCGTATGGGTTCCGGCATTTCCTTCTCTATTGATGTGATCATGTGGGAGATTCTGCGATATATCTCCCATGCATATCGCTGAGAGCATTCTCCACTCAACCATACGATGCATGGAATATTATGGCCATCTTGTTGGTCTACTTTGATATATACCCTTCTTTTTTCTCGCTTTCTTTTGGCCACAAGAAGATATATAGCAACCACAGCTAATTAAAACTCCAATAATATTGGAAACCCCACTCGCGTCTCACATATGCTAAGCCAGCTGCATGCTCAGTGAGATTGCTCCATGCAAGTGTGAATATTATATCTTATAATGTAGCATTCATTCTCCCATTGAGTGGCCAGCCAGTTTATTGTCAGCCGCTTGCTCTACACATTATATAAATTAACCTGATAGAAATTTAACAGCTCCAACCTGTTACGATGATAGTCCAACGTCATTTCCTGGTCTTCCTGTAGGATTCACTGCCACCATGCATGCACCAGAACCAGCTGTACCAAATTGATCTGCTCAACATTCCTTGAATACAAATGGACGTGGTTTTTGAGGGAGTGGGAGTCGTGCTAGCTACTATTTCAGCATTAACCATATCTCATAGAAGTTCGCCGCTTCATGTCCCCATTTGGCTGCATATGTTCTTTCAACAATCAATTATTTACGGGCCTCGCTGTCAATAAATTCCTATGCTACTTCTGTTGATCAGATCCATATATAATGTAATCAATACGGCCTCATTCAACTTGTTTCTCAATGATATTCAGATTTCTTCACCAATTTTCCCACAGCTGATGGGTTGCATATATGCAGTCATTGAATACTTATCACACGATGAGTCATGCATGCACGATATATATGAGCCACGGCCAGTGTGTGGCGCACGGCACAGTGCTTCGCTAGCACACTGACTAATGGAAGGGTCGAGGTGCATGCGCAACAAGCATTTCTATTCTTATCAAAATGAGTCAAGCTCATCCATAAGGATTTCACAACCCTTTGGCATGCACCAACTCCATTATTGCGTCTATCTTACCACTTTTAGAGAAAAAGTTATTGTCCGACGTCAAGACAGTCCAGCTAAAAGCCTCCAGAGACAACCTTAAAGGGGCCCAACAGCGCTATGATAGGCTCCCTAGGGTTGTCTCTACAACTGATCAATAATAAATTTACTCAACTGTCGGACGGTAAATTTTTCTTTACCACTTAGAGTCTATTTAGTTGCATGTAAAATATTTTTATAGGGAAAATATTTTCCAAAAAATAGCTATTACATAAAAATCAAATACAAAATTGTTCATTTGGTTATTAGGTAAATATTTTCATTAACTATTTATGCAAATAGAAGAGAAAGAAAAGTAAAAAGTCAATAGCATTAAATGTCAACTTTTATTGCATGGGGCGCATAAGATCTTATGGTCCACTCTAACGAAAAGGGGCCACATATCCCATGTGTATTATTTAACACTATTCATCAAATTTTTTATTTTATATTATTTTTATTTTTGATATTCTTTAAAAATAAAAAAATTAAGACAACTAATGGAAAACAAATAACTTTGACAAAGACATTTTAAATTAGGAGAAATAAAATAAAAACATAACTTGAATGAATAGTGTTCTACAGATATTTTAATAAAAAATTAAAAATCAAAACAACTAATGAAAAATAATTAGATTTGATAAGATGACTTAAATGAGGGGAAATAAAATAAAAATACAACCTAAATGAATAGTGCCTCAAAAGTTGGCATCATACCTACAATAAACGCGCTAAGATGGCGGGTGCATGTGAACTGGAAAATGGCATACGGACTTTTACAGCGGACGTCAAAATCTGGAAGTTTTAGGATAAAGTTTTTCAGATTTTACTTTTCAGTGAAAGCAAATAACCTAAAAAATAAAAATTTTCTTGAAAACGTTTTGCTGAGTGGGGCTTTACATGCAATCAAACGGGCCCTTAATGTCGCATCACCCTCTCAAGTCACTTCCCAATTCGAAGGGAGATGACGGACTCCTACTGTTCCACTCTAAAGATGAATATAAGTATAATTCGGTTTGATTCGGTTCGGAAGAGTTTTTTCTCAAATCAAACTAAACTAAAATAGATTCTCAACTGGAATCAAATCGAACAAATTTATTTTGAAATCAAATCAAACCAAGTTGATTTAATTTGGTATGGTTGGGTTTCAATTAAATATATTTAAAATCTCTATTAACACATTATTCTCTTAATAAGCGGATGTTTGTTGTAATATTTATGAGAAATAGGAAAAGTAACAAGACATAATAATAATTTTAACTAAAAAATTTAAATTGTCCTTAATCTTATAATAATTTAGTATTATATATAGAAGAATAAGTAGAAATTTATATAACTTTTATAGATATAATAGCAATTCAATTTATTCAAATTAAATCAATAATATACTCTGATTAAAAATGAAATCAAATCAAATCAAAATTATGAGTTTCAAACTGAATCTTAATAAAAAGATGTCTAAGATGAATCAAATCGAACCAAATCGATCGATTTGATTTGGTTTTACAGATTGAATCAAACTCTGAATACCTCTATTCCACACAGTTATGAATTTCGAAATTTACTTCCATGGAAAGTTGAAGAATATCATGGTGGGTTAATATATATATAGCCGGAATCAAGTGTGTGTGTGCGAGAGAGAGAGAGAGAAAGAGAGAGGCTTTCTTTAGTTAGGCAAAGACTGTGTAAATCCATAGAACACCTCCTTTGCACTACTTTGAAAAATAATAATAATAATAATATTGAAAAGTTTTTGTGGCGCCGGCCGTCTCTGTTCTAAATAGGTTTTTCGTTCTTATCATCCCTGTGTTAGCTACAAAAAAAAAATCAAAATATAAAGTATCCTAAAACCTCCGTTATGTTCTACGCCAGCCATATGTAACACCCCCTAAACGTAGCTCATAAGTCAGCGTCACACCAATTCCAACTTTTATGAACGTACTACTAGTTAGACGGACGCGTGTGAAAATTAAGTTCTGACATCAGATATATCTCTTAGAATGAAATGACAAAGACATTTCAAGGGCTTGAAAGAATCAAATCATTAGATACATCTTTCCCCCATCCAACCCTACTCAGAGTCTAATATAAGTGAATGACACTTTTATTAAAGCCTCACACGTACCCGAGTATCGTCTTGGGAACACGACGTCCGGGCAAGGACAGCGATACATACGCCACACTGAAAGAGGGTCCATTACGAAGGTTGGATGCACGCGCGAGACGGTGTGTTGGGCCGGTGCCCGATCGATAATAGACCCAAATGCAAATGGGCCCCCGGCCAGCACAACCCACATACTCTCGACCGCACCCAACCAAAATCGGGCCTGGGTTTTTGGACCCAACCTGTGGTTACTTACAGGAACATCCGATGGCCTGCCCAGATGACCAGAATATAAGGTGAAACCCAAAGCCAATATGGAGGAGTCTCGTAGGGTGCTTCGTTGTATTTGTTTATTATTTTTTAATTAAAAATAAATAAATACAAATAGATAAATACATTTGGTAAATAATTTAATTTTTAGGAAAGAAATGATATCCCATATAAATCTCTCCCAAAATAAAAATAAGTATAGAGCAATTTAAAAAAAATACACAGACGACACCATCTTCCTCCTTCGACTGTGCCCCCCCCCACCCACCCTGTCGAAAGGCCCCCGAAATAATTAAATAATAATAATAAGTACATGTCAAACAAATTTACATAATTTTAAAAAATTAACACTTTTTCCAAATAAATAATACTATTTTTTAATTTTACAACATTAATTTTTAGGTAGAAATAAATTTAAAAAAAAATTACTCCCAAACATCCTATTAACTCTGGTGGATTGTGGCGGTGCAAAGAAGCTAGCGAGGTGTCCGCCGTTACATTCAATTTTTCATTTTAAAAAAAAATATTCTTAAAATATATTCTATTGAAAGCTACATTTCAATATAATGCCATCATCGAGGGCAGTATAAGAAAATAACTAAAGGTTATATATATGTGTGTGTATATATATATGTGTATATATATATATATATATATATATATATTATATATATATATATACATTCAATTTATAATCATATTACCTTGATACAAGGGATCAGCGCGGGGAGCCAATCTTGGCAGAGGGAGAGGGGAAAAAATGCGGTCGACCTGTAGGAAGTCTATGGAGCGTCAATTTTGATGTCCTTTGTTGGAGTCAACGAATTTCGTTGCCCAAAGTTGAAATGAAATCAGAGTTGGAACTACAATAAAATATATTTATATTTGAATAATAAATATTGCTCAGCCTTTATTTTATTGGTCGGAAATGGCCTCTTACCAAGGGCCGAGCAAGGGAAACCTTTTCTCTTACAATAGGGAAAGGAGAAGTACCCTGACATAGAGAGAAGGTGTAACGGCCCTGACGCCCGGACCCCGCCTCCCGCCAAGGATCCGACTGTCGGCACCGCCGCTCACGGGTCCAAAGATTCGGAAGGGCTAACGGACCAGTCTAACAAGATATGTAATGAGAGTAAGTAACAACAATAAATACTAAAATGTACTAACAAGTGAAGGAAAAGCGTCCAACAAAAAGTATGAGTCTAGTACAATCCCAAAGTAACAAAGTACAAGTGTAGAAAGAAAGGGAATAACTAGGGCTGTCAGTTGGGTCTAAATGGGTCTAATATATTCATACCTAATTAGGACCCAATAGTGTTAAGTAAGACACATGTCCATACCCTATAACTCTTCACAATGATATACCCATACCCATCTCTTTATTACTTTTAAATAATGGGTATGGGTCTCAAACTTAAACCCATAATGATAATTTTATTTTTATAGAATATCTAATCTCGATTTTTCATATAGAATATTCAGATGATATTTTTCACAGTTTTCATAAAGGTCTGTTGAGCTCAAAAACTGTGCAAAATCTAAGATTCATCTTCTTGGTAGAACATTCTCCGTTTAAATTTTCCCATTGTTGGAGGATCTGCCCTCAGATTGGAGACGTAAATTTCAGTTAACTTCAGTTTGTTCTATTCCAGCCTTTTTTTTTTCCCCTCTGCGTTAGGGAGAAAGCCTTTTGATCCATACGTATGCAAAGCCCTAGTTTCTGCAGAGATTTTCACCGAGTTTTATTGATAGATTTTTACGAGCTTGCCGCGAAATCTCCCCTGGATCCGTCATTCTGGGCTCTTTATCTTGCAGTTTTGTGGAGTTTTTGCTTGTAGAAGTAATCTTCCAATGCACTTAATCAAGAACAAAATTTTAGGAAGAGAAACAGAGAAATATCAGGTTGATGGCAAACCCTAAGGTGTTCTTCGACATTCTGATCGGCAAGGGGAAGGCCGGGCAGATCGTAATGGAGCTGTTCGCAGACATCACCCCGAAGACAGCCGAGAACTTCCGCGCCCTCTGCACTGGTGAGAAGGGGATCGGCCGCGCCAGGAAGCCGTTGCACTGCAAGGGCTCGGCCTTCCACCGCATAATCCCCAACTTCATGTGCCAGGGAGGGGACTTCACCAGGAGCAATGGCACCGGTGGGGAGTCCATCTATGGCCTCAAGTTCGAGGACGAGAACTTCAAGAAGAAGCGCGCAAAGCCAGTGCGGCCACGAGCAGCGTCGGCGGTGGCGGTGGGCGGACGGGATGGCGGTGGCGAAGGTCGCAGGGACAAGATAGAAGTCCGCGCTGCACGTCGGATGGGGGGTCGCTACGCCTTTGGGAAGCCCGGCAGGCGCGCCAACGCCGGCTCCCCGCCCCGTCATCACCCGTCCGTCAGTCCCCCGCACAACCACCCGCCAGGGGCTTCGGCGCCACAGCCGCGACCACCGCCATCAACTCCGCCACCTGATCCCCTCCTCTCGACCCCGGCTCCGCCGCACTCCGCGCCCTCTGGGAAGGGGTAATCGCATAATTCTGGGTGTCCCCGATGGGTCTTTAGAAACCCAATGGACAAACCCGATTAAACCCATTAAATAAATGTCATAAAATAATTGCATCGGGACACATCCACATATTTATTAATGGGTAAAAATTGTACATTTTACCCATTTTATTTACTGATCCGGTTTGGGTCTTGGGTAAATGGGTTTTTTTGACAGCCCTGGGAATAACATCCCTTAGGGGCATACCCCAAGGGTGACGAAACAAGTATGAAGGGAACACTGCTCACGGAAGACGCCGTCTACTACGGCCCCGTCTCCTCAGCCTGTCGCGGAGGGTGCTGCTGTGAAGTCTCACCTGTAAAGAAGGGAATGAGCTTCACGAAGAAGTCAGTAGAGACCACCAATCTCCCACTGGTTCTAACAGCAGAATAGATATAAGTTTAACTGAAATTAAGCAAGTAAAACTAATCTACTAATAGAGTAAGTGTGGAAGCGAAAAGTAACTACACGGCCATCGGTCTAGACCAAACGTCGAGACCAGAAACTCGTGTAAACCACGGCACTGGGAAGAACCCAAGGCTGCAAACACAGGCAGTGAACAACTACCTAGACAGAGACACTAGCCACGGAAGGCAACTACCACTAGTCAACCGGTCAGGTGCGCCACGCGCATTATCCTCAACCACCAGTCCATGTCTAGCGCCTCCCATCGGAGTGAGACGCGAAACTAAAAGTAACTACAAACTGCCGTAGTTTGACCAGACTACGGTCCCACGCCTAGCCCCTCTAAATGGTACCGAAACCACGTAGAGTGAGGCAGTGAGAAAAACTAGTTGAACTGCGCCGAAAGAACACCAAAACCACCTCGACATCCCAAACTCAGCTAAGAGAGCTCTGCAAATGACTCTACACCGTTTGTCCCCACTATTTTCCTCTCTACTACCAGAGTTCGTAACTCGAGCTCGCCCGCCGCCTGGAGAACTCCCTCAACAGATGCACAGGAATCGGGGGTCCAGATAACGGTAACAACCTCTCAATGGACAAGCCCACAAGTGCTTAGCACCGGACGAAAGACTAGAGTAGGACCATGCTAATAAATAGCACAGGTGCTAAGAAATATAGTTCTAGCGGAACGGAACTCCAAACAAGTCGTCAGTCACTCTCTGTCTGAGAAGGCTACAGAGTTACTGTCGCTTTCTCACAGAAGATGACACAAAGGTTGTTGCCACATGAATGCAACACCCTATCTATTGCGACCTGGATCTGAAGGCAACAGGCAAACTGTCACGAGCTGGATCACGACAAGGGCATTGTCGCGACCACAGACAGAGGTTCGAGTGACACCTGAGACCTCCCACAAACTGCCGAAAAACTGGGCATGAAGGCGACGGCGACCCTGTCGCTACCATAACGCGATAGGGTGCGGCGCCGTGTTCACACCAGAAAGCGATGGGTCGATCCGTCGTGATCTGGGTCATTATAAGAACCTTGTCGCGACCACAGACAGAGGTACCTAAGACCTCTAAAACAAGCGTCAAACCACCATTCCAGTGAACATCTAAGGAGGGGAGCATGTAGAACGATATAAACATGTGATTTAAGCTCAAACTACCCTCATTCACTGTAGCAACTCTGATTTTTAAATAATGATAAATAGTATTAATTAAAATAAAATATGAAATTGTGATAAATAGATTTAAATTTGAATAAAGGGTGATTAAATTACAATAAAGGGAATTTAATCAAAAATCTATTAAGCTAAATTAGTAGATGGGTTATACTAATGGTCCACATAAGAAGTAATGGGCCAAAAAGCCAAGAGCCCATCTTTGGATGGGAGATAATTAAGTTAAATTCACTATAAAAATAGTAATAAATAGAAAAAGGTAAGATAAAGACTAAATGGGATATAATTATCCTAAATAGGAGTCCTCATCCCATCCTAACCCATTGCCCATGAAATTAGACCTCTATTCTATCCTATTAGGTGGATAAATGTAAACAAATAGGGAGATAAAGATGGAAATAAGTAGCTAAGAGGAGAAGGAAGAGTTGGAGAAAAGATGGACTCTTAAACAACCTAATAGTCCTCTAATTCATGTCTACCAAGTCTTATTTCATTGCTGAAGCTCTAAAGAACAAAGAGAGGAGGCTGAGGACGAGGAGCAAGGAGAGGAAGGGCTTGGGGCAAAAGGATCTCACCTTCTACTTCGTCCAAAACCCTAGGACTCCTTACAGCACAAAAAGGTAGGCAATCTCTCAAGTTTAACCTAATTAAACTCAACCCTAAGCAGACCTTGACCCCCTCTATCAAAGCCCTATGATTGCCTTAATTTTCGTTGCTCCATGAGAGAGTATTAAATACTCTAATCCATGTCACCATCATGTACCCGAACCAATTTGTATGCTTTCAATCCATGTGTATACATGATCCCATGCCTTGCAAATATTATCATAAATACTGCATGATGTTAGACTTCGAATGACCCTATTTCCCCAAATTTTCATCATGCATCCTATGTGAATTAAATCGTTTTCCATGACTGTGCATATTTTAAGTCACCAAAATGTAACTTGATTAAAGTATGCACAATATTTGTTTATTTTCTAATTCCTCATGCATGTTGATACATCTACATGTCTACTTTCATTCAAAACTAGTTTCATGATTTTTGGATGTTCCTATGATTTTATACGGAATTTTAAATGACCCTATATCATGTATGGAAGGATGACCCAACCTGAAAAGGGTCGTTTTCCCCTTTTTTGGGTCGGGCCGCCATTCAAAAATCGTGACGGCCCGACCTGTCGCATTCTCAATGGGGTCGTGACCGGCCGGACCGCCACATCATAAACACGACGGCCCGCGTCGTGGTTTCCTCCTGGCTCACACCAGCCCGGCCGGTTCAGTAGACGCGATCGGACCGCCTGTCGCGACATGAAACGCGACGAGGACCCCAGTCGCGATTTCAAAATGTCGCTAGAAACCCTTATTTGCTCGTATACCCCTGCTATTTACACCATTTGACCCTTGTTTAAACTTAATTAAGCACTATTATGCATAGTATTGATCTAAAGATTTATATTTTGTAATAATTACATAAATTAAATTAATTAAAAGCCTTGTGCACAATTATTCATGCTCTCATGATTTCTTTACACTTGCACACACTAAATATTTATGTTTGCCAGAGACCTTATTAAAATGACTCAATAATATATCTAGTAATTAAGTGTAATTATTCACTTAATCTCCCAATTATTTAATATTATTTGTCTTCATTTTATTCGCGTGCTTTGTACATCGTTATCACGTCCCTCTGCCAAGATAGACACTTATTTTTACACATTTTTTTCTTGACTTGGACCACCTCTTCATTGGGAATACTCCTAACAGGATCAGGGACTTCTTGTCAAGGCCTTCGTAAGTCTCCTTGGCTTTGACGGACGTCCATTGCCGACGAGTTGGTTGTACCCTTAAAACCCAATACACCCTTAGGGATCAGCATGATCCAACGGCCTTAGTGTGTTCACTCTTACCTTGGGACCACGCCGAACCTCTGGTCCGTGTCATGGCATGGCTAGTGGGCGATTGTGACTTCTACCAGACTGCCGGCATACGACCTAGTGCTGTGCAACTATTACTATCGCGTGTTTATCGTTGTTTTACGATCTTGACCCTGCCTCATCTACTATCCTTATACTCTCATATGTTCACATTCTCTCTACACTCTCGTCTATTCGTCACTTACTCTCATCTATTCTTGGTACTCTATTTGGCCATCCACTTGATTGTCTAAGATAAAAATATGACTATGCTAGGCAACATTATAAGGGCCTGATCTGGTCCTAGGAGGAGCACCCGAAAGGCTATAACTCACGGGGGTTTAATGATCAGGGTGTTTGGCATACACCTAACGCATGACTCGCAAGATTTGATTTATGACAATCAATCATTCTTATATATATATATATATATATATATATATATAATATATATATATATATATATATATATATATATATATATATATATATGTATTACTGGAACTCGTGGTTGAGAGAATATCGACCAATACTTGCTATCATGACTAGTGCGTTGTTGTGCAACTTTACATGCTATCTCGTTACATGGCCAATCCATTATCATACTTATCATGCTCTATTCTCGTGAAATGTGTTATTGTTCTCTCGTGTCTTGCGACATTGCTCTATAGACTATACTTGATCATGCTAGCTCTAGTTATCCTGCTTGATAAGATGTTAATCACTTGAAGTATGCTTATTACATGAGATATTAAGTCCTATTGAGCGTTATCGCTCACCCTGCGCTATTTATTTCATGTCTTTCAGGTGAGTCTGATGAAGAATACCACACTCACGAGGAAGGGAATGAGGAAGATGCTCAGGAGTGACCAGTTTCGACAACCCGTGCTTATTAGTTAGTTAGTAGTCATCAGTTAGTCAATATGTATTAGTTTGAATTTGAATAAAGTACTTTGAGCCCTAGTTTTGGCTCTGATTAGTGGATGTAATAGTTAGTTGATGACTTATTAATGAAGTTGGATTTTGTTTGGCATTATTTCAATTGTGTAATGATTTGATGTTTATTTATCGCTCTGCACTATTTATACAACTATAATTCTGCTCCGATATTCTACGTTGGGGCGTTACAGTTTTGTGGTATCAAAGCCTAGGTTATTCTTAAGTATAGAATGATCTAGGTTGACCCCCCTTGACTTAGAGTCTAATTCCATACCTATGTTAGAGATGGGTAGAACCATGGGTAATAAGATAAAATAAACTCACACACACACAAACTTAGTGCAACAATATCTTACGTTAAATTTTCTCTTTTGAAGGGACTTAAACAATAGCAATGGCAGTAGAGCGTGCACAACTCCGTGATATGCAACAAACTATTCAGCAGCTCACTCAAGCACTACTTCAGGCCGCTGGAGCCGGTGGTAACAAAGGAGATGGAGATCTGCACAGAAATTTCTGCAACTTGAACCCACCTTGTTTCAGCCGGACTATTGATCCCGATGAGGCAGAAAACTGGCTAAAGGAGATAGAATGCATCTTCTATGTCGTGCAATGTGCAGATGGGGATAAGCTACTACTTGCAACATTTCAGTTCGAGAGGGACGCCCGTGCGTGGTGGGAGTCCGTTGAAGCCACAGGAATAGATGTACAGTTCACTTGGGATAGATTCAAAGAGCACTTTAACTCAAAATACTTCTCTGAACAAGTTCAAGAAAGGAAGGCCTCCGAATTTACTGCACTAAAGCAGAGGCACCTTACCGTCGCTGAGTATGAAGCGCAATTTTCCCGATTGGCATGCTATGCCAATCATCTTGTCAGCACAGAGAAAATGAAGGCGAGACAATTTCTCAATGGGCTCAAACCCTCTTATATCACCCAGCTTGCTCCAATGGACATCCAAGTCTATGCTGACATGGTCAAGAAGGGCCAAGTGCTTGAGGATGCGACCGATCTGACTGATCGCATCAAGGGCAGTATCGTTAAGAAAGAACAAACACCTAGTTCATCAAGCCGATCCACCAACGGCAAGAAGCGGCCGTTCAACATCACCGGAGGGCAGAATCAAGAAAGGAAACCCAAGATACCTACTCCCTCAAACACCAACAAGACCAACTGCGAGCATTGTGACAAACCTGGTCACACTGCCGCTGAATGTTGGAGGAAAGCAGGCACTTGCCTATGCTGCGGAAATCGGAATCACCACATTTCTGAGTGCCCTGTGCCAAAGGAGTAGGAGAAAGAGAAACGCCCGACTAGGCAAAAGAAGCTTGGCCGACTTCAAGCTGTCTAGGAAATGGAGACCACCGAGGAGGGTGGAGTCGTGGAAGGTACATTACCAGGTTTTTCTCAATCAGTATTTGTATTGTTTGATGCTGGCGCTACCCATTCGTTCATATCACAAGTATTGCTGATACCTTAACTGTTAAATCTGCATCTATGAGTTTTGAATTGCCTGTGACAAACCCCTGGGAGAGAGAGCTCAGTTGAATAAATACTTTCCATTAGCTGATGTCATGATTGGTGAACTCAACCTAAGAGCCGATCTGATCTGTATGCCTATGGAGGGCTACGATGTCATACTAGGAGTCGATTGGCTATCTACTTATGGGGCTTGTGTTGACTGTAGAAGAGGGAAGATTACATTTAGTGAATTTTCTAAATTGACCATCACAGGACATAGACACAAAAGGCTCTTGTCTCTCGTCTCTGCTATTCGGGCACAAAGCATGATAAGGAAAGGGTGTGTGGCATTTCTTGCCGCCATAGTTGTTGAAAAGAAGGCATCCAAGATATCTGACATACATATAGTGCAAGAGTACCCTGACGTGTTCCCCGATGAGCTGCCAGGTATGTGAATTTCTCAATCGATCTAACTCCTGGAGCAGCACCGGTGTCACGCCAACCCTATCAAATGTCTCCTGTGAAATTGAAGGAATTAAAGGAACAATTGATGGAACTGCTGGAAAAGGGCTTTATCAGACCAAGTGCTTCTCCTTGGGGAGCACCTGTGTTGTTTGTCAAGAAGAATGATGGATCTCTGAAACTATGCATCGACTACTGGCAGTTGAATCACCTGACTATCAAGAACAAATACCCTCTGCCTCGTGTCGGTGAATTATTTGATCAAATATCAGGAGCTAAATACTTTTCTAAGATTGACCTTAGATCAGGATATCATCACATGAGAATTAAAGATGCGGATAATTACAAGACAGCTTTCAGGAGCAGGTACGGTGGAAATGGGAGAGTATTGGCATGGATTTCATCATGGGTTTACCCCGAACTCATGGTGGACTCGATGCTATTTGGGTCATTGTGGATCTATTGACTAAGTCTGCACATTTTCTAGCAATCAAAAGTACTTGGAGCGTTGATGTGTTAGCAGCTTTATATGTAAAGAAGATTGTGAGATTGCATGGAGTTCCTGTGTCCATCGTCTCAGATCGTGGCCCCAGATTCACCTCTAGATTTTGGAAGGGACTTCATACTGCCTTAGGCACAAAACTCAATTTCAGCACAGCATTCCACCCACAGACGGATGGGCAGACAGAAAGAACCAATCTGATTGTGGAAGACATGCTACGAGCATGTGGCATAAGTTTTGAAGGGTACTGGAATGAACAACTGTCATTAATGGAATTTGCCTACAATAACAGCTACCAGGCCAGCATTAAGATGGCTCCTTTTGAAGCACTGTACGGAAGAAGCTATAGATCGCCAGTCTACTGGAATGTGGTAGGCGAACAACAATGGCTGGGACCAGACATGGTATAGAATACTAGCAGGGATATACAGATCATCAGAGACAGGATTAAAATAGCTCGGTCCAGGTAGAAGAGCTACGCTGATAAAAGAAGAAGGGATCTGGAATTCCAAATCAGAGGTCATGTATGTTGCTTAAAGTATCCCTGACCAAAGGATTTCAAAGGTTTGGGATGAAAGGAAAGCTAAGGCCAAGATTCATAGGCCCATTTGAAGTATTGGAAAGAGTTGGCGAGGTAGCGTATCGTCTAGCACTACCGCCTAAGTTCTCCACCGTACACAATGTCTTTCATGTATCAATGCCAAGGAAGTATGTGTACGACCCATCACATGTAATCAGCTATGACGATATAATTATAAACAAAGATATAACCTATGAAGAGAAGCCTGTTAAGATACTTGACAAAAAGATACAACAGCTTCGGAATCGACCCATATCTGTGGTCTAGATACTCTGGAGAAATCACGAAGTTGAAGAAGCCATGTGGGAACCCGAAGCAATAATGCGACGAAATTACCCAGAACTATCGGTAAGATATTCTTCTCTTACGATCAAATAAATTTGAGGACCAAATCTTTTTAAGAGGGGGAGGATGTAGCAACTCTGATTTTTAAATAATGATAAATAGTATTAATTAAAATAAAATGTGATAAATAGATTTAATTTGAATAAAGGGTGATTAATTACAATAAAGGGAATTTAATCAAAAACCCATTAAGCTAAATTAGTAGATGGGTTATACTAATGGTCCACACAAGAAGCAATGGGCCAAAAAGCCAAGAGCCCATCTTTGGATGGAGATAATTAAGTTAAATTCACTATAAAAATAGTAATAAATAGAAAAGGGTAAGATAAAGACTCAATGGGATGTAATTATCCTAAATAGGAGTCCTCATCCCATCATAACTCATTGCCCATGAAATTAGACCTCTATCATATCCTATTAGGTGGATAAATGTAAGCAAATAGGGAGATAAAGATGGAAATCCGTAGCTAAGAGGAGAAGGAAGAGTTGGAGAAAAGAGGGACTCTTAAACAACCTAATAGACCTCTAATTCGTGCCTACCAAGCCTCATTTCGTTGTTGGAGCTCTGGAGACCGAGGAGAGGAGGCTAAGGACGAGGAGCAAGGAGAGGAAGGGCTTGGAACAAGATGATCTCATCTTTACTTCGTCCACTAGGAATCCTTACAGCACAAAAAGGTAGGCAATATCTTAAGCTTAACCTAATTAAACTTGACCCTAAGTAGACCTTGACCCCCTCTATCAAAGCCCTATGATTGCCATAATTTTCATTGCTCCATGAGAGAGTATTAAATATTCTAATCCTTGTCACCATCATGTACACGAACAAATTTGTATGCTTTCAATCCATGCGTATACTTGATCCCATGCCTTGCAAACATTCTCATAAATACTGCATGATATTAGGCTTCGAGTGATCTATTTCCCCCAAATTTCATCATGCATCCTATGTGAATTAAATCGTTTTCCATGACTGTGCATGTTTTAAGTCACCGAATTGTAACCTGAGTAAAGCATGCACATACTTGTTTATTTTATAATTCCTCATGCTTGTTGATACATCTACATGTCTACTTTCATTCAAAATCGGTTTCATGATTTTTGGATGTTCCTACGATAATATACATAATTTTAAATGACCCTATATCATGCTTGGAAGGATGACCCAACCTGAAAAGGGCCGTTTTCCCCTTTTCTGGATCGGGCCGCCCTTCTGAAATTGCGATGGTCCGACCCGTCGCGATCTCAGAGGGGTCACGACCGGCTGGACCGCCACGTCATAAACGCGACGGCCTGCACCGTCACGGTTTCCTCCTGGCTCACACTAGCCCGATCGGTTCAGCATATGCGATCGGACCGCCCGTCGTGACACCCCGTCGCGATTTCAAAATGTCGCCAGAAGCCCTTATTTGCTCATATACCCCTACTATTTACACCATTTGACTCTTGTTTAAACTTAATTAAGCACTATTATGCATAGTATTGATCTAAATATTTATATTTTGTAATAATTATAGAAATTTAATTAATTAAAAGCCATGTGCACAATTATTTATGCTCTCATGATTTCTTTACACTTGCACACACTAAATATTTATGTTTACCATGAGACCTTATTAAAATGACTCAATAATATATCTGGTAATTAAGTGTAATTATTCACTTAATCTCCCAATTATTTAATATCACGTGTCTTCATTTTATTCACGTACTTTGTACACCGTTATCGCGTCCCTCTGCCTTCGAGCACTCGAGGCAAGACAGACACTTGTTTTTACATGCTTCTTTCTTGACTTGGACCACCTCTCTGTTGGGAATACTCCTAACAGGATCAGGGACTCCTTGTCAAGGCCTTCATAAGTCTCCTTGGCTTTGGCGGACGTCCATTGCCGACAAGCTAGTTGTACTCTTAAAACCCAGTACACCCTTAGGGATCAGCACGATCCAACGGCCTTAGTGTGTTCACTCTTACCTTGAGATCACGTCGAACCTCTAGTTCGTGTCATGGCACGGCTAGTGGGCGGTTGTGACTTCTATCGGACTACCGGCACACAACCTAGTGCTGTGCAACTGTTACTATCGTGTGTTTATCGTTGTTTTACGATCTTGACCCTTCCTCATCTACTATCCTTATACTTTCATATGTTCACATTCTCTCTACACTCTCGTCTATTCGTCACTTACTCTCATATATTCTTAGTAGTTTATTTGGCCATCCGCTTGATTGTCTAAGATAAAAACATGACTATGCTAGGCAATATTATAAGGGCCCGATCTGGTCATGGGAGGAGCGCCCGAAAGGCTATAACTCGCAGGGGTTAATGATCAGGGTGTATGACATGCACCTAACACATGACTTGCAAGATTTGATCTATGACCAATCAATATATTCATATATATATATATATATATATGGAATCGTGGTTGTGAGAGAATATCGACCAATACCTGCTATCGTGACTAGTGCACTATTGTGCAACTTTACTTGCTATCTCTTACATGGCCAAGCCATTATCATACTTGTCGTGATCTATTCTCGTAAAATGTGTTATTGTTCTCTCATGTCTTGCGACATTGCTCTATAGACTATACTTGATCATGCTCTAGTTATCCTGCTTGATAAGACGTTAATCACTTGAAACATGCTTGTTACATGAGATATTAAGTTCTACTGAGCGTTATCGCTCACCCTGCGCTATTTATTTCATGAGTTTCAAGTGAGTCTGATGGAGAATACCACACTCACGAGGAAGGGAATGAGAAAGATGCTCAGGAGTGACCCGTTTCGACAACCCGTGCTTATTAGTTAGTTAGCAGTCATCAGTTAGTCAATATGTATTAGCTTGAATTTGAATAAATTACTTTGGGCCCTAGTTTTGGCTCTGATTAGTGGATGTAATAGTTAGTTGATGACTTATTAATGAAGTTAGATTTTGTTTGGCATTATTTCAATTGTGCAATAGTTTGATGTTTATTTATCGCTCTGTACTATTTATACAACTGTAATTCCTCTCCGATATTCTGCGTCGGGGCATTACATCCACACCCGTGCATGTCAAGGATATGTATCTACACTCCAAAGACCTCACATGCATGCAAGATGGAACACTCACACCCAACCCCCATATCAAACACAAACAAGCCTAACATGCAACCACGGTCCTAGCATGCTTCTACTGGCTTGGAGAAGGGGTTTGGAGCGAGAACTAGAGGGAAGACAAGGGTCCCTACCTTAAAATGAAGAGCCAACCCGTTGGGGTCTTCTCGTGTACATGGCAACCTCATCCTCGCTCCAAGCTCCACAGTCATGTCGTCCACGAGCAAGGATCGTCCTACACATCGAAGAAGGGTCACCACCATGAAGGGGAAGTCGCCACGACCAGAGAAACACCACGCTGAGGGTAATGGCACAACCTTCACCACCCACACCCTCACAAACTCCCCCACGGCAAGAACACACACAGAGGGGTCGGAGGAAGGGAGGAAGAAGAAATAAGGGGAAGAAGAGGGCTGGTATGTTGGCCTTGCACAAATATGCCTCGGACTTGAGAATGCGACAACTTACCCGTCGCGTTCACTTACTTGAACGCGGCAGCTAACCTGTCGCGACCCAAAAGTCATGATCAGACTTGACTAACGAAATCGCCACGTGTCATCATCGCAGACCTTACACCATGCATGAACGCGACACTTGACATGTCGCCTTCATCTGTCAGTGCATGACACTTGGCCCAACTGTCCCGACAGCAAAATGACAAAACTACATGCTGCGGTCAAAAGGTTGAACGTGACGACATGCCTATCGCGTTCCTAACCAGAACACGACAGGCATTCCGTCGCCTTCAGAAGGCGACGGCCCAATACGTCACTACCTTCATCAGAATGTACGTCACTACCTTCATTAGAATGTGGTTGACCAATGAAAGAAGGATGTTACAGAAGGTGCAGGGATCGCACTAAGATTGTGGGTCTGTTTAAGATCGTGGGTCTCCGAGAGACTTCTATCAAGATCCAAATAATCCAACGCAATTGTATTAATGAGACGCATGAGTAGAAAGTGATGCCCCCTATAATAATGAGTAATGTTACGCTTCCGGTAAGTCAGAAGTAAAACATTATCTAGAAGGCCCGTGTCTCTCTCCCATTAGGCTATGTGAAGGGGCACATCTCAAGGTGAATTTAATGCACATCTATTTTTTTATTTGTTACCTAAAAAAGTATATATAAATAGATATTCTTACATTATTTTATGTACATTATTGTGTTATTTATGTGTACTTAATTATTATTTATATGTGTTCTATATTTATTTTTATTTATTTTAAGTATAAAAATAAAAATACATTAAAATATCTTAAAATGAGCCCATCCACACGGCCCAACAGAGGAAGGGCGCGGGCCTTCCAAATCTATATTATTATAATAAAACTCAGTCTACACATGACAGCGTCAGGTTTTTTCAAATTCCCGCCAAAACTGATGTATGTTATATTCTCCATATATACTCTCTTTCTCATGCCTACCCATCTATAATATCTATACTTCTATACTAATATAATATTTCTCAGTTTTAGTGCTGCCACGTGGTAGCACCAGAATATTTATATTTTTTTCAAAACTCAGAAATACATCTCCTCCTTTAACATAGCTATTAAGAAGGTAAGCCTCCTACTATGAAAAGATCTTATTAAATCGGCATACTAAACCTTGCTAACTATTGCACATAAACTTTTAAAAAACTTGCAATTTTATACCTTCTATTAACAATCGGTATATCTATGCTAATATAACTATTTCTATCTTTCAAATAATATAGCAGTCCTTAAAAAACCTTAAAAAATATAATAATTTTGGAAACAACAAATACCCACAAGGCGTGGTTACCTGTTTCTATCTTGCCAAACAAGGTAGTTCTTAGTTTTTAAAAACTTTAAAACATTTGGAAACACAGATCTTAAAAAACTTTAAGAAATTTATAAAATTGGGAAATGCCGAATACTTATATAATGCTCATGTTTCTATCTTCCCAAACAAAGTAATTTTAAAATTTTTACTTGCCAAAACATGGTAGGGTTAGAAACCCTGGCATATGCCATCTAATTAATAGTTGTTTGACAGTTCATAAAATTCTTAAAAACTTTCAAAAAATGAAACACTTAAAACGTACGCCAAAATTTTTTAAAAATCTTCGTATGAAAGGCATGGTTATGTTTCATGCCGCCATCTTCACCATCATCTCTATATTTTTTGTTCTCCTTCAACAAATGCCATCATCTTCACCATCGTTATCCGAGAACACCGTCACCATCTGTGGATCTTCTTCTGCGCGTAGGAACTTCAACCAGTCACAGATAATCCTTCAACATGTGTCCCGTATGATATTTTATCGATGTAAAATTCTTCTAATGTTCTTCTTGGTGTGGGAGTCTGGCTTCTCTTCCGTTTACTTGCTTCTTTTCTCTTTTGTTTCTTGGTTGCACGACGTCCCTAACGTGTAAAAAGAGAGCATCCAGGCAGCACGAACAAACTCCATGAAGTTATTTTCAATTTAATAACTTCTTACATGTTTTAGCAAGAACAGAGCATCCTGGCAGCACGAACAACCTCGATAGGTGCCACCGGAGACCCTCCATGGTCACCGTTGCACCCAGTGACATCTTCCCGTGCATCTCCTAAACTACAACTGACTTCATCACGGACGCGTCCGATGACCAGCCATTCATAAGCCCGTACACCTCCTCGCCCCACAGCCCGTCGCAGGCTTCTCTCTCGATGATAATGACAGTGACGTGGAAGACGACGACGCAGAGGCGCCTGTGGTGGCAACCGCCGAAGACAAAGACGTGGGACGCTCGTGGTGAATCCCATGCACTGCCGGCATTGGTCTGCCTTCCTCCACTGCTCCATTTGGACCCTCATCGTCATCTCCGTCTCCATTGACTCCTTCGCCGCCTCTGCGTCCTCGAGCTACTCCCGTATCTGGTCCGCCGTGGACTTGGCCTCCGCCAGCTCCTCACCGGCAAGGGACAGCCTCAGGGCCATCTCTGCTCAATCTCTGGGAGTTAATGGAAAACCTCGACGATGACATACCATGTACTCGTCGGTGAAGAAGGCGACGGCCAAAACCAGTGCCTGAAGGAAGTCCTCTGAAGATGTCATGGAGTCCGCCGCCGATCTACAGCACGAGAGGAAGCTCCTGTGCGGGGCCGGGGCCGGGTACTGTATCTCTGTAAAGGTACTGTAGCGCACTACAGTGAGTAACAGTAGATTCAAGTTTTACTGAATTTTCTATTTTTGTTCAAATACTTTTTTAAAATCTGATTTGATAACATTAGTTTTTTTATTTTGAAGTTTTTTAATACAAAAAAGATAACATAAAAATGGTTTTTTTAATAGTAGTTACTATAGCAGCTACAGTATCGCTGCAAAGTACTATAGCACGCTACAGTGACTAACAGTAGATTCAAGTTTTTTGAATTTTCTGTTTTTGTATAAATGTTTTTTTTTAATCTGATTGGATAACATTAGTTTTTTTATTGTATAAATTTTTTAAATATAAAAAAGATAACATAAAATTATTTTTTATAGTAGTTACTGTCGCTGCTACAGTCACGCTACTAAAGTATTGTAGCGCTACAGTTAGATTCAAGTTATTTTCATTTTTCTGTTTTGTTTAAATTTTTTTAAAAATCTGATTGGATAAAATTAATTTTTTTATTTTATAATTTTATTATAAAAAGATAAGATAGAAATTGAAACAGTTACTGTAGCAGTTACAGTAACGCTACTAAATTACTATATTGCTACTCACTGTGTATTAATATTTTTTCATTTTTTAAAAATAAAAAAATGACACTCTCTATAGCCACACTAAATTACATATCTCAGTATATTTTTACATATTTATGTATTTATATAGAACATTTTCTCATTTTTAAACCTCATTCACCATTCATTTTTTTTTCGACCTACAGACTCGCATACGAACAACTGTGGTGGTGGTGGAGGGGACGTACGTGGTGGTGGAGGCGAAGGTAACTGTGGTGGCAGGGAAGGTGACTGTGGTGGCATGCGGGGCCCTTCGTACACCGGAGTTGCTCCTGCAGAGCGAGCTGCGGAATCCCAACATTGGCCGAAATCTCCATCTGCACCCGGTGGTGATGGCATGGGGCTACTTCTTGGAGATGGGCTCCCGTCTCCCGATGGCCGGAGGAGAAGAAGAGGAGCTACAATGGTAGCATCATGATGGGCATGTCGACGGGGGTGGCCAGCCAACATCAAGTCAAAAGGGTACTATTTTCCTTTCAATATTATATGCGAGTGAATACTTTTATTTATTGCATTAACATAAGAATAATTTTGTTCTATGTTTACTGAATGTTTTTATCAATTATTAGACTAATATGCATTTAGGAATATACTATAAAGACTTTCTATTCCTCTTCAGTCTTCGATTAGATACCTGTTATGTGTTTGGTTGTTGAATTTGTCTTTTAATATCAAAATAAAAAATAAATCTACATGTTCTATTCTTTCTTTACATAGTGTTAATAACTTGGATGTCAAAAGGTTGTTTTTCTTTGCACATTGTTAATATGTTAGAAGCCAGTTTTTTTTTTTGTTTTAACTTGCCTTTTTATTATTGTTTTAAGTTAGGGTTCTATTTTTAAAATTTTAGTGGCGGAATTATTGAATGTTGTATGTCTTTCTTTTATATTTTTTACATGTTCGTCCTGCGACTCTCTTAATGCCAAAGTTTAACTAATGATACAACGGTTAATTAGAGAAGAAAAAAAATGAGAATTTTGATGATTAAGGGCAAGGGTTTTATTATTTTAAAATCACAGAACACATTAGTAATTATTTTCCCTTCTGTTATTATAGGTTCTAACTAATGTAAAACTTAGTGAATAGCGGGTACACAGTTTATCTCTATAGATAGTTCCTGCAGTAGTAAACATCTTTGATTTTTTTACAACTTTCTGTGACTTCATTCAATTGAATTCACAATTTTGACAGTTTGATAGGTTCCTTTCATTATTATCATTTGAATGTTGTTTTGTAGCTATATTTTTGCTTCTCTGGTTCCTGCAATTAATTTTGCCTTATGTCAAACCAAAAAATATGTTCATTGTCAAGTTTCTTTTGCTCCGAACCTGTTAATATAGGTTGGATTTTTGGGATGAGGTGACATGAATACTTGAAGGCAAGGGAACATGGAAGATGGGTTGACTTTCAGTTGAAGTAACATTCGATAACACACTTGGGAAAATAAAGTTTGATAATTATACTTTATTGTTTATCATGTTAGTGGGTACTGATTTCACATAATCTAATATCTCCAACAAGCTCCCATTTGGAAACAGTCTACTTGGCAAGATTGGGGCAAGGAACTTTTACATAAATCCCTTCGAATAGGTATTATAATTATCTATTATATAGCTTTTCTCCCTCAACAGCCATCACATGTCCTCCATGAATTTTTAAGTTTTGAGTGTTTCTGAAATTTCTGTATTTAAGCAATGTCTGAGAAGTTGCATTATACTTAGCCAAACTTTACTTCACACTTAAATGGAGAAGTGCAGCATTTCCATCTTTTTCTGGCATAAAATCAAAATGACACTTTGGCATGAATACAATTCTATTTCATGTTCTTTTCTTTTCATATATGTTGTATGCATACAATTCTAGCAATATATTTAGTGCTAACAAGATAGATAATTTGATTTACTCTCTGTTGTCTGCAGTTTTAGTGACATTCTTTTCAGTGCCTTCACTTAAGGTGGCTACTTATATCTATGTATTTTTTCTGACCACAATTTACGGTGTTGATATCATTATTTCCCCCCTTCATACTTGAGCTTTATCAACTTTATGCTCATAACACCTATTGGTGAGGGGAAATTAGCCGCTAAAATGCTGGGTAAATAATCTTCCCACTCTGCCAAATCTTTTCCGGTGGCACTGATATTAGAGGTTTCAAGCAAGTCCAACAGTCTGATATTAGATTTTGTCAAAATTTATTTGCCTTGATTACTTCAAAGTTTAGCCGAATATGACCATTGTATTTATCCTTATCAGTGGATCAAATTTCATTTGCAAAAGATATGTTTGCTGAATTTATGATCAACACTTTTGAAAGTCTTATCTTTTTTTCCTCTCCCATGATATCATGTTGTTATTACGTATGTTCTTTTCTTACCTATGATTTTTTACTTTTGCACGAATAAAAAGTCTTTATAGTATATTCCTATTTTCTCATACTATTCAATCTTTGGATGTTCTATTCATCTTTTTATTTTTTACTATGTTTTATATAACATAATTATGTACAATAAAAAATATATCTTTATAAATAATATTTTTTGTTCATCTTAATATTTGTTTTCAACTAGTAATGCAATAATAGCACGCCCATTGGATGGCGGTGGGGGTGCGTTCACGAAGGAATCCACAACGGTCAAAACCACGTGGATGCAGGGATCACTTTCGTTACCTCAGGTTCACCCCATAAAAGTTTCAAAAGCGCCCCCACCGCCACCGGCCAACGGCTCTCCTCCTCGCGGTGTGGTCACCCAGAGAAGCAGATCCGCCATGAACAGGCCAGTGAAGTTCGGCAAGAAGAACGCCCCCGAAGCCCTGATCCAGAAGCCCGGGGCGAAGCCGAAGCCGACCACCTCGAGGAACCCACTGAAGGAGCTCAACAGCTCCTCTCTCCCATCTACACGCTCCAGGGATGTTCCCAGCCGCTTTGGCTCGCTTCCGCTAGGCTCCTCGTCTTCCTCTTCCGGTGACTCCTGCAATGGTTCCTTCTCCAGATCCAAGTCGCTCCCAAGAACCCCTAAGTCGGCTCTTCCGGACTCGAGAGCCCCCCTCCAATCCAACAACCCAGCAGATTCTTCCGAGCTTCGATCCGGAGTCCTCCTTCCAAGGAACCCTGCGTCGAGAACCAGATTTGGGAACCTGAGGCAGGTGGGAGCAAGCAATCCCCAGAAGCCCAGGGCCACCGACCATTTGCATCGGCGGAACAGTAGCGAAGTAGGTTCTAATGGGTCATTTCAGAAGAAGAAGAAGAATGCTGATGCAAGAGGCCATGGTGCGGCCATGGCTAAGCACCAGGATCTGCCCATCGGCCAAGTATTGGGTGGTGTTGACGTATCGGCAAAAGGGTCGAATCAAGAGTCCTCTACGGCATCCATTCCGGGGAGAAGAGCACCTTCCCCTCCGCTGCTTGTCCATGATGTTGGTCTGGAGAGGAGGGAGGTGATTCATGTGGGTAAGATTCCTAATGGATCCATGCTCAATGCTTCGCCTAATAAGGATGGCGAACACGAGCAGCAGAAATTATATTCCCATACTCCAAGATCCACAGGGACAGCGACGCCTCCCGTTCAAGCCTCCATCTCTCCCGAGATCCTTGGCGGGCAGTCGATGATGCCAACCCCTGCCTGCTTTGCAGCCGGCCACCTGCTCACCGGCGTCCTCGACAGAAGGAAATGTAGGCCCAGGGGCATCCTGAATGGAGGAGCAGGCGGGGTGGAGATGGAAGAGAAACAAAGTTTCAGGTCATTTACTGATTATGGTGATCGATGTGGAGCTTCTTGGACGCCGCCTTCCATGGTGGAGGCTTCCATGCACTGGGTCTCTTCCCCGCTTTATGGTGAGGGTGGGAGTGAGAGATTGACAGGTTTTTCTAGTTCTGCATCAGGGGTGCCTCTGAAGGACTGCCCTGGCGAGGCTTCTGTCAATTGGCTCCTCTCTCATTATGAGTGTGATACAGATGAAAGTGGTCTTGGAAATTTTCCTGCTAGTTCGAGCACGTTGACTTCAAATGGAGCATCTTCATCAAGCAAAGTGTTCTGGAGGGCCTCCCCTGATGCTACTGTTGATGCTGCCGGGAACTCGCCTGTGTTCAAAGGTTTGGACGGTTTCACCTCTCCTCAACACAAGGATACTAGATGTGTGTTGGGACTTTTTTGCTCTCCTTCCGCTGATGGTAGTATCAGCCCTTATTCAATGATCCTAACAAAAGCTGGGGCTTGGGAAAGCTTCAAGGATCTAAGCCAAGAAGAAGATAAGGAAAGGTGCTGCTGTGGTTCACTGGGGGAGACTTCTCCATTGTCACAGAGCAATGGTGGTGATGTTTGCAGTTCTTCCCTGCCGGGCTCAAACAGGCAAGTCGATTTGATGTCTTCAATGGGCTTGCACACAATGGCACAGGGTGTTGAGGCACAAAGCTCTTCCTCTTCACTGAGTCAGGCACTGACTAGTGGCTCAAAGAATTATTTGCCACTGTCTGCTTTGAGCTTTCAGTTTAGCTATGCCTCTACGCCTTCAAACTCTGTTGATCTAGCATGCTTTCAGAGGAACTTGTGTCATCAGAGCTCGGTAAGGGAGGAACTCTCAGTGGGGGAGGATAAATCATCATACTCAGACTTGAGGGTATCATGGAGAGGAGGACTTATCAGTCGGATATTTGAGATGGATGAACTGGACTGCTGTGATGGATGGTCAGACAAAAGGGAGAGTGTGGATTGTCAGGCGAGCTCCAAGCTTGATCTGAAGTTCCACCAGAACTCCAGAAGCTCCCTGTTCACACCCATTAACGAGATGGATGTCACAAAGTTAGCAAATGGATTAGAATCCGTTGATCTTATGGGTAATGTGAAAAATGAGCAGCAATGTAGTGCAAAAGGTCCCTTTGGAAGCTTGTTTTCATGTGCAGAATCCTTTAGCATGGAAGGTAATGGACTTGAAGCTTCTGTTGATTCAGATTGGAGTCTTTTCTACCAAAACAATTTGTTTCAAGTATGACATGCCCTTTTTATCTCTTCAACAATATCTCATTTGTATGGCTGGATTCCCATGTGTTGCTGCGGCAGCAATCATGTGGACTGTAATACTCTTTGAAATAGAACAGTTTTCAAGTCTCTTTCTGAGCTTCTTCCATATTCCTTTCCTTAATATTATGCAACATACTCAGAAAAGTATAATGACAAAGCATCCCCAAAACAGAGTGACATTATCTGAAAAGAAAATTGCAAGTAGTTTGAAATATTCTTGTTCGAGATTGTGTCTACTGTGAAATGAGTCAAAAGATAATATCTGCAATGCATTATGATTTTTGAATAACAAAGCACATGAGTTTTCAAACATAGTAGTTTGAAGAAGCCTTCCTTTTCTATGTAAAAGGGATGGTGCCCATGGCTATTCTTAGATTCTTGGTTGGAAGCACGGGCCTGGTTTTTTGCATCTATTTCTACCAAGATTCATTACAGAAACTGGCAAAAAGCAAGCATATCCACTGATGAACTATAAATCTGGTGGTTGTCCTAGTCATTTTACCCAGTCTTCATCATTGTCAAACAGTGAAAATGATGGTATTGTACTTCATATTTCTTCTATTACGAAAACCAATTAAGATTCCTCACAACCATCTTCTTTATTGGTTGCTTGTAAGACCTTCTGGCCCTTCTCCATTGACGGAACAAGTGCGTTGGGCAAAAGAACTGCAGTCTTGACTCTCCGTGCAGTTCCCTGTACACTGTTGACAAATCTGAAACTTTAATCTTACATTTCCACAGCTTCAAGATTTCTCAACTCCTAGATGCTTAAAATAATAATGCCCAACTTGTACATATGTTGGACACGGCGTGACTTGAATCTGGAGACAGCTTGAACCTCTGAAATAACTTTGTTTAAACGTCGAGAAGACTTGCATTACGTGAGATCATTGCCCTTCTACATACCTTTCACAGGGAACAAAGTTAAAGGCAGAGGCTCAGGGCTATATACTCAGGTAAACCTGCTTAGACAATGCTGTTTATTAGATTTACTTAAAAATGGAGTGTATAAGTTCCTTATAATCTAAACAAATGGGAAGAGCACTGTACAGTGGTTCTGCATGAACCTAAATTAATCTGTCAAAAATAGAAGAGTTGCATTCTTTTGCATACTATTTCATCATAACTTAGTCCAACCAAATTCTACATTTACAACTGTTTTCCATGAGGAAGATGTAAAAATTAGAAAAAGGTTGGAACAATACAACTCCTTGAGGTCCTGCACCTGTTTCAGAATTTTGTCATATTTGGGGTTCGTTAGTTGAGATATATGTGCAGATCTGGTGGGGCAATTGCCTAGTCTTGTGTACCCTGATTCTCATCATTTTCATGGAAATTGGTTTTATACATCCTCCATTGAGGAGGAAAACCCTTGATTAATTTTCAGAAAGATGGGATCTATATGTCAGTGGCACAATCAGTACTAGAAGACATGTACAAAGTGATGCTAACAAAAAACCCCTTTCTAAGTATCACAACAACTTTTCCTCTTGAACCTACTTGAGGTGAGTCTGGACTAACATAATACAGGTTTCAACCAATTCATGGAAGACTGAGTACATTCTTGTTGCCAAATCTCAATCCTTCCTGGTCGTCTGATACTCCTTGTATCCCTGTACCCACACACCAATCATTCTTTCCTGTGAGCAGCAGTATGGATGTTATCTAGATAAACATACACCTAGGACTTCCCGATCTACAATACACTTGACCCTCAAATCCAGAATCTGGGTTGCCCCTTGTAGCTTGGTGTTTATGAACTGGAAGGTTACATGAGAACGGACGCTTTTCCTGTTCATGAAGTTTTGCGTATTATGACTGGATTACCTCATGTTCATGTACGATTTTGGTCTTCTTTCAGAAATCCTGATTAAAAACAGGTAGGGAGTTTAGTGTTTGTGGTATAGTTAAATAAATGTGAGCATGTTGGGTTATCATCCACCTTAAGGAAAAAGGGGAGATCAAAATTTAGATGCTTAAAATAGAAGAAATTTTGAGTTGGCAATCTAGCACTGCACGTTGAGAGGAAAAGGTGAGGAATGCCACCTGTATCTCCTACTACTCTTCCTCTAGGGCTCTCTGCACCATTACCAACCACCCGCATGATGATTGTGATGATATAAAGAGTACCATGTTAATCTTTTTGTTCTTGATATCTCCATCTCTTCCCGTTTCCTTTTTGCTTCCTTGTTGTATTGCTCCTTTCTCAATTAGGCAAAAGGAAAAAAGGGCTTATCCCATACAAACATGGATATGGAGGATCTACCTGAACAGTTGGCCACATATGTTTCTGTGGAAGAAGATAAGTGGATTGCTTCCTCATTAAGACTTTCTCATGCTTGGGTAAATATCCTTCACCTATTTGAAATAACAAGAATAGACCATGACTGTGATGAGGTTCCTTGACCAAATAGCGTTTTCTACATGCTGCCAACTGAATGAACAATGACTAGGTGTGAGTCTTCTACAAATTAGATTTCCTCTCCGGGTCTGGCAAGCATTTGATATCGGACTTGTGGGCTTGAATTGACTTCATGCCCAAATGATGCAAAGAGTCTGAACTCCAGAGGAATCAACATGGACCCCTTGAACGTTCAAATGTGGCTGCCCTTTGGGTCAATCCATAGTGGATTGTGTGTTTTATTTCAACTAGTGTTTTTTTACATATACACCCGTGTTAAAAGCTAAATGGGTGAAAATTAAGACTACAAACGAAAATCGAAAACTCAATATTTCAACTCGATTTTGATAAGAATTATCAGTTTCGAAATTGCAAAATAATATTGATAACTTATCGAATCAATTTTGGTTATTCCGATATGTCATTGAAATCAAAATTGAAAAATAATCAGAATTGGAATCAATTTAATTATTTCAAAAAATTATCTATAAACTCAAAAGATAAAGTTACCGTGAACACCTTAACTTATCAAAATTTTGATTTCGGTGATATAATTGAAATTAGATAGAAATCGAAAATGACTATTCTAATTATATTGGAATCAAAAAACTCATGTTTTTGTATCGAATCTGACCCAGTTGCAGCTCGGTGAAAATCCGTGTTAAATTTACACCACAAAACCTATCTAATCTATCGTTATGAAACTAGAAAATACGCTACAAATAATTTTTTTTATCTATTTTAGTGACTGTTAGACAGCATTAGGATGCTTTTACACTTGAAAAAGTAAATAGACTATGGAATACATGAGCAAGGACATTACATCATTTGAGATGGATGGGTCATATGCCGTTGACGTCTTTTGCTGATTTCCAATTGAGTCCGGATCCTCTCCACCCGCGGGTGGAGGGAGTCCGGTCAGTACAAAACCCATACGGGGCTGTTTTGAGTTAACCCCTTGATTTTTTTTTTTCCTTTCTTTTTTACACAGGGGGTTAACTCAAAACAGCCCCATGTGGGTTTTGTACTGACCGGACTCCCTCCACCCGCGGGTGAAGAGGATCCGGACTTTTTCCAATTGGGCTGTGATGGTAGTTACACTAGAATTTATGATGTAAATTTATTCTCATAATAGGATACGCGATGTATGCATTTTTTTTAGTATGTTAAGTTAGTTGGCCTAGGCTTAACTTGTAAAAGAGGTCTCAAGTTTAATATTCAGAGTTTATATCTAAAATTTATATATTTATGATTTTTTAAAAATCACCTAATAATTTTAATAGATTTAAGAATCAAATTCTTAATTTTCTGTTGTACGACGGAACGCTCTATCAATAGGGTCACTCTTTGAACTCTCCTTAGATGACGATTGGATATTTGTCAAAGTTGTGCGTCTGCTTTTCCGTCCCCAAACGGGTCAAGGCTTGCCATGTCCACTACTTCTGTGTGTGAAAGAAGGCAGTACGTTTCTTGACGGGGTCTTCAGAAAGGAGACAAGGAGAGATTTAAATGGGTCCACTTTTAGTTTTTCTAAAATGAAAAATATTTATCGTATTTTATTTTTATTGGCGGGCATACGATGAAATATTATGTCCGGCCGCATGCCCACCAATGAGAATGCCGGGTGTGGAACTTGAGATGCCACAGCCACCTAAAAAATTTCCGTGTTTTAATTTAAATTACTTTTGTCAATATGTTTTGCTTTGCATGAGAGAATTACGGATTCAAATCATAATTCTTTTTTCGATCTTAATTATTGTGGGAGATTGAGCTGAGTTATAATTGTCGTACCATTTTGCAACAACTAATTGCCGTCTCAAAGTGCGTAATGCCGCACTTCTAGCTATAACGCTTTGATTTCTTGTGATATTTAAACCAGCGCAGAGTCTAAAAAGTTTGGGTTCAAATCCCAAAAGTTCTATTCACGGCATCTCTTTTGCTTAAGGCTATCAAATCCAAAACTTACATCATTAAAAGATTAAATGTGAGCTAGATAAATCTCTTCCTTCGAAAAATAAACTTGTAATTTTATTGCCATGAGGCAAAGTTCTTACAAGTCGACTAACTTGAGATCCTCAAAATACAAAAATAGAAAAGGTAGGCATGTGAACATTCCGAATCACACATATTTCTCTTGCCCATTTGTACCGCCTGGGAAAAGACAGTTTTATATGTCCAAAAGAGGGTACAAATATTTTACAGTGATTGCAACCCAAAAAAAATGGTGATTTGGAGGATCCCAGACTGCCTTATAAAAGGGATTTTTTTTTAAAAAAAAAGGAAGAAATGAGAAGATCAAGTCTTCTCCACTGTGTGAATGCACACTTCTTAGTGAGTTAATCCAAAAAAAATCTTTAAGTTCAAATTCTTAGGATATTGCATGATGGCTATTCAAAATGTCCATTGATTAGAATCATATACTGAAATATTCATATCTAACTTCAACGGGACATTAATACTAGTCACCTGATTTTGGCTTGCAGTTTCACATACCGTGGCTTTGGAAGTTAAAGGCTCTCTCACATATATCTTGATAGTACAGTTAATTGATTATATAAAAAGAAAAATTTACTACACTTAAACGATGTCCGTCGAATATTCGTCCCTCTTATAAAAGAGTAGATCCCACAATATTTAAAGTGATATGAGATCCCCGCTTTGCCTGCCAAATGCAACAATTTTAATTACTCATAAAAATGTAGGTACCCATCACCAAGTGATGGAACCACAGAGGACCGCGGCATTCATTCCACCGTCCTTTCCCTTCCTTCCCTCCTCCAATGCTTGATGATTGGTATGGATACACAACTGCTATTCTCCTAATGTTTGGTTTAACAATCTTTTTTAGGCTTTTAAAGAAGATCTTCCAAGATTCTATCATCAATTCTATACCATCTACAAATTTAAAAACGGTTCAAGTTCCAAGCAGTAAGATTTGAACCAGTGAACATCTAATTAGTTTACTTTCCTTTTGATGGGTAGTTTTTTTTTTTTTTGAGAAATATTTAGTGCACATTAAAATGTGTACTAAGATGGGTACATTCAATAAGAGTGTGCCACTTTATCTTTAAGTGTCACGCTCTTCCAATTTAGCAGCAGAATAAATCGGAGGGAACGTGAGCAAAGTGTATGGTAATATAAATTACGCATACAGTCGCAAAAATCAAAGCAGTTAATGAACAATAATTATAATAAACTCTTTATTTTATTGATAAATCACCTAAACTATTACAACCACTAATTCTAAGCCAAAACATAAGGCTCAAAGACTTCATTACATTGGAAAGGATAACTGAGCAAATATCTAACTAAGCTCTATGATAGTAAGGTCATTCCATCGCTAAGATTCCAGGTTGCTCATCACTCCAGTCCATTCCCGTTCGTGTGTGTATGGTCATCAACCGACTTACCTGAAACACATATAATAAATAGCGCAGGGTGAGCGATAACGCTCAGTAGGACTTAATATCTCGTAAAGACAGACATGCTTTAAGTGATTAATGTCTTATAAAGTATGATAACTAGATAGAACGATCAAGTATAGTCAAGAGAGTAATAGCACATGATAGCAAGAGAACGATAAAATTTCTAAAAAGAATATATGCAAAACTAGTATGATAACGGATTGGCCATGTAACGAAATAGCACGTAAAGTTGCACGACAGTGCACTAGTAACGATAGTACGTAATGATTGGTCGATCATTTTATCTACCGAGAGAATATAGTACAGTGATTGATTGATTGTCATAGATTAAATCTTGATAGTATTAAATGGCGCTGAGTGTATGGCACACACCCTGATCATGTTGACTCCCATGGGAAAATGGCACTCTTCGGGCGCTCTCCCCAAGACCAGATCAGGCTCTATTGTCTAGCATTGGTTATGTTTATTATCTTAGACAATCAATTGTATGGCCAAATAGAGTACCAAGAATAGATGAGAGTAGTGGACGAATAGACGAGAATGTGAACAGATGAGAGTATAGAGATAGTAGATGAGATAGGGACATATTCGTAAACAACGATAAACATATTATAGTAACAGTTGCACATCACTAGGTCGTGTGTCAGCAGTCCGGTAGAAGTCACATCCGCCCACTAGACGTGCTACGAACACAAGCCAGATGATCCGGCGTGATCCCAATGTAAGAGAGAACACACTAAGGCCATTGGATCATGCTGATCCCTAATGGAGCAAAGGTTTTAAGGGTACAACCAGCTCGTCGGCAATGGACGTCCGCCAAGCCAAGGAGACTTACGGAAGTCTTGATAAGGAGTCTCTGGTCCGGTCAAGAGTATTCCCAACGGAGAGGCGGCCCATGCCAAGAAAAAGTGTGTAACGAAACGTTGTTCATCTTGCCTCGAGTGCTCGAAGGCAGAGGGATGCGATAACAGTATACAAAGCACGCGAATAAAACGGAGACAAGTGTCATTAAAATAATAGGGAATTTAAGTGAAATAATTACACTTAATTGCCAGATAGATTATTGAGTAATTTAATAAGGTCTCATGGCAAACATTGATAATAAGTGTGTGCAAGTGTAAAGAAATCATGAGAGCATGAATAATCGTGCACATGGCTTTTAATTAATGTAATTTATGTAAATATTACCCGTTATTAATTAATCAGGTCGAAATATTTATAATAGTGTTCAATTCAGGCTAAATAATGGTTAAATGGCATAATTAGTAGGGGCATAAGAGCAATTATAGGTTCTGGCCGCATTATTGAAATCGCGACTAGGGTACCCATCGCGTTTCAGATCGTGAACAGCGGCCAGTCGCGACAACTGAACCAGGTTGGCCTGGGAGAGCCGTCGGAATAGCGATGGGTTGGGCCGTCGCGTTCAAGACGCGATGGTCTGGCCTATCGTGACCCTTCTGAGATCGCGACGGGTCATGCCGTTGCGATTTCAGAAGGCATCCCGAGCCCAGAAAGGGGAAATCGGCCCTTTTTGGGTTAGGTCCTTCCCTTCTATACATGATATAAGATCAGTTAAAAATCGATATAAAATCGTAGGAACATCCAAAAATCATGAAACCAATTTTAAACGAAACTATACATGTAGGGGTATCTACAGGCATGATTAATTAGAAATAGACAAGTAATGGGTATGCTTTAATTAGATTACATTTTGGTGAGCTAAACATACACAGTCATGGAAAATGATTTAATTCGCATAGGTTGCATGATGAAAATCGGGGAAATAGATTCGTTAGAACCCTAACATCATGCAGTATCTATGATAATTATTTCGAGGCATGAGATCAAGTAGATTTATAGATTGAAGACAAACATGTAAGTTCGAGTACATGGTGATGATAGGTCTTAGAGCATATAATACTCTCTCATAGAGCAACGAAAAATAGGGCAATCATGGGGCTTTGATAGAGGGGATCAAGGTCTACTTAAGGTTGAGTTTAATTAGGTTAAGCTTGAGAGATTGCCTATCTTTTTGCGCTGTAAAGATTCTTAGGGTTAAAAAATGAAGAAGATGGTGGAAATCCCTTGCTCCAAGCTCCTTCCTCCTTGCTCCTCTCGTCCATAGCTCCTCTCTTCGTCCCCCAAAGCTCCAACAATGAACTATGGGTTGGTAGGGATGAATTGGGAAGTGTATTAGCTAGTTTAAGAGTCCTATTTGGTTAAAACTCTTCCTTCTCTTCAAACTCCTAATTTTCTCATTTATCTCCCCCTTTTCTAGCTTTTATCCATCTAATAGGTTAGGGGAGAAGTCCAATTTCATGGGTAGAGGGTTTGGGTAGGTCTAGGACTCTTGTCGAGGTATTTATAAGTTATTTTAGTCATTATTTTACCCTTTTTATATTATTTAATAATTAACTCCAAATTTTCACATTTATCTCCCCCTTTTCTAGCATCTATCACCTAATTGGCTTGGGGAGAGATCTAATTTCGTGACTAGGGGATTGGGATAAGTTTAGGTCTCTTTTCTAGATATATATAAGTCATTTTAATGATTTAATTGACCCTTTTTAATTAGAAAATACTATAGTTACGAATTTTATAATACTTTCTTTTATTATATCATTTTAACCTCATTTAAATATGAGCATTCTATATTTAACCAATTGTCTCATATCTAAATCCCCTTTTTAGATTAGGATAGAGCTCTATTGAGTTAGATTAGGTTATGACTCTTTTTAAGACAATCATGAGTTAAAATAGTTATTATCTTAACATTTTTCATTTATTAATATTTTAGGTACGAATTTAGGCTTAAATATCTCTCATCCAACAATGAGCTTTATCTTTTGGGCCCATTACATCATGTATGGACCATTTAGGGAAACCCATCACTTAATTTACTTAATGAGTTTTTAATTATCCCTTTATTAAAGAGTTCATTCATGGACCAAGATTGTCCATTGGTCCAATTATCATAATGAGCTATCAACCCATATTGTTTAAAGTCTACTCACGTATTATTTTAATTTTTAATCCACTTTGGCCATATAATAATGGGTTTTTTGACTTATTTATTAATTACAATAAAAGTCGCATAAATTCTTAAACTTAGTCCAAGTGATTTTTCTATGCCCAAATTTCTTGATTGATTATTAGAGAATATTATTTAAAATATAACTATATTTTTACGAAATTTTTATATGGGTTTATACGCATGAAATAATGATGTGTACCTTTTAAACTAGTTTGAATTTATTAATTGATAAAATTTTAATTTATCTATATTTTCAATTAATGAATTTTCTGAGATACTACATCATTCCCCACTTAAAAAGAATTTGGTCCCCAAATTACACAACGTACTTCGGTTACATATAAATCATCATTTTATGCTTAAAATGTATTAATCGTTGTAAGTTTAGAGTTACCTTCCACGACTCCACCCTCCTCGGTGGTCTCAACTTCCTGCACAGCTTGAAGTCGGTCAGGCTTCTTTTGCCCAATCGGGCATTTCTCTTTCTCCTGCTCCTTAAGTAGAGGGCACTCGGAAATGCGATGATTGTGATTTTCGCAGCGTAGGCAAGTAGGGCTATAAACGGAGCGGATACGGAGCAGATATGGGTTTTCCGTTTCCAATCCGAATAGTTAATCGGATAATTCGTATCCGCTCCGAATATAATTCGAATATAGAGCGGATAATTTAATCGGTTAATTTTCGGATTCAGAGCGGATACGGATATTATTCGCTTCGAAAATATAAATTTAATAAAAGATATTAAGTGGTCTAAAAATCATAAAAAATTAAAAATATATATGTTTTTTAAATATAAATGTCAAAAATATTTTCTAAACAAAAATTAGTATTAGATATATTATATATTTATAAATTATATATATTATATATGAATCATTAGATCTAAAATATAATGGTAAAAAATAATTCTATTTCAGAGCGGATCTTAAACGCAGCGGATCACCCGTTTCCGTATCCGCTCCGTTTATTATCCGGATAATATCCGTATCCGAAATCCGCTCCGCCGGATATTTGTTAATCGGATAATATCCGAATAATCGGATAATATCCGAATAATCGGATACGAATTCGAATCGGATCCGGATATTATCCGGATCCGTTTACACCCCTATAGGCAAGCGCCTGCTTTCCTCCAGCATTCCTCCGATATGTGGTCTATCATATTGCAGTGCTCGCATCGTCCTTTGCGAATAAGGGCTAATTGTATGTCGTTCTTCTTACCCTTCTTTATTTTTCTCTTATCACCGTTTGGCTGATTCTCTATTGTCATAGAGTTGAGATCTTTGGTGTTAGTGGATGGTTCCTTTAGAAGAGGGCAGTCTTGTATCCGATGCTCTAAACTGCCACAACATAGACATGCACCCACTCTTCGCCAACATTCCTTAGCCACATGATCCAACTTACTACAATGAAGGCAGATGATCTTGTAAAAGTTCTCGCTACGTTACTTCTGCGGGTTTGCCTCCTTGCCATGGTTGTGTCTTCTCTTCCCATTCTTTTTTGTTGCTTTTCTAATCTTTTTGGTCATTCTTAAGGCTTCTTCTAGAGGTTGGGCGACTTGCCGACAAGCTCGAATTAGCTTTTGAGTTGACCTCATTTCGTCTTGCAGTGGCGTATGTTCGGCGTCCATTAAGAGTTCCTTCAAGAATAAGGTTGGTATTAGGATGCTATAGTAGCATTAAGCTGATACATATATATATATATATATATATATATATGTATGTAAATATTTAAATCTTAACAATGGTTCTACTCAATCCTCACATAGGTATGGTGGTTGACTTAAACACATGTCAGGACAGTTCACCTAGCACATCCTAGACTTAAAATATCTTAATAAGGACATCCTAAGCTCTGATACCAACTGTCACGCCCCTCCAATTTAGCAGCGGAATAAATCGGGGGGAACGTGAGCAAAGTGTATGGTAACGTAAATTGCGCATACAGTCGCAAAAATCAGAGCAGCTAATGAACAATAATTATAATAAACTCCTTATTTTATTGATAAATCACCTAAACTATTACAACCACTAATTCTAAGCCAAAACATAGGGCTCAAAGACTTCATTACATTGGAAAGGATAACTGAGCAAATATCTAACTAAACTATATGATACTAAGGTCACTCCATCGCTAAGATTTCAAGTCGCTCATCACTCCAATTCATTCTTGTTGGTGTGTGTAGGGTCATCATCCGACTTACCTGAAACATAAATAACAAATAGCGTAGGGTGAGTGATAATGCTCAGTAGGACTTAATGTCTCGTAAAGACATGCATGCTTTAAGTGATTAATGTCTTGTAAAGTAGGATAACTAGAGAGAATGATCAAGTATAGTCAAGAGAGTAATAGCACATGATAGCAAGAGAACGATAAAACTTCCAAAAAGAATATATGCAAAACTAGCATGATAACGGATTGGCCATGTAACGAAATACCACGTAAAGTTGCACAATAATGCACTAGTAACGATAGCACGTAACGATTGGTAGATCATTTTATCAAGCGAGAGAATATAGTATAGTGATTGATTGATTGTCATAGATTAATCTTAATAGTATAAAATGGCATTGAGTGTATGGCACACACCGTGATCATAAGGACTCCCATGGGAAAATGGCACTCTTCGGGCGCTCTCCCCAGGACCAGATCGGGCCCTATTACCTAGCATTGGTTATGTTTGTTATCTTAGACAATCAATTGTATGGTCAAATAGAGTATCAAGAATAGATGAGAGTAGTGGACGAATAGACGAGAATGTAAAGAGAATGTGAACAGATGAGAGTATAGAGATAGTAGATGAGATAGGGACATATTCGTAAAACAACGATAAACATATGATAGTAACAGTTGCACAGCACTAGGTCGTGTGCCGGCAGTCCGGTAGAAGTCACATATGCCCACTAGCCATGCTACGAACACAAGCCAGATAATCCGGCATGATCCCAAGGTATGAGAGAACACACTAAGGCCGTTGGATCATGCTGATCCCTAATGGAGTAAAGGGTTTTAACGGTACAACCAGCTCGTCAGCAATGGACGTCCGCCAAAGCCAAGGAGACTTACGGAGGCCTTGACAAGGAGTCCCAGGTCCGGTCAGGACTATTCCCAATGGAGAAGTGGTCTATGCCAAGAAAAAGTGTGTAACGAAACGTTGTCTGTCTTGCCTCGAGTGCTCGAAGGCAGAGGGACGCGATAACAGTGTACAAAGCACGCGAATAAAACGAAGACAAGTGTCATTAAAATAATAGAGAATTTAAGTGAAATAATTACACTAATTGCCAGATAGTATTGAGTAATTAATAAGGTCTCATGGTAAACATTGATTGTTAAGTGTGTGCAAGTGTAAAGAAATCATGAGATCATGAATAATCGTGCAGATGGCTTTTATTATGTAATTTATGTAAATATTACTCGTTATTAATTAATCAAGTCGAAATGTTTATAACAGTGTTCAATTAAGGCTAAATGGTATAATTAGTAGGGGCATAATTAAGAGTAATTTTAGGTTCTGGCCGCATTACTGAAATCGCGACGGATCGTGACACAGCGGCCGGTCGCAACAGCTAAACCGAGTCGGTCTGGGTGAGCCGTCGAGAATCGCGACTGGTCGGGCCGTCGCGATTTCAGAAGGCGCTCCGAGCCCAGAAAGGGGAAATCAACCCTTTTTGGGTTGGGTCCTTCCCTTCCATGCATGATATAGGGTCAGTTAAAAATCGATATAAAATCGTAGGAACATCCAAAAATCATGAACCTAATTTTAAACGAAACCAGACATGTTGGGGTATCTACAGGCATGATTAATTGGAAAATAGATAAGTAATGGGCATGCTTTAATTAGGTTACATTTCGGTGACCTAAACATGCATAGTCATGGAAAATGATTTAATTCGCATAGGTTGCATGATGAAAATTGGGGGAAATAGATTCATTAGAACCCTAACATCATGTAGTATCTATGATAATTATTTCGAGGCATGAGATCAAGTAGATTCATGGATTGAAGACAAACATGTAAGTTCAGGTACATGGTGATGACAGGTTTTAGAGCATTTAATACACTCTCATGGAGCAACGAAAAATAGGGTAATCATGGGGCTTTGATAGAGGGAATCAAGGTCTACTTAGGGTTGAATTTAATTAGGTTAAGCTTGAGAGATTGCCTACCTTTTTGCACTGTAAAGATTCCTAGGGTTGAAAAACAAAGAAGGTGGTGGAAATCCCTTTCTCCAAGCTCCTTCCTCCTTGCTCCTCTCGTCCATAGCTCCTCTCTTCGTCCCCTAAAGCTCCAACAACGAACTATGGGTTGGTAGGGACGAATTGGGGGGTGTATTAGCTATTTTAAGAGTCATATTTGGTTAAAACTCTTCCTTCTCTTCAAACTCCTAATTTTCTCATTTATCTCCCCATTTTCTAGCATGTATCCATCTAATAGGTTAGGGGAGAAGTCCAATTTCGTGGGTAGAGGGTTTGGGTAGGTCTAGGACTCTTGTAGAGGTATTTATAAGTTATTTTAGTCATTATCTTACCCTTTTTAAATTATTTAATAATTAACTCCGAATTTCACATTTATCTCGCCCTTTTCTAGCATCTATCACCTAATTGGCTTGGGGAGAGATCTAATTTCGTGGCTAAGGGATTGGGGTAAGTCTAGATCTCTTTTCTAGATATATATAAGTCATTTTAATGATTTAATTGACCCTTTTTAATTAGAAAATACTATAGTTGCAAATTTTATAATATTTTTTATTATACCATTTTAAACTCATTTAAATATGAGCATCCTATATTTAACACAATTGTCTCTTATCTATATCCCCATTTTAGATTAGGATAGAGCTCTATTGAATTAGATTAGAGTTAGGACTCTTTTTAAGACAATTATGAGTTAAAATAGTCATTATCTTAACCATTTTTCATTTATTAATATTTTAGGTACGAATTTAGGCTTAAATATCTCCCATCGAACAATGGGCTTTATCTTTTGAGCCCATTACATCATGTATGGACCATTTAGGGAAACCCATCATTTAATTTACTTAATGAGTTTTTAATTATCCCTTTATTAAAGAATTTATTCATGGGCCAAGATTGTCCATTGGTCCAATTATCATAATGGGCTATCAACCCATATTGTTTAAAGTCTACTCACATATTTATTTTAATTTTTAATCCACTTTGGCTAATATAATAATGGATTTTCTGACTTATTCCTTAATTACGATAATAAGTCGCATAAATTCTTAAACTTAGTCCAAGTGATTTTTCTATGCCCAAATTTCTTTGTGAGTTATTAGAGAACATTATTTAAAGTATAACTATTATTTTTACGAAATTTTTATATGGGTTTATACGCATGAAATAATGATGTGTATCTTTTTAACTAGTTTGAATTTATTAATTGATAAATTTTTAATTTAACAATATTTTCAAAGTAATGAATTTTTCGGGGTACTACATCCTCCCCCACTTAAAAAGAATTTGGTCTCCAAATTCCACGACTACTTCGATTACATATAAATCATCATTTTCATACTTAAAATGTATTAATCGTTGTAAGTTTAGAGTTACCTTCCACGACTCCACCCTCCTTGGTGGTCTCAACTTCCTGCACAGCTTGAAGTCGGCCAGGCTTCTTTTGCCCAATCGGGCATTTCTCTTTCTCCTGCTCCTTAAGTATAGGGCACTCGGAAATGCAATGATTACGATTTCGACAGCGTAGGCAAGCGCCTGCTTTCCTCCAGCATTCCTCCGATATGTGGCCTATCCTATTGCAGTGCTCGCATCATCCTTTGCGAATAAGGGCTAATTGTATGTCGTTCTTCTTACTCTTCTTTATTTTTCTCTTATCACCATTTGGTTGATTCTCTATTGTCATAGAGTTGAGATCTTTGGTGTTAGTGGATGGTTCCTTTAGAAGAGGGCAGTCTTGTATCCGATGCTCCAAACTGCCACAACGTAGACATACACCCACTCTTCGCCAACATTCCTTAGCCACATGACCCGGCTTACTACAATGAAGGCAAATGATCTTGTAAAAGTTCTCGCTACGTTCCTTCTGTGGGTTTGCCTCCTTCCCATGGTTGTGTCTTCTCTTCCCATTCTTTTTGGTTGCTTTTCTAATCTTTTTAGTCATTCTTAAGGCTTCTTCTAGAGGTTGGGTGACTTGCCAACAAGTCTGAATTAGCTTTTGAGTTGACCTCATTTCGTCTTGCAGTGGCGCATGTTCGGCGTCCATTAAGAGTTCCTTCAAGAATAAAGTTGGCATTAGGATACCATAGTAGCATTAAGTTGATATATATATATATATATAAAATATTTAAATCTTAACCATGGTTCTACCCAATCCTCACATAGGTATGGTGGTTGACTTAGACACATGTCAGGGCAGTTCACCTAGAACATCTTAGACTTAAAATATCCTAATAAGGACATCCTAGGCTCTGATACCAACTGTCACGCCCCTCCAATTTAGCAGCAAAATAAATCGGGGGGAATGTAAGCAAAGTGTATGGTAATGTAAATTGCGCATACAGTCGTAAAAATCAGAGCAGCTAATGAACAATAATTGTAATAAACTCTTTTTTTATTAATAAATTACCTAAACTATTACAACCACTAATTCTAAGCCAAAACATAGGGCTCAAAGACTTCATTACATTGGAAAGGATAACTGAGCAAATATCTAACTAAACTCTATGATACTAAGGTCATTCTATCGCTAAGATTCCAGGTCGCTCATCACTCCAGTCCATTCCCATTAGTGTGTGTAGGGTCATCATCCGACTTACTTGAAACACATATAACAAATAGCACAGGGTGAGCGATAACGCTTAGTAGGACTTAATATCTCATAAAGACAGGCATGCTTTAAGTGATTAATGTTTTGTAAAGTAGGATAACTAGAGAGAACGATCAAGTATAGTTTATAGAGTAATAGCACATGATAGCAAGAGAGCGATAAAACTTCCAAAAAGAATATATGCAAAACTAGCATGATAACAGATTGGCCATGTAACAAAATAGCACGTGAAGTTGTACAACAGTGCACTAGTAACGATAGCACGTAACGATTGGTCGATCATTTTATCAACCAAGAGAATATAATATAGTGATTGATTGATTGTCATAGATTAAATCTTGATAGTATTAAATGGCACTGAGTGTATGGCACAAACCCTGATCATGTTGACTCCCATGGAAAATGGCACTCTTCGAGCGCTCTCCCTAGGACCAGATCGGACCCTATTGCCTGGCATTGGTTATGTTTGTTATCTTAGACAATCAATTGTATGGCTAAATAGAGTACTAAGAATAGATGAGAGTAGTGGACGAATAGACGAGAATGTAAAGAGAATGTGAACATATGAGAGTATAGAGATAGTGGATGAGATAGGAACATATTCGTAAAACAACGATAAACATATGATAGTAACAGTTGCACAGCACTAGGTCGTGTGTCGGCGGTCCGATAGAAGTCACATCCGCCCACTAGCCATGCTACAAACACAGGCCAGATGATCCGGCGTGATCCCAAGGTAAGGGAGAACACACTAAGGCTGTTGGATCATGCTGATCCCTAATGGAGTAAAGGGTTTTAAGGGTACAACTAACTCGTCGGCAATGGACGTCCACCAAAGCCAAGGAGACTTAGGGAGGCTTTAACAAGGAGTCCTGGTCCGATCAGGAGTATTCCCAATGGAGAGGTGGTCCATGCCAAGAAAAAATGTGTAATGAAACGTTGTCCATTTTGCCTCGAGTGCTCGAAGGCAGAGGGACGCGATAATGGTGTACAAAGTACGAGAATAAAACGAAGACAAGTGTTATTAAAATAATAGAAATTTTAAGAGAAATAATTATACTTAATTGCTAGATAGATTATTGAGTAATTTAATAAGGTCTCATGGCAAACATTGATGTTAAGTGTGTGCAAGTGTAAAGAAATCATGAGTATGAATAATCGTGCACATGGCTTTAATTAATGTAATTTATGTAAATATTACTCGTTATTAATTAATCAGGTTGAAATGTTTATAACAATGTTCAATTAAGGCTAAATAAAGGCTAAATGGCATAATTATTAGAGGCACAAGAGCAATTTTAGGTTCTGGCTGCATTACTGAAATCGCGACGGGGGTACCCGTCGCGTTTTAGATCGTGACACAGAGGCCGGTCGCGACAGCTGAACCGGGCCGGTCTGGGTGAGCCGTCGAGAATTGCGACGGGTCGGGCCGTCGCATTCAAGACGCGACGGTCTGGCCTATCGCGACCCTTCTGAGATTGCGACGGGTCGGGCCATCGCGATTTCAGAAGGCGCCCTGAGCCCAGAAAGGGGAAATCAGCCCTTTTTGTGTTGGGTCCTTCCCTTCCATGCATGATACAAAGTCAATTAAAAACTGATATAAAATCGTAGGAACATCCAAAAATCATGAAACTAATTTTAAACGAAACTAGACATGTAGGGGTATCTACAGGTATGATTAATTGGAAAATAGACAAGTAATGGGCATGCTTTAATTAGGTTACATTTTGGTGACCTAAACATGTACAGTCATGGAAAATGATTTAATTCACATAGGTTGCAAGATAAAAATTGGGGGAAATAGATTCATTTGAACCCTAACATCATACAGTTTCTATGACAATTATTTCGAGACATGAGATCAAGTAGATTCATGGATTGAAGATAAACATGTAAGTTCGGGTACATGGTGATGAGAGGTTTTAGAGCATTTAATACTCTCTCATGGAGCAACGAAAAATATGGCAATCATGGGGCTTTGATAGAGGGGATCAAGATCTACTTAGGGTTGAGTTTAATTATGTTAAGCTTGAGAGATTGCCTACCTTTTTGCACTGTAAAGGTTCCTAGGGTTGAAAAACGAAGAAGGTGGTGGAAATCCCTTTCTCCAAGCTCCTTGCTCCTCTCGTCCATAGCTCCTCTCTTCGTTCCCCAAAGCTCCAACAACGAACTATGGGTTGATAGGGACGAATTAGGGGGTGTATTAGCTAGTTTAAGAGTCCTATTTGGTTAAAATTTTTCCTTCTCTTCAAACTTCTAATTTTCTCATTTATCTCCCCCTTTTCTAGCATTTATCCATCTAATAGGTTAGGGGAGAAGTCCAATTTTGTGGGTAGAGGGTTTGGGTAGGTCTAGGACTCTTGTAGAGGTATTTATAAGTTATTTTAGTCATTATTTTACCTTTTTATTTTATTTATAATTAACTTCTAATTTCCACATTTATCTCCCCCTTTTCTAGCATCTATCACCTAATTGGCTTGGGGAGAGATCTAATTTCATGGCTAAGGGATTGTGGTAAGTCTAGGTCTCTTTTCTAGATATATATAAAAGTCATTTTAATGATTTAAGTGACCATTTTTAATTAGAAAATACTATAGTTGCGAATTTTTATATTTTCTTTTATTATATCATTTTAAACTCATTTAAATATGAGCATCCTATATTTAACCCAATTGTCTCTTATCAAAATCCCCTTTTTAGATTAGGATAAAACTCTATTGAGTTAGATTAAGATTATGACTCTTTTTAAGACAATTATAAGTTAAAATAGTCATTATCTTAACCCTTTTTAATTTATTAATATTTTAGGTACGAATTTAGACTTAAATATCTCCCATCCAACAATGGACTTTATCTTTTGGGCCCATTACATCATGTATGGACCATTTAGGGAAACCCATCACTTAATTTACTTAATGAGTTTTTAATTATCTCTTTATTAAAGAATTTATTCATGAGTCAAGATTGTCCATTGGTCCAATTATCATAATGGGCTATCAACCCATATTGTTTAAAGTCTACTCACATGTTTATTTTAATTTTTAATCCACTTTGACTCATATAATATGGATTTTCTGACTTATTCCTTAATTACGATAAAAGTCGCATAAATTCTTAAACTTAGTCCAAGTGATTTTTCTATGCCCAAATTTCTTGATGGGTTATTAGAGAACATTATTTAAATATAAACTATTATTTTTATGAAATTTTATATGGGTTATACGTATGAAATAATAATGCGTACCTTTTTAACTAGTTTGAATTTATTAATTGATAAATTTTTAATTTATCTATATTTTCAAATTAATAAATGTTATGGGGTACTATATTAAGATTTTTTTAAAAATGAGAATGAGATAGATATATAAACACTCAAGATTAAGGTGGCACAATCTTATTAGATATGTCAACTCTAATATATATCGAAAGTTGTGTGCCATATATATATATATATATATATATATGGAGAGAGAGAGAGAGAGAGAGAGAGAAATGCTGTGATACGGCATCCTCTTTAGGTGCGGCTTGGGCGTACCTTCACTTTTCACCATCCGATTAACATCCAACGCTTTGTGAAGAACTCATGTTTCGATCAATCGATGGACAATCTCGAGAAGGTGGAGAAAAAGATGGTATTCTTTTATGCCCACTGTACCCCCACACGTAAACAAGACAATCCCAGCCGCACCTAAAAAAGATATTCTCTTTCTTCATTTATGGCCTCCTCTTCTCTCTCCATCCACTACCAACCCATGCACAACCTCCCACCTTCACACATATAAACACCATGATCCATCCAACGTCGTTAAATCTCATGCACACCCACAAACCTATATACACATGCATACGCACACACATATTTCTATTGGTTTCCTCCTATCTAACAAATTAATAAAACAAACAAAAGTAAATAAAAGTAGGTTCAAAATAAATTCAAAGTTAAGAAAAAAAATCAAATAAAAATAATCTTAAAAAAAGAAATCAAACAAAATAATTATGGGTCTTTTATTGGTCTTTTGATTTAATTCAACTTGGATCATTTGATTTGATGTGGGTTTTTATTTGATTATATATTTCTTCTATTTAGAATTTATTTCTCTTGAACTCATTTGAGTTTTAAAATTTATTTAAATTTTTGTTCCAAGTTAGAAACTTAACCAGAATTATTTTGTTTGATTTCTTTATTTAAGATTATTTGATTTGATTTCTCTAGGTAATTTTTTTGTTACATTCGTTCTATATTGTTAGATCTCATTTAGAATCATTCACTTTATGAACCTATCACACTGCATTTTTTTTCTTTTTTACTTTGATTTGAAGTTATGACAGTTGAATTTATTTTAAATGATTTGATTTATTCATTTATATTATTATATATTTTAGCTTCATTAACCATTATCTTATGAGTTTTGTCATAGTTTTTTTTGTTTTAGTTATTTAAATGAGGGGGACTTGGTGAGGAGTGCACAATTAACTTCCTGGGAATTGATGTGGGGGTTTGGAGGGTGGAATTTATATGAGATGTGTGGGTTTTGAATGGGAATCGATGTGGAGGTTTATGTATTTTTTTTTATTGGTGGGTAGTGGGTGGAGAGAGTGTTGGAAATGGTGTGTGTACATAAGTGTATGGGTTTTGCATGGCTTTTTGGAGCTTTATGTATGAGGTTGTTATGATGAGGGGAATCGGTGGCACATGTGGGTGCATTAAATGAGAAGAGAGAGAGTGTGTGGAATATGTGTTGTGGGTGGACAAAGAGAGATAGTAATCGATGGTCTCTCCAAAGGAGAGGTAATCGTTGTAGGCTTTAAATGACGGAATTACAAAAGGAAATCGATGTGGGGTATGGATTATGACTTTGAGTCATAGAGGTAATCGTTGCAGGTTTTAAATGAGAGAATTAGAAGAGGAAATCGATGTGAAGTATTGCAGCATGATCCATCCAACACCGATTCCCTCCGCCATTAAATCCTATGCACACTCACAAACTTATATATACGTGCATACGCACACACATATTTTTATTGGTTTCCTCTCATCCAATAAATTAATAAAACAAACAAAAGCAATTAAAAGTGGGTTCAACCCAAAGTTAAGAGAAAAAATCAAATAAAAATAATCTAAAAAAAATCAAATAAAATAATTTTGGGATAAGTTTCTAACTTGGAACAAAAATTCAAATAAATTTTAAAACTCACATGAGTTCAAGAGAAATAAATTCAAAAAAAAAGAAATCTAAAATCAAATAAAGACTCACATCAAATCAAATGATCCAAGCTGAATTAAATCAAAAGACCAATAGATAAAAAGACAATCCCAATAAGAATTCAACATCAAATAAAGGCCCTTCTCTAGTTTCTTCCTAACTTCCCTTCTAAGTACATCAAAAGTTAAGAACAAAGTTTATGGCAATAAGAGTTCAACACAGTGCCTTCTGCATCCATTACATAACCTCTATTTTAAAATAAAATGCCAAAAAAATATGTCAAGTTAAAGTTGTAGTAGTCTTTCCAAATATATGGTCCAAATTCGTTGCCTGCAAAGTCATCAGTAAACATGATATTTTAATAACCTTCATATTCATATTAGTTTATGCATCAAAACATAATTAGCTAGCACTTCTTTTCTAAATAAATATACAATACTTGGTCAGTCTCCTTAAACTCTCAGTTAAAATTTACATGCTTTCATTAGTATAAAAATAATAAAATGCATATTGTATCTTAAGCACACCTCTATTAAACTCTATGGCAGTATATTCATTTTCACATCTTCTCATCATCTCTACAATAGAAAATTATTTCTGTCAAATACACCAAAATGTAAGAAATAACTATCAAATAAATGACAATGATATTCTGACCTCAATAAGGGACAATTGTGTTTGTCGTGGTCGACACCTCGTCTTTTGCATCCATTACATAACCTTCCTTTTGTTGATTGTTCAATTGCAATTTCTTTCGCACTTTTTATACGTTTTCCACTCCCTTTTGTCTTCGATTTCTCAGGTGGAAAAACGCTAATATCTGAATGCATCGTGATGTTTTCTTGTGGTGACTGATCCTGCTTACTCGGTGTCATTTCTTCCAATTGTCTTCCAATATCTACTAAAATTCCTTTTGCAAATGTCAGACTTTCTTCAGAAGAATATGCTTTATCTATCCAACTAGAAACTATTGAATAAAGATCATTTTTTGACTCAGATGACCTTGAACCATCATCACCTCGAAGTTCTATGCCATGGTTATCAAATATACTTTGTTTTGCCATATCTATAGTCCATCTACTTAAAACATAATGAGGGGATAATGTATCACCTTCATTCATTCTCAGTATATAAAGTAAGTGGCTGCATGGTATTCCCTCTGATTCAAATTTTTTACAAGTACATTTAGCTCTTTTCTGCAAGTTATCATACTCAACCACAAATAATTCTTCATCTTTAGGGAAGCTCACACTAAAATATTGAGATGACTTCTCAATTCTGATTCCTGATGAGAAAGAAAGCAAGCTTTTTGACAACTCAATTTGAAATCTCTTAAAATTTTCTCTTGTATAAATCTTTGCCATCTGCCTTTCCACATTCAATGGAGTTATTAACTTAGGCGAAGTGTGTTCTGATACATACATTTGCTTCAGTTCTAAGCTTCGCTGGCGTTTTATTGCTCTCTCAAAGCGAATAATGAACTCCATCAATGTATTTTGCTTGCTAACATATTTGGAATAAAAGGAATTTATTGTTTCACTGCGTTGTGTACTTCTAATTCCCGCTGAAAATATATCCTTCGAAAATATAGGAACCCATTTTTCTTGAATCTCATATAATTGTTGAAGCCACTTGTTATTCTGTAGCCCATTCTCAACCATTAATTGCTCACACGCTGATTCAAAGTTTTCTACAGATGTTGACTTCCAAATGCATTTATGAAATGGCTTTTGAAACGTTGACTTCAATGCTGTAGCACCCAACTTGTTAGTCTCTTTCTTCAAAATATGCCATGTGCAAAACCTATGATAAGCAGTTGAAAATATTAAAGCTATTGCAGCTTTCATTGCAAGATCCTGATCAGTGATGATAGATTTAGGACATACTCCAGACATGGCTTTTAAAATTTTTGAAAGAGCCATACAAATGCTTCTATCTTCTCATCTCTAAGAAAGCCACAACCAAATGTAACTGATTGTCTATGTTGTTCACTCCTGTGAATGGAGCGAAAATCCTTGAGTACATGTTTGTATCATATGTAGTATCAAATATCACAATATCAGAGTAGTAATGATAGTTCTTTCTCGCTAAGCCATCTGCCCAGAAACAATACTTCAACTTATTTTCTTCATCCAGCTCATAAGCATAAAAGAAAGAGTCATTTATTTCTTTCAGCTCTACAAAATGTTCAATCAATAATTGTGCATCACAGTATTTTTTTCCTTCCCTTTCCTTTATTTGAATATTGCGAATATCTTTTTCCAAACAACCTACCTTTTCTTCTCCTCCTGCTTCAATTTCCATAACTGTGTACATTTGTGATGTGCGTATGTTTGCCTCATTAAATGTATTTATCAACTTTTTTTGTACAATTGTGACTTCTCTGTGTGATCTATGTAAATGAGACTTCCTCGGAGTGGTTAGTGCATGACTGTGACCTTCTAAAAATGTTGTAATTTTCCATTTTCCATCATCCTCTTTACAAACCTTTATATTTGCCTTGCAATTTTCTCTCAATATCTGATGATTTCGTCGTCTTTTGTTGTCTCCATCCTTAAGTTTGGTTCTTGGCCATGTTTCTGCATCTTTTTCAAGTTCTATACTCTCTTCTAATTAATATGCATTCAAAAGTTTTTTCCATATTTTTTATTGGCATAGTTTTTCCTTCCTTTGAACACACAGAGACTTTTGAGCAAAGTTCTCTGTCTTTTGCAGAATATCTTGTTGTCCAATTTCTGATACCAAATTCGGCCTTTTTTGCATACATTTTGTAAAACTTTTCAGCTTCATCCAACGATTCAAATATCTTTCCCACCATTGGCTTAAATTCTGCATTTACATCAGGAATCCATAATATTGCTGAGTCATTTTTTCATCTCTATTCTCTTCCATCATCCCAAAAGTTTCTAAGCAACGAGTAACTAATAAGATGAAATGTAGAACATTAACAATAAACTTTTGATTAGTATATTCATTAGAAATAAGAATTGATCAACTATATGTACATAAATAAGAAGTTAATTGAATATGATAAATTTACAATTTGAATAAAAGCTAAAAAGCTCTGCATGATTTAATTTTTTAGATGTTAGAGCTCGACTCCACAAACTATTTATTTAGCCAAAATCAAAATTCATTAGAACACACCTGGCACGTTAGTGGCTGACGATGAACATCCCGCACATGCTCACCTTGCTCTCCTTAAAACTCAACGAGAGATGGTCGCCAGTGGTCGCCCGAGTCTTCTCTCCGGAGCGAGAGGGTCGTCACTTGTTCCAGAAAGTTGCTCCTATCGCATTGGTCGTAAGCTCATGGGAGAGGAAGAAGAAAACATTGTTGTTGCGAATAGAGAAAGTAGAAGACCCAGCAGGAGGGAGGCAGTGAGGCGGGAAAGATAATATATTATATTATTTGGGTTTGAGGGTGATTTTTTTTCTGCAGCTGAGATTGCCTTGTTTTACGTGTGAGGGGTACAGTGGGTTAGATTTTATTTAATAATTCTGGGATAAGTTTCTAATTTGAAACAAAAATTTAAATAAATTTTAAACTCAAATGAGTTCAAGAGAAAAAATTCTAAATAGAAGAAATATATAATCAAATAAAAACCCACATCAAATCAAATGATCCAAGTTGAATTAAATCAAAAGACCAATAAAAGACCCATAATTATTTTGTTTGATTTCTTTTTTTAAGATATTTTTATTTGATTTTTTTTCTTAACTTTGAATTTATTTTGAACTACTTTTATTTACTTTTGTTTGTTTTATTAATTTGTTAGATAGGAGGAAACCAATAGAAAATGTGTGGCGTTGCATATGTGTATATAGGTTTGTGGGTGTGCATGAGATTTAACGACGTTGGATGGATCATGGTGTTTATGTGTGTGAAGGTGGGAGGTTGTGCAGGGGTGGTAGTGGATGGAGAGAGAAGAGGAGGCCATAAATGAAGAAAGAATATATTTTTTAGGTGCGGCTGGGATTGTCTTGTTTACGTGTGGGGGTACAGTGGGCATAAAAGAATACCATCTTTTTCTCCACCTTCTCGAGATTGTCCATCGAAACATGAGTTCTTCACAGAGCGTTGGATGTAATCGGATGGTGAAAAGTGAAGGTACGCCCAAACCGCACCTAAAGAGGATGCCGTATCACAACATTTCTCAATCTCTCTCTCTCTCTCTCTCTCTCTCCTCTCTTCTATATATATAATATATATATATATATATATATATATTATATATATATATATGGAGGGAGGTTGAAGGGGTGGGGAGAGGGGGGGGGGGGGGGGAGAGGGTGCAGAAGGTTAGATTTTAATTGATACGAGGAGTTCCCCGCAAGTTGGCTGACTTCTCGGCTCAACCGACCTTCCAGAATGCCTAAGTCAGCATTTTTACGTGGCTTGGGTTGAACCAGTGGCGGAGTCGGGGGGGTCAAGGGGGGGCAATTGCCCCCCCCCCCCCCCCTATTTTTTTGCCCCCTTTTACTCATGAATAATTATTTTATAATTGTCTCCTCCTTATTTTTTTACATAAATTTTTCTTATTATTTTTTTTTGCATAAAATTTCTTCTGATGGGCATGTGAATTTTTTTTTACTTTATTAATTGCCCCCCCTTGCGTTGAGTACCCATGAACAATTATCTTATTAATTGCCCCCCCTTCCAAATATTTCTGGCTCCGCCACTGGGTTGAACGATAACATTGTCCAAGGCGACGACTCTGGTCGACTAAACCAACCACTCGAGTCGACTTCCTCAGCTCGGCTAAGGATGAGGATTACCTAGCTTGGACGTAACCGACCTAAAGCTCAACATGTCCACGGGATTTTCAGTGTGTGGCTTACGTAACTGCCTATGCAGTAGCAAACAAGGCAATGTGAGAGGATCATGCGCCCGATAATTGCGGCCATTAAGATGACGATCTGGATGATTTGACATGTCAGTTACGACCACGTTCCAGCGAGAATCACGAAAATCTCTTGCGAGATTTGCGGGGTCGTCCAACTATTACAAGGGTATCCTAACCCTATAAAAGAGGCAGACACTCCACAAACTCGGGTACGCGGTTCTACTCCATAGGTTAAGCCATTCTGCTCGGCTAGTGATTGACTAGAGAGTAGGAATGTCTTCCTACCGAGGTCTCTCATCAGCGGATTTTGCAGGTCAGGTCGAGAGTTCGGAACACGCGTCTCATGTCGGCTAAGCGAACCTCGGAAGGTCTTCTTCGATTTGGTCGTCTCGGCTTGTACCTCAGTCAAGATCACCTCGGCGGTTATCTCGACCCGAGCCGACCTATGTTACACTTAGGTTAACACTGATAAGTTCACAATTCATTGACTTCCTATAGGAAGACCCGAAATAGCAAGAAAAATTTAAGATTTGGTCAACCCCTAATCAAAGTATGACCACAGATTTCACCTTTAAGAGTCAATTTGTAGTACCCTAATTAAATTTAGGATAAATTAATTAAAAATTTTTATCAGATATTTGACTTATTTTTTTGTCTCTGATAGAATTATAATTTATTACAATAAGTATTATCTTCTGTTATAGTATACGTTAAATTCTATTATAATAAAAATCTCTTATGTTACAATTAGAGACTATTAATTAATGTATCCTAAAATTTATTAATATTCTAAGACATCTTAGCTCTAAGCCTCTAATTAAACTATTCATAGAAAGTTTTCTTCTCCCTCGCGAGAGAAAATGTTGTTCCTTGCATGCCCCCGTTCGGGTTGAGAGAGGAGTTCCTCTCACTATTGGGTTGGAGGGAACCTTTTAAGTATTAGATGAATATTTTATAAAAAAATCCTTCACACTCAACCCCATCTCAGCAGTTATATGTTAGAGGAGTTTTTTTTATAAAATATCCCTCTATTACTTGTGGGTCCAACTCTCCAACTCAGTACCGAGAGGAACTCCTTTCTTGGGGTTGATGCCCACACACCCTCTCCACACAGATCTCTCGTGAATTTATTAAGCAAAAAATGTAAAAAAAAAAAAAAATGATCTTTCAAACAAAGATCTTAATGCAGCAATTTAAGGTTGTAAGCCAACCGGGTCAAGCTAAGTACTGGCGTAAAAGAGTTTGAGTACTGCTTTATTTAAACTTTGCCCTATTCAATAATCCAGCCTTGTGGAGCCCGATTCAAGCTCTTTATATAGTAAATAATTTTAAATAAATTAATGTTTATAGACTTCTTTTGAACTACTAAATGAATACTAAATGAATGGAAAAGAATTAAGCAATATTAATTATGATATTTGAATTATAACTGGACTATTCACTAGTCATGATCATATCAAAATGAAGTCTTGGTCGAGTTTGTTCATGATCATCGACAAATCTTTGTAGACATATGGCAGAAAAAATGGCAAGCAATATTAACAAAGTTTGGGAGAAAAAGGTTTTTATAATTTATGAAGTGACTTTATAATTTCTTGCGTAGGGGTAGGAGTGTTAATTGGGTCGGGTCGGTTTGAAAGTATGGTGGTTCTGCTCGATTTTACATGGATTTGAGTCGGATATTTTAATTTCTTTTGAAATTTGAGTCCGACCCGACGTAAGATGGGGTCGGGTCCAGGCTTAACTCGACCCGGCTCGAGCGGCTCGGTGGCTCGGTAGTTCGGTAATTTTTTTTTAAAAAGTAAGCGACACGACAATAATTTTAGATTGAAAATTATATTGCGGAGCTATGTTTAATAATTAATATTTATTTTATATTTGTAACAACTAGAAATAAATTTATCTAGATTAATCTAATATTTATTTTATACTGTTTTGATTCAATGAACATTAATTTTATTAAACAATAATAAAAATATATTTTAAAAAGTAAAATCAAATTGAGTCGGACCTGAGCCGGATCTTACCTAATCGTCTCGAACCGTGGCGAGTTTCTAAAAATCGGGTATCGTTTCGAACCAAATCGGATCCGAACCGATCAATTAAAGATCAAACTAGACTCTAACCTATCGAGATCCGATGCAAACCCGGTTCATTACCACCCCCAAGGGGGACAACAACGGCTAAAAAAATGTGCTGATATTTTGACTACTCAGCCAACCCCACCGTCCCACGTGTCACGTGCTAGCTGCTTGCGATTGCTGCACTGCCCTCAATTTACCTCCCCGACAGTGGCTTCGTGCGTGTCCGTGAAAGTAGAGATGCGGTGTGCGCACCGTAGGGATCAGGTGACGATCTTTGAATCCGCGATGTCTTCCAGAAGGTGCGAACAAAGAAGGCCGTCGCCGGCAAGTTTGATGCCCCTGGGGATGGCATTCCGTGTAAATTTGTTAAACTTGGGGAGTTTCTCTTTATGTGGCGGTCTCTCGGTTCGGTGCGCGCTCTCTTTGGACCGTGTCGACGCCCGCCAAACTCCGCTGGCAGCCTTCCTCGGCGACCCCCTTGCTTGCTCCGATTTGTCATTGGCTGACATATATGCCTATTTTCTTTTGGTGACGCCTCCGCTTAACTGTCGTTACTGTGCAGTGTCCATAAAGATTTTTGCAAATTTACCCTTGTCATCTGCCGTACTTATTTAACGCCCACGTGCAATTATTTATCAAAAGGACCTTTGAAATTTGAATGGGGGGGGGGGGTGCTATCCTTTTTACATTGATCTGTTGTGGTATTATTCTTCGTGTAGTTTAAATTTAATGATAATGTTTTTAGGGTATGGAATATCAAATACCAACTGAATACTTATATCCATGTTGAAGAATTAAATGTCAATTAGAGGGGGGGAAATAAAATTAAAAGTAGAGAAAATAACAAAGAGAGTAATTTTCGGACTTAAGATGGAATACAACCAAAAAGCATTTTCGTTGATATCTACATTAAAATTGGTACCCGTCGAGACACATAGTACGGTAATCAAACACCTCCTAATTAGCCACGGCAAATGTGGTTAAACTATTTGAAACACCTCTAAATTGGGTTCTATTTCTATGGACGTATATTGGGATGAGGTTATGTTGGATTTAACTATGGTTGGGTATATTGGTACGCCCGTGTTTGGGACCGAGATCCGTTCAATTAGATATTTTTTATTTTTATAATTTTAATATAAATCAAAATAAATTAGAACATACGGGCTGGCCGATTCCGCCAACCATGGTTCAACAATGATTTTGTCAACATTCTGATCATGATTGAATGTATCAGATTGTATTGATCTGATATGTTTAGTTCGTACCATATATGAGATTTTTTAGTCTCAAATTTGATGGGTCCAAGTAAATATATTTTAATTTTAATATAAATTAAATTATACACTTAATTTACACCATACCATAAATTGACTGATTAGATTCAGTTCACCAATCCGGCTAATCATGATTTTAACTGCTACCGCGATCATTTGTCACTGGGCACATGTGCAGGGGTATTTTGATAATCGTTAAAAAAAAGTCAGGGGACAGACTATAATATACCTTGAAACTTAAAAAAAAAAAAAAGACCCCGTCGTTACCTTTGGAAAGGGCTGTGAGTCAAGTAATTCCGTCCCATTCAGTCGGCCAGTCGCCAACCGTCACCTGTTTTCTTAATGCGTACAAAACGCGTTTAAAACGGTGTCGACCCACAGACGCCGGAGAGGGGGGGGGGGTCTCGTGCTTCCTTAATTCCTGTGATTATACAAAGTCCCGCCTCCTCCGCCCCCCTGCCTTTCAAAAAGCACCCGCACCTGCTCTCTTCTTTCCGACTCTCTCTCTCTCTCCTCTCTCTCTCTTTCTAACCCATCCAACCCCCGTCCAACCTTGCTCTCGCTTGCGCTGCTCCCGCCGCAGGCTTTATAAGCGCGTAGCAAATTGGGAGGCAACGAATCCGCAAATTCCCCGCCCCCGGCCCGCACGTTATTGTATGCGGAGCACGCGCGGCGACGGGATTCGGGGGGTGACGAGCGCGCCGGAGGAAGGCGTAGCTGTCCCTCGCCATCTCCAGGCAAGAAGGCTGGCGGAGGGCGGAAGCGAGGCCTAGCGCAGAGGAGATCCGGGCCTAGGGTTTGGCTCAGCTGCGGTGGAGGCAGGTGGCTGCAAGGTGGGAGGTGAGGTGACACCCCCCCCCCCCCCGACCCCCCCGGATCCTCTGATTCGGTCTCTTTCCTTCTTCGATGTGATCGAGCTGCCGGTTTCTGGCAATGTTGGGGTTTTCTCCTGTCGAGCTCTCCGGCAGTCGGATCTGGGCTCGTGAAAGGCTCGCGCGAGGATTTTTATGTTTCTTGCTGCGCTTGATTGTGACTCGGTCTTCTGGATTGTCTTTGGAATTCTATTTGCTCTTGCCAGATTCCTTTCTTGTCTCTTCCGTTTCTTTGGCTTGCCATTTTGTTCAACTGGTTTTGGAGCCAATTGGGATTTTCTTGGACCCCTCTTTACGAGAACTCTATGCGTATTCTCTTTACGATCGCTGGCTCATGTTGCTGGTGCTTCGACGAGTCGCTCAAAGGTTGATTAACCTATTGAATTCATGATACCAGGAGTCCTCTATTGTTTGCCACCTTGAGAAGGCTTTGTTTACTTCCGACCTTATTCCATTTGCGATTGTATGCCAACATGTTTATTCCTTCATTTTATATAGCTTTTCCCCTATTTTTATGAAAACAGTGTAAAAAAGGATAAAGCAAGCTGAGGAGAAGATTTAGTGCCTATTTGGATGCAGACTATGAACACTTTTAAGTTTATTGTGACCTCTTTTTATGTTATAACCTTAGTTTGGATAGTTAAAAGTAGATTTAACATAAACTCAATTCAGTTCATCATAAGCTCACAATCTCTCCATACTACCTGCTCTGTGTTGGTTTATGCTGGAGACTCTTCCTGTAGACAGTTTATCTAAACTCACTTATGTTTATGAAGAACAGTCAAACATGAGGGAATAGAAAAAACATGCTTATGATAAATCCATTTATGTTGTCAACTTGCATCCAAACAGGGACGCTTGTGTGCCTTGAATACATCTTATTGGTCAGTCGTTCTTAGAAGCAACAAATTCATCTCTTACTAATTTTTTGTTTCCTTTTTGATTCAGGTTCAGCTTTCAAACATAATACCTTGTGGAAGATCTTTTAAGTGATGGATTGGAGATTTTCACTCCTAGAATTTGTTAGTAAAGTGGATGTGACTGGTCCTCTCTTTCTTGGATGGCTAGTCACTGGATCCTTTGGTCTCGTGGCCATAGTTTACGCATTCCTGAAATGGCAGAAACAAACATCCCTCAATTGGATTAAAGCTGCTGCTGAAGCAAAGAAAAGGGTGTTGAAGAAGATAAAGTTTCCTATTTCACGTCACACATGGACGGTGGATACTTCTGTCACTGAAGAAGCTTCCACATGTTCTGTTTGTCTGAATTCAATGGTATCCCCTACCTCTCTTGCGGTAAAAGTTACAAGTAACCATCCTCTTCTTCGTTGCTCTGTATGTGGTGTTGCAGCCCATTATCATTGTTCACCATATGCTACAAAGGACTGTAAATGTGTATCACAGGCTGGTGTGAACCATTTACTGCATCATTGGACAGCAAGATGGGTTGAATTTGACGAGAACCCAGAGGTATCTTCTTTTTGTTATTATTGTGATGAGCCATGTGGTATCCCCATCCTTGGAGCATCTCCTATATGGCATTGTCTATGGTGCCAGCGTCCCGTACATGTCAAATGCCATGCGAAATTGTTGAAAGAGACAGGTAATGTCTGTGATTTGGGACCTCTCAGAAGGCTTATCCTTTCTCCACTTTCTGTGAAAGAAGTTGATGAAGTAGAGGCAGGCAGTGGAATGCTGAGTTCGATCAAGGAAGAGATCATTGCTTCATCTGTTAGACGTCGGATGAGAAGGCGTCGTGCACGTAACAAAACTTTAAACAGTCAGTCAGCTTTCTCTGATATTCCTGACAGTAACTTGCAGGATAACACAGGCACAAAATCAACATTTGGATATGTGTTGAGTGGCATGGTAGGTTTGGAAAAAGCATGCAAGGAAACAAATGATGGATACTCCTTGAGAAAGACCAGAAGTTTAGCAAATCTTACAGAGACTAATTGTCCCATTAATCCAGTAAGGAGATATAAACTGATAGATTTATCTAGGGATGCAAGACCACTTCTTGTTTTTATCAACGTTAAGAGTGGTGGTCAATATGGACCTTGTCTTCGGAGGAGATTGAACATGCTATTGAATCCCGTTCAGGTATGCATTTGTGGATCTTCAGTTTCAAGGATTACTACGTGATGTCTTTTTTTCTTGTAGTCTGTCTCAGTTTCTTTTTCAATTGTGTATTTGGGTGCATTTGGAGTAGGATTTTTTTTTTCCGGACATGAGACCGGTGTGACATGAATTGTTCTGCGTCATATCTGATGTAATTTGTGGTTTCAAATCTCATGGACATATCGTTTGTACTCAGGGGGCACCTTGTTCAACTACTTCTTCTTTATCTTTTTCTTTCTTTTAAATTTTGTTCCTGTTAGATAAGAGATTGTTCCTATTGAATTTAAGCATTTAAGGGATTTTCTATTCATTTTATTAGCAACGTAATTTACTGAGTTGGTTCTTTAGGTTTCTTCAAGGATGTAATTGAACTGTACAAAATCTCCATTATTTCATTGTTTTCTTCTATCTGCTTTTAGACCCTTTCCAGGAATAAATGTGATGTAATATGATTTCTTTTAGTTCAATGAAGATCTTGATTTTTGTAGGCTTAATCGGCTGTGATGGTTCTGTTATGTGCTTTTCATGATCCTGGAAGTATGGAACTAACCTGATTAGACTTTTTTCCTCTTCAATGGCTCACTTCAGGTATTTGAACTTAGTTCCTCCCAGGGGCCTGAGGTTGGTTTGGAGCTATTTCGTAATGTCCAGTACTTTAGAGTTCTCGTTTGTGGTGGAGATGGTACTGTAGCTTGGGTCCTTGATGCGATTGAGAGGCAAAACTTTGAATCTCCTCCACCCGTGGCTATACTTCCCCTTGGAACTGGAAATGACTTATCTAGGGTCTTGGTTGGGGAGGAGGACTATCTTCTGTTGAAGGTGAAGGTGGTTTAGGCTCTCTTCTACATGACATTGATCATTCGGCAGTGACAATGCTTGATAGGTGGAATGTTGCTATCCAGGAAGAAAATACAGTTCATGGTCAAAATAAGGAAAAAGTAAAATTTATGACGAATTATCTAGGTATGCTAGTTATCATTGGTGACTATTCTATGATTATTGTAAGGGCCAATCTGATTCTCTTGTTTTCTGTTGTTTATAGGTATTGGATGTGATGCAAAGGTGGCCTATGACTTCCATACAACAAGGGAGGAAAGGCCTGATAAGTTTTCTAGTCAGGTGCATTATTTTTCCTCTAGGTTTTCCATCGATGGAGATGCTGCCCTCTTAATTGTTTGTTTTTCCCTAGGACTTGAGTTTGATATCTTTCATGCTTTTGTTTACTGCTTAGTTTCTGATGCTGATTCACACATGATATGATTTCTTTTCTGCATGCTTTAAAATTATGAACATGCAACCAAATAATACCTTCTTTGAATTTTTTGTAGCTGATGTGAATTTACATTTATCAAAAGCTTATATGCAATTTTTATTAAAAGTGATAAAGTCATGATGGAGTTTTTTTGGGAATTGTTCTACAAATTTTTTTACTTTATCATATCCAATAAAATGTTTTCTTTTGTCAAATGTTATTGCCTCAAGAAACTGACCACTAATAATGGTAGATTGTTATAAGTCAAAGTGGGGCAGGATTGTAATGTTCCTTTTCTTTTCTGGAGGCACATTGTGCACCCACTTTGTAGGTAGCTGATAATCATGGGAAGAAGAAATGTTTTTTTCAGACAGATATGTACTTTGTCTTCTATTTCAAGTTAGGTTGTAGAATCTTGCAGCTAATTTTGTCTATATTATACAGTTTGTTAACAAGTTGCGGTACGCCAAAGAAGGTGCGAAGGATATCATGGACAGAACATGTGCAGATTTACCATGGCAAGTCAGCCTTGAAGTTGATGGCTGCAAGATTGAGATCCCAGAAGTAAGATACTATTTCTCTCCCCACTCCCCCCCACCCACCCACGGGATTTTGAAAGAACTAAGTCTTTTTAGTTTTATTTATTTGTTTCATCCCATCACCTTTTTCTTTTTTGTCAGGATGCCGAGGGTGTTCTTGTACTGAACATTGGTAGTTATATGGGTGGAGTGGATCTTTGGCAAAATGACTATGAGCACGATGATGATTTTGGACTGCAATCGATGCATGATAAGGCACTTGAAGTTGTTTGCATATCTGGAACATGGCACCTTGGGAAACTTCAGGTGGAACTTTCTTCTCATTTGAATTTTTTTTTTTTTATTGTTGGAAGCTATGGTATAAACATGTAATGGCTTGTTAATACCTTTTCTGTATGAAATAATGAAGGTATCAATGTTTTTGTTTCATTTAGCCCCTTTAATAAATACAATGGTCAGTGTTTGAAGATATTTTCTCCATTGTGGTCATGGGACTGGCTGACAAGGCTGCATTATATCCTTTAGTTTCAGTTATTTTTATGCTGTGTTTAATCGGTGGAATATGCTCTCCTTAACAGGTTGGGCTTTCACAAGCTAGAAGATTAGCTCAAGGTAGAAAGATAAGAGTAAACATTCGAAGTCCATTTCCCGTTCAGATTGATGGGGAGCCATGGATCCAGCAACCTGGTTGTCTAGAAATCACACACCATGGACAGGTAAGATGCCACACGAACTTCATATAATGTAAAAAATCTACAGATGATAGTAAACTCTTGGTTCTTGGGTTCCATAGACTGGGTACAGCCTTTTGTTTAAGCATAGCTGGCCAACTTGAAGTTACTTGAGTTGACTTGGCACGTCTACTCAGTATCCTGAGTTCTTAGTTTTTGATCCACAGATGGTGCACTAACAATGCAATTAGTCCTTTCTGGCTTAACAGAGTGATAAAGTTATCTGAGTTGAACTAAATTGGCTCAATTTTGAAGTTCCCGGTTTGATGTCTGAGACCAAGGAACTGACCACCTGAACCCCGGCTGCAACATTACGTGTATCTATTTAAACACTTCGTACTTTTTGTCTTTCATGATGTGAAATGGCATCAGAAGCCGGGGTGCTTCTTTGTCCCATATTGTTCCAAAAAAGCAAGACTGCGCAAAAAATTTTGAATGGCTGAGTTCTCTCGTCTCCACCAAACTGTTGCCTATGGATCAGAAAGCAGTGTCATATTCATGTGAAGCATATCCAGATTATGCTGCAGTGCGTTTTAGAGAATCTGATGGATATTTTCCTATTCGTGTCTGTGCAGGTTTTCATGCTAAGGAAGGCATCTGAGGAGCCTACTGGACATGCTGCAGCAATAATGACAGAGGTCCTGGTGAACGCTGAGTGCAATGGTGTCATCAATGCTGCTCAGAAGAGAATGCTTCTTGAGCAAATGGCTCTCCGTCTTTCCTGAATTGACAAAACACACAATTTGCCTTTCTTATTCATTTGCCTCTGATCAGCAGCAGCCACCGCATCGGATGCTCTTTTCGAGGTTCCCTTGGGCCTCAAGCAGGTTCTTTTCTGGTCAGGAAGGAGCCGACGCTTCGCTGGCAGTCGAAACTACCACATGATACAGGAGAAGAAATAGTCAATTTTGATACGGATGCACACACACACACCTTCCTCCCGCGTGAGGGATTTGTACTTGGAGGATAGGCGTATTTTTTCTTTGTTTGCTTACATCATACATGTGAAGAGTCATGGAGCCAAGAGATCTGACCCTGTATGTAGCCGGACTCTTTTTGTAGTTCATACACAACACGTCATAGGTTATTTGAGAATGTCCTGTAATGTGTTTGAAAAGAAAACCAATGGAGATGATGAGTTTTAGTGGATCATTAGTTGGAAGATCCTTTTGTATTGTGTTTGGAAAGAAAGCCAATGGGAGATGATGAGTTTTAATGAATCAGTAGTTGGAAGATCCTTTTTGTTTCCCCTTACAACATGAAAGCTTTTGGATAAAAATTTATCCTCGGTTGTTCCACTGAGCAATTCTTTCCCGGTAATTTAATGTATTCTGTTTCTAAGCCAACGGATCTTTCTAGTTGTAAGCTCAAAAGAATTTTGTCGATGGTTTCGAAAATCAAACTTACAGAAATGCAAAGTTATCTTATTTGTTACTATTAGTTTGGTTATGAACATGGTGTACCCTTCCTGAGCTCACTATTTTGTTGTTGCTGTAGTTTTAATCTTCCAAACTAAAAGCACATTTCTTCAAACCTCGTCCATCAACAAGAACTTGGTTCTGTTATTCACGTCGTTATCATCTTCCATGTTCGAAGACTTTAAGTTTTAGCTCCTATCTCATTGTCCGTATTATTATTCAGGATAAGAGGCTACAACACTCGAAAGACAAAATTTTATTTAAGAAATATTTATCACACGACTAATCGTATAATAATAAGACAAATAGATTGTAGAAAAGTAATTTTATTGACCGGATCTTACAATAAACATTTCTCATCCTACTTTCACTAACCCGTTTAGTGGGGATCTTTGCGGCATTATTGGATCATGATTCTATTGAACAAGTGTGAGTTCACTTGTCAAAACAAAAAAAAAAGTGCGAGTTTTCAATATGTGCAACACAATTTATGGCTCATAACATACTAACGTTCTTTACATACGGAAAAGTGTGAAGTTGGACTCTCATCTTTTATCGTTGAGCGGGAGAAACTAAGAAAAAGGGATATTTATCACACAATTTGTGAGGCCAATCGTAAGTCTTCTCTACAAGTGGCAAAATTTAAATAAAAATAATAATATACCGACGTACATTTTTTTTATTTTGCATTCTTTTTTTATTATACTATAATTTTGCGAGATAGTAATTTTAACTTTTGAACACTAACTTTTTACTAAATGTTCCTTTATTAATATATATTGTGAAAATAAAAGTAAATTACAATAGAGATTGCAACTTTGTTTTGTTATGTCTAGCTCAATACCTAGTTGATTTGTTTGTTATAATTTCCATAAATGGTACATATTATTTATTTAAAATAAACTATACATTAGAGAGGATATGTAGATATTCGATCAATTGGATCATTCATTAGAAGAGAAATATTTTCAGATAAAGTTTATATATGTATAATAAATACATACGATTGGTATACCCATGCTTTCTTGAGTTGAATTGAAACCGGATTTTCTTTGTCAGTTTTATTCTAGTGGATGTGGTAATGATTAAAGTTTTTACCATTGAAATAACAAATACAAAACTAGAAACTGATCTAGCCCATAAGACATGCTATTAGTTTATATCTCCAAAAGTTAAAAATGAAAGTAACATTCGGCATATGTCGCGTTACCTACATATTAAAGTGAAATTAAACATTTTAGCTGTCCAATTTACGTAAAGCAAAATTGATAGAGGAAGTCCCATTGCAAAAGGAAAAAGAAAAACAAAAAGGTGGAGAAGTTGCGTGTTCAACCTTTCCGTAGGAAGGTAAACAGTGCTTAGTACTGCCCTTTCCATCGAAGTCAAAAAGTGCGCGGCAATCACACGAGTGGAAAGTGAGGGTCTTGGATTCTAATTATTAGAATTCTTTTCCAATGTTTTAAAAAGGATTAATCGGTTCGAGTCGGATGACCCCCCCAAGGATTAGTCGGACTGATTAATCGGCGAGTCGGCCGCCTCAAGTTTAAGTCGGTTATTTTTTCAAAAAAAAATTTCTCATTTTTTTATACATGGCTCTTGTTGATTATTAGTGTTTAGGGTGTATTCTTGTCATACTTAAAGAATGGGCATCACAAATAAAAGACTAATGTAGAAGACATATCCATAGCTCAAATGGCAACATCAATGAAGAACAAAAGAAATGTGAGTCTTTATCCTTGAAATCCAAAATAAAACATCATAAAATCAAATGCATAAAATGAAAGTCATAGATGTCAATAAATGAGAGTATAAGTAAAAATACCAAGCATGAGAGAGATCCAAATCATCCACATTTCTCCAATCCTCATTGTTTGTCTCATCATCATCAATGTCATTGTCTTCATCACCATCTCCACCATGAATGCCATCCCCATCCTCATCCTCATCAGTAGATGTTTCATTTGAGCAAAGTTCTTCATGTTCCTCAAACACTGGAGCTGGAGCTTCCCTTCTTCTTGTGTAAACTAAGTCTTGTCTTAGAGTGACTTCTCTTCTAGTTCTTGAACCTTGAATTGCATCACTAGCACCCATAGCTTCATCTACACTAGCCCATGTAAGATCTTCTCCTTCAAATACACAGTCTTCTTGATCCAAAGTAGAATGATAAACCAACCACTCATTATTAGCGTCAAGCTCATCGACAACAAGAGGATCCTTATTACCAGGATTTTCTTTCATTGTCTGAAATCTATCCTTCAACCTTTGATTGTATTGGACATACACAAGGTTATTTAACCTTTTCTGCTCCAAGCGATTTCTTTTCTTTGTGTGAATCTAAAAGACATATAAATAAGTTAGGAAGAGTTAGAAGTCTATTTACTTAATGAAACTATCTAATATTATTTTAAATTATTACTTACATGCTCAAATGTACTCCAGTTACGCTCACATTCTGAAGCAGAGCAACAAAGTGCAAGAATACGCATTGCAATTCGTCAAAGGTCAGGTGCATCACCTCCCCACAACTCCCACCATTCAACTATGGCAAGAAGTAAATATACATAGTTAGTTAGTTCCATACTTACAATGTAAAAATATGAAAGAAAGTTGAGTTCAGCAAAGGTTAAAGTTGAGTTCAGCAAAGGTTAGGAATCTAAAAATTAATACTTACGTGGACTTTTTGTTTTCCGTTGACGAATTGCTCCTGGTTTTCCAAAAGATTGCAAAGCTCTAGTGTATAATTTGAGTTGATCAGTAATCCTATCTTGAGCATCTTGATCTTGAATCATCTTCTCCAAGTATTCAATAAAACCCATTTGATATTTTAACATGTTGTCCTCACTTTTGTCCCTTTCATCATAGTATACACTTTGGTTCAAAAAGTAACCAGCAGTATGCAATGGATGATCCATATGTTCTTTCCATCTTTCATCAACAATAGCAAGAATTTGTCCATACTCTCTCACATCATTCTTGAAATTTTTCTTTATTTTTTCACGTGCCTTAATTATTTCATGATATACATAACACATCGGCCTTTCATCTTCTCTTTCCACTCTCCTTAACACAATTACAATTGGTTGAGATGCTAGGATAGATTTTGTAACCTTTTTCCAGAAGACACTAGAGAATACAATGTTGGCAACCCTCTTACCTTTCACCTTCTTTGCCCAAGCACTGTTCTTCCAATCAGATGAAAGAAACAATTGCCTTAGACCATCTCTATGTTTGTATAAGCTTTGCAAAGTTAGCAAAGATGTTGCAAATCTTGTTACTCCAGGCCTTACTAGATCCTTATTTCCAGTATGCTTCCTCATTATACTGAGTAACATATTATGTTTGTAAATAAAATTAGTAATTGTCCGCCCTTTAGCTACAGTGGATTTGATGAACTCCAGCTTTCCAATGTACTCTAACATTAGATCCAAGCAATGTGCGGCACAAGGCGTCCAATAAATGTGAGGGTGCTTCTCCATCAAAAGTCGCCCAGCCGCTACATTTGCACTTGCATTATCAGTCACCACCTGTTTTTAAAAAAGAATTGTCATAAATTAATAAATATAAATTTCAATTGTGTAAATTTAAATAATAAGAACATATTACCTGAACTACAAACTCTGCACCAATTTCTTCAATTACAACATCAATTTGTTTCAGCAAGTATTCGGCAGTGTGTTGTTTATCTGATGCATCTATGCTTTTCAAAAACATTGTACCACTTGGACAGTTCACAAGAAAATTTAATAAACTTCTTGTCCTTCTATCTGTCCATCCATCAATCATCACTATGCATCTATATATCTTCCAAGAGCTTTTGTGAGTTTCCATCATTTGAGAAGTTCTTCGTACCTATATATATTTAAAATAAAACTTTCTTAACTATATATAACATATTAAAAATTAAAATGTTGATTAAATAATTTAACTTAAAAATAAATACATATTACCTCCTCTTTAAGAATGGGCTCTCTTAATTGATAATAAGAAGGAGGTTTAAAACCAGACCCGAATTGTCCAATTTCTTCACACATGTCTCTAAACCTCTTCAATCTAATGGTATTCAGAGCTACACCACTTTGATAAAACCAACGCCCGATTGCTTGATTCACCCGTTTCTTCGCATTAGTTTTCACACGATTTTCAATTGTACTTTGTTGTGGACCAGTTTGTTGCCTCCTATAAAAAGAATCAAGTGGGCCAAATGTACGGGGCTTCTTTCTACGAACAACTTGAGATTCTTGCTGCAGACCACTTAAGACTCTTTCATCTTCCGGACCTTGAACATCTTCATCATATTTTCAACCTCTACATCCCATTGATTTTGAACCATTTCTCCTTCTAACTGTGCTATTCTTTCAGCCTTGGCCTTTGAATTAGCCTCCAAATATTCTATAATATCCTTTTTCACAGTGTCATAAATTTTTTTACATGGCACAGTATTCCCTCTAACACCAGCCAGGTGTTGTTTAAATCTGTAAATTCCACCTCCTACCACTTTTTCACAAAAAACACATTTTATCTGATCTCGATTACTTGGATTAGCATATGTTCCATATTTCCACCCCAAATCATTTGAATTTGGCCGCAAATGTTGTTCAATTTGACTATTATTTGAAGTAGAGCCCGAGGTAGCCATCTAAAATTAAAGAAAGAAATAAAATAAGAAGCAATCAGTAAATATAAATTTATTTTTTTATGATACTTTCACTGCTGAATCATGAAAACAATAATTTTATAAAAATTATTCAGAAACAAAAAAATAAGTTTTATACATCTAAATAATACAATAATATTAAATTTAAAATTATATTTTAATTTCTAACAATACTTTTACTACTAAATCATAAAATATTATTCTTACATAAGCAATCAGTAAATATAAATTTATTTTTTTATGATACTTTCACAGTTTCACTGCTGAGACATGAAAGTAATAATTTTTTAAAAATTATTCAGAAACAAAAAATAAGTTTTATACATCTAAATAATACAATAATATTATCATTTAAAATTACACAACATTATTTCTTCTATGAATACTGGATGGACAGCCCGTGAAAGAAGTTAAATAGAGAAAAAAAATAGAGCATCGGAAGTCTTGGCAGGTGGAAGAACCGAAATAGAGAAAAAAAAAAAGAAGAAAGAAAACAAAGTATGGGGGTTCGCAACTTGTAACAGTCGAAGAAGTTTAAAAAAAAGATAAAAAAAAGGTGAACGTGGCAACTTGGAAGGCAGATGTCTGGAAGATGCCAGAAGAAAGTAAAAACAGGGTATCGGAAAAACAGAGTATCGGATATACGAAACTTACCTGGCCCGGCCCCCACAGTGCTCTCCAATCTCCACACGGCAGCAAATGTTGACCTTGGCTGGCTAGCTGGCGACGAGAAGGCGACCCACCACAGGCCACACCAGCTGAACCCCTGGTCCTCGACGCGAGGGGAAGAAGGCCACGGCAGGCAGGCGGTCCAGGCCATACCACCATAGGCCCGCGACACCGGTGCTGACGAGGCGAGTGCAACGAGGACCGCGGCATCAGTCCCTTGGTGTGTCACCCGCACAAGGCCGACTGCGACGAGGCGAGGGAGATGTGAAGAGCAGTCCGCGATGGGCCGATGGCGACGCTAACCGAGTGCGACAAGGAGGGGAAGACTAACGGGCGACAGTGATTCTAGCCAGTGCGACAAGGAGAGGAAGACTAACGGTCTCCCAAGTTTCCTGTAAGTCTTTACGTCCGTAGCATGATAGGAAACTCTTATTCGTGGAAGGGGTCGGCTAAGGAAACGTAAAAATCGGATATCCCCCTAAAAAATAGAAAATAAGCATGAGTTGGGATGCGACTAGTCGGCTAGTCCACCCGACTCGATTAATCGGGCCGACTAGTCGACTAGTCGGCGACTTTTAAAACATTGTTCTTCTCTATCTCATTTTAGTTCTCACACGTAAAATATTATTTTTAAAATTTTTGAAAAGTAATTTTAAAGAGAGAGGAGAGGGATAGAAATAATAGTGACTTAAATTTTATGCATCAAAAGTTATGTTGGAGCTATTTTTAACTTATTTTTAAATTAAAAAATGAAATCTGCAAAAGTGAGTTCCAAACTTTGCCTTATAAAATGTTTATGTGAATGGATACTTGTTGTGTCCGTCTACACGAGAGACCGTTACAAATATGTGCGGGAACAAAAAAAATCTTTATGCATAAACACTTATAAATTTTCTAATCACATGCATCAATGTAGATATAGTTTACGTAAAAGAATTTTTTTTATTATAGGTAAAATTATTTATGTATCATTAAAATTTTATATGTTTAGTGACATATTTTTGAAATCTACTTACTAAATTGTATACTCCTCAAATCAGAAAAAAAAATATCATATATGTCTGTATTGTTTCCTTCTATCTATATTTAACTCAATCACAGTTGAGTTAAAAGGAGAAAATGACTTAAGTGCCTCCTTCTCTCTCCCCCCACTTAAACCTCTCTCTCTTCTCTCTTAGGGGTATTTTTATATTTTTATCTCTATTTTGACGGTTCCACCTAATTGATGATGAATTATTCTTCAGATTTTGACAGTCATTTAACCACATAGATTTAACCAATATTTTCTTTCAATTTGAGGGATATATAATTTAATAGTTAGATTTTAAGAATATATATATTTCTAAATATGAAAAATTTTAGAGTATATAAATAATTTCCCTTCATTATATTACATATTTTATAATAATATTGATTCTCCGTCAACCAATAATATTACTTAATTTCTTGTGATTCATATTAGTTTTATTATAAAATTCATCTTACAATAAATATTTTCCTAGATTCTTGAAATGGAACCATTTTATATGTTTTCCATCTTATATATAATGATCACACATCATCTTATAATTCATCTTACAATAAATATTTCTCTAGATTCTTGAGATGGAACCATTTTATATGTTTTCCACCTTAGATCTAATGATCACACATGGGTAGAAAAAAAAAAGTAGGAGAAGCAAGGCGCCTCTATCCCAGCAGTCAATCAATACCCAACACTTTAAAAATAAGAATTTATCTTCAAAAACCCTTTTTGCTATGTACTTTTATGCAGTTTATTGCAAGCATACAGTGCACAAATAGATATTCACTACATTTGTAACTATCTAAATCTTGAAATGTTAAATGAGATTTGACATAAAGATATCACAAAACATCCTGAAGTGTCACATTTCATGTGCCATGTAAAATATGAAATTTAGAGTGTTTTACAGTAGTTTACAGTGTTGTGTCCTAGGCAGAAAACATACATGCAAGGAGGGCCACCAGTTATTACAGAGGTACTTTCCCTGGTACTTCCACATCTGTTAAGGTAAGAATGGCAGTGTACAAACCCAGATCTTGTGAGAACAAACTCGGAGAATTGAATCCGAAATCATGACAGATTTGAGGTAGATAGATAGATGGGAAAGATAGATGGATTACAGAGATAGCGACGTAGACGTAGATAGACGCACGGGTGCGCCTTTTCCTAGATCTGGCGCAGTGCAATCGGCATCATCAGAATGCCCTGCCTGCGCCAAACCAATCTCAAAGTCACAGCAGGAAACAAGAAGCCACAACGACGTTCCAGATGCAGCGGAGTCCAACTAGAAGAAACGACAGCGGAAATCACACCACCTTTCGAGTTCCATCCTTCCGCCATTCCCAGATCTGCCTATGCTCCACCGATGCACGCGAACATGCGGTTGCTCTGAATGCTGGACCCTTTCCCCAGGCGGCGCTGCTCCGGAAACCTCTCCGGCGACATCTCCTCGGAGAAGTCCTCCATTGACCTGTGCCTGCGGTGCGGACCGTGGTTCTCCCCGCGGTACCCCCGCGCCGCCTCCGGCGGCGGGGAGAAGAACTTGGGGGCGGGCAGCAGCTGGGCGGTGCCGGAGGACAGGCACCTGTAGTACCGGCGGGTCCTGCGCCGTTTGATTGCCCTGTAGACGTAGGGGATGAGCCCTTCCATCGCCGTGTTTGCTTTGGGTGCAGGGGGTGTTTAATGGCGAGTGGTTGCTACTTTTTCTGGTTACAAACAAACAGATCTCGCTGATCACCCCACCACCTCAGCTTTTCTCATAAATAGGACGTGTGGGGGGGGTTGGGGAAGGAAGATGTCTGTGTGGGTTGGGGGCACAAAAGACCATAATGCCCTTGATGGATCCAGGGCTCTGCTAGTAGATTTGTCTGGGAGCAAGTTGTGGGTTTAGGGGTAGGTTTTATCTGAGATTATTTGGATAAGGATACATCCCCAGAGTAGGTGAAATGAAGAAAATTTCAGCAGCACTTCCTTGGAAGGCAGTTCCACTTCTACCTGCTTCAATCCTGGCTCAAATCTTTCCAAGAGAAAGAGAGTTGTCAAATGCACACTAGCTCTCTTTCCTTCCCTCTATATTCTCTTTTTTTTTTTTTTCCTTCCATTTTGATCAGTGGTTATCTTAGCAGAGATGATTTTTAGTAGTGATCGGTCATGGATGTACTACCCTTGTACTCTAGACATTGAGAACTTTTATATGGGAAACAGGGAATATACGTGTTGCTGTTTTTTTATATATTTAATTATGGAATGTGTTAGGATTCAGCCAACAAGATGCATGCTCTCAGCCTCCCTTGCAACATCATCTGGAGGGGGAGATTATGTGGGGATACACAAGACTTGGTCTTTTGTGTTTGGTTACAATCAAAAGCCTAGTATTTTTTATAAACCCCGCTCTTCGAACATGGTGATTTGATCACATCATTTCCCAGTGCTTTCAGTCGCTAGACATGGAAAACAGTGTCACAAGATAAGATGCTAAACTTTGATGCCTCTTTAATTATATCCCTAAGCACATCCAAACTTATTGTAGTTAAATTTTGATAAGCTTATCAATCCAATTGAGGTTTTGGTAAAAGATAAATTACTATATATTTGACTTCTAAACTAAGATTGGTGCTCGAGATAACATAATTATAAAGATGAGCTCATTTATGTCCGACATTCAAAACAAGATAAGATGATATGTGATGAAGCCAGAACAGACCAGCTAGAGCTTTAATGAACAAACTTTCGTTGATCGAGGTGAGTCTAAGGTAAATTAAGAAGTGAAGTTGCTGATATCAATCCAACCTACAAAAAGTCAACCACAGATGATAATCTTAGGGTAGATGCTAGTCAAGTCAGAGATCACTTAAGAGGGGATGCAAAGGTTTTTGGATGGATATGGGGTAGACACACACACATAGAGAGAGAGAGAGGGAGAGGGAGAGAGGCTTTAGGACTACGTCTTTTGTTGACACATATTCGTTTGTCCCTTGTGACTGTTGGTCTTCTTTTAAAAGTCAAGGTGAATTGAGGGAAGCAACAACTTTTGATATGGAACTAACCCCTTGACACCTTTCCTTCAAGCTTTGTGCACTAACTTTCCTTCTTTTGTGTTGCCTATAGCTAGTTTGGCTTAGGCCAAGATTGAGCATAGCCCATGATACAATTGGGTCTGTGCTGAGTTGGCCCATGACCTAACCAAATTGAGGCTGAGTCGCATCGGGCGAAGCCTTGATCTGTGCTATTCGATTGGGAGGAGTGCAGCCAAGTGAACCACCAGACTATTCACAAAGTGTCTATGTCAGTCAGGCCTAATGTAGCCACTATCACGAAGGTTGCTACTGTGAAGACACCCACGGGCTCCCGCCCATGGCCCCATCGCTGGCGAATCATGGAGGATCACCCCCTCGACACCTTGTCAACCCAAAGGAGGTTAAACTCAGATCCCTATAATGCCATGTTGATAAAATACATAGGCATTGTACTCAATCCTCGCACCAACATGGGGCTGATGGTTAGTGGTCGTGACTGATTTGGTTATCCTTTCGCATCAACATAGAGTTGATAGCTTGAAGAGTGGCCAATAAATAGAGGGACAGAATCTCACCCGTATGTGGTTTGAACAAACTCCTTGAAAGTCAAGTGGCTCCACTTGTAAACTTTCCTAGTCTTCATGGCGGTGAAGAATGGCAGGCATTACTTGGCCGATTTGAGAGGAACCAACTAAGGGTTGTTAGTTGTCCATTGAGGTGTTGTATCTTCTTCACAATCTGAGACGGCCACATGTTGATGATGGCCTAGACCTTCTTGGGATTGGCCTCGATTTCCCGTTGGTTGACGAAGAAACTGAGGAACAAATGTGCACTTCTCTAGGTTGAGTTTCATCTAGTACTAAAATCAGTCCTTGGAGCGTCAACTTTTCACCAGTATGTCATCCATGTAAACCTTCATGTTCTTGCTGAGATGGGGCTTGGACATTTGGTTTACTAAACATTAATATGTTGCTCTAGCATTCTTTAATTTGAATGGCATCCAAATGTATTAGTGGACGCCGAGGTTGGTGATGAATGTTGTCTTCTATTCGTTGGTCGGACGCATTCTATTTTGGTGGTGACTTTGATTAAGTGTCAAGGAAGCTTAAGAGCTCACGTCCTGAGGTTGTGTTGACTAGCTAGTCAACCCAAGGCAAAGAATAGCTATCCTTGGGATAAGCCTTATTGGATCAATGAAATCCATGCACATTTTCCATTTGGTTGGCATCTTTTTAACCAAGATGATGTTGGCAATCTAGGTTGAGTATTGCGCTTCTCAGAACAACTTTGTCTGCCTCCTGGTGATGAGTTGCTCATAGACCACTTCTTGGAATTCCTTATTGACTCATCTCTTTTGTTTCAAGAGTTGAGCTATTAAGGTGATGTTGAGCCTATGGGTGATGACCTCAAGGTAGATCCTAGGCAGCTCTTGTTTTGACCATGGAAAGACATTGGTATGCTCTTCTAAGAAGGCTTGTAGGAGATGGTGCACTTCCTTAGATAGAGCAATGCCAATCCTCACAATTTGGTTGGTGACTCCCTTCAGATGAATGGTGGCCAACTTGACTGCAAGCTCGGTTTGATGCAAGACCTTGGCTTCCAACTTCTCTAAGACTACCATGGTCTTATGTCGCTGCACTTGGAGGGCCTTGGTGTAACACTTCCTTGACTCACCTTGATTGCCCCGTACTTCTCCCACCCTGGCCTAGGTTGGGAACTTTAGTTTCTGGTGCACTGTTGATGGCACACCTACTTTTTGAGCCAATGTTCCTCGATTGATGATGGCGTTGTAGACTGATGTGATACACACTACCACAAAGTTTGCCTTGACATTGACCTATCATGGCTTGACCCTAGTGAGATAGGGAGGAGCTCCATTGAAGCCATAGATTGGGGATTTAATGGGCCTAACCTAGCTTGAGGGGATCGAGTTCTTAGAAGCAATCATAAAGCAATATGTTAGGGATGCCTTCATTATCAACCAAAATCATTTCCACATTGTATTGGTTGATAGTGGCTGAGATAACTAATGCATTTTCATTTGGAATCTTAACGCCTTTCAAGTCCTCTGCTGAGAAGGAGATGATTGTCTCTTTCTCAGCCCAAAGACACTTTTGGTCATCTATCTAATATATCTCATGTAGGTGAGTCTTCCTCTTTCCCGAGCCTTTGCCAGCGGTTATGGGGCCACCCGTGATCATGATTACGACCCCCTTAGCCAGGTTGGTTGTCATCTCGGCTTGGACTTGAATCTCATCTCCTTTCTTCATCTTGGCGTGGTCGACCTTCGAAACTCTTGTCAATGATGTCTATGTGAATGAGAGCCTAGATCTCGTGACACAGTCAGGGACACTCATTGGTCCAATGGTCCTAGTCCTTGTGAAACTCATAATACTTAGAATTGTCATGACGGTCGGGGTTTCCCCTTCATCTTCTCTGCCCACTTATGAGTCTATCATTGTGCTTATAATCCCTCCTTGGCCTCTTCTCCTCTCGAGGGTAATAGTCAATCAACTTCCATTTTTCCTCTATAGGAATCTATGAGAAGTGAGCCTTTAAAATGGCCTCCCTATTTGAGTATCGATTAGCCTTACTCATCAGCTCGGTGAAAGTGGTCGATGACCTTTTGGCTAGAGACCCTATGAGATCAAAGTCAATCGTGCCTAAAATGTGGGTTGAGACAACGGTGGCTATGTTGAGCCTTAGGATCTACAGTGCCTCCACATGGAAGCGTGCCACATATTCCGAAAGTGATTCTCCTAACCTTTGTCATATAGTGAAGAGGAAAGCTAAGCTCTTAGTTGAAGGAGCATATCCATTGAAATGGTCCAGGAACTTGCCCCCAGCATCTGGAATGAGGAGATCAAATTAGGAGCCAAAGTATCGAACCATCCCTTCTTCCAACGAAGTTAGGAATGCTCGACACTTCACCTTGTCTAATGCTCTTTAGAAAGAGAGGAACGTTCTGAACCACCCAAAATGATTAGCTTGGTTGGTTGACTTCATGTTGGGCATCTTCAATCACCCTGGGCTTGCAGTCGAGAGTATGGCTTTAGTGAATGGGGACTTGAGGTACATGATTGAAGACACCGTAGAGTTGGAGGGCTATCCAACCAGCCTTTAGACCTCCTTTTGCATCCATTCCAATTTCTTCTCTTACTCTTTGGCAGCGCATGGGATGACTGTTGTCGAGGTGAATAGTCAAGTTATTGAGGTCCTCCGCGGTCGATGCACATGAGGAGGAGGAGATGTGCCACTAGAAGGTCTAGCCTCAGTATTTGTCACGTTTGCTAGATGAGGTGGCAAGGGCTCGACCAGTGTATCTGAGGCAGATATTGGGTGACCTTAGGAGGGGTTCCTCTAGCTTGAGACGAGGAAGCAAGTTGTCAAGTGAGGGCCCCGACCAGCTCTAGGAGGGTCATTAGCCCTTTGATCGCCTTTGGGAGCAACCCAAGAATCCCTCCGAAGTCATGAGTTTCTTAGGACAGTTGAGTATAACCGAAGATTCATTGAAGGATTCTCTTCATTGGCATTGCCCATGACTCAATTGACAAAGAAAGGAGCACCTTATGTGTGGACCAGCGATTGTGAGCACAGTTTTCAGAAGTCGAAGGAAAAACTCACCTCGGCGCCAATGCTCACTTTACCCCAGGGCTCAAGAGGTTTCGTGCTTTACACTAACACATCTCTTAAGGGAATTGGTTGTGTCTTGATGTAGTATGGCAGGATAGTGGCTTATGCCTCTAGGCAACTAAAAGATCATGAAAAGAACTATCCAACTCATGATTTAGAGTTGGCAGCTATTGTGCATGCACTTAAGGTTTGGCGCCAATATCTTTATGGAGAGCAATCTGAGGTATTTACTGAACATAAGAGTTTGAAATAAATCTTCTCTCAGAATGATCTAAATTTAAGGCAACGCATGTGGTTAGAGTTACTAAAGGATTTCGACTTCTTAGTGAATTACCTCTAGGGAAGGCAAATGTTGCAGGAAGAGACTTATGGCCTTGCAATTACATCAACATTAGAGAGAGATGGATGAATTGATTTCTTACTCCCCTAGTTAGGAAGCAAGGAGTATTAGGCAGGGTCTGCACTCCTAGACCAAATCAGGGAGGCTCAGTTGAAAGACCAAACATTATAGGGACTATTAAGTAAGCTAGGTTTTGTTAGGGATGGTTTGGGAGTAATCAGATGTCAAGGCCAGATATGTGTACCAAAGAATGAAGAAACCATGTTGCTATTGTTGTCAGAAGGGCACAAGTCAATGTACTCGGTTCACCTGGGCAGCACCTAGATGTATAAGGATCTGAAAAAGTAGTTATGGTGGCAAGGTATGAAGAAGGACATTGCAGAGATGGTGAGTAAATGTTTGACCTGCCAGCTAGTTAAGGCTTAAGCACCAAAGACCAGCTGGTTTGATGCAGAAGATTGAAATTCCAGTATGAACTTGGATAAAATTAATATGGATTTTGTATCAGGGTTGCCTCGGACAAAAAAGAAGCATGATGCCATTTGGGTCATGGTCGACAGACTCATCAAGTCTGCACACTTTCTTGCTTTCACCAAGACCCAAACAGTGGAAAGTTTAGCTCAAATGTACATCAATGAAATAGTGAGGTTACATGGAATTCCCATGTCTATCATTTCCGACAGAGATTCTAGGTTTACGACTAGGATCTAGAGAAGCCCACCTATCGAGACAAGCACTAGAATTGCTCTTAAGAGACTTAGGGAGTGGGGTTCTAAACCCTTAACTTTGCTTCTTGAACATCATAGTCTTCTAACCAAATGACGCCTTTGCTTCTTGGATGACCCATGAACGACTACTTCGTTTCCATATACAGCACCAATGATGAAGTCGGAACAAATCTGCAAGGGCTTTAATGAACTAACTTCCATTGCCCGAGATGGGTCCTCAGATGCTAAGGACAACTAGGAAGCAAATGCGCCTAAACCCTAAACCCATGAACGACTACTTCGTTTCCATATACAGCACCAATGATGAAGTCGGAACAAATCTGCAAGGGCTTTAACGAACTAACTTCCATTGCCCGAGATGGGTCCTCAGATGCTAAGGACAACTAGGAAGGAAATGCGCCCATGTCAATGTTAGTCTGACCTACAGGAAGTCAATTCCAAGTGGTGTTCTTGGAGTTGATACTCCGATGGTTAACCCAAAGATTGGCCTAAGAAGGGATGCAAAGGTTTTTAGCTATATGGGTATGTGAGAAAGAGAGACTTTGTGACTGTCTTTTGTTGATACCTATCTATTTATCCCTTATCTATGACTATTGTTCTTCTTTTGAGGGTCAAGATGGACTGACGGAAGCTACACCGTCTGATGTGAAATTATCCCCTCAACACCTTTTCTTCCATATTTATGCACAAACTTTAATTTCTTCTTTTGTGTTGTATGTAGCTAGTCTGACTTAGTCTGAGATTGGGTCTATACCACAACCGAACTAAAGCCCTGTTTGATAACATTTATTTAAAGTCTAAAGTCTTAAATACTTAATTTTTAAGATTTCAGATTGTTTGATAACATATATGAAATTATATCTAATTAATCACTTAAGTCTAAAAGACAACTTAATTTTTAAGTTAAAATAAATTATTATTTTTCAGATCGACGATCGGCGGCGAACATCATTGGATTCCCGCGCCAGCAACCGTCGGAATCCAACGAGCTGCCGATGATCGTTGGCGGGCAATTTCAATGACTCAATTTGAAAAAAATATATATTTTTGACCATTCTAGATTTTGAATGTAAAACCTACATATTAGAAGTGTAGCATCTTAACCAACTACATTACAATTCAAATGTTGTTTAAGTTGATTATTAAACACATCTTAAATTATATCTGATATATATTAATTTTTTTCAAATTTCAAATTTAGACAATAGATGCGAAATTAGATTTAAATATTTTAAATAAATATTATCAAACGTCATCTAAATCCGTGCTGAGTTAACTGGGCCAGAGCCGATCCCAGCAAGGCCGAGCCAGTCTAGAGGGCCTATGATCAATATATTTCCTCGATTGTTTTTTTTTTTTTTCTTGCTTGCACAAACCCTTGTCTTCGTCATGGTTTTGTGTAGGGGTGTAAACGGAACCCGATATTCCGACCCGATACCGATAAAAATTATCGATTTCGGAATCGGAAAATGATACCGATAGCTTATCGGAATCGGTATTGGATATTCCGATAAGTTATCGGAATCGGAATCGAAAAAATAATCGGAATCGGTATCGGTATCGGTTATTCCGATAAATTATCATAAACTCAAGGTAAAATTATGGTAAACATCTTACCTTATCGAAATTTCGGTTCCGGTAATGTTATCGGAATCGGAACGGAATCGGAACTAACTATTCTTATCGAAATCGGAATCGGAACCATATTTCGGTTATCGAAATCGGTATCAAAATCTGTGTTTCCAATTTCAAACTCGACCCGTTTACAGCCCTAATTTTGTGTTAGGTGTTGCCATCTGAGTGTGACGTCCTTGTCCAAAACACAACATCTTGTGCCTAGTTCGTCTCCCTTGTCACAAAGAGCCACTTAGAATGACATCCGAACGAACGCCTTCTTGTGCTGATGGGGAAAAACGAAAGAACGTGTTGGCAGGATTGCCCACACCGCCTTCTTCTGCAATCCTCCTCCGTTCACAGTGGGAGGGGTCCCGCCTTGATTTGGGACGTATTGCGCATGCCGGCGAGGATATGTCTATCGAAGCAGCATATACTAATTTATTACCCTGGTACCTGCATGCCTTAAACAACTAAGTTTGACGTTTCAAATGGATCAAATAATGTTAAATTAGATTTTTGCTCTCTCTCTCTCTCTCTCTCTCTCTCTCTCTTTGCTCTCTCTCTCTCTCTCTCTCTCTCTCTCTCTCATTAGGATTGGCGGCAAATTCGAGAAAATTCAAACATTTTCCTATTGTAACTCATGGAGAGGAGGAGAAATTTGAGTCTAGTTTGATCTTATTATAATCTCATTATTTAAAAAGAGAAAATTTTACCATACTTAGAAATTATACTTCTTGCTTTTAATTAGAGGGACTTAATTAATGTGCACTTAATATACAAAACATGAGATAGTTGAATTCTCAAATGTAATAATTTTTTTCATTTAAAAAAGAAGTGATGGTACCGTTGGGACCTAAGCTCTTCAGATGTATATATACATCCGACTTTATCTTCCCATAAATCTAATTAAATCCCTTTTTCTCATATAACTATACTACATATATAGGATTTAAAACTCCTAATAATAAGAGGAAGGAGAACAGGAAACATATATTTCAGGAGGGGAAGTTTTGATTGGCCGGCATCCAAAACCATTATCTAAGCACACAGAATAGCAAAGGAGCACAACTCATCCTTGGATGTGCCGACCCACCAAACCCGTTTGAAATTCTTGTCTCACCCCACAATAAAGAAGAGGGAACAGAGGCCCCACTCGGAGGCACGTTGAACTCCCCACTTATCATAAAGAAACAGACCGAAGCTCGAACGCCAAGAAGAAAACAAACATGAGGAGGAGATCGGAAGCCCACTGGAGCCTGCCCTGGGCAATCGCACACTGATCATCACAAAAGATGACCAAAGTCTCCTCAGCTCAAAACGAGGACGCAACAGACAACGATGGCCTGGCCCCATGCCGGAATAATCTTCCATCATGTATAGCCACCATCATCACCTTTTGACGTACGACGACTATGGTGTAGTTAATATTGGGTTCTAGAGAAGCTTCCTTTTATTATAGTGGAGCATGGACTTCTTAATTAAGGGATACTCGAGGGCGTAGACACTAACTAGACAGGGAAATCACACACGCAAACAAAAAAATATATACAAGGTTGGTGTCCGAAGAGGGTGGGAGCTGCACCAGTACTCGCCCATAGAGCTAAGATTTGAGAGCCTTTCTTGAGGTGGGAACCATATAGGGAGCACCGGAGCACCCCCCCTCCCCCCCAGTCTGCATGCAGTACTGCAATGCATATTTCTTACAAACTGGGGTCTCAACTTGTTCTGCAACTGCAAGAGGCGTGCCAAAGGGACGGCCGGCAACTGCGTCTGTATGCCCCCATCAGACATAAGGAGGAGAGGGTGGCTGGCCGGCTAGCTTGATTGGCCGTGACCTACTGTTTGCAGATCTTGTGGTGAGGGAGGAGAGGGCTATTTAATTTGTGAACGCGTGGAGGAAGATTCCAACGCACGTCGACTGCATGTAATGTGACGGGTTTGACATCAGGGAAGCAAAGAGAGGAGAGGAGACCAGGTTAGATTGGACGACCGGCCGTGGATTTTTCTTGGGATGTTTAAGTTCGTATTTGGAGGAGATCAATCACATGGTGTGTCGTGTGATCGTGCATGGATCGTTGGCTCGAGGATGGGAGAGATGAGGAGACCGATTTGTGATCTCAATTGTTGAGAAAGTTTATTAATTTCTTGTACTTGAGAAATATATATATATATCTATGCTGATATGGATCATGCATGTTGGTTTCGGATGAAGCTCATGGAATTAAAGTTAATGGGATAACTCTTGACCAAGATAACGATTCATCTCCATCACTTGGATCTAATATTAGGCTAGAGATGAGTGGGGATGAAATCAAACAGGGCTCGGCTTCAAGACAAAAAGGAAAATGTTGTTCGTTTTATTAAGGGTGGGGGGAGGTGGGTTTACATTCACTAAATTAACTAGGAATTTATTTTCCCCATTTACTTTTACATATTTCCCGAAAAAATGCACATAGTAGTTGGTGTTCTATTAGAATATTGTTAATTTGTTTTTCCTAGATTCTATTGTCCCATCTCGTCTTTGATCAACCCGATGAGCATCCGGGTTTGGCCCAATTCCAAGATGGGCCGCAAACTCCTCTTCGGCCAAAAACAGTAGCCGGGTCAAAAGGCCCAAAGCGCACTTGGGCTTTCACGAACGTCTCTCTACTTTTGTGCAGGCCTTTTCCTCCCATTTTCTGGTCTTTTAAGTAGGAGGCACGGCGGTAGCAGAAGGTCTCAAGGCGGAGGCACAGAGTAGTGCCGTATGTGAAATATGTTAAATGTTTTTTTTACTTTGCAAATAAACTCGTCGCAGGGTGCCATACGCTTCAACTATCTTCTGATCCTGACAGAGATTCTAGTAAGATCCAGATGAAGTTATCGGATTATTCCCAATTTTGACGAGCATAGCACCGTGGTAACCTGATAATATTGCTAGTTGGAGCATACATATGAACAGTGGGTGGCATCGGAATATGGTTACTTCTCTACTTGAGGACATGGTGGATCTTGGGTTTCAGATATTTACGTGTTGTTTTTTTTTTTCACTGTAAAATTATGTAATTCTTCAGTTTTACATTATCGATTTTAAAATAAATCTATTTTTCTGATTTTAAATCCGGCGAGTATTTTGTTTGGATGAAAATAAAATTAAAACAATAAATTTATATGAAGCTGATGCAATTTATGATGGGATATGGATTACTGTAAATGGAATCGTCGGGCTACTTAGATTAAAATGCTCTAAAGAATTTTCTTTTGCGGACAAAGAAATAATCGAAAAACACTGTAAAATTGAGACAGGTAAGAAAGGTTTTTCAACATTTTCATGATCAAATAAGCAAACAACTATGTAAAGCAGTTGTTACCTGTGGAGTGAAAAGGATGAAGTAACATTTGTGGCGAATAAAAGTTTTAAAAAGTTTAGGGATGTGCAGGGTTCGGGTTTGAAGTTTTTGTTTTTTTTTTTAAAACAAGAATTGAAGGGAAGATAACCTTAAGTAGAATCGAACTGAAATTTGTTTATTCAGTTTGATTTAAACTGAAATTTTATTCTTATTTCTAACGTATGTTTGCATACTTAAATATTAAAATTATAATTTAAAATATTTATAGTTGTATTTTTACATATGTATATCATGGTTTGTCATATCATTCGAATCCACCGTACCGCATTTTCCGTGATAAATTACGGTACCATATCGTATCGTACCGCCGAGATATAGTGGGAAAATGACTTGTTTGATTTTTTTTTAATTTTATGACTTGATGAATATTTAAAATGAATAAACTTCAAAATAAAATGAGCAAAACATAAGACCATCACATAGAGAGGTTGAAAATTATAAAAAATTTATTTAGTCATTTAAATCAACCCAACACAATCATTTAGTATTCATCTAATATTACATACAAACATACAAAATCATGACAAAATCATTTAGTACTCATCTAATATTACATACAAACATACAAAATTATGATACAATCATTTAGTGTTCATCTAATATTAAGGATACAATCATGAACTCTTACAAGCCAAATACAATACTCATATCATTGTCCTCACATTACTTATCTTATATGTAGTACTCGAAAATTTTATTCTGAAAATTTTAGAAAATAAATTAAAAATAATAATTTAATATTCTCATAATAGTAAAAAATATACGTGTCATTATCATATGTACAAAAACACATCAAAATATTCTATAAAAATTATAGTTCAACTCTAAATAACATTCTCAAATGACCCATGAAGAAATTCGCACAAAGAAAAATTGGCCAAGATTAATGTGTTTTGTGACTTATTATCATAATTAGGAAATAAGTCAAAAAATAACTATCACATATTCTTAATGAAGTCTAAAAATATAATAAAAATTATGCATGGAGTTAAAACAATGGGTATTGACAACTCAATGAAAGAAATGGGCCAAAAGAGGTCTTTTGGGCCACAAATAAATTCATGTTAGGAAAATAACCCAAAATTCAGAAATTTTTACTAATAGATCATAAAAGGGTTAATACTTACCCAATACACACTTAATGGACCCCAAACCAAGTCCAACTCGTGGATGCAACCTAAAGTAAGTTTTCATATCAGTAGAATTGGGAAGAGAAATCTCCAAGTTGAGAAAAGATACACTCAAATTCGTGCCTAAAAATTTCCTAATCTAATTAGGCAACTAACGACCCCTCTCTCTATAAATAAAGCTTCTCTTTCCCATGCTCGCACATCGAGATATAAATCCTACTAAACTAGTTTGCTCATATCGGCTTCCTAACATTTCAGGTAGTGAAGATGAAGACTATGTGTAATGATGAGAGTTGTAAGAAATTATTAAGAAATTAAAAGAGATATGCCAGATATGAGAGGGGAAGGGAAAAAAAATAGATTCGCGGACCGGTCCGCGACGTGCCGCTCGGGTTATCCCATTGGGGTCGCTCAGGCACAGCTCGATTCACACGTACCACGGCGGTTTGTGGTTGTACAACGAACTCTAATGTATATAACTATTTTTTGAATAATTTTAGCATATATTTAGTTTATTTGATTTACTCAGTTTGATTTTATTTCACAATTTATGAAATCAAACCGAACTATATAATAATTCGAACTCGATTCAATTTGATTTTTTTGATTTAAACCAAATTAATTATACGTGGTACTAACAATATCATTCCCAACTAATGGGTTATAATTTTACTGAAGAGAACAAGACAAGTGATGGAATATGGATGGACAATCTATCTGCAACTCAAGGAAGTGATATCAGTAGTGCCGTTTTGATGTTGATAGTGTCATGGGCCGTCTATTTGGGTCTGGCTTTATTAAGGCCTATTAAGGGTTCAGCGGCAGTAGAAGTCGCAAGACTCCACTTGAAAAGAGATGATTAGGTGTCACGTTTGGATGCTGCCAATTTTCTCTCTCCACTTTCTTTTAAATATTTTTTTCTTAACTCGGTCTTCTCTAATTTGACTATTAAGAGGATCGTCCCCGAAATCAATCTTTTGGCAAGTTGGAGCAGGATCAAGGATTCAAGATGAGTAGAGTACTTGTTCTCTACTCCACAATTCCTAATCCGCCATCATCTCAAGACCGAGTTGGTCTTCCACATGCTCTAAAAGCCCATAAGACTGGGTCAGGACCACATTATTGTGATGGAGGTTTTCACACCCTGCCCTTTGGAGTTTGGACAAACTATGGATTGGTGGACTTTGTCTTTCCCCTTGATTGATCAAACTAATGTGATGCATCTTTTTCTCTGGGCTGGGCAGGGTTAGACGGGAGCTTTCGGACTGTCTTTATCTGCTGATCGACAGAATCATAAGAGATGGACTTCAGTTATTACGTCCAACTCACCATGCTTTTTGAAGTTTCACTGAGAAGGCCGCTAACTGCATCTACCCTTGTGTCCACATATATAGGAGTGATGAAATGATCAGTATATTCTCCTATAATTGATTTGTATGGAGATGATAAGGATGTATATATAATATGTGTTTATTCATAAAATAATTGGCCACGATCAGGGACGCCATCTCACCTAACAAGGTACAGTAATGTAGTAATGGAATGAAACCATCACAACCTACATTAAAAAAAAAATTTGCTAGTTCTGTAGTGGTTTACAGCATCTCGAGGATGGCAATCAAGGGCATCTCCATTTGAGATTTATAACAAAGATTCGTCCGTTCACAAAGAACAAAAATCCAACTTGCATCTTATTTTTACTTCATCTATCTAGCTACAGTAGTGGTGTTCGCGTCATCGGGCACGAGCCAGGAGACAACGGCTAGAAAAAGCAGGAACAGGGGCAGGAGGTAGTCTGATATGGCGTAGGAAGGGTTCCGGAGCGCGCGGCCGCTGGAACCCTTCCTTGCTCGAGGAGCCTTGCTGCGATCGTAGCCTTCTAGCTTTCCAATCAAGTCGTTGGTCATCATCTTCCTCGCCGTGGAGCTGTGACCCACGTCCTCGAATGACCCTGATGCATCTCCACTACCTGATGTTGCATTCCATGATAAATTTAGAAACAAGGGTTGAATCAGTTTGATGTACGGAGATTGAGACTTTAGTATTTGAGGTGCCAAGATCTCTTCTTTGACAAAGGTTTAGTGTATTTTTATATTGTACTTGACTAGACACTCATCCCATGTGACATCTAATTATTGAGTTGCCACTTTATCACCCGTCATATGAGTAGTGTCACATGAGATGAGATGAGTATCTAATCATATTACACTTAAATATAATAGAAAAATACACTAAATTTTTCTCTTCTTTTTCTAAAGTGGACTTGTCATCCACATGGGCAACTGAGGACTTTGTTGTTTCCATGTCGTATGGGTCAAGCAAGGCGTAGATTTCTGTGCAGAAATCTTTAGATGCCCAAATTGAAGCTAGGGCCCTTGAGCTAGAATCGGAAAAGTATCCCCCCCCCCCAAAAAAAAAACTCTCCTTCGTTCGAGAAATTAGTAGGACCTTTCAACATGTAAGATACAGACAACTGAGTTCTTGGTTTTTCTTGGGGAGAGGGAGAGGGAGAGGGAGAGAGAGAGAGAACCGAGCAATTCCTGTACGTGATGCATGTAAGAGAACCTTCTCTCCTCCGGGATGTTCATCCAGGAACTTGGTAATGTCATAGACCTGTTTCGAGAAGCAGGGGAAGGGGGGAAAAAAAGAGAGAGATCTGCGTTAACATCGCGTAGAAGGGAATTAATTTGGATAGAATAAATATTTCTCAACTAGATATATGACCTACAAACGTGACCGCAGCCAGCGATCAGCAACAATCGCAAAGATGCCCCAGATCAATGGCTCACTTCTCGATCTCCAGGTATCCAGAAAGATAGAGAGAAGGTGTGTAAACACACAGTGACAGACCCGTACAAAGAGGAGTGGGGACATGTAGATTTGAGCGAGAGAGAGGGGAGTACCTTGCCATGAATGACCAGCCAGCAACTCTTCTTAGAGTTGTGGAGGCGGACCTCCGTAGCAGGGATCTTCTTGAGCCCGTCCATGAGTGAGGAGGAGAACTGCAAGGGTCACGAAAGAGAAATGGGTTTTATTACAAGAAAATTGCCGCAAGCTGGTGAGAGAACAGGCACTTCGCGAGGAAGAGGGCGCGCTTTCCACAGCACACAGATAGATGATCGGTATCCGATCCCCTCCGTCTCTTAAATATCTAGCTACTCTTCCCGCCACCACTCCCCGTCTTCTCTGGGCTTCTGCTGCTGCGATGTCTGTTGACCTCTCCAACGTTTGTCAAAAGGCCGGAGCCTCCAAAGCTGACCCCTGACCATTCCCCAGGTCACGGCTAGGCACGAGGGGTGGCGAATGGGGACCGTGAAAAAAAAAATGTGGGAATCCGTCAACTCTGTGTCGGGCCAGCTCTTCTCCCTTATTGCAGTCCGTAAATCCTATTGTTGTCCCTGCTACAGTGCTACTTCTGTATATGAACATTTTAGACACAAAAAGTAATCACCACCCATTTATCTTCACCTTCATTAGACCGAGAGTCCGGATCCTCTTACAACGCGGGAGAATCGAAGTCAGACAGTCACCAATAGAGTGGTGACACGTGTCTGACTTTTTCCCTCCCTCTTCCCCACTCCCCATCACGCCAGTCACCAGATAATTTTTCGCCTCTTGCTGGTTTCCTCCTCGTCTCTCCACTCCTCCTCCCCCAGTAAATGCGCAACAGTAACACACCGTTTTGTTGTATTTTTTTTTCTTCTTAGTTTTGATTTTTTTTAAATCGGATTGTGAAAGATGATTTTTTATTTTATTTTTTTTAAATATAAAAGTAAATATCATTAAAAAAAATATACATACTAATGTCTGTCGAGTTCGGGACTCTAACGTCCCGAAAAATTTTAATGGGTGAAAAAAATGAATAATATAGTTATTAGATCTGATTATTATTATGACATTAAAATAATTAATATTGAAATAATTAATATCTGAGATTAATTGGTATTAATAAACGTTATCATAGTGTCGTACACAGATGTGCGTGCTCTGATAGGACGACAACGAAAAAATGTAACGAAAATAAAATCTGAGAACACCATAATTTTCAAAAAAATATGATGACATCAGAAATGTAAATATCTAGATTTGTTGACTTACGGATTTCAAAATTAAGCCGATATAACTATTTTTCGGGCAATTTTTCACCCCGTGCAAAATAAATTTTAAAAATTAAACTAAAATCACTATAATTTATAAAACCATTACATTAGCCTATGGCTAAAATTTTAACACAAATGGATATTATTTGAATATGTTTTCAATAGGATTTTTGGGCCAACTGATTTTTAGCCCATTTAGGGTAACCATTTTAACCAATTATTCTTTACTTACGTAACCATGGTTACACAAGGCTTAAACTACTTAGTTTGGTTGGGTTACATGTTAGTTACCTACGTGTAAGCATTGGAGAGATTGCATGGGCTACGTGTGATAGTAAAAACTAAGAGGTTTTTACTATGACACATCAATGGCCTCCGTGTCTTCACGCATGGGAGCTCTGCTGGATTATAAACCCCCCCCCCCCAACACAATCGTACGAACCTTTCCAGTGTTTGCTTCTGCTGATTTGGTCATTGTGGTGCGTATGGTTGATTTCAGATGAATATGGTTGTATTCAAGTGCATATGTTGCATTCAGGTACATATGGTTACATTCAGATGCATATGGTTGCATTCATGTGCACTTTGTCCAAACACACAATAACTGTTGTGTATGGTTATATTCAGGTACATATGGTTGTATTCAGATACATATGGTTATATTCAGATGCATATGGTTGCATTCAGGTATTTTTTTCTCAAAAAGAATAAAAACTATTGTGTATGGTTGCATTCAAGTGAATATAGTCGCATTCAGGTGCATATGGTTGCATTCAGGTGCATATGGTTGCATTCATATGCAAATGGTTGTATTCAGGTGCATATGGTTGCATTCAGATGCATATGGTTGCATTCAAATGCATATGGTTGCATTCAGATGCTTATGGTTGTATTCAGATTCATATGGTTACATTCAAGTGTTTTTTTCTTAAAGAGGACAAAAACTATTGTATATGGTTGCATTCAAGTGAATATGGTCGCATTCAGATGCATATGGTTGCATACATGTGTTTTTTTGTTTCAAAAAGCACAATAACTGTTGTGTATGGTTGCATTCAGGTGCATATGGTTACATTCATGTGCATATGATTGCATTCAAATGCATATGGTTGCATTCAGGTGTTTTTTTCCTTAGAAAGGACAAAAACTGGTCAGTCGACCGATTCGGCAACATCGGTCGACCGACCTAGCAGATGTAGTTCTTAGAAAATAGCAGCAGTAGAGACGTCAGTTGACCGATAATAAGTTGTCGTCGATCGACCTACCCAGTGCATTTTGCAACGCAGCAGTTCGAAAGTCGGCCCACCGACATCTGAAATTGGTCGACCGACCAAACCAATTTTTCCTTTCTGAGAAAAAAACACATGAATGCAACCATATGCATTTGAATGTAACCATATGCACATGAATGTAACCATATGCACCTAAATGCAACTATACACAACAATTATTGTGCTTTTTGAAAAAAAAAAAAAAACACATGTATGCAACCATATGTATCTGAATGCGACCATATTCACATGAATGCAACCATACATAATAGTTTTTGTCCTCTTTGAGAAAAAAAAATACCTGAATGTAACTATATGCATTTGAATACAGCCATAAGCATCTGAATGCAACCATATAGACCTGAATGCAACCATATGCATTTGAATGCAACCATATGTATCTGAATGCAACTATATACACCTGAATACAACCATATGCATGTGAATGCAACCATATGCACCTGAATGCAACCATATGCACTTGAATGCAATGATATCCACCTGAATGCAACCATATGCATCCGAATACAACCATACACAATAGTTATTGTGCTTTTTGGGGAAAAAAAAAACACATGTATGTAACCATATGCATCTGAATGCGACCATATTCACTTAAATGCAACCATACACAATAATTTTTATTCTTTCTGAGAAAAAAATACTTGAATGCAACCATATGCATCTGAACACAACCATATGTACCCGAATGTCACCATACACAACAGTTATTGTGTGTTTGGACAAAGTGCACATGAATGCAACCATATGCATCTGAATGCAACCATATGCACCTGAATGCAACATATGCACTTGAATCAACTATATTCACCTGAAATCACCATACGCACCACAATGGCCAAACCAGCAGAAGCAAACACTGGAAAGGTTCGTACGATTGTTTGGGGGGGGGGGGGGGGGTTATAACCCAGCAGAACTCCCATGCGTGAAGACACGCAGGCCATTCATGTTTCATAGTAAAATCCTCTTAGTTTTTTGTGGCGGAACGCCTCGTTCAAGCCCGTTAAACCACTAACGAACTTGATCCGAGTCTGCCTCCCACGAACGGGCCGAAGCCTCGCAAGGGATATCATACACACGTCCGTGAAAACACAAAGGAACACACCTGATCATATATATGATTCACCAACTCATATATAATGTACAAGATTTACATAGCCAAATTTCAACAAAAGTACAAGAAAGTACAGGTGCCTAAGGCATACCCCGAGGTAAACTAGTACAACCGAGAAAAGAAACTACACAGCTGGAGGTGCTGGCCCAACACCGCTGTGTCGCGGCTCCGAACTGGACGTCGGTAACGAAACGTCCTCCTCGCCCTCACCTGTGGGGGGTAGGGGTGAGCCTCTCTAGTCACTGGCTCAGTAGGGAACTCCCCCAACACCGAGCAAACCAAAACACAAGTACGGAAGCAGTAAACAGCACTAGCAATTTATAGAACAACTAAGCAGAATATTAAAGCTGTAAATGTACTCACTGTCTGCCGACTTCGTAAAGTAATTGTAATAAATAAACAGAAAACCCAAATAGGTGTACGAGCTACAGTAGAGACCGCCACACTCGAGCTACGTGAACTGGTTCGCGACACCAGTGACTGACTCGGATAAACTAACATAGGTCTACCTCTCAGTCTCGTAGCCACGGGTGAAAGGTCCAGCTGCCGCTCCACGTGAAAAAGTCAAACAACTGTGGAGACCAACTAAACACCACTCCTGCGGACACACAACCGCAGGCCCATGCCTGGCACCTTTAGGGTCTCTGGTCGGAGCACCCTAAAGTGAGGCACTGGAAAAAGACTAGTTGGGGACTAGTGTCGACAACCGGTGTCCGTACCCCCAACTAAGAGCGCGCCACAATTGACTAGAAATAAACACAAAAGTCACTGTCCCACTGCCATCTTTCCCTCATTCGGATGTACAACTCAAACAAAGAAGTGAGGGTGTCCAGGACAGACGACACAGACCTCGACGGTACAGCACAAGTACTGGGACAAAGCCCCGAGCTAACAGCCTGGCTCATAAAGAACCTGGGGCACCCAACTAGAGAGGTAACCACGGTAGGCATCGTACTACTTGCCACGCACACAGAACCACGTGCACGTCACACACAAACCACGTGAAATGTCACGTAAACCTCAAGTAACAACTGTCCACAACACGTGAACATAGTGCAACTCGCGTGCATACCACGCCAACACACAAACCACTAGCTAGCTACGTAACCAACATACTAGCCTCGAAAACATGCGCTCCCAGAATGCCACGGGTGCCAATGCACCACACGGTATTACCAAATACATCGAATAATAACAACCGGATAATCATATCACATAAATCATGCACATTCAGACCACTTGGTTGTGGTCACGACATGGGCCTGTGTCTCCTTCATAACGTGACAGCCCGATAGGTCGCCTTCAACACATTAACGTGACGCACAAACAAGTCGCGTTCACAACCTAAACGCGACGGGTCTGCCCATCGCCACCTGATCGCGACAGGGGGATCCGTCGCCTTAGCAACGGAAACCCTAATCTGGGATCCCCTCCACGGATTACCAACCCACACCATGCAAACCACCCTTAATTAGTGTTTTTCATGCTTTAATGGGTTCCTAGACATGATATCTATTGTGTAGAAAGTATTAAACTGATCAAACCCTGCATCCCACACGATTCTCGTCCCAGAAACGGGAGGAGTCACCCTACCTCGCGAAGAATACGTGATACAACGCTCCCCCGGCGTTTCTCTCACTCCACATGAGCTTCCCACAGCACGATCACGCCGAAATCACGAATTCCCGCAAGAATCGCCGCAGCTCCCCGTCCCCTGGCCGAGCAGAACTCGCTGCAGTTCTGTCCGGCTGGGGTTTCTTAAAACACCCAACAGTTGAGAACGCGACGTGTCATCGCGTCGCGACCTGATCGCGACGGACCTAGGCGTCGCCTTCCTGCCTGCCACTCTGCGCGCTACACGTGGTGCACATGCAGACGATCAACGTCCCAAGGCGGTCACCAGAACGCGACGGCCACCTCGATTACGTTCAGAACGCGACACTCCTCCTTGTCGTGATGACAGGCTGAGGACACTAGGGTGCTGCAGGCCCAAACTATAGGCCCAGTAAGCCCTTGAAACATGCACATGTACCACACACAAACCACATTGGCCTCACGATGGCCATCACAACCACTAAATACAAGATCCACGAAGATCCGAAAAATGCGCGACGTTACATTACTATCATCTAAAAAGAAATTTGGACCTCGAAATTCATAACTTAAATACAAGAAGATTCATCACACATATTTACAAGTACTATCATCTAAAAAGAAATGCAAAACCTTACTCAAATAAGTAAGGATACCCTTTAGCCATTTCCTCGGCTAATTCCCAGGTATCCTCACCACCCAACCTATTCTCCCATCTCACCTTGATTAATTCAATTTCTTTATTTCTCAGTTTTTTTTCTTACGGCCAGTAATCTGCACTGAATACTCTGGCATAGTCATATCCGGTCTCAAGTCACCACCTTGGTAACTGATTATCTGCGCTGGATCTTCAATGCACTTTCTTAACATAGAAACATGGAAAATATGATGAACATCTGCAAAGTCAGCTGGCAAATCAAGTCTATAAGATGTTTCCCCAATTCTTTCTAACACCTGAAAGGGTCCCACATATCTCGAGCTCAATTTTTCAGTCTTACCAAACCTTATAATACCCTTACTAGGGGAAACTCTTAGGAAAACAAAGTCTCCCACTTCAAACTGAAGTGGTCTTCTCCGATTATCGGCATAACTTTTCTGCCTGCTTTGAGCTGCTTGCAACTTTTCTTTAATGAGCTTCACTATTTTCGTGGTTTGCTGAATTAATTCAGGACCCACCATCTGCATTTCCCCCACTTCATGCCAGTTCAATGGGGTTCTACATGGCCTTCCATATAGAGCTTCATATGGTACCATCCCAAGATTGGTATGATAACTATTATTATAGGCAAACTCAACCATACCTAAATGATGCTCCCAGCTACCTCCCCAAACCAAACAACAAGCTCGTAACATGTCTTCAATTGTCTGAATAGTCCTCTCTGTCTGTCCATCCGTTTGGGGGTGGTAAGCTGAGTTATATCTCAACTCGGTGCCAATTACTCTTTGCAAGCTCCTCCAGAAACCAGAAGTAAATCTTGGATCCCTATCAGATACAATAGTCTTCGGAATACCATGCAGTGAAACAATTCTATCAACATAAACTCTTGCTAATCTGTCCACTGACCAGGACATACTTACTGCTACCAACCTGCATACTTTGGTTAGTCTGTCAACAAATACCCATATTCCATTATGTCCTGCTGCTGACCTTGGCAAACATGCTACAAAGTCCATAGCAATATCATCACATTTCCATTGCGGAATAGGTAATGGTTGCAATAAACCTCTAGGCTTCTGATGCTCTCTGCTTTGATTTGTTGACAAATTGCACATCTTGAGACAAATTCTGCTATTTCTTTTTTCATATGAGGCCACCAAAAATATTTCTTCAAGTCCTGTTACATTTTAGTACTACCGGGGTGAATAGTGTACCTAGATTTATGGGCCTCTTCTAATACTCTCTGCTTTATTTCTCTTTCTGCTGGCACAAATAACCTGCCTCTGAGCCTGACCACACAGTTATCATCAATGGTAACTCCTTCCATCTTCACAATCTCAGCTAAATTCACATCTGCTTTTTAGGCCTCAACAATTTGCCAATACAGCGATGATTCCACAGCACTACTAGCTAATATTGCCCGTCGCTAACTACTTGGCACATACAGGGAGTTTTCTGTTATCTCCTCGTATAACTTCCATTCCTTAATCATCATTTGACTTAAGTATGTTTTTCTGCTTAGGGCATCAGCCACCACATTGGCCTTACCCGGATGGTAAGCCAAATTAAAATCATAATCTTTTAATACTCCACCCATCTACGCTGACGAAGATTCAAATATTTCTGGGAAAAGATATATTTTAAACTTTTATGATCTGTAAAAATTTCAAATCTTTCACCATAAAGATAATGCCTCCACATCTTTAAGGCAAACACAACTGCTGCTAACTCTAAATCATGAGTGGGGTAATTCTCATCTGCTGGTTTCAATTGCCTGGACGCATAATGTAGCGTCGCATGCTTTTCGGATCCTTATGGATCATGTGTGTAATGGTTGTAGTAGCCTTTGTGAGGCCAGTGTGGTTTAGACGTGTGGTGTGCGCAGGTTTGGCGCAGGTTTGGTCCTGAAACAAGATAGGACCTGTTGTAGCTAATTAGGGGTTGACGGCCAGGTGTGGTCGTTGACTGGTTTGACATCCATCGAAGGTGACGTCAACCTTATGAACTTAACGTCGGACTTTGTGGACATTTATGGTGGCGGTTCTCTAAGCGACATCAGGGTTGACACCAACCTGTGCGACCTGCAAATATAGGGTCACCCGAGGGCAGCTTTTCCACTCGGATTCTCCCTCTTCTTCGCCCTACTTTCACGCCTTTGCTCCCCTACTGCTTCTAAAGGTTGCTAAAGGCTGGTTAGGGATCGTGGAACGAGTGGCGGTGACCAATTGTGCCAGGAAACGCCAGTGCGAGGCGTGATTCCCGTAGAAGCTCGCGGAGGATTTGGTGTGAATCGAGAGGATTTAGGAGGTTTAAGCACGTCCTGAGGAAGGGGACGATCCCTTTAGTTCATTCTAATCGCTTTAATGTATTCTGAAAGCATGAAACGACGTGATAATAGCGTTTCTGGGAAGGAAGTGTTCCATGCGGGTTAATGGGTGGTTTGATTGATTTGAGTAGTGAAATATGCTGTTATGGTTTGGTTATAGTGTGTGGATTTAGAGGAAGTATTTCCTCATGTTTTCTCGATGGTTTCGGGACCAAGAATGCCTGTAGAATTGGTTTAGGGTTTCTGCAGGAACTGAGTTGAGAGGAGCTTGGTGTCAACATCAATTGATGCCAGTTCTTCAGTTGGGAGTTGACGACCAGATATCTTGCCGTTTACATCTCATCGACGGAAGTCGATGTTGCCGCCAGTATGCATTTATTTAAATGTTGCCATATTAAATATTTAAAGATAAAAAGCGGTGTTGGCACCTTTGGTGCACTGGGTGCATGAGGTTTCTGTGATTAGAGTATAAAGTACAGCCCTAGCTAGTTCTTTACGTGTTTACGTGGTGTTCACGTGTGGTGAACTATCAGTGCACGAGGTTTGTACGAGACTTCACGTGGTTTGTGTGTGACGTGCACGTGGTTTTTATACGTGGCGAGTAGTGCGACGCATACCGTGGTTACCTCTCCAGTTGGGTGTCCCAGGTTCTCTGTGAGCCAGACTATTAGCTCGGGGCTTTGTCCCGGTACTTGTGTTGTACCGTCGAAGTCTGTGTCGTCTGACCTGGACACCCTCACTCCTTTGCTTGAGTTGTACGTCTGGCTGAGGGAAAGACGACAGTGGGACAGTGACTGTTGTACTTGTCTTTTGGTCACTTGTAGCGCGCTCGTAGTTAGGGGTACGGACACCAGTAGTCGACACTGGTCCCCAGCTAGTCCTTCTCCAGTGCCTCACTCTAGAGGGCCCGGGACAGGGTCTCTGGAGGTGCCAGGCATGGGCCTGCGACCGTGTGGTTCGCAGGTGGTGGTGTTTAGTTGGTCTCCACAGTTGCTTGACCTTTTCACATGGAGCGGCAGCTGGACCTTTCGTCCGTGGCTGCGAGACTGAGAGGTAGACATGTGTGTGTTGTCCGAGTCAGTCACTGGTGTCGCGAACCAGTTCACGTGGCTCGAGTGTGGCGGACTCTACTTTAGCTCGTACACCTGTTTGGTTTTGCCGTTTATTTATTAAATTGCTTTACCTAGTCGACAGACGGTGAGTATATTTACAGCTTTAATATCCTGCTTAGTTGTTCTATAAACTGCTAGTATAGTTTACCGACGTCATACCTGTGTTTTTAGTTTGCTCGGTGTTTGGGGAGTTCCCTACTGAGCCAGTGACTAGCGAGGCTCACCCCTACTCCCATAGGTGAGGGCGAAGAGGACGTTTCTTGGTCGTCGTCCAGTTCGGAGCCGCGTCGTAGCGGTGCAGGGTCAGCACCTTCAGCAGTGTAGTATAGCTAGTTGTTTACTTCCTTCAGTTGTACCTCGGGGTATGCCCCAGGCTCTTGTACTTTCTTTCAGTTCTTTGAAAATATGGCTATGTAAACTTGTGATATAAATATATAAAATGGCGTGTTCCTTTGTGTTTACACGGACTATGGTGTGGTATCCCTTGCGAGGCTTCGGCCCGTTCGCGGGAGACGGACTCGAATCAAGTACGTTATCGGTTTAACGGACTTGGACGAGGTGTTCCGTCACAGTTGGTATCAGAGCAAGGTCCGTGTTAATATAAGGGAACTAGAAAGATACATAGCCTTATTTCGATCTTTGTACACTGCTGGTAGGGGCCCTGGTTTCTGAAAATTTGTTATTTCTTTTTTGTTTGATGTTTTGTTTATGTAGAAATTTGAAATGGCTGATAGAAGAGATTGGGGTGGTGGAGGAGATGATCCAGAGGAGAGCACTCAGCGTATGATAGAGAGGATCTGGGAGAGCCTCACTAATATTAGGAGGATGGATCAGCAGGCGCCGGTACCACCAGTTGTCGTGCCACCTGGGGATGGAGAGACTGTACCTATAGCTCCAATTCCACCAGGAGTGGAGGTGCCTTTTGTAGCACCCTTGCCACCACCACCACCAGTGTTAATAGCAGAGGAACCAGTGATGCAAGTTGAGAAATTTCTGAGATTGCAGCCGCCTACTTACTCAGGAGGGCCGAATCCAGATACAGCGGAACACTGGGTTCATGAGATTGAGAGGGTCTTTATGACCATGAGGTGTCCGGCAACAGATAAAGTCGTGCTAGCTGCCTATTAGTTGCGGGGTTTTGCATTGGAATGGTGGCGATTGAAGATGCAGACCACTTTTGCAGGCAGGACAGAAGAGGTTATCACTTGGTCGGAATTTCTTGATGTATTTAACGATACATTCTTTCCGATTCAAGTGCAGCAAGTGAAAAGGGAGCAGTTTCGGACACTCCAGCAAGGTAACTCTTCAGTTTTAGAGTACCAGATGTGATTTATGGCACTCAACAGATATGCGCCTTATGTAGTATCGGATAATAATATGATGGTTGAATATTTTATTCGAGGTTTAAGAGTAGAATTGCATAATGCAATAGTGCCACTTATGTGTAAAATAGTGGAAGAAGCAGCTCAGAGGGCAGCTACGTTGGAAAGGTCTATTAGAACTCGTCAGGTGGGCGAGTCATATTCAGGTAGTTCTCGGCTACCGCAGCAGTCAGTGGTGTAAGTAAGGGTAAGCACCAGCAGGACCTTCTCCATCAGGTTTTGGTAAGTGGGGCCAGAAATTGAAGCAAGCATTTAAAGGTAAAGGAAGAGGATGGGGAGGTCGACAGCAATTTCAGCAAGGTCGTGGTAGGCCAGAGGTGGAGATCGCAGCAAAGTACTGCCAGACAGCCCATTATTCCACCAGGGTATAGATGTTATAATTGCAATCAGCCAGGGCATTTGATCCGTAATTGCCCCTATCCAGAGAGTATGGATATGGAAGAGGTGTGCAGCAGCAGCAGCCGCAGTAGTTTCAGCAGCCACAGCAGGTCGTGGCAGAGGAGCACCGCAGCAGCAGCGAGGAAGGGGTCGGTTATGGCTATCACCGAGCCCAGGCGGAGGCATCGAATATGAGAAGGTACTTTACCTCTTTATGACTATTCAGCAAGAGTTTTATTTGATTCGGGTGCCTCTCATTCTTTTATTTCTGAAGAATTCCTGGATTGTATGGTTCATCCTTTGAAAGAGGAATCATGTGAGCTGGTAGTGGAAGTTCCCTCAGGTGAGTTTATGCTCACTTCGAGTTATATAGATGAAGCTCCTGTTGTGATTGAAGGAAACCAGATGCTGGGTCGGTTATATGCTTTACAGTTGACCGACTATGATATTATTCTGGGAATGGATTGGCTTGAGACTTATGAGCAATGTTAGATTGCAGAAAGAAGAGGATCAGGTTTTGCCATCCTAATGGTTCAGTGTTTGAGTATCAAGGTATACCTTTCTGTACTTCTAAGTTTATAATTTCTGCAATAAGAGCTAGAAAGTTAATAAATGCGGGGTGTGTGGCTTATTTAGCCTCAGTTAGTTTGGTAGAAGCTAGTCGGTCAATAGAGGCAGTTCCCGTGGTTAGGGAATTTACTAATGTTTTTTCGGAAGATTTGCCTGGTTTAGCTCCACATAGAGAGGTGGACTTTACCATTGAGTTACTGCCAGGTACCATGCCGATTTCTAAAGCTCCATATCGGATGGCACCAGCAGAACTTAAAGAATTGAAAAAGCAATTAGAAGAGCTATTGCAAAAAGAGTTTATTAGACCGAGTCATTCCCCGTGGGGAGCACCGGTATTATTTGTGAAAAACAAAGATGGAAGTTTTCGTATGTGTATTGATTATAGGAAGTTAAATGATGTGACCATTAAAAATAAGTACCCGTTACCAAGAATAGATGATATGTTTGATTAGTTGCAATCAGCGAAGGTATTTTCTAAAATTGATTTGAGGTCCGGGTACCATCAGTTAAGAATTAAAGAGGAAGATATAGATAAAACAGCATTCAGAACTAGATATGGTCACTATGAATTTGTGGCTATGCCATTTGGGCTGACCAATGCTCCTGCAGCTTTTATGGATCTGATGAATAGAATTTTTCATCCGTATTTAGACCAATTCATTGTGGTCTTTATAGATGATATTCTGATTTATTCAGCTTCTAAAGAGGAGCATGCTACTCATTTGAGGTTTACTCTTCAGTTATTAAGAGATAATCGGTTGTTTGCTAAATTTAGTAAGTGTGAGTTTTGGTTGAAGGAAATTCAGTTTTTGGGTCATGTCATCTCGGCAGATGGAGTAGCAGTCGATCCAAGTAAAGTGGAATCGGTGATGAAGTGGGAAGTGCCTAAGACAATCACTGAGATTAGAAGCTTTTTGGGGTTAGCAGGTTATTATAGGCGCTTCATACAAGATTTTTCTAAGATTGCGGCACCCATGACTAAATTAACCAGGAAGGGTGTGCCATTTGTGTGGTCCGGTGAATGTCAGAAAAGTTTTATGGAGTTGAAGAAGAGGCTTACATCAGCACCTATATTGGTGTTACCGGCAGGAAGTGGTGGTTTTGTAGTATATGCAGATGCTTCAAGGAAAGGACTTGGCGCAGTGCTTATGCAGCATAGTAAAGTGATAGCTTATGCATCCAGGCAGTTGAAGCCGGCAGAAGAGAATTATCCCACCCATGATTTAGAATTAGTAGCAGTTGTGTTTGCTTTGAAAATGTGGAGGCATTATCTGTATGGCGAGAGATTTGAAATTTTTATAGATCATAAAAGCTTAAAGTATATCTTCTCGCAGAAAAATTTAAATCTTCGTCAGCGTAGGTGGGTGGAATATTTGAAGGATTACGACTTCAGTTTGGCTTATCATCCGGGTAAGGCCAATGTGGTAGCGGATGCCTTGAGTAGAAAGGCATATATAAGTCAAATGATGATCAAGGAATGGAAATTGTATAAGGAAATAGCGGAGAACTCCTTATATGTGCCAACCAGTCAACGACGGGCAGTACTAGCCAGTAGTGCTGTAGAGCCGTCCTTGTATTGGCAGATTGTGGATGCCCAGAAAATAGATGCGAATTTGGCTGAAATTGTGAAAATGGAAGGAGTTACCATTGATGATAATTGTGTGGTTAGGCTCAGAGGCAGGTTGTTTGTTCCAGCAGAGAGAGAGGTAAAGCAGAGAGTGTTGAAAGAGGCTCATAAATCCAGGTACACTATCCATCCAGGTAGTACTAAAATGTACCAGGATTTAAAGAAATATTTCTGGTGGCCTCATATGAAAAAGGAAATAGCTGAGTTTGTTTCAAGATGTGTTGTATGTCAGCAAATTAAGGTAGAGCATCAGAAGCCTGGAGGTCTATTGCAACCGTTGCCCATTCCACAGTGAAAATGGGATGATATTGCCATGGACTTTGTGGCAGGCTTACCAAAATCAAGTTCTAGGCATAATGGAATATGGGTATTTGTTGATAGATTGACCAAGGTGTGCAGATTAGTGGCAGTAAGTATGTCTTGGACAGTGGACAGATTAGCAAAGGTTTATGTTGATAGAATTGTTCTACTGCATGGTATTCTGAAGACTATTGTGTCTGACAGAGATCCAAGATTTACTTCTGATTTTTGGAAAAGTCTGCAAAAAGTAATTGGTACTGAGCTGAGATATAGCTCCGCTTATCATCCCCAGACAGATGGTCAAACAGAAAGGACTATCCAGACAATTGAAGATATGTTGCGAGCTTGTTGTTTAGTTTGGGGAGGTAACTGGGAGCATCATTTGGGAATGGTTGAGTTTGCCTATAATAATAGTTATCATACCAGTCTTGGGATGGCACCGTATGAAGCTTTATATGGAAGGCCATGTAGAACCCCATTGAACTGGCATGAAGTGGGAGAAAGACATTAGTGGGTCCTGAATTAATTCAGCAAACCACAGAAATAGTGAAGCTTATTAAGGAAAAATTGCAGGCAACTCAAAGTAGGCAAAAGAGTTATGCTGATAATCGGAGGAGACCACTTCAGTTTGAAGTTGGAGAATTTGTTTTCTTGAGAGTTTCCCCAAGTAAAGGTATCATGAAGTTTGGCAAGACTGGAAAATTGAGCCCAAGGTATGTGGGACCTTTCCAGATAATTGAAAGGATTGGGGAAACAGCTTATAGGCTGGATTTGCCAGCAGATTTTGCGGATGTCCATGATATATTTCATGTTTCTATGTTAAGAAAGTGCATTGAAGATCCAGCTCAAATAATCAGGTACAAAGGTGGTGACCTGAGGCCGGATATGACAATGCCAGAATATCCAGTGCAGATCACTGATCGAAAGATAAAGAAGCTGAGAAATAAAGAAATCGAGCTAGTTAAAGTGCGATGGGAAAATAGGTTGGGTGGTGAGGATACCTGGGAATTAGCCGAGGAGATGGCTAAGGGGTATCCCTATCTGTTTGAATAAGGTTTTGTATTTCCTTTTTTTTTAGATGATAGTACTTGTAAAAATGTGCATATTTAAGTTGTTTTTGCTTGAGTTGTGTTATAAATTTCGAGGTCAAAATTTTCTTTTTAGATGATAGTAATGTAACGTCGCATGCTTTTCGGATCCTTATGGATCATGTGTGTAATGGTTGTAGTAGCCTTTGTGAGGCCAGTGTGGTTTGGACGTGTGGTGTGCGCAGGTTTGGCGCAGGTTTGGTCCTAAAACAAGATAGGACCTACTGTAGCAAATTAGGGGTTGACGACCAGGTGTGGTCGTTGACTGGTTTGACGTCCATCGAAGGTGACGTCAACCTTATGAACTTAACGTCGGACGTTGTGGACGTTTATGGTGGCGGTTCTCTAAGCGACATCAGGGTTGACGCCAACCTGTGCGACCTGCAGAATATAGGGTCACCCGAGGGCAGCTTTTCCACTCGAATTCTCCCTCTTCTTCGCCCTACTTTCACGCCTTTGCTCCCCTACTGCTTCTAAAGGTTTCTAAAGGCTGGTTAGGGGATCGTGGAACGAGTGGCGATGACCAATTGTGCCAGGAAACGCCAGTGCGAGGCGTGATTCCCGTAGAAGCTCGCGGAGGATTTGGTGCGAATCGGGAGGATTTAGGAGGTTTAAGCGCATCCTGAGGTAGGGGACGATCCCTTTAGTTCATTCTAATCGCTTTAATGTATTCTGAAAGCATGAAACGACGTGATAATAGCGTTTCTGGGAAGAAAGTGTTCCATGTGGGTTAATGGGTGGTTTGATTGATTTGAGTAGTGAAACATGTTGTTATGGTTTGGTTATAGTGTGTGGATGTTAGAGGAAGTATTTCCTCATGTTTTCTCGATGGTTTCAGGACTGAGAATGCATGTAGAATCGGTTTAGGGTTTCTGCAGGAACTGGAGTTGAGGAGCTTGGCGTCAACATCGATTGACTCCAGGTTCTTCACTGGGAGATTGACGACCATATTTTGTCGTTTACATCTCATCGACGGCAGTCGATGTTGCCGCCATTCATTTATTTAAATGTTGCCATATTAATATTTAAGATAACAAGCGGTGTGTTGGCACCTGTGGTGCACTGGGTGCATGAGGTTTCTGTGACTAGAGTATAAAGTACATCCCTAGCTAGTTCTTTACGTGTTTACGTGGTGTTCACATGTGGTAAACTATCAGTGCACGAGGTTTGTACGAGACTTCACGTGGTTTGTGTGTGACGTGTACGTGAATTTGTATACGTGGCGAGTAGTGCGACGCCTAACGTGGTTACCTCTCCAGTTGGGTGCCCCAGATTCTCTATGAGCCAGACTGTTAGCTCGGGGCTTTGTCTCGGTACTTGTGTTGTACCGTCGAGGTCTGTGTCGTCTGACCTAGACACCCTCACTCCTTTGCTTGAGTTGTACGTCCGGCTGAAGGAAAGACGAAAGTGGGATAGTGACTGTTGTACTTGTCTTTTGGTCACTTGTAGCGTGCTCGTAGTTGGGGGTACGGACACCAGTAGTCGACACTGGTCCCCAGCTAGTCCTTCTCCAGTGCCTCACTCTATAGGGCCCGGGCCAGGGTCTCTGGAGGTGCCAGGCATAGGCCTGTGACCGTGTGGTCCGCAGGTGGTGGTGTTTAGTTGGTCTCCACAGTTGCTTGACCTTTTCACGTGGAGCGGCAGCTGGACCTTTCGTTCGTGGCTGCGAGACTGAGAGGTAGACCTGTGTGTGTTGTCCGAGTCAGTCACTGGTGTCGCGAACCAGTTCACGTGGCTCGAGTGTGGCGGACTCTACTTTAGCTCGTACACCTGTTTGGTTTTGCCGTTTATTTATTAAATTACTTTACCTAGTCGATAGACGGTGAGTATATTTACAGCTTTAATATCCTGCTTAGTTGTTCTATAAATTGCTAGTATAGTTTACCGTCGTCGTACCTGTGTTTTTAGTTTGCTCAGTGTTGGGGGAGTTCCCTACTGAGCCAGTGACTAGCGAGGCTCACCCCTACTCCCACAGGTGGGGGCGAAGAGGACATTTCTCGGTCGTCGTCCAGTTCGGAGCCGCGTCGTAGCGGTGCAGGGTCAGCACCTTCAGCAGTGTAGTATAGCTAGTTATTTACTTCCTTCAGTTGTATCTCGGGGTATGCCCCAGGCTCTTGTACTTCCTTTCAGTTCTTTGGAAATATGGCTATGTAAACTTGTGATATAAATATATAAAATGACGTGTTTCTTTGTGTTTACACGGACTATGGTGTGGTATCCCTTGCGAGGCTTCGGCCGTTCGCGGGAGACGGACTCGGATCAAGTACGTTATCGGTTTGAACGGACTTGGACAAGGTGTTCCGTCACACATAAGCTATTACCTTGCTATGCTACATTAACACTGTGCCAGCCCCCTTCTAGATGCATCTGTATATACAACAAAACCACCATTACCTGTTGGTAATGTCAACACAGGTGCCACTGTAAGCCTCTTCTTTAATTCCATGAAACTTCTTTGACATTCACCAGACCATACAAATGGCATACCTTTTTTAGTTAATCTAGTCATAGGTGCCGCAATCCTAGAAAAATCTTGAATGAAACGCCTATAATAGCCTGCTAACCCCAAAAAGCTTCTAATTTCAGTAATTGTCTTAGGCACCTCCCATTTCATCACTACTTCTACTTTAGTTGGGTCAACTGCCACTCCCTCAGCTGATATGACATGGCCCAAGAACTGAATTTCCTTTAATCAAAATTCACACTTACTGAATTTGGCAAACAACTGATTATCTCTTAATAACTGCAAGGCAAATCTCAAATGCGTTGCATGCTCCTCTTCAGATGCTGAGTAAATCAGAATATCATCTATAAAGACCACAATAAATTGGTCCAAATACGGATGAAAGATTCTATTCATCAGATCCATAAAAGCTGCAGGAGCATTGGTTAGCCCAAATGGCATAACCACAAAGTCATAGTGACCATATCTGGTTCTAAATACTGTTTTATCTATATCTTCCTCCTAATCCTTAACTGATGGTACCCAGATCTCAAATCAATTTTAGAAAATACATTTGCTAACTGCAACTGATCCAACAGATCATCTATTCTCGGTAATGGGTACTTATTCTTAATGGTCACATCATTCAACTTCCTGTAATCTATGCACATGCGAAAACTGCCATCTTTCTTTTTCACGAACAACATTGGTGCTCCCCACGGGGAATGACTCGGTCTAATAAACCCTTTCTGCAATAACTCCTCTAATTGCTTTTTCAACTCTTTAAGCTCTGCTGGTGCCATCTGATATGGTGCTTTAGAGATTGGCATGGTACCTGACAGCAACTCAATAGTAAAGTCCACCTCTCTGTGTGGAGCTAAACCAGGCAAATCTTCTGGAAAAACATCAAAAAATTCCCTAACCACGGGAACTGCCTCCACTGACTGACTAGCCTCTATCAGACTCACTGAAGCTAAATAAGCCACACACCCTGTATTTATCAACTTTCTAGCTCTAGTTGCAGAAATTATAAACTTAGGAGTACAAAAAGGCATACCTTGATGTTCAAACACCGCACCATTAGGATGACAAAACCTGATCCTTTTCTTTCTGCAATCTAACATTGCTCCATAAGTCTCAAGCCAATCCATTCCTAAAATAATGTCATAATCTATCAATTGCAAGGCATATAACCGACCCGGCATCTGGTTCCCTCCAATCACAATAGGAGCTTCATCTATGTAGCTCGAAGTGAGCATAAACTCACCAGAAGGAACCTCCACTACCAACTCACAAGACTTTTCTTCTAAAGGATGAGTCATACAATTCAGGAATTCTTCAGAAATAAAAGAATGATAGGCACCCGAATCAAATAAATCTCTTGCTGAATAATCATAAATAGGTATAATACCTTCTATCATATTTGATGCCTCTGCCTGGGCACGGGTGATAGCCATAACCCGCCTCTACCTCGCTGCTGCGGTACACCTCCACCACGACCTGCTAAAGGCTGTTGGAGCTGCTACTGCTGCTGAACACCTCTACCATACCCATATTCTCTTAGATAAGGGAAATTGCAAATCAAATGCCCTAGCTGATTGCAATTATAACATCTGTAACCTGGTGGAATAGTAGGCTGCCTAGCAGTACTCTGCTGTGATTCTTCTACCTCTGGCGTATAACCACGCCCCTGCTGAAACTGCTGACGACCCCCTCTTCCTCTTCCTTTGCCCTTGAATACTTGCTTTAATTTCTGACCCCACTTACCAAAACCTGAAGAAGAAGGTCCTGCTGGAGCCTTTCCCCTACTAACTCCTGCTACCTGCTGAGGTAGCCGAAAACTACCCGAACCTGACCCACTTGCCTGACGAGTTCGAATAGACCTCTCAAGAGTAGCTGCTCTCTGGGCTGCTTCCTCAACTGATCTACACATTAACGGTATTACCGCATTCTGCAACTCTTCTCTCAAACCCCGAATAAAATATTCAACCATCATAGCATTATCCGATACTACATAAGGTGCATATCGACTAAGTGCCATAAATCGCATCTGATATTCTAAATTTGAGGTATTACCTTGCTGAAGTGTCCAGAAATGCTCTCTTTTCACCTGATGCACTTGAAGTGGAAAGAATGTGACATTAAATGCCTCGAGAAATTTCGGCCAGGTAATAACCTCCTCTATCCTGCCTGCAAAGGTGGTCTGCATCTTTAGACGCCACCATTGCTGCACAAAGCCTCTCAATTGGTATGTGCCTAGCACAACTTTATCCGCTGCTGGACACCTTATGGTTGTAAAGACCCTTTCAACCTCATGAATCCAGTGCTCTGCTGTATCTGGATTCGGCCCTCTTGTATAAGTGGGTGGCTGCAACCTCAAAAACTTTTCAACTTGCATCACTGGCTCTTCTGCTGCCATTACTGGTGGTGGAACAGGTGCCACATAAGGTACCTCCACCCTTGGTGGTGGTGCAACAGGGGCCACGGGTATTCCAGCATCTGGTGGTATTGCTGCTGGAGGTATCGGTGCCTGCTGATCCATCCTCATTCAAATATCAGTGAGACTTTCCCAAATCCTCTCAATCATACGCTGAGTGGACTCTTCAGGGTCCTCTCCTCCACCACCCCAATCACTTCTGTCAGCCATCTCAACTTCCTACACAAATAATATATCAATTACAAAAAAAAAACGGTCATCATGAAACCAGAGCCAGCTACCAGCAGTGTACAAATGTAGAAATATGGCTATATAATTTCCCAGTTCCTTTATATTTACACGGACCTTGCTCTGATACCAACTGTGGCGGAACGTCTCGTTCAAGCCCGTTAAACTACTAACGAACTTGATCCGAGTCCGCCTCCCGCGAACGGGCCGAAGCCTCGCAAGGGATATCATACACACGTCCGTGAAAACACAAAGGAACACACCTGATCATATATATGATTCACCAACTCATATATAATGTACAAGATTTACATAGCCAAATTTCAACAAAAGTACAAGAAAGTACAGGTGCCTAGGGCATACCCCGAGGTAAACTAGTACAACTGAGAAAAGAAACTACACAGCTGGAGGTGCTGGCCCAACACCGCTATGTCGCAGCTCCGAACTGGACGACGGTAACGAAACGTCCTCCTCGCCCTCACCTCTGGGGGGTAGGGGTGAGCCTCTCTAGTCATTGGCTCAGTAGGGAACTCCCCCAACACCGAGCAAACCAAAACACAAGTACGAAAGTAGTAAACAGCGCTAGCAATTTATAGAACAACAAAGCAGAATATTAAAGCTGTAAATGTACTCATTGTTTTCCGACTTCGTAAAGCAATTGTAATAAATAAACGGCAAACCCAAACAGGTGTACGAGCTACAGTAGAGACCGCCACACTCGAGCCACGTGAACTGGTTTGCGACACCAGTGACTGACTCGGACAAACTAACACAGGTCTACCTCTCAGTCTCGCAGCCACGGACGAAAGGTCCAGCTGCCGCTGCACGTGAAAAAGTCAAACAACTGTGGAGACCAACTAAACACCACTCCTGCGGACACACAACCGCAGGCCCATGCCTGGCACCTTTAGGGTCTCTGGACGGAGCATCCTAGAATGAGACACTGGAAAAAGACTAGCTGGAGACCAGTGTTGACAACCGGTGTTCGTACCCCCAACTAAGAGCACGCCACAAATGACTAGAAACAAACACAAAAGTCACTGTCCCACTGTCGTCTTTCCCTCAGCCGGACGTACAACTCTAACAAAGGAGTGAGGGTGTCCAGGACAGACGACACAGACCTCGACGGTACAGCACAAGTACCGGGACAAAGCCCCGAGCTAACAGCCTAGCTCACAGAGAACCTGGGGCACCCAACTAGAGAGGTAATCACGGTAGGCGTCGTACTACTTGCCACACACACAGAATCACATGCACGTCACACACAAACCATGTGAAACGTCACGTAAACCTCAAGTAACAACTGTCCACAACACGTGAACATAGTGCAACTCGCGTGCATACCACGCCAACACACAAACCACTAGCTAGCTACGTAACCAACATACTAGCCTCGAAAACATGCGCACCCAGAACACCACGGGTGCCAATGCACCACACGGTATTACCAAATACATCGAATAATAACAACCGGATAATCATATCACATAAATCATGCACAATCAGCCCACTCGGTTGTGGTCGCGACATTGGCCTGTATCGCCTTCATAACGTGATAGCCCGATAGGTCGCCTTCAACACATTAACGCGACGCACAAACAAGTCATGTTCACAACCTAAACGCAATGGGTCGGCCCGTCGCCACCTGATCGCGACAGGGGGATCTGTCGCCTTAGCAGACGGAAACCCTAATCCGGGATCCCCTCCACGGATTACCAACCCACACCATGCAAACCACCCTTAATTAGTGTTTTGCATGCTTTAATGGATTCCTAGGCATGATATCTATTGTGTAGAAAGTATTAAACTGATCAAACCCTGCATCCCACACAATTCTCGACCCGGAAACGGGAGGAGTCACCCTACCTCGCGAAGAATACGCGATACAACGCTCCCCCGGCGTTTCTCTCGCTCCACGTGAGCTTCCCACGGCACGATCATGTCGAAATCACGAATTCCCGCAAGAATCGCCGCAGCTCCCCTTCCCCGGGCCGAGCAGAACTCGCTGCAGTTCTGTCCGACTGGGGTTTCTTAAAAACACCCAGCGGTTGAGAACGCTACATGTCATCGCATCGTGACCTGATCGCGACAGACCTAGGCGTCGCCTTCCTGCCTGCCACTCTGCGCGCTACATGTGGCGCACATGCAGACGATCAACGCCCCAAGGCGGTCACCAGAACGCGACGGCCACCTCGGTCGCGTTCAGAACGCGACACTCCTCCCTGTCGCGATGACAGGCTGAGAATACTAGGGTGCTGTAGGCCCAGACTTTCGGCCCAATAAGCCCTTGAAACACGCACATGTATCACACACAAACCACATTGGCCTCACAATAGCCATCACAACCACTATACATAGGATCCACGAAGATCCGAAAAATGCGCGACGTTATATTTTTACTATCACACGTAGCCCATGCAATCTCTCCAATATTTACACGTAGGTAACTAACATGTAACCCAGCCAAACCAAGTAGTTAAAGCCTTGCGTAACCATGGTTACGTAAGCAAAGAATAATTGGTTAAAATAGTTACCGTAAATGGGCTAAAAATCAGCTGGCCCAAAGATCCTATTGAAAACACATTCAAATGATATCCATGTGTGTTAAAATTTCAGCCATAGGCTAATGTAATAGTTTTATAAATTATAGTGATTTTAGTTTAATTTTTAAAATTTATTTTGCACTGGGTGAAAAATCACCCGAAAAATATTTACATCGGCTTAATTTCGAAATCTGTACGTCAACAAATCTAGATATTTACACATCTGATGTCATCATATTTTTCTGAAAATTATGGTGTTCTCGGATTTTATTTTCGTTACAGTTTTTCGGTGTCGCCCTGTCGGAGCACGCACCTCTGTGTACGCACTATGATAATATTTATTAATATCAATTAATTTCAGATATTAATTATTTCAATGTCATAATAATAATCAGATCTAATAACTATATTATTCATATTTTTCACCTATTAAAACTTTTCGTGGCGTTACAGTCTCGAACTCGACAAACATTAGTATGTATATTTTTAATGATATTTGCTTTTATATTTTAAAAAAAAACTATAAAATAAAAATATCATCTTTCACAATCCGATTTAAAAAAAATTAAAACTAAGAAGAAGAAAAAAACAACAAACCGATGTATTACTGTTGCGCATTTACTGGGGGAGGAGGAGTGGAGAGACGGCAAGAGGCGAAAAAATGACCTGGTGACCGGCGTGATGGGGAGTGGGGAAGAGGGAGGGAAAAGTCAGACACGCGTCACCACTCTATTGGTGACTGTCTGACTTCGGTCCTCCCGCGTTGCGAGAGGATCCGGACTCTTAATCCGAATGTTGTATAATAATGATAAATATTTATTAAGAGAGCACTCTTGCATTTGAACCAATGTGTCACGAATTGTCATTTTATAAATCCAACTCAAGTTATTGAGTCCAATCTAAAATTTTATAGATACAAGAGTGTTTTCTCATTAATTCACTTAAGATGAACCAATATACCACCACACGTCATCTTATGAATCCAACCCAAGTACTTATGAATCTAACTTAAAATTTTATGAATTCACTTGTAATTGAAATGTAAAAGTGTTCTTACACTAAGTATTTCTCTTATATAATTGTGTATGCTATGATTTCTCTTATGCAATCTGCTGCCTACGTGGATTCCCCTGGGACATGCCAGCTGATCCTTTCGATTGTAACGATTGTGAGGCCTTTGATATAGAAGCTTGTACAGAGTTTTCTATTTCCATCTGCTGCACTTTATCACCCATAAAGTCTCTCTCAGATGTAAAGTGGCATCCCTCCTAATCAAGGTACTTGGCAATGACTTCCAGCATAATAGAGGTTTTTGTGCATATGATGATTGCATATGGTTTCAAGGACCATAATCTTATTATCCATGTACTCAAGGGGTACTTATCCATGCATATGAACTAGTGCCTCCTAATCTTACACACTTGTCATGTTCTAAAGCAGTATCAGCATAGATGGAAACCGTGAAAAATTGTCCTTTTTTTTTAAAGCTGAGTTATAGGAGCAGCTACGAAACAATGCTTGATAAATTTTCGATAGTATCCAGTCAATCCCAACAATCTTCTTAAAGCCTTCAAACATTTAGGTACTGGCCAATCCATGATTGACTGTATTTTGTAGGCATCCATAGAGACACCTTTTTTTACAAATGATGTGTCCCAAATAATCAATTTCAGTAACTCCAAAAGAACGCTTTGAAAGCTTAGCATATAAATGTTTATTAGAGAGTATTTGTAATACTTTCTGGAGATGTGACAAATGCAGCTCCCAACTTACACTATTGTTAACAGTTGGCGGTTGGGTGCCCACTGTGGGCATCAAGGCAACCTTTGGAATGTGAAAAATCGTTAATGCGGTTGTCCCTTGCGTAAGAGATTTTTTAGGAGATTTTGTGTTTGGAAGAAACCAACGAAGTGAGGACTCTCTCTCCCTCCCATGTGCATGCAAACGAAGAGAAAGTTTTCTCTCTTGGACAGGAACTCTCTCTGTGCAAGACTCTCTTTCCTCTCTCTCTCACACACACATACGAGTGCAAGACTTCTCTCACGGGACATCACCACCAGATTTCGAGGACGTTTGGAGTGAGGAAACTACGAAGAAGAATCTTGTAGACTTCTTCCCGACCTTACGAGATTCCGCAACGCACGAGGTATACACCCCGATCAAGATAGAATATTGGTATCAGAGCCTTCACGTTCCTCTCTCCACGATGTCGTCGGATGATCTCCATGCGCAGGAGCTTGCCGCAATGAAAGAAGATGATTTTGAACCGACGGAGATCTCCATGGATGACGATGGGGATAGCGTGGATGGCAGCGGCCCGACGCCCACGTAGGAGTCCATGGCGCCAATTGAATTTCGGCGACTGATGACTGCAAGGGATTATGTTCTAGCACAGCACGCCTCTCTCTCGTCGCGGCCGGTCGACGTTCCTTCACCACCCTCATACGTGCAGGCAATCAACAGCCTAGTTAATTAATCTCCACAAATTGCCAACTAATCAAGAAATAAAACAACTAATTTCCTGTTTGTAACATTATGATGGGTATGGATACCACAAATGGAATTATCAGACTACATAGACTAAGATGCTCTTAAGAATTCTCTTTTACAGACGAAGAAATAGTCGAAAAACACTGTAAACTTGAGACGTGTAAGAAAAGTTTTTCATCACTTTCATGATCAAATAAACAAACACCTGTGTCAAACAGTTGTCACCCGTGGAGAGAAAAGGATGAAGGAATATCTATTGGGAATAAAAGTTGTAACCCTAAGTCGAATCGAATTGAAATTTATTTATTCAATTTGATTTAAACTGGAATTTTATTCTTATTTGTAATGTATAGAGGAATTTATTGATGTTTGTATACTTAAATATTAAAATTATAATTTAAAATATGTATATTTATATTTTTACATATGTATATACATACTTTTTAAATAATGTTAGCACATATCTAGTTTATTTGATTTACTTAGTTTGATTTAATTTCACATTTTTTTAAATCAAATCAAAACTGTATAATAATTCGAAGTGAACTGAAACACTCTATTCAGTTTAATTTTACCATTTGAACTGTATTGTAGTCCTAACAATATCACTCCCATCAAGTGATGGAATGTGGATAGGCAATCTATCTACAACTCAAGGAAGTGATATCAGTAGTGTTGTTTTGATGTGATGGAGAATACCTAGGGTGTCAAAAAACTGGATCTGGGTCGGATCCTTTTTTATCCAAATTCGGATCTAGAACCAGCAGATCTGGATTCGACCCGGATCCGGAACTAGTCAACATTTCGGATCCGATTTGGATCAGGATTCGAAATTACATTTTCGGATCTGGATTCGAATCCTACTTGTGATAGAAAATTCTAAAAAATATATAATAAAAATTCTAAAAAATATAACATAAAATCCTTTAAAATTTTAAAATTTCAGATACACTCAACACAATATTTTGGATTCGGATCTGGATCCAGATCCCACATGTAACTTAATCGCTTCTGTAATATAATAATAAAAAAATCAAGTACAGTAAACACAACATTTCTGGATCCAGATCGTATCTGTACATTAATCACACCCTTAAGTACAATATGTAGTCGCATATACAGCCACAAAATCCCACATGTGCAGCCACAAAACAATCTCATATGAGCGCAAAATAGCACATATACAAGAACATATTTAATACCATAGACATGTCATGTGGAAGCATAAAACACCACCATTGTAATATCCATCTACATTCGATAAGCGCAAAATATCATGTCAGGAGGGCCACAAGAGTTTTTATAAAACACCACCATGCAGCGTGACCTTGGAAAAGAGTAATAAATTTGTTGAAACTTTCAGAGAACTGAGATTATATTTGTTGTAAAATGAGGTCATTTGTCTTCAAATGCTTTTTTTTTAAGTATTTTGTCATCAAATATGATTTGGCGCCTAGAAGCATCCACCAAAACTTGCACATCAAGATAAAATAGATATATCATTTCATCAAGTAGATAATAAATTTAGAATTTTAAAAATATCACTCAAAGTTTGATACACACCTAAAAAAATGGACAGTTAGCTTTGTCTCGTCTTCTTTGTTTTTTCCTGTCACAATCCTTCATGCCAACTGAAAGATAAGTTACCAATTGAATCATGAACAGAATAGTAAAATGAGGGGAAAAGTTTCACTAAAACATGTGGTTTACTGGAATGGGCCAGCAGCATTCCACCTCTCACTCACATCCTCAAATAAATTAGTCTATTGCCAAAGAGAAATTGCATAAGATTAGAAAAAGGAAAATCAATCAAAAAGGGACGGTGTGACGGTCCTCGCCGTTCAGACCCGTTAACCTAATAGCGAGTCTAAGTCTGCCTCCCGCGAACGGGCCAGAACCTCGCAAGGGATATCAAATCACGAGTCCGTAGAAATATAAAGGAACCAGCTCAAATACTCATAAGATCTGTCAATCTCATAAATATTTACATGAAATATACATAGCTATAGTACAACTGTAACCAAACTACAACAGAACCTGGGGCATACCCCAAGGTGAACTATAGAAAAGTAATATTACACTGCTGGTAGTGCTGACCCTCCACTGGACGATGGGCGCGAAATCTCCTGATCTCCCTCACCTGGTAGGAGGTAGGGGTAAGCCTCTCGAGTCACTGGCTCAGTAGAAAAACTCCCTAGAAATCGAGCAAACCAACACAGGTAGTAAAGCAGGAAATGCTACGCTAACAATTTATAATACTATCTAGCAGGATATAAAACTGTAAGTACCACTTACCATTTACCGCTTAACAAGAATCAACGTAAATAAATAAATAAATAGTAAAACCAAGCAAGTGTATGAGCTACTGTAGAGAAACGCCACACTCGGGCCACGTCAACTGGTTCGCGACACCAATTACTGACCCGGACAAACCACACAGGACTACCTCTCAGTCTCACAGCCACGGACGAAAGGTCCAGTTGCCGCTCCACTAAACAGGTACAAAGAACTGTGGAGTCCAACTAAACCACCATAACCTGCAAGTCACACTTCGCAGGCCCATGCCTGGCACCTTTAGGGACTCTGGCCCGAGCTCCCTAAAGTGAGGCACTGGAAAACAGGACTAGCTGGGGCCCAGTACGTCTACTGGTGTCTGTCTCCCCCAACTACGAGCGCGCTACAAGCGACAACACAACAAACTCTCTCTAGTCGTTGTCCCACTGCCGTCTTTCCCTCAGTCGGACGTACTACTCAGCACAGGAGTGAGGGTGTCCAGAAAGACGACAAGACCTCATCGGTACCCAGTACCGGGACAAGCCCTGAGCACTCACGTGCCTGGCTCACACAAAACCTAGGGCTCCCAACTGAAGAGGTATCCACGAAAGGCGTCAAACTACACGCCACGTACACGGAAACCACGTGCACAACGCACAAGCCACGTGAAACCTCCACGCAAATCACGTGAACACTAGGTAAACCACACACCACACGCTCCCCGAGCATAGAGAGAGTGCCAATGCACCTCCTACTATCATCACATATCACAAACTAAGTTACACGGATAATCGTACACTTACATGCATTCTCGGATAACAGTGTTCGGCTGCTGTTGCGACAGAGTACAGAGTCGCCTACAGGACGCGACGGCACGATAGATCGCCTTCTAAATGCGATGTCTCTCATTGTCGTGACTTAGTCGCGACGCCAAGGGTTGTCGCCTTAGCAGGTGCGAACCCTAAACCGGGATCCATCATTCAGATCACCCCAAACCCTTTAAAACCTATGGTTTTCATTCCGTTTTCATGCTTTAATGTGTTCCTACACATGTTATCTAGGGTTTAGAAAGCAGGAAACACATTATCCACATCACACGAACGATCCGCGAATCAAACCACGAGAAATCTCCCTACCTTCACGAAGAACGAAGCTCGCACGATGTTTCCCCCGCTCCACTAAGCGTCCTCGCGGTGGAAGCTCGTCAAACCATGCCCTAACAAGCCGAATCGCCCAAAATTCCACAGCAAAAACCCCCTGGCCGAGCAGAGCTTCCGTGAGCTCTGTTCTGTCAGGGTTTCTTAAAAATGCAGTGAAATTAAGAACGCGACTGTCATGCCCCGCCAATTTAGCAGCGGAATAAATCAGGGAGGCATGAACAACGAGTATGGTAATAAAAATTGCGCATACATTCGCAAATATCAGAGCAACTAATGAACAATAATTGCAATAAAACTCATCATTTTATTGATAATTCATCTAATCTATTACAACCACTAATTCAGAGCCAAAACATAGGGCTCAATGACTTTATTACATTGGATAAGAAATCTAAAGCAAATATCTAACTAGACTCTAAGGTACTAAGGACATTCCATCGCTATGACTTCAAGACGCTCATCACTTCAGTCCAATCCCGTTGTTGGGTGTATGGTCATTTCTTGACTTACCTGAAAACACAATAACAAATAACGAAGGGTGAGCGATAACGCTTAGTAGGACTTAATATCTCGTGTAAACAAGCATGCTTTAAGTGATTAATGTCTTGTAACGCAGGTTAACTAGAGATAACGATCATGTATGGTCAAGAGAGCAATAGTACAAGATAACAAGTGAATGATAATACATTTCTCAAGAGTATTGCAAAATTAGGATGGCAACATAACGAGATAGCGCGTAACAATATAGTGTATAACAAGATAGCGTGTATCAAAATGACATGAAATAGGATAGCTTGTATCAAGGTGGTGTGTAACGAGATAGCTTGTAAAAAGATAGCATGTAATGAGATAACGTGTATGGTTGCACAACGGTGCACTAGTCGAGTACGACAATAGTCACTTTGGGACAGTAGCCGTTTAACGATAGTACATTTCGTCTGAACTCCTCAGACTAATGTTAATCAGTCAGTGCTAGCACACTAATAGCACAGAACTGGCACACTATGTCTGAACTCCTCAGACTAATAGTAAAACAATTAGATGTCTAACCAATGTCGAGATAGTCAGAACCGGTGCAATGCATAACACCGTCAATAGCCTCTGCAGGTATTTTCGGGTGGCTCTCTGCCCCCAGGACTAGATTGGAGCCCCTCGGACACTCTCCGTGCCCTGCACACTTAGCATTAAAGTTAGTAGGTCACCAGACCCATATTATGGCGCTAGACAGTCGTGTATAGTACAAGCAATGGGAGCCACAACAGCTCAAGAGTCTCAAGAGAGTACTAGATGAATAGACGAGATAGTAGAGTGAACGTGAATAGATGAGAGTACAAGGATAGTAGATGAGATAGGGGTATAATCATAAAACAACGATAAACCACGATAGTAACGGTTGCACAGCACCAGGTCGGGTATCGGCAGTCTGGTAGAAGTCACATCCGCCCATTAGCCGTGCTATGAACATTGGCTAGATGGTCCGACGTGATCACAAGATAAGAGAGATCTCACTAAGGCCGATTGGATCGTACTGATCCCTAAAATTGTAACGGGATTTAAAGGTACAACCAGCTCGTCGGCTAAGGACGTGCGCCAAAGCCAAGAAGACTTACGGAGGCCTTGACAAGGAGTCCCTAGTCCAGTCGAGAGTATTCCCGGTGGAGAGGTGGTCCATGTCAAGAAAAAGTGTGTAATGAAACATTGTCTGTCTTGCCTCGAGTGCTCGAAGGCAGAGGGACGCGATAACGGTGTATAAATCACGCGAATAAAACGAAGACATGTGTCATTTAAATAATAGGGAAATTAGATAATTAATTTCACTTAAATACCAGATATATTATTGAGCAATTTAATAGGGTCAAATGGCAATAAACAATGTTTAGTGTGCAAGTGTAAAGAAATCATGAGAATAGATAAAATTGTGCTCACGGCTTTTAAATTAATAAGAATTATTTAAATATTATCAAATAAAATTATTCAGGTCATTCATTAAGCTTAACAGTACATGGTTTAACTTGTACAAGGATTAGATGGCATTTAAAGCAGGGACATAAGAGCAATTAAAGGTTCTGGCCGAAATTTCAAGAACGCGACGGGGGTGCCAGTCGCGATCATGTCGCGACGGGGCGCATGGGCGCGTTAAGCATCGTATCGCGACAGGGTATCCTGTCGCGGTTCAGGTCGCAGTGGTGCGGCCTGGCGCGACAGGTGAACCGGCCGGCCTGGCCCGGTTCGGGTTTGGGAACGCGGCGGTGAGGCCCGTCGCATTCATGACGCGACGTGGAAGCCTACCGCGACACTCCTGTTATCGCGGCGTACCGCGCCGTCGCGATAACAGGGGCGGTCCAATTTTTCCCCTTTTTCTCTGGGTAGACCTTTCTTGACACAGGGTCATTCTAAATTCAGTATAAAATCGCACGGTGATCCAAAAGTATGAAACCAGTTTTAAATGAAAGTAGAGATGTATATCTATCAACATGCACGATTAATTTGAAAATAGACAAGGTTTAGACATGCATTGATCAGGTTACTTTTCGGTGACCTAAACAGGCGCAGTCAAGGATCAATGAATTAATTAGAGAGGTATACATGATTAAAAATTCTGAAACAGTGGCGTTTGAAAGCTAACATGTAGTAGTATTTATGATAATTTTATCATGAAATGATGTCAAGTTTGCACGAGGTTAAAAAGGAAACAAGGAGGGTCAAGTGCACAGGTCTGATAGATATTCAAAGATTTAATTCTCCCTCATGGGAGATTGAAATCAAGCAAGACTAGGGGCGTTTGAAAGATTATAAGATGTAGTATACCTGAGAATTTTATCATGGCATGAGAGCATGTACACATGGGAATTAGAGAAAACATGAGATCTCAGTTTATGAGAACAACAGAATTTCACGAATTAAATTCACCCAAATGGGTGAACGAAATACAACGAAACCATAGGGCTTTTGAAGAGGTACATGAAGCTACCTAGGGTAATTATTTCACGATTTTAGCTTGAGAGATTGCCTACCTTTTTCGTGAAGTAAGAAACCCCAGTTTGAATGACGAAAATAAGAGAACCCTTCTTGCTCCAAGCCTTCTCCTTCCTTGCTCCTTGGTCCAGATCTTCTCATCTTCATCTCCAAAAGTCTTAGCACGAAATTGTGGGGTGCTAGGGTCAAATGGGGGGTGTTTTGATGGCTTGTAGAGTTCTAAATCACCTAAAACTCTTTCTTCCACATTTAATTACAAATTTCCATAATTATCACATATTTTTCTTGTTATATCTATCTAATTGGGTAAGGGAGAGGCCTAATTTCGTGGCCAATAATTTAGGATATGATTAGGACTCTTATTAAGATATATATGAGTCATATTAGTAATTTAATAACCCCTTTTTAATTAAGAGATAATATAGTTACGAATTTCCCTATTTAATTTAGGTCTCTTATATTTAACCCAATTGTCTCACATCTAAATCTCAATTTTAGATTAGGATAGAGTCCTATTGGGTTAGACTAGGGTTAGGACTCTTTTTAAGATGATTAAGAGTTAAAATAATCATTATCTTAACCCTTTTCTATTATTACTATTTTTATGTACGAATTTAGACTAATTACTTTCCATCTCATGATGGGCTCTTCTCATTGGGCCCAACAATTCATGTTAGGTCCATTAACCAAACCCATTACTAATTTAACTTAATGGGTATTGATTTAGTTTCCAATTATTCACCATTTATCCTTATGTAAATCTATTTATCACACTTATTCAAGTAATTTTATATTTTTGAATTGAATAAATATTATTCATGCCAATATTTCTAATATTCATCATTTGGGCAATTACTCTTGGCCCAATAACTCATGTGAGCTTAATTGTACAACTCATGTACTTACTTTACTTAATGGGTTTTTAATTACCTTTTTATTAGAGAATTTAGTCATGGGCCAAGATTTGTCCATTGGTCCAAATATCATAATGGGCTATCATTCCACATTATTTAAAGTCTACCCACATGTTTATTTTAATTTATAATCCACTTTGGGTCATAAAATAATGAGTTTTTCGACTTATTCCTTAATTATACTAATAAGTCGCATAAATTCTTAAACTAAGTCCAAACGATTTTTCTATGCCCAAATTTCATGATGGGTCATTAGAGAACATTATTTAAAGTATGACTATTATTTTTACGAAATTTTTATAGGGGTTTATACGCATGCAATAATGATGCGTACCATTTTAATTAATTGAGTTTATTAATAGATAAAATTTCTATTTATCCATAATTTTTAATTAATGGATTTTCCGGGGTACTACAGCGACGCCCTTCTAAGTCGCGACCTGAACGCGATGCTTTAGGCTGTCGCCTTAAGCCTGTTGACGCCAGTCCATGCGCCCAGCATGCGACACGCGGCAGACATGCAAACGTTCACTTAAACTGGCGGTTCCATGAATGCGGCGCCATGGGCTGTCGCGATCAAAAAGCGACGCCCCTCACTGTCGCATTAGGAACCGAGAAACAGTGAGCGCTTTGGGCAAAATCTCATAACCTGCGAAAATCACCTGCCACACACACGTCATCGGTCACACACTGGACTCCATAACCACACAAAGACAATCCGAACGGTTGGAACGTTACATTACTATCACCTAAAAAGAAATTTCATCCTCAAAATTTAAAACAAAAGCCAATTATCAAAATTTCAATTCAATCCATTTGGTACTATCACCTAAAAAGAAATAAAGACTTACTCAAACAAATATGGATACGATTTTCTCATTTCTTCCACTAATTCCCAAGTATCTTCACCACCTTGCCTGTTTTCCCATCTAACCTTTACCAATTCAATTTCTTTGTTTCTGAGCTTTTGGGTTCTGTGGCCTGAAATTTGCACTGGATATTCCGACATTGACATGTCGGGCTTCAAATCATCTCTTTGATAACTGACAACTTGGGTTGGATCTTTGATATACTTTCTTGACATTGAAACATGAAACACATCATGTGCATCAGTGAAATCTGCTGGCAAATCCAATTTATAAGCTGCTTCACCCATTCTTTCTTTTATTTGGAATGGTCCGACATATCTCGGGCTCAACTTGCCTTTCTTACTGAACCTTATTACACCTTTAGTAGGAGACACTTTTAAAAACACATAATCACCAACTTCAAATTGTAATGGTTTGCGTCTAACATCTGCATAACTCTTCTGGCGACTCTGGGCTGTTTTCAACTTTTCTTGGATGAATCTTACTGTTTCTGCACACTGACGAACCATTTCTGGGCCCAAAACCTACCTCTCTCCTACTTCATGCCAATTTAATGGTGATCTACATGGTCTGCCATACAAGGCTTCATAAGGTGCCATTTCAATACTTGAATGATAACTGTTGTTATATGCAAACTCAACCAGACCCAAATGACGCTCCCAAATGCCTCCCCGCATAAGACAGCAAGCTCTCAACATATCTTCAATAGTCTGAATTGGTCTTTCTGTCTGCCCATCTGTTTGTGGATGATATGTTGAACTGTACCTTAGCTCTGTGCCAACGACTCTTTGCAAACTCCTCCAAAAGCCTGAAGTAAATCGAGGGTCTCGATCTGAAACTATAGTGACTGGTATTCCGTGCAAAGGTACAATCCTCTCTACATACAACTTAGCTAATCTATCAACCGACCATGTCATGCTAACTGGTAATAATCTGCAGACCTTGGTTAATCTATCCACAAAAACCCATATTGCATTATGACATGATGAACTGGGCAAACCAACTATGAAATCCATTGCTATGTCATCCCACTTTCACTGCGGAATAGGTAATGGCTGCAACAATCCTCCTGGCTTCTGATGCTCTGATTTTATTTGCTGACATACTGCACATCTGGTTATAAACTCTGCAATTTCTTTCTTCATATTTGGCCACCAAAAATGCTTCCTCATATCTTGATATATTTTAGTGCTACCTGGGTGAATGGTGTACTATGATCTATGAGCTTCTTCTAAAACCTCCTGTCTAATTTCTGTATCTTCTGGGATATACAATCGTCCTTTTAGTCTGACCACATTATCATGCCCCAAATTTACTTCATCCATTCTAAGAATATCTGCTAAATTGGTATCTGCTTTCTGTGCCTCTGCTATCTGCCAGTAAAGAGAAGGCTTCACTGCACTAGTTGCTAATATTGCTCTGCGCTGACTGCTTGGCACATGAAAGGAATTCTCCGCCACATCCTGATAAAGTTTCCATTCTCTGATCATAAGTTGATTCATAACCGCTTTTCTGCTCAGTGCATCTGCTACCACATTTGCTCTGCCTGGATGATATGCCAAATTAAAGTCATAATCCTTTAAATATTCCATTCATCGACGCTGCCTTAAATTCAAATCTTTCTGATAGAAAATATATTTTAAGCTTTTATGATCAGTAAAAATCTCAAATCTTTCACCATACAAATAATGCCGCCAAATTTTCAATGCAAAGACAATCGCTGCCTGTTCTAAATCATGAGTAGGGTAGTTCTCCTCATGTTTCTTCAATTGCCTGGAGGCATAGGCAACCACTTTACTATGCTGCATCAAAACTGCACCCAAACCTCTCTTGGATGCATCCGTAAACAGAACAAATCCGCCACTACCCGATGGAATCTCTAAAACTGGTGCTGAGGTCAACCTCTTCTTCAGCTCTGCAAAACTGCGCCTGCACTCTGGGGACCATACAAAAGGAACACCTTTCCTTGTCAACCTTATCATCGGTGCTGCTATCTTGGAGAAATCTTAGATAAATCTTGGATAAATCTTCTGTAATAACCTGTCAAACCCAGAAAACTCATAATCTCAAACATAGTCCTAGGCTCTTCCCACTTCATTACTGCCTCAACTTTGGCCAGATCCACAGCAATACCTTCACCTGATATCACATGACCCAGAAATTGAATCTCCTTCAGCCAGAACTCACATTTACTAAATTTAGCAAATAACTGATGATCTCTTAATATCTGCAAAGTAATCCGCAAATGATCTGCATGTTCTTCTTTTGATGTTGAATAAATCAATATATCATCAATAAAGACCACTATAAACTGATCCAAGTATTGATGAAATATTATGTTCATCAAATTCATAATATTGCAGGTGCATTTGTTAATCCAAAAGGCATCACAACAAACTCATAATGCCCATATCTAGTCCAGAAAGCTTTCTCAATATCTTCTTCTCTGATCCGCAACTGATGATATCCTGATCTCAAATCTATCTTGGAAAATACTTTGGCTGATTGCAGTTGATCAAACAAATCATCAATCTGAGGAAGTGGATACTTATTCTTAATTGTAACTTTATTCAGCTGCTTGTAATCTATACACATTCTTAAACTGCCATCTTTCTTCCTGACAAATAACACTGGCGCTCCCCATGGTGACTGACTAGGCCTAATAAAACTTTTTTCTAATAACTCTTGCAACTGCTTTTTCAACTCTTTCAATTCTGCTGGGGTCATTCTATATGGTGCTTTAGAGATAGGTAAACTACCTGGTTGCAATTCAACTGTGAAGTCTACCTCTCTGCGCGGAGCTAACCCTGGCAATTCATCTGAAAACACATCTGCAAATTCTCTAACAACAGGCACTGAATCTACAGATTTACTAGATTCAACTATACTAACAGAAGCAAGGTATACTACACATCCCGCATTAATTAACTTTCTAGCTCTAAGTGCAGAAATAATAAACTTGGGAGTGTAAAAAGGCATACCTTGAAATTCAAACACTTCACCACCGGGTCTGCAAAATCTGACTCTCTTCTTTCTACAATCAACCAATGCCCCATAGGCTTCTAACCAATCCATCCCCAGAATCACATCATATTCTTTCAATGTTAAAGCATATAATCTTGCGGACATTTGATTCCCATGAATCACTATCGGAACCTCTTCTAAAAAGTAGGAAGTCAACAAATATCCTCCTGAAGGAATTTCCACTACCAACTCACAAGACCTTTCTTCTAAAGGAAGTACCATGCTATCCAGAAAATCTTGAAAATAAATGAATGGGTAGCACCCGGATCAATTAATACTCTAGTAGTAAAATCAAAGAAAGGTAAAATACCTTCAATAAGATTGGATGCTTCCGCCTGAGCTCTGGTAACTGCCATCACTCGACCCCGTCCTCCTCTTTGGTACGGTGCACCTCTGCCTTGCTCTACTGACCGCTGAAAGGGTTGCTGCTGCTGCTGGGTTCCTCTACCATAAGTCTGCTCTCGAGGATATGGGCAATTCCTAGCTAAATGTCCTGGCTGCCCACAAGTATAACATCTAAAACCTGGATATGTTGTAGGTTGCCCTGCCGTACTCTACTGAGATTCTTATGGAATCGGCGGTCTGTAGCCGCGGCCCTGCTGAAAACCTCCCTGCTGAAAACCCTGTTGCCTGCCTCTACCATGGCCTCCTTGAAAGAATTTCTTGATCTGATTGCCCCATTTTGCTATTCCAGCTGATGAAGAAGCTCCGGAAGGTGCTTTCCCCTTACTAATTCCTCCTGACGGTTGTGGATGCCGGAAACTACCTGAGCCTAAACCACCTGACTGAGACTGCCTGGCTCGAACAGTCCTCTCAAGTATTGCTGCTCTCTGAGCTGCCTCTTCCACTGTTCTACACATCAATGGGATCACTGCATCTTGCAATTCTGGCCTCAGACCTCGAATAAAATATTCCACCATCATGGTATTATCTGTTACTACATATGGGGCGTACCTGCTCAGGGCTATAAACCTCATCTGATATTCAAGTACCGAAAGATTCCCTTGCTGGAGTGTCCTGAACTGCTCTCTTTTTATTTGCTGAATCTGTATTGGGAAGAAAGAGTCATTAAAAACTGACAAAAATTCCGACCATGAAATAGTGTCATTCGTCCTGCCCATAAAAACTGTCTACATCTTTAACCGCCACCATTCCTACGCAAACCCTCGTAGCTGGTATGCTGCAAGAATCACTCTATCTTCTTAGGGACACCTCATTATCGCAAATACCCTCTCGATCTCATGTATCCAATGCTCTGTTGTATCCGGGTTGGGACCTCCTGAGTATGTAGGGGGCTGCAATCTCAAAAATCACTCCACAAGTACAATAGTCTCCTCTCTAGTAGCTGGTCTCACTGGAACTGCCGGTTGTATAGGTACTACAGGAGGTACCTCTACTCCGGGCGGGGTTGGAACTGGAGCTACTGGTACTACCTCCTCTGGAAATGGTGGTACTGCTATCGTTGGCTGTACCGATGGTTGCTGATCCAGTGTTACCCGAATCTCTGTCAAACTCTCCCAGATTCTTTCTATCATTCCCTGCGTAGGATCCTCTCCTGACCCTTCTCCACCACCTCCCACATTTCTCCCTTCGGCCATTACTACTCCTGCACAAACATTATTCCAACAATACAATACACAAGAAATCAATACAAAACCAGGGTCACTACCAGTAGTGGGTTACAGTAATGACATAGCTATGTAATTTCCAATTCCTTTATATTCTTACGGACCTTGCTCTGATACCAACTGTGACGGTCCTCGCCATTCAGACCCGTTAACCTAATAGCGAGTCTAACTCGAGTCCGCCTCCTGCGAACGGGCCGGAGCCTTGCAAGGGATATCAAACCACGAGTCCGTAGAAATATAAAGGAACTAGCTCAAATACTCATAAGATCTGCCAATCTCATAAATATTTACATGAAATATACATAGCTATAGTACAACTGTAACCAAACTACAACAGAACCTAGGGCATACCCCAAGGTGAACTACAGAAAAGTAATATTACACTGCTGGTGGTGCTGACCCTCCACTGGACGATGGGTGCGAAATCTCCTGATCTCCCTCACCTGGTAGGAGGTAGGGGTGAGCCTCTCGAGTCACTGGCTCAGTAGAGAAACTCCCTAGAAACCGAGCAAACCAACACATGTAGTAAAGCAGTAAATGCTACGCTAACAATTTATAATACTGTCTAGCAGGATATAAAACTGTAAGTACCACTTACCATTTACCGCTTAACAGGAATCAACATAAATAAATAAATAGTAAAACCAAGCAAGTGTACGAGCTACTGTAGAGAAACGCCACACTCGGGCCACGTCAACTGGTTCGCGACACCAATTACTGACCCAGACAAACCACACAGGACTACCTCTCAGTCTCGCAGCCACGAACGAAAGGTCCAGCTGCCGCTCCACTAAATAGGTACAAAGAACTGTGGAGTCCAACTAAACCACCACAACATGCAAGTCACACACCTCGCAGGCCCATGCCTGGCACCTTTAGGGACTCTGGCCCGAGCTCCCTAAAGTGAGGCACTAGAAAATAGGACTAGCTGGGGCCCAGTACGTCTACTGGTGTCCGTCTCCCCCAACTACGAGCGCGCTACAAGCGACAACACAACAAACTCTCTCTAGTCGCTGTCCCACTGTCGTCTTTCCCTCAGCCGGGCGTACTACTCAGCACAGGAGTGAGGGTGTCCAGAAAGACGACAAGACCTCATCGGTACCCAGTACCAAGACAAGCCCCGAGCACTCACTTGCCTAGCTTACACAAAACCTGGGGCTCCCAACTAAAGAGGTATCCACAGAAGGCGTCAAACTACACGCCACGTACACGGAAACCACGTGCACAACGCACAAGCCACGTGAAACCTCCACGCAAACCACGTGAACACCAGGTAAACCACACACCACACGCTCCCCGAGCGTAGAGAGAGTGCCAATGCACCTCCTACTATCATCACATATCATAAACTAAGTTAAACGGATAATCGTACACTTACATGCATTCTCGGATAACAGTGTTCGGCTGCTGTCGCGACAGAGTGCAGAGTCGCCTACAGGACGCGACGGCACGATAGGTCGCCTTCTGAACGCGACGTATCGCATTGTCGCGACTTAGTCGCGACGCCAAGGGTTGTCGCCTTAGCAGGTGCGAACCCTAAACCGGAATCCATCATTCAGATCACCCCAAACCCTTTAAAACCTACGGTTTTCATTCCGTTTTCATGCTTTAATGTGTTCCTACACATGTTATCTAGGGTTTAGAAAGCAGGAAACACATTATCCACATCACACGAACGATCCGCGAATCAAACCACGAGAAATCTCCCTACCTTCGCGAAGAACGAAGCTCGCACGATGTTTCCCCCGCTCCACTAAGCGTCCTCGCGGTGGAAGCTCGTCAAACCATGCTCTAACAAGCCGAATCACCCAAAATTCCACAGCAAAAACCCCCTGGACGAGCAGAGCTTCCGTGAGCTCTATTCTGCCAGGGTTTCTTAAAAACACAGTGAAATTAAGAACGCGATGCCCTTCTAAGTCGCGACCTGAACGCGACGCTTTAGGCTGTTGCCTTAAGCCTGCTGACGCCAGTCCATGCGCCCAGCATGCGACACGCGGCAGAGATGCAAACGTTCACTTAAACTGGCAGTTCCATGAACGCGGCGCCATGGGCTGTCGCGATCAAAAAGAGACGCCCCTCACTGTCGCGTTAGGAACCGAGAAACAGTGAGCGCTTTGAGCAAAATCTCATAACCTGCGGAAATCACCTGCCACACACACGTCATCGGCCACACACTGGACTCCATTACCACACAAAGACAATCCGAACGGTCGGAACGTTACAGAGGGTCTTTGCTGTCACATGCATTCGCTATTAGAAAGAGGATGTTTCTTACCAAAGTTGGGATTTACCTACACAGAAAGTTCAAGTAAAAGTAAATGTAAGACAAAGAAAGTTCTTACCATAAAAAAATAAGAAATAAATCTAGTTCAGAAATTTAAAAAAATAGCTTATCTAGTGAGAAGCTGAAGAAAACACAAATGCATCATCATAAGGAACTTCAAGTATTTCATCCTCATTCTCATCAATGATCTTACTACTTGCAAAGATAGATAAAAGAGCATCCTCCTCTGAAATATCGAATGAAGAAACATCATCCCGAAGCCAGTTTTCAGTGCATATCAAGACTTGGACAGTAGTAACATCTAAGGAACTTCTATATTTGTTTAGTACCTTACTGCCAGTGTTGAAAGCTGATTCTGATGCTACGGTGGACACTGAAATAGCCAACACATCACGAGTCATACGTGAAAGTATATGATACTTTAAAGAGTTGTTTTTCCACCTCTTCAAAATATCAAAATCATCTTCTGATTTTGCAGAGCAGCTCAGTAGAATAGCTTGTAACATTATGATGAGTATGGATACCACAATGGAATTATCGGACTACATAGACTAACATGCTCTTAAGAATTCTCTTTTAGTAACGAAGAAATAGTCGAAAAACACTGTAAAATGGAGACGAGTAAAAAAAGTTTTTCATCACTTTCATGATCAAATAAACAAACACCTATGTTAAACAGTTGTCACCTGTGGAGAGAAAAGGATGAAGTAATATCTATTGAGAATAAAAGTTGTAAAAAGTTTAGGGATGTGTAGGGTTCGGTTTTGAAGTTTTTTTTTCTCGTTTAACTCAAATTGAAGGGAAGATAACCCTAAGTTGAATCAAACTGAAATTCGTTTATTCAATTTGATTTAAACTGAAATTGTATTCTTATTTGTAATGTATAGAGGAATTTATTGATGTTTGTATACTTAAATATTAAAATTATAATTTAAAATATGTATATTTATATTTTTACATATGTATATACCTACTTTTTAAATAATGTTAGCACATATCTAGTTTATTTGATTTACTCAGTTTGATTTAATTTCATAATTTTTTTAAATCAAACCGAAACTGTATAATAATTCGAAGTGAACTGAAACACTCTATTCAGTTTAATTTTACCATTTGAACCGTATTGTAGTCCTAACAATATCACTCCCATCAAGTGATGGAATGTGGATAGGCAATCTATCTACAACTCAAGGAAGTGATATCAGTAGTGTTGTTTTGATGTGATGGAGAATACCTAGGGTGTCAAAAAACCGGATCTGGGTCGGATCCTTTTTTATCCAAATCTGGATCTGGAACCAGCAGATCTGGATTCGACCCGGATCCGGAACTAGTCAACATTTCGGATCCGATTTGGATCAGGATTCGAAATTACATTTTCGGATCTGGATTCGAATCCTACTTATGATAGAAAATTCTAAAAATATATAATAAAAATTCTAAAAATATAACATAAAATCCTTTAAAATTTTAAAATTTCAGGTACAGTCAACACAATATTTTGGATCCAGATCCCACATGTAACTTAATTGCTTCTGTAAATATAATAATAAAAAAATCAAGTACAGTAAACACAACATTTCTGGATCCAGATCGTATCTGTACAATTAATCACACCCTTAAGTACAATATGTAGTCGCATATACGGCCACAAAATCCCACATGTGCAGCCACAAAATAATCTCATATGAGCGCAAAATAGCACATATACAAGAACATATTTAATACCATAGACATGTCATGTGGAAGCATAAAACACCACCATTGTAATATCCATCTACATTCGATAAGCGCAAAATATCATGTCAGGAGGGCCACAAGAGTTTTTATAAAACACCACCATGCAGCGTTACCTTGGAAAAGAGTAATAAATTTGTGAAACTTTCAGAGAACTGAGATTATATTTGTTGTAAAATGAGGTCAATTGTCTTCAAATGTTTTTTTTTTAAGTATTTTGTCTTCAAATATGATTTGGCACCTAGAAGCATCCACCAAAACTTGCACATCAAGATAAAATAGATATGTCGTTTTATCAAGTAGATAATAAATTTATAATTTTAAGAAATATCACTCAGAGTTTGATACACACCTAAAAAAATGGACAGTTAGCTTTGTCTCATCTTCTTTGTTTTTTCCTGTCGCAATCCTTCATGCCAACTGAAAGATAAGTTACCAATTGAATCATGAACAGAAATAGTAAAATGAGGGAAAAAGTTTCATTAAAACATGTGGTTTACTGGAATGGGCCAACAGCATTCCACCTCTCACTCACATCCTCGAATAAATTAGTCTATTGCCAAAGAGAAATTGCATAAGATTAGAAAAAGGAAAATCAATCAAAAAGGGAGGGTCTTTGTTGTCACATGCATTCGCTATTAGAAAGAGGATGTTTCTTACCAAAGTTGGGATTTACCTACACAGAAAGTTCAAGTAAAAGTAAATGTAAGACAAAGAAAGTTTTTACCATAAAAAAAAAGAAATAAATCTAGTTCAGAAATTAAAAAAAAATAGCTTATCTAGTGAGAAGCTGAAGAAAACACAAATGCATCATCATAAGGAACTTCAAGTATTTCATCATCATTCTCATCAATGATCTTACTACTTGTAAAGATAGATGAAAGAGCATCCTCCTCTGAAATATCGAATGAAGAAACATCATCCCGAAGCCAGTTTTCAGTGCATATCAAGACTTAGACAGTAGTAGCATCTAAGGAACTTCTATATTTGTTTAGTACCTTACTGCCAGTGCTGAAAGCTGATTCTGATGCTACGATGGACACTGGAATAGCCAACACATCACGAGTCATACGTGAAAGTATATGATACTTTAAAGAGTTGTTTTTTCACCACTTCAAAATATCAAAATAAGCTTCTGATTTTGCAGAGCAGCTCAGTAGAATAGCTTGTAACATAATGATGGGTATGGATACCACAAATGGAATTATCAGACTACATAGACTAACATGCTCTTAAGAATTCTCTTTTACAGACGAAGAAATAGTCGAAAAATACTGTAAAACAGAGACGAGTAAAAAAAAAAATTCATCACTTTCATGATCAAATAAACAAACACCTATGTCAAACAGTTGTCACCTATGGAGAGAAAAGGATGAAGTAATATCTATTGGGAATAAAAGTTGTAAAAAGTTTAGGGATGTGTAGGGTTCAGTTTTGAAGTTTTTTTTTCGTTTAACTCAAATTGAAGGGAAGATAACCCTAAGTCGAATCGACTGAAATTCGTTTATTCAATTTGATTTAAATTGAAATTTTATTCTTATTTGTAATGTATAGAGGAATTTATTGATGTTTGTATACTTAAATATTAAAATTATAATTTAAAATATGTATATTTATATTTTTACATATGTATATACCTACTTTTTAAATAATGTTAGCACATATCTAGTTTATTTGATTTACTCATTTTGATTTAATTTCACAATTTTTTTAAATCAAACCGAAACTGTATAATAATTCGAAGTGAACTGAAACACTCGATTCAGTTTAATTTTACCATTTGAACCGTATTGTAGTCCTAACAATATCACTCCCAGCAAGTGATGGAATGTGGATAGGTAGTCTGTCGACAACTCAAGGAAGTGATATCAGTAGTGCTGTTTTGATGTTGATGGAGGATACCATAAGTTTTCACACCTGCCGTTTGGACAAAGAAAAATAATTTAGTGACATCTTTTTGTAACACACTTAATTTAGAGTATATCCAATCATTAGATTGTAAAAAATGTTATGAAAAATATTAAATTTCACTGTTAATAGTTCCACTAGATTAAGAACATAAATTTATAGATACACCATTAATGATCCAACTAAATAAATTTTTTAGATCTATCTTTAAAATTTATGTCATGTGTATAGTGTCAAATATAAGTGTTACGAAACTATTTTATTGGTGGACTTTGTCTTGCTGTGATTTATGTGAGCATTAAGCCTCCTTGATTGATCAAACTAATGTGATGCTTTTCTTTGGGGAGGCGTTCGACGTGAGCTTGGAGGACTTGTCAGGAAGAAGGGGGGGGGGGGGGGGGGGGGAGGACGTGAGCTTGGAGGAGCTTTCGGGTTGTCTTCATCTGCTGATAGACAGAATCATAAGAGGTGGGACTTCGGTTACGTCGAACTTATCATGCTTTTTGAAGTTTCACCTACGAAGGCTGACTCTACGGCGGAGGGGGGGAGGGGATAGGGGTAAGTTTTTTTTATTTTAACTTCTCACTAATCTCTATGTAAAATATAAAAAATGAGAGGTTAAAATAAAAAAATTCACCTCCAACTACCTCCTACAGAGGCCAAGAAGATCCCCACTCGAGAAGGCTACTAACTGCATCTACCCATAAAATAGGAGTGATGAGATGATCAATGTATTCTCCTATAATTGATGTGCAGGGAGATGAAAGCTGCTCATAAAATAAGACATTTTCATGTCCTATTATTCATAAAATAATAGGCCACCATCACAACCGACATTAAAAAAATTGCTCACTCTGTAGTGGGTACAGCATCTCGAGGATGGCAATGAAGGGCATCTCCATTTGAGATTTATAACAAAGATTCCACCGTTCTCAAAAACAAAAATCCAGCTTGCATCTTATTTTACTTCATCTATCTATCTATCTATCATTTGCAACCCCAAAGGAAAACCCTGCATTCCTAAGCAGTAGTGGTCTTCTCGTCACCGAGCATGAGCCAGGAGACAACGGCCACAAACAGCAGGAACAGGGGCAGGAGGTAGTCTGATATGGCGTAGGAAGGCTTCTGGGGCACTGCCTTGGTGCTGCCGCTGCCGCTGGAAGCCTTCCTTGGGATCGGAGCCTTGCTGGGATCGTAGCCTTCCAGCTCTCCAATCAAGTAGTTGGTCATCCTCTTCCTCGCCGGGAGCTGTGACCCACGTCCTCGAATGACCCAGATGCATCTCCAGTACCTGATGTTGCATTCCATGATAAATTTTTAGAAACAAAGGTTGAATCAGTTTGATGTATGGAGACTGAGAGACTTTAGCATTTGATGAGGTGCCAAGATCTCTGCTTTTGCTACTAGGGTGGGCTTGCCATCCACATGGGCAACTGACGACTTTGTTGTTGCCAGGTCGTAGGGGACAAGCAAGGCTTAGATTTCTGTGCAGAAATCTTTAGATGCCCAAGTGCCCAAATTGAAGCTTGAGCCCTTGAGTAGAATCGGAGAAGTATTCCCCACCCCCACCCCCAAAAAAAAAAAAAATCTCCTTTGAGAAATTAGAAGGGCCTTTCAACGTGAAAGATCAGACAACTGCGTTCTTGGTTTTTCTTAGGGAGAGGGAGATAGAGAGAATTAAGCAGCGAGCAACTCCTGTACCTGATGCGTGTAAGAGAACCTCCTCTCCTCCGGGATGGTCATCCAGGAACTTGGTGACGTCATAAACCTGTTTCCAGAAGCAGAGGATCTTCGTTACCACCGTGTAGAAGCGAATTAAATTGGATCAACTAGATATATGATCTACAAACGAGACCGCAGTAAGCGATCAGCAATAATCGCAAAGATGCCCCAGATTAATGACTCACTTCTCCATCTCCAGGTATTCAGAAACATGGAGAGAAGGTGTGTAAAGACACACAGCAACAGACCCATATAAAGAGAAGTGGGGAGATATAGATTGAGAGAGAGAGAGAGAGGAGTACCTTGCCATGAATGACCAGCCAGCAGCTCTTCTTAGAGTTGTGGAGGCGGATCTCTGTAGCAGGGATCTTCTTGAGCCCGTCCATGAGTGAGGAGGAGAGCTGGAAGGATCACGAAAAGAGAAATGGGTTTTATTACAAGAAAATCGCGGCAAGCTGGTGAGAGAAGAGGCACTCGGCGAGGCTTCTACAGCACACAGATAGATGATCGGTATCCGATCCCCTCCGTCTCTTTAAATAGCTAGCTAGTCCTTCCAGCCACCTCTCCCTGTCTTCTGCTGCTGCTTCGATGTCTGTGATGCGGAATAGACCACCCCAAGAAATGTCGGAAGGCGGGGGGGCCTCCAAAGTTGACCACTGACCGTTCCCCAGGCCACGGCGAGGCACACGAGGGGTGGCGGCTCGCCTTGGTAGTTGAGATCTTGACTAGTCGCGTCCACCCGACTACTCAACGGGCCGGTCTCTATTAACGAAGGAACAAATAAGCAGGGGGGAAGGTGATTGCCCTCTTGGCCGACGCCGGGGGAGAGCAAACGCCTCGCTTGCCTCCCTTGACCACCGGCGTTGTGGGCACTTGGACGGCGAGTATAGTGGAAATTTTTAAAAAGAGTTTTTTTCGTATATATTCCTCTTAAAAAATTACTATCGTGATAATCTTTCTTAAATTTATATTTATACATCTATGCCTCTTATGAATACAAAATAATTTCAAACCCTACCCTAATCTTTCCTGGCAAAAAAAAAAAAAAAAATATGCTTCAAATATTCTCTCATGTCATTTTTGGTATGGGCATATATACAAAAGTGAGAAATATTTTCTTGCATCCGTCATGTCAAGTTTATGGTAGGGTTTCTGAAAACAGAATATACTCCTAAAAGGAGTATACTTGCAAGTGTATATTTATGAAGAATTTTTACGTAATTGATCTTCTAAAAAAGATATATATGAAAAAAAAATCCTAACTAAATTATCTAAACAATGGAAGCCGTGCACCGGAGTCCATCTCACTATTAAGCCATTTGAAAAAGTGTCCATACATATGAAGATGTATCTATCTGAATACTAAAAAAGTGTGTATGCACATTTATGTTTAGAACTTTCTTACTTGATCAATCGCCTTATATTGAGTTGTTATGATGAGGTGTAAGTAGTTAGCCAAGTGTAAACTTGTACATGAAAGAATGACACGTGAATTATGGCGTGGACCTACCATTATGGACATTCAAATTGCATCACTCCAGGGTAGTCTTTAAATAACACCGGCGTGCATCTAATTAATGTTCCTACATCAGGCTACATGTTCACCTTAACAACGCATTCTTTAGTGTTCCCATGTTGAAACATCTACCCGTCTGAGATGTAATTATCTTGTGTCCTCTGGAGGAGGGCATTTTTATCTCGATAAAATTATAAATTAAACGTCCAAAAAATAATGTGTATAACTATAATATAATTGGACAACCTTCAAAAATTACATACACACATGTATATGTATACTTGTTTGGAAATCTAATCAACCTCAACAAGTTATAAAAGAGTAGCACGCACGCAGGACAGAAGACGACCTGTTCAGATATCAAGTAGCTTCCGACTTCATCCAGCTTTCCGATCTTCCTCTCGTAATGTCCCCGTTGGATGCCTAACTTATAAATTCAAATTTACATTCCAGATAGCACAAGTAAAATCCAAGTGAAAGAAAGAAAGAAAGTGGAGTTTGGTTTCAGTTTCTGCCTTCGCCAAAAATAGTGATAAAATATATGATAAATCTAGCAGAGTAGGACGTTGTTCCTTTCACAAGATCAGCCGTTCAAGGATGTCCAGTTTCAAGGAAATTACATTAACACATACGGACAAGTTTAAACTGAAAAAATGAACCTGACAATGAAATACGACAGAAGAATACTAGTTTTCCAGATACCTACATTAATTTTTTACAATGTTATACAATGGATAATTATTACAACACAATCTCAAAAGTATTACAAGCCTGGCATCTTATATACAATGCAGTTAAATTGAACCCCGTCTCCATGAAAAATGAAGGTGTTGCTTTGCATCCTTTATCAAGATGTTCCTCATGGACTTCACCCAGCCGACCTCGCAAGAATTCCAAGTTCATCTGAATTTATAAACATGAGAAAAGACGGAGATGAGCCTTTCATACCTGCTCGTAAGTTAAACCCGTCTCCCACCCAAGTTCGTACCTTCTATTTCGTAGGCAACTGAGCCTACAATCTATTCTTATTTTTGTACTCAAGGAGTGGCCAAGTGGTTAGCCCTCCATGTACACTAGGTTGTGAGGTCTGAGGTTCAAATCCCACCAATGGGAGCAGGATTATAAGGAATTTCTTAAAGATAATGTAATAGGCTAGTTTCCAACCAAAAAATTTGTTATTTATTCTTAGTAATAGATGTGCTGGCTAAGTGCTTAGAAGTTGAAAGAAAAAGAGGAACTGAAAAAATAGTTGACCGGTATTGGCACCTTGTCGTTTCCAAGGTCGAGCTGAAGGTTGCATATAGTGCAATAAATTAGATGATGATCATTCTCTCGTACCTCTCCTTGCTTGCAGATTGGGCACCATATGCTCCCTTTCTCTTCAGCCTTTAACCAAATTCCAACACTAAAGCAATCAATCTCATAAATAAGTTCTGCCAAAACAAAGGCATAAGCAGCAAGCTGCCAGCATAAGCAGCAAGCTGACAACTCAAAAGTAGATATGTAGCATACATGAAACAGAAATTTCTAACCGAACAGTGGGCAGTATACCACCATGCATTGGGTTATGTACAGAACAACGTTAAGAGTTGATGGTGTTTCCACGCAAAACTCTCAAGTGAAGATTAGTATGACACGAGGACAAGATCAAATTCACAGAACAGGTTAAAGCAAGATTTGGTTGGAGATCACAGAATATGCATACAGTGAGTGGCAAGATTCACAGGCAGGCAATCAGGAAATGCTAGGGTTCCACTGTTCCAGGAGTGCAATAACAGATGATTTAGTTGATCCAAAAGAAAAGAAGCAGCAAACCTCAACAATCTTTCTAGCTGCCTGCTTGATATTTCACATACACCAAAACTTTGCTTTCATTGTCCCATCAGCTTGTACAAAGATGTAGATAAAAAGTTTGCCCAGGACAATCAATATACTATCACAATGTTGATGACATGAGATTTCTCTTGCACTCTCAAACAGGTAGAGCCCAGCAAGTGGAAGCAGCAAGCTTATTGATGCCCGCTTTGTGAATAAGTAAGTTATACCGGCAGATAGGTTACCAGAAAAAAACAAATATGGGATCTTTAAATATATAACAGTAATCTAGTCAACCAATTGAGAACCAGTTTTAGGAACCAGAAATGTCATTGCCCATTCCAATTGAGTTCAGCTGTCTTTGATCCATTTTGGCCCATTTTAAACCCTTTGGTCCCACATACATCTCTATAAAAATGTCAATAGAATGCTCCAAAGCAGTGATCACTCAAATTTGAAAGAGAATGCGATAATGCAAAGTATATCCTCAAAGGTTCACATCACTCAATGGGCTAGATCAAAATATAGTGTGTTGATATATCATATATGATAAATTTGTTCATGGAAGGGGTTTGGAATGCCATGAACTAAATTCGTGCACATACCTGTCCATCATTTAGTTGCATATGTTCAAATACTGCTCGGGCAAGGTACTCATCTTCTTCTTCATACAATTCCAGTTCTGCACATGTTTAGCCCAATCATGGTGTCCACAATAATACACCGTCAAGATTACCAGAAAATTAGAAGGCACTATGCTGTAAAAGAAATCATTTATATTAACATTTCAACAAATAGAAACATAAAGTTGCTGTGTTTTGAATATGAAAGAAGAAATTATGTCCATGTTAAAAAAAATCAAATCTGAAGTTGCACATATTATCATATTCCATCGTCTATTTGGAAATATTCCATCTCAGACAATCTCCTTGAAGGATTAACATAAATTGTTTAGTTGCATATTCAATAAGGACTATAATATCTAATCTGTAAGAAAAATATTTTTTAAGATATCCTGAATTTGCAAGAACTTACATAACAATCAAACATCAAATCTTACCATTTCTTTACAGAATAATACATGATTATTATAAATACCTGGTGTTATTTTATATATAAAGGGCCTATATTGGTTGCATATCAAGGGAACGGCACCCACATAGACTCATGGACAGGAAAAAAAAAGCATAGAAGCATGTAAAGAGACAAGTGAGATCCAGACATGGATCAACTGTAAGCTTACTCCTATTCTTCTTTTCCGTTTTACACAATGTCAGCAGAGAACATGATAATAACTAGTTCACTAAGATATTTATATGGCATGAAAACTATAACCATTCGTTGGCAAGGCCTTGAAATGAGTTCAAAAAATTCTATCTAGAATGTTTGCACATCTCTAATACATTACCTCTCATGCAATCTTGATGAAAGAGAACTAGGACATGCTGACAGTCTCTCACAACAAATGGAGGACTTTCGGCAAATATTCTTCTGAAACATGAAATAATCATACAACAAGATAGAAGATGAAAAGGAAAAAAGGTAAGTGGTGTGAAAATTACTGAAGCCACTTTTGTTTTCTAGATGCTAATAGACAAAGCAGAAGTCTTCTTTTTTGGTGGAAAAGTGGATAGTACCACAAGTATATTAATAAAAAGAGAAAAGGATGTACAAATATAGGCCCAAAAAGGAGAAACCTCAAGAAACAGCCCAGACCGCTTATACAACAGAAGCCACACCAAGATGGAGTAGCAATCTCTAATCCCCCAACGAAGCAAGGTTTGAATTACAAACAATTGACGCCCACTCCTTAAATTTACTACAAATACCATCAAAAAGAGCCTCTTTATCTCGAGCAACTCTCGAAACAATCCGGTTGTTCTTCTCCCTCCCCCCCCCCCCCCCACAGAAAAAAAAAAAAAAAGCAAAATCATCCAAGAGTAACATGAAGAATGAGCCACCAGACAATTCTGTTGCCTTTGGTGCGCCAATGATTGTCCCATCGCTCGATCAACAGTCAGGCCTTGACATGATGGCTGATGGTACAATGGGTCCTCATAGCCATCTCCCTCCAAACTCCTCAAAAGTAGGAATAGTCAACAAAATATGATCGAGAGTCTGTCCTCCTCCCCACATAAGGCACAAGTGATCTGAATCTCTGGCAATAAACTATGTAGATTAACCTGCACGGGTAGTCTCCCAATGAAGATCCTCCAAACCAGAACTTTTCCCTTCAAAAGGCTTCTAGCTTCCAAACCTGATCATGTAGGCCATGTCATAACCCCTTGTTGAACCCAAAAAAAAATTCCCTCATGAATTGTATTACTTTAGAAACACTTGTTTTAGATATTTAGAACAAGTGTATGGGGAGGAAAATATTTGTCCGGAGTGTCGGATAAAAATAACCCTCAAATCTATTTATTCAGAATTTTCAGGAATCAGATTCTCCCTGATCTGCCACGATTCGCCCGAATCGGACCGATTCAATCCGATTCGGCAAACCGTAGTCCCAACTAAGAGATAGGGAAATTGCCGATCCTACAACCCAACAAGGAGGTCGCCCTCCACATAATTCTATCCTCAAGATTCACTCCCACAAGGATGCTCTTGTTATAATTAACTTTCAGCCCTGTGACCTCCTTCAACAATTCCAACAAGAACCTCACCATAAGAGGCATGCAATCCCCCACAGCCAAGAACAAAATTGTCTCATCACATACTATAGTGTGAGACAGAGAAGTCCCCCTCTAGCACCCTGTATACCTGAGATGAGGGCCGTTGCCTCCGCTTGCATCCATACCCTACTAACTACACTAGCAACCAGGACAAAAGGAGGGGGAAAGAGGGTCACCCTACCTCAGACCCCTACCACCGAGGAACCACGCAGAAGTCTAATAGACGAGAAAACTTGCAATCACACTGGTGTGCAAGTGCATTGCTTTAAAATGCTATCCGCAAAGAGGAATAAGAATCAATTTGGTATAAATTTCCTGCTAAATCTAAGAACGAAACAAGCATGTACAAATTTCTCCATTCAAAAACAGAATGTCGTCTATGCTCTGAACATTGCATCCAAGAAAGTGACAAAAATAATATCTGCTCTAAGTTTTATGTTACCTTTTCTTATCGATTCCTCTCTGAGATCTTCATACAGACATCTTTCCATTTCTATTAGAAGCTCTTCATAATGGCTCTCAGCTGATGAATAGTCCACTTGATGACTGTCATATTCCCATAACAGATCATCACAGCCGGACTGGAGATTCCAGTTTGATCATTCAGACTTGAGTGTTTAATTCTCATCATTCATCAGCAACTATCCCTCTGAAAGCAGATTCCACTGCCTCCTATAAATGAAGAAAGAAATATACAGGAATCAACTAAAATAATATTCACACAATGAGAAACAGCTTCAAGAAATAGACATACAGGATATATAGAATACCAACCAAAATGCTTTTGTGTGGTTTAGCTCACTTTAAAAGGCTTATTTGGCATGATATCTCATGGCAAATGTACAGCCGTTCCCCCAAAAAATCTCAACAATATAAGCAATTGCCTATTATCTAAAAAACTTAAAACAACTATGATGCGGAACGTAGGGGAGAGAAGGAGAGAGGAGGGAGAGAGTTTGGAGTACGCTGGAGTCAAGAGGGAGAAGAAGAAGAGAAGAGAAATGGCGGGGTTCTCAAGAAGGCTTTTCTTTAATTCTGCTCAATCAATACCTCCTCAAGGGGTTTACAAGGGTTTTTATAAGCATTAAACCCTAAAGACGCCAAATGACTTAACGATGACCAAAATAACCTTGGGACCTAAATTAGGCTAAAATCGCAACAATAAATAACAGAAAAAAAAATGGCAAAGCCCATATTGGGCCCCTAACGGGCCAACACTCGCAAAAAAATGACTGCTCAAATAAATAGAAAATACATCCACATAGTGAACATCAATCCTCAAGCCAAATGGATGCCGATGTCGAATCTGGGTGTCTCCTCCTACGATAAGCGTACGCTGGGTCGAACCGAACACGAGCTCGGGTGTCCTCACCAATCCTCCCTGCCCGGGAGGAACTCGACCTCATCGAGTAAGGGTCCAGGGCGCTCTGACGTCGCTCCAAGAGATCAGGATCGAACCGCTGCAACATCTCGCGTGTGATCCACATGTCCTCAGAGGGTGGCTTGTCTTTCCAACGAACCAGGTAGCGCTGATAGTCGCCGCTCTGGGATGTAATGTGCTCATCCAGTATTTTGGTCAATTTGCTCACGCCGTGTTGCGTTGACAACTCTTGGTGGACACTCGGGAGGTGGCTCGCTCACAATGGCAGAAGTAGGCTCAAAAGGCTCACTGGGAATCACTGTTGGTTCTCAATAAGCAACCAGATCGGAGACATAAAATGTGGAACTAATGCCATAATCATCTAGAAGTTCAATCACATAGGCGTTGGACCCAACACGTTTGAGCACTTTAAACAGCCCAGCTCCCCGAGCTTGTAGCTTTTTGATGACTCCCGAAGGGAACCGCTCGGGTCTAACCCGCACCATGACATAATCACCGTCCTGAAACTCATGGAAGCGACGATGTAAATTTGCTGCATTCTTATATTTTTCATTATTCAGTTCAATTTGCCGACGGATGTGCTCGTGCAGACTCCAAATGTGCTCGGCTAGGGACTCAGCTGACTCAGAAACTCGGGTGTGTGGGGGCAGGGGAACAAAATCTATGGGTTGCCTAGGTCTATAGCCCAAGACTACTTCAAAGTGACTCATACCTGTAGACCTATTGACCGTGTTATTGTAAATTTGTACGCAAATTCTGCCAGCGGTAAGATCAGATCCCAGTTTCGCGCACGGTCTCCCACAAGACAGTGCAACAAATCCCCCAAACTCCTATTAACAATCTCTGTCTGACCATCGGTTGGGGATGATAAGCCGTTGAAAACTTGAGTTTGGTCCCCAAAAGATGCCAGAGTCTTCCAAAAGTAGCTCACAAAACGGACATCCCTGTCCAAGACAATAGTCTTAGGAAGGCCATGTAGACGGACGACCTCACTCAGGAAGAGACGGGCAATTTTAGACGCATCAGAAGTTTTGGCACAGGCAACAAAGTGGGCCATCTTAGAGAATCTATCCACAACAACCATGATAGAATCATGCCTCCGAGCCGTACGTGACAACCCAAGGACAAAATCCATGCTCAAATCCTGCCATGGACGGTCGAGGACTGGTAGAGGAGTGTACAACCCAGTATTTTGCTTGCGCTGCTTAGCTGTGGCACAGATGCAGCACTGGGCCACAATGCGGGCAACATCTCGTTTGAGACTGGGCTAGAAGAAGCGATACTCTACCAATTCGATGGTTTTGTTTCGGCCGAAGTGACCAGCTAGACCCCCCCCCCCCCCCCCCGCATGTACTTCCCATACCAAGAAATCACAGACAGATGTTCGGGGAATACAAAATATGTCACCCCGAAAAATGAATCCATCATGAAGGACATAATCCTCATACTCTCGTGAGGGGCCAGACCGAAGGCTAGAATAAATAGGGCCAAAATCTGGGCACTCCACATAGCTCTCCTGGAGTTTCTCGAACCAATGACTTCGGTGTGGACAATAGAGAGCAGATTCGACCGCCGACTTAGTGCATCGGCCACTCGATTCTCCACGCCGACTTTATGCTTAAGGACAAAAGTATAGGCCTGGAGATATTCGATCCATCGACTATGACGAGAATTGAGCTTCTTCTGGGCTTGGAGAAACCGGAGGACTTCGTGATCTGAGTACAACACAAATTCATGCGGTAACAAATAATGGCGCCAATACCTCAAAGCTTGGACTACCGCATAAAACTCTCTATCATAGGTGGAGTACCTCAGTTTTACATCATTCAACTTCTCACTGAAGAAGGCTATAGGGTGACCCTCCTGACTCAACACACCCCCTATGCCAACTCTGGATGCATCACAAGAAACTTCGAACACCTTTGAGAAATCAGGGAATCGTAGCACAAGTGCTTGGGTCATTCGCCCCTTGAGTTCCTGAAAAGCTATCTTTACTGCCTTAGTCCAAATAAAATTGCCCTTCCGAAGGCAATCAGTAATGGGAGCGGTGACCGTGCTGAACCCTCGAATGAATCGACAGTAGAAAGTGGCTAGGCCATGAAAGCTTCGCGCATCGTGAAGAGTCCGAGGTTCTGGCCATTCTATTATCGCCTTAATCTTCTCCGGATCAGCAGAAACTCCTTCACTGGATACAATAAACCCTAAGAAGGTCACTTGATTGGTCACAAAAGCACATTTCTTGAGGTTACCATATAGACTCTTACGACGAAGGGTAAGGCAAACTTGACGTAAATGCTCCAAATGTTCTGCCCGAGTGCAACTGTAGATGAGGATGTCATCGAAATAGACGACAAGAAATTTTCCGATAAAAGGCTGTAGAGTCTCGGTCATAAGCCGCATGACGGTACTAGGGGCGTTGGATAACCCAAAGGGCATAACCAACCATTCGTAGAGCCCATCCCTGGTCTTGAAAGCAGTCTTCCATTCATCACCGAGTCGAACTTGACCTGATGATAGCCATTCTTTAGATCAATCTTAGAAAATACTGTGGCCCCCGCCATCATGTCTAACATGTCATCCAAACAGGGAATAAGAAAACGATACTTAACGGTAATGCGGTTGATGGCGCAGCTGTCTACACACATCCGCCAGGTGCCATCCTTTTTTGGAGCAAGAAGCGCGAGTACTGCACAAGGGTTAGTGCTGACCCGAATGTAACCGCGCCTTAAAAGGGCTTCAACCTGCCTCTGAAGTTCAGCAAGCTCCGTCGGACTTAGGCGATAATGAGGCAAGTTGGGGAGAGAGGAACCTGGAATGAAATCAATGGCGTGTTGAATGCCACGCATTGGAGGTAAACCATCTGGTAAGTCCTCGGGAAACACATCCGCAAATTCTTGGAGTAGAATGGTTACTTCCGCGGATTGCTCATCAGTTGCCTCGTCATCCGACTGAATGATGTTAATACGCAACAGCAGGGCAAATACATCGTCAATTTCCTGAACCTCTTCCTCAAATTCCCTAGCAGTGATGAGTTGTAAGGTAGTGACAGTAGAGGTTTGCACTTTCTGGGTATGCGAAACAGGCGCCTTACTAGGTTGTGGTGCGGAAAGATGAGTGGGTGTGCTAGATGGAGGGGTAGTAGGGTTGGCCTGATTGTTGGGAGATGGGGAAACTCGAGATGGCGAACCTTGCGGCTGAGTTGGATGAATGGTGATACGCTGTCCGCCATGCTCGAAAACACGTGTTGGAGCGACCATAGAGAGTGGCATCAACATCATAAATCCATGGTCGGCCCAGAATGACGCTTCCAACCTCCATGGGTAAGACATTGCACCAGATTTGAGCCTCATAAGAATGGAGATGGATCGGGACGAGGCATCTCAGATGAATGGGGATAGAAGTAGTGTCCACCCAAGACACCTGATAGGGGTGGGGATGGTCCACGGTCGCAAGGCCCAGACAGGTGACTGTGCTGGTGGAGATCGCATTAATACAACTCCTGCTATCAACGATGACTCGGCAAACCTTGCCACCTAAACGACAATAGGTCTGAAAAATGGTCGTGCGGCGCCAATCATCACTCTCCTTTGGTCGAGCGAAAATGCACCGAACCACCCCAAGCCGTTCTCCTTCAGGTGCTTCTACAAAATTTACGGCCTAGCTGGTGCCAATAGCTTCTTCTTCTTCCAGAAAATATTCATCCGCCAATTCGGCCCCAGCCTCATAACTTACATCCACGAGAGGGGTGGTGAAGAGTCCACTGGATAACTGCTCTCCATAGCTAGGGCTTTGTGGGACAAGAGCTAGAAATGTGCCCTATCCTTTGGCAACGAAAACATCGGATGCGAGAGCTACCTTCCTGAGGAGCAGCTTCCTTTATCGGCGCCTTCCCTTTGTCCTCTCGAGTGACAGGTGGAGGTCCAAGAAAGGAACGAACGGGAGGAGGTGGCAGAGCAGGTGCAACCTCCCTCTGGCGTTGCCCTTCAGGAACTCGGAAGGGGGGTACTCTCTGAGAAGAAGCTGGGGCAACACGTTGATCAGTATGACGCTGGAAAGTGGGTCTAACTCGAGGGGGGGAATCCCTCTCAAGCTCAAACTGCTCCATCTCTCGCACCACCTGATAGGCAATGTCAAGGTCGGTCACATGTTGGCGGAATAATTCCTACTGATAAACTTGGCGAAGTCCCTTCCGAAATCGAGAAAGGGTTAGTGCACCCTCCTCGCAGACTCCACACCTCAACAAGAGATCATCAAATTCATCTATATATTCTGACATTGCCCGAGATCCTTGGGAGACATTCTGCCACCTATCAATCAATCGATGCCTATACGTCGTAGGGACGTACTTCTCTCGGAGCCTAGCTTTCATTTCATTCCAAGTGTCAATGGGCTCCTCATATCTTTGAGCAAGGCGATCCTCTATATTGGTCCAAAAGTTAGGCCCGACCCCTCAACAAGGTCTTGGCGAAGAAGGTTCGCCGAGGATCAGACATATCCATCTGCTCAAAGTAACGGTTCATCTGCGCTTCCCAATCAAGATAATTTTGCGGTTCCAAAGACCCGTCAAAACTAGGAGCCTCAATGCGGGCATTTCGAATATCTTGATCTCGTTCAAGATATGCCCACCGCTCATCCTCAAAGCCTGGATCAGGTCTATGACCATATCTCCTGTGTCACGGGGCTACAGGAACTCGAGGGGTCTCGCCCACCTCCTCATCAAACGACTCACGGTCATAGTCCCCTAAGTGGTCCCGACGATCCTCAGCATAAACGGCTCTAGGAAGGGGGGCCCCGAGGGAGTGGGGGCGCTGCGATTGTGGCCGTTCCACAAATTGTTCACGCCTCGACTCACGGACAACCCCTTCGAGCACCGCAATACGACCAACTATTCCCTGAACCGTGCGACCAGACTCGGTGACCCTCTCCTCTAAGCCTGCCAGACCCTCTCCTAAACGATGGTCCATCCTACAAATGTCCTCCCTGAGTTGGTACACTAACTCGGTCAAGGCCAGGACCTCAGGATTTTCAGTACGCGAACCTGGAACTGGTGGATGTGATCCCGACATGGCTGGATGTGAACCTGACATAGGAGAGGTAACGTGATACACTGCACCGCTACGTGTGGGCATGGAACAAGGACTTACCCCAAATAACTAGACAGAAATTAAACATGAGAATTTGACACACTAAGAGCCCCCTTTTTTCTGTGTTTGATTTGTTTTGTTTTTTTTTGTGTCTAAATACTGATTTGACTAATTTCTGATTTTTTTTTGCAGCAAATTACATCACAAGATGAACTTCAGGAAGATGTTTACGACTAATGCATGCAAGCTACACCATCGGAAAACCGTTCGTTGAGCAGTACAAAATGCCAAGTCAAACACTAGTGCGAACTTCTCCGATGTATATGAAATTAATTCCACATGCAATGTCTCTACTAGTGCTGCGAGATGGGAACTCACTACTCACAAATCAACAGTGATAAAATATTTAACTAGCTAGGAAACCTATCTCACACGCGGCGGCAAATTTAACCAAATACTAGAAAAGCAAGTGAGAGAGAGACGTGCGACTAAGCGCTAACCGGCTCGCCGTCAAGCGAGGTACCGACCGATGGACACGGGCGTCGGGATCACAAAGCCGAAGTTGGGCGCTCGCTACTGCTGGACTGGGGCGTGCTATTCCGGTCCGATCTGATCGTCAGCACAGCAAACACACGTTGTACGGACTCCACGTTCCGCGCAGTGGGAGGTGAGACGATAGGTCGCCTCGGGTGCTGGAGTGGGGGCGTGCGTGGACGGTGTGGCTGACTAAACTCGTGAGGGAATGTCGGAAGGTAGATGTTCACAGGATGCTCGTCGTCGACGTTGATGACGCCGTGTAGGTTCATTCGGACAAGACGAAACCGCCAAGCCCGGTAACGCGCCAGACAGAGATTTGGATTGGCGTTGCACTATTCTCCTTTGTTTACTGCGTGTGAATGGTACAACGAGCGGCTCTGCTCTCCTGGTGACGAGGGGATCGGCGTTTGGTAGCTCCGGAAGCGAGCTTGTGCATGCGCGGGAGACTTGCAGCGTCGGGCGCACCCCTGTGTGCGTGGCTCCCACCGCTGCGTGCGCCCGACGTGGCGCTGGTGGATGTTGCGCGGGGTGGGAACGCGTCCTAGGGAAGGGCGGGCCGTTCGGCGAGGGCGTTGAGAGGAGATCACGCGAGCGCTGCGGCGTTCCGGGGATCCTCGCGCGACGACGTTGGAACCCTCGCGCGAGGGTGCGGACACGTCCGGTTCGGCGAGGCGGGGTGTCCGCGCGAGCACCGCAACGCGGCGGGTTAGCGCGTGTGGGGGTCTTCGCGCGAAGACGTCGAGAAGGTGGGTTCGCTGCGCACAGGCCACGTTATTCGCAGCTTTGCGCAAAAAGGCACAGGCAATGACGTTCACGTGAAGAAGGCGGGACACGAGCACATGGGATCTTCGGCTCTGATACCACTTGATGCGGAACGTAGGGGAGAGAAGGAGAGAGGAGGGAGAGAGTTTGGAGTACGTTGGAGTCAAGAGGGAGAAGAAGAAGAGAAGAGAAACGGCGGGGTTCTCAAGAAGGCTTTTCTTTAATTCTGCTCAATCAATACCTCTTCAAGGGGTTTACAAGGGTTTTTATAAGCATTAAACCCTAAAGACTCCAAATGACTTAATGATGACTAAAATAACCTTGGGACCTAAATTAGGCTAAAATCGCAACAATAAATAACAGAAAAAATGGCAAAGCCCATGTTGGGCCCCCAACGGGCCAACACACACAAAAAAAAGACTGCTCAAATAAATAGAAAATACATCCACATAGTGAACATCAATCCTCAAGCCAAATGGATGCCGATGTCGAATCTAGATGTCTCCTCCGACGATAAGTGTACGTTGGGTCGAACCGAACACGAGCTCGAGTGTCCTCACCAAACTGACAGCAGTGGGGCTGCTAAAGAACATAGAAATGTATGATCAAGAATCTGACAGTCTTCTCAACTCTTATAGGTAAGTTCACGAAATTTGAAGTCAAAAGGTTTGGAGTTGAAGGAGAACCTGGACACCTTGATAGGTGAAGATAACATCTGACAGAATATTCCTAATGTTTTTACCACCAAACTCATGTTCTTCCAGAACAGCTCTTTCCAGACCTTTTGTTCACATCATTGTGTCAACATTTAAGTTTGGTCCAAGAATTCTCCAGATGTCTCAAAAAACCATATGATCTATCTAGCAACTGTATATACCACTAATGATGCTATCACATAGTTTCTGATATTGGATCTAACATAATGTGCTTTAGAAATCAACAACTGAGTACATGGAAGAAATGGGGAGGAAAAATTGATTATCATCACAGAGCGATGATATATAACATAATGAACCTAGGGCTGTGTTTGAGAACTCCAGAGAAGTTCTTCTAAATGACATCTCCTCCCAAATCAAGTCTTCCAACAAAGATGACAACTGTTTGGCAACCTTTTTAGCTTCTCCTCCCTGGACTGGAGAAGAAGAAAATATACTTGGCACTGAAGGAGAAAAGGTGGTGGAGTACAATCCACACTTCTGTTTTAACCTCCTGATTTGTGAGAACAGCATCCATATTGTTTTAAATAATGCATAGGTCTTTTTTTCTTGCCTGGACAATTTTTTGATAATTTGCTAGTATTTGTACCATTTTCATAAGTTCATATGTTGCAATATTTTTATACACTGTCCATCTCCTAGACAGGTGGTGGTGAAATGATTATGGATGTTTTTCAAGAATATTCAACCTTTGCTGAACCTCCATCCATGTCAGCCAAATTTCTCTCCTACTTTAGATTGATAGTCATCTGTTTGAATAGCTTTATCCAGACTTTTTGACCCTGAGGGTGGACTAGCAGGTTGGCTCTCTTCGCCTACCATGACTCCACTCAAGAGTCCGTCAACGTCCCTAAAGTGCAGAATGAGTCTCATCCTTGGTTTCTCCTTCCGCTCCTATTTTCCGCTTTGTGCAGACAACGTACGTGCCACAACACTGTACATATAATTTTTGTATTTTTATATAGAATGTCGGGGGGTTATTCCAACAATTATCTATTCGTACAGTTAAATTGTTTAAGGCAAACTATGAATAACTAAGATGAGGACACTACTGACAAACTTTATGGAGAAGTACTTTCAAAAATTGTGTCTATATTATTATTCCAAACTCCTTCGGCTTCTAAAGTGAGAAGCACTTCTATTTAAAATCCCTTTATGGAGGTACTTTTATGCCAAGTACTTCTTAAAAGGTTCCCAAACATCTGCCATTGCAGAATGTTCGCGAAGAAAATTAGTGGCCCCTGTCTGCAGCACGAATTCGTGCACGCCGGATCTCTCTAAAATAGGATTCTATTACGTAGACGATAGCCCCGGCTTCACCAGTGCGTGTGGGGCACATATGGGTATTGCATATGAAGTTCCGCTTGAAATGTGTCTCATAAAAGATTAGATGAGCATATGAACTGGAAATAACCGAAACGTAAGCGGAAAGAAGGGTATTTAAAAACTTAAAACACAAAGGTAACCTTTTGATCTGGTGCTTGCCGTCCGGATAATCTAAGTCTCCAAAGTAAATTCGCCCTATCTTGCTGGACTCTTTTCAGACAGTTCTGCCGGAGCTGTGTACACGTTTGAAAGAAATGATTCAACCACAATCAGTAACACATACAGCAAAGCAAACGCGGGGGAAAACGACGAGAAGTCGGACGCATATAATCACCAAGGGCGATGAATGCCGAGGCCAACACAACAATCGGATTGCTTAAAATACCTTCTCCTTCCAAGCGGGATGGCGATGGGCTTTCAGAATAGGCCTCGCTTGGCGACTGCCATCCATCGTCGTTCCCGAACCTTCCACGTCTCCAACGAAGTACGTACTCAGGTAAGTAAGACGAAGAATCCTGGTTTGCGAACTAGGTTACCTTCACATGCCGCCCATCAATACTTGCGGGATTTTCCGGCAAATAAACGAGAGGAGGTGCCGAAAGGGGATCCAAATTAAGCAAATAAGGGATCGAAGGAGCGCGCGATCGATGGATGGATCAGGCAGGTGTAGAGAATTCTGGAGGAAATACCTGCAATACTACACAAATCCTCGATGGAGTGGAGGAGCACGAGTGTTAGCGCCTTAGCGGAGGCCGCTGGGATTTGAGCGGCGCGCGCGGGTTTGGAGAAGACTGGAGTTTGCTACTCCCCTCTTTCTTCCCGCGTTTCTCCGCAAGCGGCAGGGCCGTAAAAGGGAGTAGGTCCCCAACATAAAACATACGGTTTTTTTCATTGTTAAATGATTATTTATAAATATATTATAAGATAAACTAATTAAAAGTATCCGATTAAAAATATAAAAATATCTTTAATTTATTTAAAATTATATAAATATAATATTCGTAAGAGATCATAATATTCACATTTTTTTATCATTGAATGACCTAAACACCCTATTTAACCCTCTTGAGTCTTCACACTTGCCCGTCTTCTCCAACAAGAAGTATGCTTAGTTATCCGGACACGTGGTTCCACGTCGGACACTTCCACGTCGATTCACGATGATGCAAGTGTCGTCCTCCTCTCCAATCTAGCTCCAGCAAACACCACTTTGCTTCTCTTTCTTTTGTTATTTCCTCTTCTCTATAAATAATCTAACAATTTTCTTGTTATTATTCGCACAATTTCGAGAGGAAGCGAGGGGTGGCACATGGCATACAATTCCCCCCCCCCTCCCCCTCTCGTTTGATTAGGGATGTACAATAATTCGGTTCGATTTCTTTAATTTTTTAGGAAACCGAACTGAATCCCTCCATTGAACCGAACCGAATCGGTTCGCTTCAAACTGAGTAAGATTTGTCTGCCGTTTTCTGGACGAGATGTGACGTTTTCCTAGAAAAAAAATAGGAAAAAGTGGGATTTTGCAGGCAACAGCGAGTTTCGAACTCGCACCCTCCCGCCCGCCGCGCCATGGAAGCTCTCTTCCACTGCGTTATCGGCGCTTTTTTGTTTAATTATATTATTTATATAATTATATATATATATATATTCGGTTCATTTCGATTTCACAATTTGAAATCGAACCGAACCGTGAGGTCCACGAAACCGAACCGAACCGGTCAATTCGGTTCGATTTTTCGGTTTGGACCATATAGTGAAAACCCTTACGTTTGATAGTGGAGGTAAAGAAAAATGTTGACGACACCTTCAAGTACCGAAGTTGAGAGAGGGAGGGAGGGAGGGAAGGGATGAGAGAGATGCTGAAAAGAGAGAGGGAGTGCAACTAAATCATTTCGTATGTCTAGTTAATTAGAGTTATTTGAAAAAGGGGGTTAACGGTGGTGACATATTTACACAATTTTTTAAAAAGTAAAGATATATTTGTTAATGTATTTTTAGATATGATTTATTTGTAATAACTATTTAATAATAATTTATATGAAAACAATTTTAAAACATATTACAATAGGCGACGCAAGTAAAGTTTGTCTCTAAATAATTAATACTCGGTTGTTTCACGTAAATATATCGTGGGGTCATGCGTGAAAAATCTATATAGTATCTATACTAATATAATATTTCTCAGTCTTGGTGCTGTCACGTAGCAACACCAGACCACTCTAATTCCCGCCTAAATTTTTTTGATATAAAAATAGAAATATAGATGCCTAAACATTCCCCTAAAAATTCAAAACTTAAAACAACTTTTAAACATGACATATGCTATCCTCACGGCAAAGCATTGAAGGAAGATGAATTATTCACCTTCTTAAATTAGTACCATGATACTTATATTCCAACATATCTATTTATACTTTAAACAAGGAAATGACATGCATTTAAGAAGAATCCGGATAAAGTTTGGCAATCTTTCACCGATTCTTTTCCTTTTGAAGAATAAATAAAAATCTTAACCTTCCCAAGTGCGGGATTCTGATTTTTCTGCAAAAATAATTTTTTAATTAATCACCTCAAACCTAACCCAACCATTGACCATCTAAATGCCACAAGCTTTCATACCTGCAAGCTCACAAAACATAGGCAGCAAGCTGTCATCTAAATTCACATTTAAACGGTTTGTACATATCCTTATAAGGAAAGTATAAAAACGCAGCCTTGCTTCAACAAATGAGCTCATCCTATAACAGGGAAGTCTAGCCGTATTACCAATTTAAGATGGATAGCTATGCAAGAAAATCCACATCTCGCCGTCCTTCCGTCATCCTTCTCAAAATTAGCTCTATCCATTTTTTTCCCATGCATGAGCGAAGCCCTGTCTTGCTTCCTGTCCGTCCACACCTCGCCACGAAGCAAACAGCGGTAACAGGCCCTTGCACCGCCTCTAATGAACCTTGCCTCCACAAAATCTCATGGGGCCGCAGGAGCCAATCGAAACCTCCTGAGTGCTGGAACATGTTCGTCAATGGCAATATCGGACAGGTGATCTACACTTCCATTCGCACTACCCCCCTTTCTATCGTGCCTTCCTTGGGTTGCTTTTTATGTAGTCTTTGTTGAAGCATGCAGACATTGAAGAGGACACCCGACACTTCGTGCAGAGCAACAATCGGCATCGACTTTGTGTCTTTTGCCCCCCTTCTTCGCCTACCTCGACAACAGTGTGAAAAGCCTTAGTAGAGGCAGTAGAACTGCAACCCCTGCTGTGCTGCTCGCCGCAACGCCCTCTTCGCCCCAGCACGTAGCCCTGCCGCAAGCCCACACGCCTGCCCCGCCGTGAGCCCGCACGCCGTCACCGTGCTGCTCGCCAGTGCACCGCCGGCGCCGTCGACCGTGCACACCTCAACAGTCGTGCGCTCCGCCCCGTCTACGTTTGTCGATGCCGCTCGCCAGCACCAGGCGTCGCCGTTCCCCACTGTCCGGTAGCCCGCTCAGCCCCCATTGCGCCACCTTCGCGGTGCTGAGCAAACCCCACCTTCTCCATTGTTTCCAAGTCGGTGGTCAAAACCCAATTAAAGTAACACCCGAGTTTCGATGCAATGCAAAAGGCAATCCATCGTGCACGTCGTTTATATCATATTTTTTAATATTTATTACTTTCATATCTTTTTCCCAAATACAATGGTTTCCTGCTGAAAATTAAACATTCTATTATAATACATATTAAAATTTGCTTTCATATTTGCAGCGATACATCACAAATGCATGCATTAATCTTTACGTGCCAAGCATCTTTCCATGTCTTTTTCTTCTCTAGATTTCAGTTTGTGGTATCCATTACAATATGAAAGCTTATATAAAGAGTCAAAAGACTTTAGGAAACAATTGTATTAGAGGTTTTGTATAGATTGTTCTATTAGAGTTAGTTTTTTTTACTATGTTCCATTCAATGATATTTTTGGAGGCCTTTTCTTGTTTGGGCCGGAGCCTGGAGGGCCTACACTTGAAGAAAAGAAAGAAGGATGCTGGTGGTGGACGAAAGCCTGCAAAACCAGAAACGGATCAGGGGGGGCCGGTTGAAGAACCGGGGAGAACCCTCCGATGCCTAAGTCAGTAAGTGACTGGAGAGGATGGGAGTTCTCGTGTATGAGGCGTGGTTGTGCAAGGATCAACGTACCTTTGCATGGCGTTATACCTGTGTCTTTTATAGGCATGGGTGCTGAAGCGAACGGATGTAACGTCTCTGGATCGTGCCTGGAAGGGCGCCTTGATTGGCGCACGTAACGGGGGGTTACACGTCCAGATGCCCGTTGGAATGCTTAGCAGTTAACGTGCCTCTTGATAGTGGGGCGTGTGGCCCGCGGCGGTTGTAACCGTTGCTAATACGAAGAGGCTGCTCGGGCGGCCTTGACTGTAGTTCTCGAGCAGGTTGCTTGTTGGGAGAAGATGAACCTGGTGCTCGATGACCGTGAGGATTGCTCTGGGCCCAAGCAGGACAAGTGTTTCTGAAGGCGCTGGGGGCGGTCGTCCGAGGACGGATGAGGCCCTAGGACAACACAGTGCCAGTTCGTTTCGTCATGGGCTTATGCGAGCTTTGTTGATGAGCTTGGGTGGCAGGAAGTGACCACCACACTTGCCCCCCACGCTATCGAGCTGGCTCAGGAACTGAGGTGCTCGAATGGCGGTAAAGCACTCAAATGTTTTGCTAGCATTTAATGCGATGGCGACCTCGGACGTGCGAACGTCGATCGGCACTGTCGCTTCGTACCTTTCGTCTTGAAAGGACCGGAAGGTCCATGATGAAGGGGGGATCGTGGCAAGCGAGGAGGCCGTTTGATTCGGCCGAACGGTCGCCTAGAGAGAAAGGGGTATTGCGGAGCTTCTAGGGTTTCCCGCCTTCTCCCCTTTATAAGGGAGGGGAGAGGCAAAGGCGGGGAACCACGCTTTCGAAAAACTTCTACTGAAAGCTCTCATACCTCCTGGACTTTCCTGCTTCTTCGTCTTCCCCTTCACCTCCGGCGATGTCGCAAAAGGGCAAGGCTGTAGCCGGTACGAGCGGTGGTGATGCTGCGCCAGAAGGCGTCCAACAGAAGAAGTACCGCTTCTTCGAAGGGCTTCGAGAGCGGTATCGCATTGGCACAGAATACAACATTGTGCTTGCGAAGGAGGAGGAGCCCTATTAGTCGGAGAAGACCGGGTGCGTCACAATGTCGCACGATATCCTGGAGGCAGGATTCCGGCTACCGCTGCCGGCGGTGGCGAGGGAGCTGCTCAACACCTGGGGGATCGCCCCAGTTCAACTGGCGCCGAACAGCTGGCGGACGATATGTGTCTTTTGCATATCGTGCAAAGTTTGGGGGATCGAGCCCACCGCCAACCTCTTCCAGAGTCAATTCATTCTGACTGCGTCGCCGGGGACAAGCCAGAATGTATACTACACCAAGCACCGGCCGGACCGCATGAGAATCGAGTTCTCTCCCCGGTTATCCAGCCACAAGGGGTGGACGCATCGGATTCTCTTCTTCGCGCGAGGCGCAGAAGCGCCGAAATGGGGGTTTCCTACGCGGGTGAAGAGCGCGCGCAGGGATATCTACCCCCTGATGAAAAAAGATGAGGTGGCGCTTGCAGAGCGCCTTAGCAACATCTTTGTCGAAAAGGCGGAGGAATATCTCACCGAGGCTCAGCTGGTTCAGCATGGGCTCAGCCGAGCATGGTGTAAGTGATTGAGTCTTTCCTTTCTTTATTTTGCACCTCGGGCGCCATTTTTCCTAACCTCTTTCTTCTTATGCAGCCACTAAGGAGCTGGAGGCGGGCATGGCTACAGAGGATATGGCCCTCTACACCGAGCAGATAGCTGTCACATCATATGTGACTGTCGTCGGAGAGGAGCGCTCTGCCGCTGTCGCCCCGAGCTGCCCTGCCGAAGGACGAGGTGCCGCTGGTTCGAGGGTCCCTGAGAAGGGGTTCGAGAAGATTCGTATGAAGAAGAAGGTTACAGCAAAGGTGACCTCGAAGGCCACAGCCGGGCCTCTGTCCGAGCAGCAACCAGCCGAGGACGAGGCTGAGAGAGAGGCGGCGAAGAGTCCGCTCCAGAAGAAGAAGAAGCGAAGATTGGTGCTGGCTTCGCAACGCTCAGCTGGTCCACCCGTGGAAGGGGATGAGGAAGAAGAGGAAGCCGTGCCGCCGCCGCTGGAGCGGAGGAAGAAGCAGAAAGCGGCGGGGGCGTTCGGTGAGGGGACGCCCCAGGTGCCTGCCCAAGGAAACCCCGAGGTCGCCAAAAAGATGGCGGTCGACCTCGGGCTCGTCGATGTAAGTTCCTCGTCTGGAAACTCAGATGAGGAGCAGGCAAGGGAGCCGATGCCGCAGGACCCCTTTGGGGGTCGCTTTGAAGAAGTGCCCATGGGGGCCTTAAGCGCCAGGGGTGCTGAGGCGGTTGAGGAGACCCCAGCTCGGACGGACGCTGGACCTGGTGAAGACGCCGGCACAACGGAGGGTGCCAGAGCTGAAGGAGTACTGGCGACCGAGGAGGAAGTGCCCTCCGCAACAAATGCAGCCCCACCCAGAGGCCAGGAGATGGTTCCCTCTATGGGGGCCGCCAAGGAAGCGGCCACAGCTACGAGGGCTGCTGAGGAGGTCGTCGTAGCAACGGGGGCCATCCTGCCCCCCATGCCCCCCACTGAGGCGGTTGCTGATACTGTTACAATCGCCGAGGTAACTGGCAGTTCCAGAGGGAAGGCAGTAGAGGGGGAAGGCGAGGGGCGGGCTGAAGATTCCGACGACGATCGGAGACCCCTTAGGGAAGTGTTGCAGAAAAAGCTTCCCAAGGTTCCCTCGGTGGCAGCGCTGGAGGCGATGCTTCGCCGCGCTGAGGACACACCAAGGGAACTGCCTGCGAGCCCTTCTGCCTCCCGCCTTGACCGAATAGCGAGGTGTCTGGACCTTCCAGCCGAGCAGAGTCGGGAGGTGTCGGGCGGAGGATACTACCCAGAAGGCCATGAAGACGATGGTGTGGGTGATGATGTTGACTTGGGGGCCCTTATGGACGAGGTTTCCAAGTCGCTGAACGTTCTAAGGGCCTTAGCTGCTCGGGCCCAGAACCAGAAGCATATGTGGGAGGCACAGACTGCTTTTTGCGAAGGCCTTGTAGCGCAGCATAAGGCTCACGAGGCGGCGCTGGAGGAGGAGGTGAAGAACCTCAAGGCTGCTCTCCAGGCCTCGGAGATGAATTTGGCCATGGTCCGGGCCGAGAAGGACGCCATCGCCAAAGTTGTAGCTGATGCGGGGGCCCGCGCCGTGATGGAATATAAGGCCGGAGCAGATTCCAAGAAGACCTGGAGCAGTATGGGGCCGTTGTTACCGAGGGGCTTCAAGGCTGGTAGGGACTATGGAGAGCGGCTCTGGGTGGCGATCGCGCCCGAGCAGCCTTCGAGGCTGGTGCAAGAATGCCGACGCCGTACCAATGATGCCCGTCTAGATGGAGTCCAGTTCGCGCAGTTCCAATCTGGGCGAATGCCTTCTCCGGGCGACGGTGCTGGCCCCTCCGAGCAGGCTCCTTAGCCTCGCTGCTCCGCGTCCTTTTTGTTGGATTTTGTAATAGAGGTCGAAGGGTCCTTCCTGTAAGTAAAAAAAAAAACTATGAATGAAAATTTCCTCTTCAGGAGTTGTCTATGGCTTCACTTTTTCTATCTTCTCCATTTTGTCATCGTCCCTGCTCGGATTGGGATCCGTTGGTTTTATAAGAGTTGCATGTACCGCGCAGATCGTTTGGAACCGTAAAAAAAGGTTCCGATCAGGGGTGTATACTAAGCACTTGTCTGACCATAGGAACAGGGAGAAGAGAAGTAGGATGCTGATCAAAGGCTTTTATAGGTAGTAAGCCTTGAGATTAGATACATGCCAAGTCCTGGGTATGGCTTCGCCACTAGGGGTAGTTAGCTTATATGAGCCTTTTCTGAGGACCTGGGTGACCTGATAAGGTCCTTCTCATTTAGGGGCAAGCTTGCCGACCGCTCTCCGGGGATCCGAAGCCGAGTAGTGGCGCAGAACTAGATCTCCCACGTTGAAGCGCCTTTCCCGAACTCGTGCATTATAATATTGTGCGAGTCGTTGCTGATAGGAAACGAGACGAATGCTGGCGTCGTTATGTCGTTCGCCAAGCATGTCAAGGTTTTCCCGAAGAGCACGGTTGTTGGCGGCTTCATTGAAGTGGGTTGTTCGGAGGGTGGGGAGAGCTACTTCCAGGGGCACAACGGCTTCTGAGCCGTAAGCTAAGTGGAAAGGTGTTTCTCCCGTTGCTACCCGAGCTGTTGTTCGGTGGCACCAAAGCACGTTGGGGAGCTCGTCAATCCACGGACCTCCTGTAGCCTCCACTCTTGTGCGGATCCCATGCAGCAGGGTTCGGTTGGCATTTTCCACCAAACCGTTTGCATGGAGATGCGCTACGGAGGTGAAGTGGTTGTAGATCCCAAGCTCGGCGCACTTTTGCTTGAAGAAGGTGCTGTCGAACTGCTTCCCGTTATCGGAGGTGATAATCCTTGGAACGCCAAACCGGCAGAGGAGGTTCTTCCAGACGAACTTCCACGCGGCTTGTTCGGTGATCGCGGCAATATGCTCGGCTTCGATCCACTTGGTGAAGTAATCGATGGCCACAAACAGGAACTTCTTCCGACCTTGGGCCTCTGGGAAGGGGCCCATGATATCAATGCCCCATCTGGCGAAAGGGCGCGGCTCGAACAGGTTGTGAAGCTGCTCGGCAGGCAGCTTAATAAGCTGTCCGAATTTCTGACACTCCGGGCACCTCCGAGCAAAGGCCATATAATCCTTTTGCAGAGAAGGCCACCAGAACCCTGCTCGAATGATACTGCGGGTCAGCGTTCTTCCCCCCAAGTGGCTACCGCACAGCCCTTCATGAGCCTCTTCGATGGCAGCGAGTGCTTCTTCGGGGTTGAGGCACCGTAGAAGAGGTCTTGAAAGGGACCGTCGGTACAACTTGCCTTCTACGAGGGTGAAGCGCTGAGAGTGCATTCTGATCTTGCGAGCTTCACCCTGCTCAGGAGGAAGCTCATCTCGAAGTAGGTAGGCCAGAGAGGATCCATCCAGCTCGGAGCCGATGGGTTTGTCTCGACGACAGCGACGTCCACTTCGGTGCTTGGAGAGGCGAGCTCTTCAATGAATACGGAACGAGAAGGGGCGATGTCACCTGAGGAGGCCAACTTGGCCAGTGCATCGGCTCGCGCGTTCTGCTCCCGTGGGACATGTATGACCTCGAAGTAGAGGAAACCCTCTGCTCGGCTCTTGACCTGCTAAAGGTATTGAGCCATGCGGGGCTCTCTGGCTTCAAACTGTCCGTTCACCTGGCTGGCGACCAACTGGGAGTCACTGAAGACTCTAAGCCGACGGGCCCCGAGGTGTGAGCCATGCGAATTCCAGACAGTAGTGCTTCGTACTCGGCGACGTTGTTGGAGGCCGCAAAACAGAATCGGAGGGCATATTGGAACTCTAACCCTTCCGGAGAGGTGAGAACCAAGCCTGCTCCGCTCCCTGTGACACAAGAGGACCCATCCACGTAGAGCTCCCATGGGGGCTCGTCGGCTAATGGCGGGTCCTGCTCAGCAGGGAGTGTGCATTCTGCGACAAAATCCGCCAATGCTTGCGCCTTGATTGCTGTCCTTGGTCGGAAGCTGATGTCGAACTCGCCCAGCTCTATGGCCCACTTGACAAGCCTGTCAGAAGCCTCTGGTCGCTGAAGGATAGACTTCAGTGGTTGATCGGTGAGGACCGTTACTGAATGAGCCTGAAAATAGGGCCTGAGCTTCCGAGCAGCTGTGACCAGAGCAAGGGCAAGTTTTTCTGCTCGAAGCTACCTCCTTTCGGCTTCCTGGAGGACCCTGCTGATGTAGTACACCAGATGTTGCGCCGTTCCCTCTTCTCTGATCAAAACCGCGCTCATGGAGTGTTCAGTAACCGAAAGGTATACGAGCAGTGGTTCTCCGAACATTGGCTTTGAGAGAATCAGTGGGGCTACCAAGTATGCCTTCAGCTCGGTGAAGGCAGCCTCGCACTCCGCAGTCCACCGTACATGCCCCCCTTGCTGTGGGGCGCCTTTAGGACCTCGCAGCAACTTGAAGAAGTTAAAACTTCTTTCCGCTGCTCGGGACATGAACCGGTTCAGGGCGGCGAGGCGTCCAGTAAGACGCTGGACGTCCCGCACCGTCTTCGGACTGCTCATCGCAAGTATGGCCTGGATCTTCTCTAGGTTTGCCTCTATCCCTCTATTCGAGACGAGGAAGCTGAGGAACTTACCCGAGCGCACTCCAAATGCACACTTGGATGGGTTGAGCTTCATGTTGTACTTCTGCAGGGTTGCAAAAGTTTCTTGGAGGTCGGAGATATGGTCGATGCTCGGAAGCGTCTTGACCAGCATGTCGTCGACGTAGACCTCCATGTTGCGCCCAATCTGCTGCTCGAACATCCTGTTGACCAGCCGCTGGTACGTTACGCCAGCGTTCTTTAGACCAAAGGGCATCCTGGTGAAGTAGTATAACCCTAGGTCCGTGACGAACGTGGTGGTGTCTTGGTCCGGGGGATGCATGCTAATCTGGTGATAACCAGAGTAGGCATCCAAGAAGCTAAGAAGCTCGTGCCCGGATGTGGCGTCCACTAACTGGTCGATGCGCGGCAGAGGGAAATTGTCCTTGGGCGTTGCCTTGTTGAGATCTTTGTAGTCCACGCACACTTACCATTTGCCGTTGGCTTTGCGCACGAGGATCACGTTGGAGATCCATCTTGGGTATTGGGCTTCTCGGAGGAGCCCAACGGACCGACTTTTGACGACGTGATCCTGGATGACAGTCTGCCATTCTCGATTGACAGGTCGCCTCCTTTGCTGAACTGGGGGGACCCGCGGGTCCAACCGGAGGCGATGCACCATGACATCAGGAGAAATGCCTGGTAGCTCATCATCAGACCACGCAAACACGTCTAAATTGGCTAGTAAAAAAGTCCTGTAGCGTTGCTGTTCGGCATCTGTTAGCAGAGCGCCAATGTAAAGTACGTGCTCGGGGTCATCATCCACCTGAATAGGTAGTAGATCTTCAGCAGGCGTTCCTCGGCTAGTGGAAGGTAGATCGGTGGGTTGATCGGTGGGGGCCGCGAGTGGCTACTTGTCTCTTAAAGAGAGCACATAGCACTGTCGAGACTCGCGCTGGCACCCGAGCACCTCGCCGATCCCGCTCGGGGTTGGAAACTTCATCTTCTGATGAAGAGACGAAGGTACTGCTCTGATTCTTCCGATCAAGCCTCTATCGAGGATGGCGTTGTAGCCTGGCATGTTGTTGATGACCAAGAAGTCCACTACCTTGGTCACAGTCTTCGGCGTCGTCCCTAAGGTGATCGGGAGGCGAATTCTGCCCATGGGCTGTACCGAAACCCCCGAGAAGCCGAACAAGGGCGACTCAACTAGGGTGAGCTGGTTGGTTTTGAGACCCATAAGCACAAAACAGTCGTAAGCCAAGACGTTGGGGGCGCTTCCATTATCTACCAAAATCCGACGCACATTACAATGGTTGATGGTGGCTGAAACGACCAGCGCATCAGTGTGTGGGGTAGCGACCCCTACAAGGTCTTCGTCCGAGAAGGTTATAGCCTCTTCGGATGGTGTGCGTGCAGGACTGGCGGGATATGGAGCTGGCCTAGGTGCTGGGGGCCTGTCCACGACGTGCACTCGCCTTGCGTAGTCACGTCGGCTACGAGTGCTCTCTTCGCCCGCGCCGAAGCCTCCCCGATCACATTGATTTCTTGCCCGTTGGGCTCGTTGTTGATCAGCTGCTCGGGAGTCCGCTCTCGGCATCTGGGGCGTTCTTCATTCCGGCGCACATACCGCCCGAGGTAGCCGCACTTGATAAGGTCTTCAATTTCGTCCTTGAGCTGGCGGCATTCGGAGGTGTCGTGGCCATGGTCGCGATGGAAGCGACAATACTTGGCTTGATCGCGCCTCCGAGGGTCGGAGCGCATCCTCTGTGGCCACCGAACGAATGGTTCATTCCTGATCTCCGCCAGGATCTGTTCGGGTGCCACAGTGAGGGGAGTATAGTCGGTGAAGGGGCGCGGTCAGTGCGGTGAGTCACTGTTGCGCCGTCCTTTCTTTCGATCACGGTCGGAGCCGTTGTCGGAAGGTCTCTTCTTGTCTGACGGTTCACCCTACTCTGCTCGGCCTGCAGCCAAGCTTTCTTCGCACGCTCCGTGGCGTTGTGCGATGGAAAGCAGCTCGGCGAGGGTGGAAGGTTGCTGGACGCCGAGAGTCCTCTGCAAAAAGCTGTAGCGAGTGCCCTGGATGAGGGCACTAGTGGCTAGAGGGACGTCCAAGCGCGAAATGCGAAGCGCCTCTGTTCGAAACCTTTTGACAAAGTCCCAGAGCGCTTCGCTCTTCTTCTGACGTATGGTCAGGAGGGAAGCCGCCGTGCGCAGCTGTGACTTGCCGCCAAGGAAGTTATCCTGAAGGATTTCTTCAGTTGGCGATAGGATGAGATGGAGCCCGCTGGCAGAGTCTCGAACCGGCTCTGGGGTCTCCTTGAGAGTTGCAGGGAAAGCTCAGCACTTGGCCGCATCTGATGCTCCGTGAACACCATGTGCGACTCAAAGCCGTGGATGTGGTCGGCCGGGTCGGTAGCGCCGTCGTAGGGTGCGATGGTGGGCAGAGGAAGCTTGGGAGAGACCTGGGCATCCAGGATCTCCCCACTGAAAGGGGAGCGGAAGTCAGGTCATCTTCCGCTGGGGCTTTTCCCTCCGCACGCTGAACCATCGCGTCCACGCGGCGCTCTAGGTCGACCACACGGCGAAGGCGCCTGGCGAGCTCCTGCTCGGAATGGATGGAGCCTTGTCGGCCAGTCCCATGGGAGTTGGCTCCCATAGCCGAGCGCGGCGAACGGGAGGCAACGGTAGAGCGTCGGGGCGAGCGGCCTCGAGGCTCCGGGGCCCGCTCCTCGGACGGGGCTCGGTGTGACCGGCGCGGTGAGTCCGCCTATTGGTCTTGGAACACAGGAGGGGCGCGAGATCGTTGATGAGTCGACTCTGCCTGGTGCTTCTGTGGTAAGGAAACCGCCAGGACCGGTGGCCTGGCCAACTGGGCTTGTAGGCCCAGGCAGATGCCCGTCAACTGCTGCACCTGGCCCCAGAGTTCAGCCATCTCCAGGGCGGTTGCAGGCATGATGGCCGCTGGTGCAGGCAGGAGCGTCGTTGTTGCACCAGCAAGGGCGACGTTAACGTCCACGGGAGGGGACCGACGGTGAGACTCCGCGCGTGATTGGCGAGATCTCATCGCCCTGCTCCCGATGTTCTGGTAAGAGGATCGTCCGCGAGCCATGGTTGTGTCCTTCCCACAGACGGCGCCAAAAGTGTGGAGGTCTTTTGTTTGGCCGGAGCCTCTGGAGAGCCTACACTTGAAGAAGGGAAGAAGGACGCTGGTGGTGGACGAAAGCCTGCAAAACCAGAAATGGATCAGGGGGGCCCGGTTGAAGAACGGGGGAGAACCCTCCGATGCCTAAGTCAGTAAGTGACTGGAGAGGATGGGAGTTTCTCGGTATGAGGCGTGTTTGTGCAAGGATCAACGTACCTTTGCATGGCGTTATACCTGTGTCTTTTATAGGCATGGTGCTGAAGCGAACGGATGTAACGTCTCTGGATCGTGCCTGGAAGGGCACCTTGATTGGCGCACGTAACGGGGGGTTACACGTCCAGATGCCCGTTGGAATGCTTAGCAATTAACGCGCCTCTTGATAGTGGGGCGTGTGGCCCGCGGCGGTTGTAACCGTTGCTAATACGAAGAGGCTGCTCGGGCGGCCTTGACTGTAGTTCTTGAACAGGTTGCTTGTTGGGAGAAGATGAACCTGGTGCTCGATGACCGTGAGGACTGCTCTGGGCCCGAGCAGGACAAGTGTTTCTGAAGGCGCTGGGGGCGGTCGTCCGAGGACGGATGAGGCCCTAGGACAACACAGTGCCAGTTCGTTTCGTCATGGGCTTATGCGAGCTTTGTTGATGGGCCTGGGTGGCAGGAAGTGACCACCACAATATTATACATCTTTATAAATAATATTTGAAACAAAATATTCACATAAAGAATTGTAATTATGTAATGTAGCTACAGTGTATGTTACTGTAGCTACGCAGTTACAGTAAGTTTATATTTTCTATTTCATTATCTTAAACACTTCATATTATTCTAACATTTTCTGGAGATCTGTAATTAAAATTATTTTAATTTTGCTTTATGCCCAATAAAAAATATACTTATACTAATTATAAAATTTATTTATTTAAATCTGAAAAATCTCTTATCCCCCTCTCCACTATCTCTCTTTCTTCAACATCTATACATTACTGCAAGAGCGTTTGTTATTTTCAACATCTATAAATCTTATGATGTGAGATCTTCACTAGCTCCTACAGTCACATAATAGATGGTCATCATTTTTCATTTATTAGGTGGGTGATTTTTTACATTTGATGTTGTTGGCATGTACCTGTTAAGACATCTCAATGATAATTAGTTTCTAGGAAAATTTTAAGTGGTTTTCTAGAAATATTAAAGTTTAATTTTATACTCTCAAGATTATGAAGATTTAAATATTGCTCCCAACTTTTTGACATATGCTCTTGAAGATTTAAATATTACTACTTTTGCACGAATAGAAAGTCTTTATTGTATATTCTTATTTTCTTATACTATTCAATCTTTCTTAGATGTTCTATTCATCTTCATATATTTTACTATGTTTTATATAATGTAATTTTTTACAATAAAAATTATGACTTTATAAATAATATTTTTATCATCTTAATATTTTATAAACAATTATCGTGCATCGCACGGGTTTTCAACTAGTAATACTAAAACAGAAGTTCATGTTTCCCGCCTAAACTAGATACAAGACACGTGTAATCACCACCAGCTTAAACTTTCGTCTTCCCTGTTCTCTGCAAGGGTGTTTCGTCTTCTCCTTCTTTATTTCTACGTGTGATGCCTACCCTTTCATCAGTTCCGGTGGTGAAAGGTACAGCACGTTCCGCCCTCCCATGTCTGCAGACGCCGTCACCAAGGAGGCGCCTGTGCAGGCACCAACGCCTCCACCAACAGCCACCGCAACTGATGAACTAGAAGTTAAAAGCGCGGAAGCGAAATCAGCCCCCGCCACGGCCGTAGCCCCTGCTAGCGGCACCGCATCGCTAAGGCACTCCAGAAGCCAGCCCAGCTGGGTAACCTTCCCGCGGGCCTTCGCGTGGTGTGCAAGCACATCAGAAGAGCCGATCCGCCTCCGCAGCCGTCGCCGCGGTCCCCTCGCCTCCCCCGACCCTGGCTCGGCGGCGGGATGACTCTCTGTTGCAACAGCAGGACGGGATCTAGAGCGCCATTGCCCACTGCAAGATGTCGTTCAACTTCTCAAAAGGTCTGTTCTTTTCTCCTCCCCACCTCGACATTCTTCTTCTTCTACTGCTTACCTCCTCATAGTCCCATGGATCTCACCAAGTGTGCCCTTTCGCAGAGGCCGAATCCTCATGCTGCTGCCATCCAAGAGCGAGCTCTGCATTAACAGAACGTGCTGAAGACGTAGGAGGACTGCGTTTAACGATCCCGTCCAGAGTCGTGCCCATGTCTACCAGAAGCAGAAGCAACAGCAACTACTATTGTGCTTGCACCAAGTCTATTTGTACCTTCTACTGCTGCTGTACGTATCATCTGTTGTTGATGAAGACGACAACGGGGTGTCCTCGACGCGGTTGGTCCTTCAATATACATAAAGACAGCTTATCTTGTAGAAGGGAGTATAAATTGACCCATTTGGAGATAAAGAAATAAAAATAAAATAAGATCTTCCTACTCCTCAAAAACATGTTCAAAGACCCCTTCTGCAAGGGCCCTTGCAAGCAAGTGTACATCTCCATCCCCACTTTCCTGGGGATGTATGTTCCCTATCCTTGCAATCCCAGATTTTAAGGTATATATGCAGGTCCCTGTGTGTGGTGGGCATGGCATGGGCAAGGAACAGGAGCTTTGCACAACCCCCACATCACCCATGCCCATGTGCTGAAGATGATAGAGTGCAGGATGTGCTTCTCATGTCTGCAATGATGTGCAGGTGTTGACAAGTAGAAGGAAGCTGAGCAAAGGTGAGGTGAACTTGAGGCTTGGAAACGGCGCAAGTGTTGCTGCACATACTGTGGGGACAGTGAAGCTCAAGTTACCCTCAGGAGATTTACTTTCATTAGATGATTGCTACTTTGTGCCTAGCATTATTAAGAACATTGTTTCTGTTTCTTATTTAGACAGAATTGGATACAAGTTTACCATTGAGAACAATAGTTGTTTAGTTTATTTAAGAAATAACTAGTTGCTTTAGCAATTTGGTAAATGGTTTGTATCTACTTGATGTTTCTTATGCAAATCTCCATGTTGATGTTTCTCCTAAGAGAAGTAAGAATAGTGTGAACACTGCCTACTTGTGGCATTGTAGGCTTGGTCACATTGGCCAGAATAGGCTTCGAAAGTTGCATAAGAATGGATACTTGGATCCATTTGATTATGAATCATATGCAACTTGCGAACCTGTTTAATGGATAAGTTGACCAAATCTCCATTTAGTGGACATGGAGATAGGGCCAAGGACATATTAGAACTAATACACTCGGATGTATGTGGTCCAATGTCTACCCAAGCCAAGGGTGGCCACTCATACTTCATTACATTCACGGATGACTACTCAAGGTTCGGATTTGTTTACTTAATGAAGTACAAATCTGAAGCTTTTGGGAAGTTCCAAGAATTTAAGAATGAAGTTGAGAAGCAAACTGGAAAGTATTAAAATCCTACGGTCAGACCGAGGAGGTGAATACTTGAGTACAGAGTTCACACAATTCTTAAAGAATAATGGTATCCTTTCTCAATGGACTCCTCCCTATACACCACAGATGAATGGTGTATCGGAAAGGAGGAATCGCACCTTGTTGGACATGGTACGATCCATGATGAGCCGTTCGCAGTTACCAGTTTCCCTAGGGGATATGCGCTAGAGTCAGCGGCATATTTACTGAACAGGGTTCCCAGTAAATCTGTGTCTTCTACTCCATATGAGATATGGAAGGGTAGAAAGCCTGATTTTAAACATGTTAAAATCTGGGGCTGTCCTGCCCACGTGAAGAGACACGACCCAGATAAATTGGAATCCAGAACCGATAAGTGCAGGTTTGTTGGATACCCAAAAGAAACGTTTGGGTACTACTTTTACCATCCTGGTGAACAAAGAGTGTTTGTCGCTAGGAGAGCTGTCTTCTTGGAAGAGGAGTTCCTTACCCAAGAGGACAGTGGGAGTAAGGTAGATCTAGAAGAGGTTCTAGATCCACAAACTGTGCAAAGTCCACCAGTTGAAACATCGGTTCCGGAACCTGTTCAGAAAATTACACACATTCAGCGTAGGTCTGGTAGAGTACCTAGACAGCCTGAAAGATATGTTGGACATATCAGTGAAGGCATGTCTTATAATGAGGATGATGATCCAAAGACCTACCAAGAGGCTGTTGATAGTCCTCAGTCAGGGAAATGGCGAGATGCCATGATTCTGAGATGCAGTCCATGTACACCAACCAAGTTTGGAACTTGGTAAACTTGCCTGAAGGTATTGTTCCTATTGGGTGTAAGTGGATCTTTAAGAGAAAGATCGGTGCAGATGGACAGATCGACACTTATAAGGCAAGGTTGGTGGCAAAGGGGTATCGTCAAAGGCAAGGAATTGACTATGATGAAACTTTCTCACCAGTTGCCATGATAAAGTCGATCAGAATTCTTCTCGCCATTGCTGCATACTTTGATTACGAGATCTGGCAGATGGATGTAAAGACTGCTTTCCTCAATGGAAACATTGAGGAAGAAGTGTATATGATACAGCTTGAGGGTTTTACATCCAAAGAGTGTCCAGATAAGTATGCAAGCTTCAAAGGTCCATCTATGGATTGAAGCAAGCTTCTCGTAGTTGGAACATAAGGTTTGATGAGGCTATCAAATCTTATGACTTTATTAAGAATGAAGATGAACCATATGTGTATAAGAAAATCAGTGAGAGTGCTATCACTTTTCTCATACTTTACGTTGATGACATCTTGCTCATTGGGAATGATGTAGGGATGTTATCATCAGTAAAGGTTTGGTTGTCAAAGAACTTCTCCATGAAGGATTTGGGAGAAGCATCCTACGTATTGGGAATACGTATCTATAGAGATAGATCTAAGAGGATGCTTGGCTTGACCCAATCCATGTACATAGATACCATTGTCAAAGGTTTGGCATGGAAAATTCCAAGAGAGGTCTCATACCAATGAGACATGGGATTAATCTCTCTAAGGAGCAGTCTCCTAAGACTCCTGAAGAGAGGGCAGTCATGGATAGAGTCCCCTATGCTTCGGCTATAGGGTCTATCATGTATGCCATGCTATGTACAAGGCATGATGTAGCATTTGCTCTAAGTGTTACGAGCAGATATCAGGCAAATCCAGGTGAAACACACACGGATGGCAGTGAAATGTATCCTTAAGTACTTGAGAAGGACTAAGGATATATTTCTGGTTTATGGAGGAGGGGACTTGAAACTTCGGGCATATACTGACTCGAGTTTCCAGTCAGATCCAGATGATAGCAAGTCTACATCTGGGTTTGTGTTCACCTTAAACGGAGGTGCAGTAAGCTGGAAGAGTTCCAAGCAAGAAACCACTGTAAACTCGACGATAGAAGGTGAGTACATTGCTGCAGCTGAAGCCGCCAAGGAGGCAGTGTGGATGAAGAAATTCATCACCGACCTTGGTGTGGTGCCGGGTGACTCTGATCCGATCCCATTGCTGTGTGACAACAATGGGGCCATTGCGCAAGCGAAAGAGCCGCGGTCTCATCAGAAGTCGAAGCACATTCTGAGGCGATTTCACCTGATCAGGGAGATTATCACTAGAGGAGATGTACTGGTGGAAAGAGTTCCTTCAGTTGACAACATTGCAGATCCACTGACGAAGCCTCTGACTCAATTGTGTTGAGCGCCACCTAGAGTCTATGGGTTTAAGACATAAAGGTGATTGACTTTAGTCTAAGTGGGAGATTGTTAGTTATGGGTGTCCTCAAGCCAATCATAACTTGTACAATCTTGTTCTTAATAATAATAATAAGGCTTTTATATTCATTATGTGTAATTCTTTATCGTTTCATTATGAAGTCCATGAATATGCGCAATGGATACTAATTATGATGAGATCATAACAATGGGATTAATGTCCTTTAAAGCATATTCTTAATTGTTCCTAGTCGGAGGATATTCGAGAAGGACATCGAATATCCGGTTAGACTAGTACAGGTTGCACCTGCTCATATGATGAGGGTGATTGGTCTCATAGTCACTTGTGTAGAGACACTAAGGTGAATCTGTAGGTGCTCATTGGAGAATGAGTTCACTGAATGATCCGTTATGAATCGCTGGATGGTAATGTTACCTAACTGTCAACCAGCTAGATTCATTGTCACAGTGGCGTGATTGGTCCTTAGACCTGAGACACCAAGGACACCTTGTTGGTGGACTTCTAGATTTTGACCTTAACTTATAGATCTCTAGCCATGGGTCTTAATCAGTTAAGTGTTCGGATCTAGCGGAATACCTTCGAAGGTGATTGTGTGGTCAACATGGGATCGCTCGCTCTCGGTAATAAGAGAGTGAATGCTCTAGGGAAAGATGCCTAATAGTCCCTGGCCAGGGCATGACTACTTATCAGAAAAATAGTTTTCTGATATTGTTATGTGGCATCTAATCCAAGTGAGTGCGCGTATTAGGGTTTGACAGTTGACCATACCCTAAGTGCACTCGGGAGCATTGTACGAGCGAAGGATTATAGTCACGTGGTATCTGTTGGCACAAAAGGTTCCTTGATGGGTTGCTGAACCCCAATGCTTTCCAGGATCAAGTGGTGTTGCTTGGCACCCAACTTGATTGGAAGCCCGGTCAATTATCGTGAGACGATAATTGATTGTGTAATTAATTAATATGAGATTTAATTAATTATAGTAAGTCAATAAAGAGTTATTGGGCTTAATGGGCTGAAAACTGAACTAGCACTTGGGCCTAGAGGGTCACACAATAGAGTTCCGAGCAGACTGGCAGGATGACCGATATAGACATAACTGGGTTTTTATGAAAAACCGCAGAGTCTATATATACACGTGGAGAGTTAAACCCTGGCCCAAGCTCCAGGTCTCTCTCTGGCCGCCTCCTCCTCTCTCTCCTAGGGCGCCCCACCTCTTCTCTCTCTCTGGCACATGGTGGAGTTGAGATCCGGGAGACGCGTGGAGAACGAGGAGATCCCGTCTGCGTCCGGAGCTCGCGTGGATACGTCTAGAGGCCGGACACCTGAACGGCTTGAAGCACCAGCGCCTCCAGCGCTACCTCCTCCCCCGGATTCGGGAGTTTTGCAACCCTGCAAAGGTAAAGATCGATCTTCCTACGCGCGGGTTCTCCGTTTTTGTTCGATTCCGACCGTCGGCAACGATATCTACCTGAGGAATCGCGCTTTCCACTGTGCTCTGATCGATTCCTTACAGTGGTATCAGAGCCAGGTTGCTGGCTCGATCGGAATCAGCATCATATGATGTCATTTTATCATTTGTCGTCGATTCCGTTCTGCATGAATCCCTATTTTTACCTCGTTCTTGGGTCGCACATGGATGTGCACTTCCCGTTTGTATATGGAAGTTGTTCCTGGTACCAAGGGCTTCGCGAAGAACCCTTCGTGGTCGTTTGGCCCTCTGTAGAGGCCACACGACCTCTGCAAGATGCCTTCGTAGTGTAGGTTTCGCTTTCTTGGACAGTCCAAGATGGGTGATTTTTGCAGTTTTTGGGGTTTTTTCGAGGATTCTGGGCGATGGGAGGCAGTCTCCGGCGCCGTCCACGGCCCCGGGGCGGCGCGGGGGCCGACGGGCCACCCTCTCCGTTCGGGCGGAGGGGGCGACCCCGCGCGGGGCGCCCGCGGGACGCTCGGGTTCGCCCGCGGGCGGACCCCCCCCTCCCCCCCCCCCCCCCCCCCCCCCGCGGGTCCCGGGCTGGCGGATCCGATCCGCTCCGAATCCGACCGCACTGGATCCGCCAGACCCAAACCCCTTCCCATTTTTTAGTTTTTTAATGGTTTTTTTAATTGTTTAAACACCTGAACAATTCTTAAAAAAATTCCAGAAAATTCTGAAATTAGTTTTAGAGCTTTTAAAATTGTTTTAGCTCTTTGTAAATTAATTTTCAGATGCTTGACCCAATTTTAATTAGTTTAAGGGAATTTAAAATTGTTTTAGTTATTTCCTATCATCTAATTAATGCATGTTAATTAATTTAAGAATGTGATTCTTGTCAAATTAATTAACAGTAAATTTTGGCGGATTCATGCAACAACGGTGAATGGCGTTTATCTAATGTTGATTAGATGTTATCCATGCTAGCTAAATTGTTTAGTTAAATGGTTTTTAAATATAATTATTATATTTTGAAATAAAAGTTATTTCAGAAGTAATTATGTGATAATTGCTTATTGATGCATGTGATGTGTTGATGTGTGGATGAATGATCATGGACTTAGATATCATGTGATGAAGTATATGTATATGGCATGTGATGTAATTTATGAGGACTGCGTGCCTCCCTCTCTTCCTCTTTTAAATCCGGGTTGTACATTCTATCTCCCTCCTGTTATGTACTCCCCTTGACTTGTTCAAGATTTCTTATTATTATCTAATGTATATTTATGGGCATGCGAACTCAATTTAATGTTACTTGTAATTTTAAGAAGCGGATTGGTGGAGATGGAGGAGAGTACCATGCAAGGCCTTCCTGGAGATAAATTACATCAAGCAAAAGCATTCGATGCGGGACTGCCATATGTTTGTCATGTTTGTGGATTACCAACTGGCTCTGGTAATGCCACTTTAGGTAAAGTCTATGATCATCCATTGTTTTTCTTCATATATATGATATATGTGAATGTGCTATGATATATATAATTAAATATATAATATTCCAAATTCTATATATCAATAGCACGCAGATATAGAGACCAAGATAAAATATGTCAAAATCCCTCCTCGTTCAAACTTTAAGCCGTAGCGTAATCATTTAGAATGAATTACGTGGCCCTCCATCATTATAGTTTTAGGATTGCCATTAGATCGGGCAAGTTTGTTGTGCTATCCACAAGACTTGCCAAATCTGATGACAGACTAAAACTATGGCATGGTGATGCCTTAACAGGGTAGAGGAACGGTGTAGCTTTGTTGTGCTATCCACAAGGGCTACATCCAAATCTATGCTCGTTACGTAATGATGGCACTGCTTAGACTGTATTTAATGACTTGTTGTGCTATCCACAATGTCATTAAAATTCAGGGGCCAAAATAAGATCGGATATTGCAAGAGTTGCAAGTGTCAAGAGTTGACCGCTTTCAGATCATAGTATGGTTTGTTGTGTTATCCACAAGATCATGCTATGAGTCTGTAAGATTCTGATCCCCACTAGGAGACCGTCGGAGTCTCCCATTCTGTATATCTGAGGGTTACACAGTCTGTCGAAAAATAGTGGGAGCTAATCTTGATTCAAGTCCTAATCTAGATTTTATTATTATTATGAACATCTGCTAATTGTGTTTACATTTCCTTTATAGGCAAAAATGTCGTCAAGTAACCCACTTGTGGCATACTGGATGCCAACAAATTGACAGGCCCGAACTACTCGGATTGGCTCAGGAACCTGAAGATTGTCCTCAGGTCTGAGCGCATTGCCTATGTCCTGGAAGGTGAGATCCCCGCTGAACCACCTCTAGATGCACTTGAAGGGGAAACACTTGAATTTGCGAAGTGGAAGGAGGATTCCACTCTAGCCCAATGCTACATGCTTGCCTCAATGAGCATTGAGTTGCAAAGGCAGCATGAGAACATGGATGCTAGATCCATCATGCAGCACTTGCAGGAGCTCTTTGAAGAGCAGAGCAGGGTGGAGAGATATGAGATATCCAAGGCCCTGTTCAGAGCTCACATGGCAGAGGGGTCTTCAGTACAGACTCATGTGCTGAAGATGATAGAGTGGATTGAGAGGCTCGAGGGGCTTGGTTTTCCTCTTGACAAGGAACTGAGCACGGACCTCATTCTCCAGTCACTTCCAGATTCATATTCCCAGTTCATTGTAAACTTTACAATGACAATTGAGGTGAGTTTAGCTGAGATGCTCAACATGCTGAAGACTGCTGAGGGCAACCTTAAGAAGGAAAAGCCCACTGTTCTCATGGTTGGAAAGTCCAACAAAAAGAGGAGAGCAGTGCAAGCCTTCAAGAAAGGCAATGCAAAGAAGCAGTCCAAGCAGAAGCAAAAGAAGGACATAAGCAAAGGAGAAGAAAAGGGCGAGTGCTTCCACTGCAAGAAGAAGGGGCACTGAAAAGAAATTGCAAGGACTACCTTGCAACGAAGGCTCAGGAGAAAAGAAGCTTGGCGAAGCTTTAGGTATCTATATGATATTCTTCACTTGTCTTTTAGAGATTCTACATCTTGGGTTTTAGACACTGGATGTGCTTCTCATGTCTGCAATGATGTGCAGGTGTTGACAAGTAGAAGGAAGCTGAGCAAAGTCGAGGTGAACTTGAGGCTTGGAAACGGCGTAAGTGTTGCTGCACATACTGTGGGGACAGTGAAGCTCAAGTTACCCTCAGGAGATTTACTTTCATTATATGATTGCTACTTTGTGCCTAGCATTATTAAGACATTGTTTCTGTTTCTTGTTTAGACAGAATTGGATACAAGTTTACCATTGAGAACAATAGTTGTTCAGTTTATTTGAGAAATAAACTAGTTGCTTTAGCAAATTGGTAAATGGTTTGTATCTACTTGATGTTTCTTATGCAAATCTCCATGTTGATGTTTCTCCAAGAGAAGTAAGAAGTGTGAACACTGCCTACTTGTGGCATTGTAGGCTTGGTCACATTGGCCAGAATAGGCTTCGAAAGTTGCATAAGAATGGATACTTGGATCCATTTGATTATGAATCATATGCAACTTGCGAATCTTGTTTAATGGGTAAGTTGACCAAATCTCCATTTAGTGGACATGGAGATAGGGCCAAGGACATATTGGAACTAATACACTCGGATGTATGTGGTCCAATGTCTACCCAAGCCAAGGGTGGCCACTCATACTTCATTACATTCACGGATGACTACTCAAGGTTCGGATTTGTTTACTTAATGAAGTACAAATCTGAAGCTTTGGGAAGTTCCAAGAATTTAAGAATGAAGTTGAGAAGCAAACTGGAAAAAGTATTAAAATCCTACGGTCAGACCGAGGAGGTGAATACTTGAGTACAGAGTTCACACATTCTTAAAGGATAATGGTATCCTTTCTCAATGGACTCCTCCCTATACACCAAGGATGAATGGTGTATCGGAAAGGAGGAATCGCACCTTGTTGGACATGGTACGATCCATGATGAGCCGTTCGCAGTTACCAGTTTTCCTATTGGGGATATGCGCTAGAGTCAGCGGCATATTTACTGAACAGGGTTCCCAGTAAATCTGTGTCTTCTACTCCATATGAGATATGGAAGGGTAGAAAGCCTGATTTTAAACATGTTAAAATCTGGGGTTGTTCTGCCCACGTGAAGAGACATGAACCAGATAAACTGGAATCCAGAACCGATAAGTGCAGGTTTGTTGGATACCCAAAAGAAACGTTTGGGTACTACTTTTACCATCCTGGTGAACAAAGAGTGTTTGTCGCTAGGAGAGCTGTCTTCTTGGAAGAGGAGTTCCTTACCCAAGAGGATAGTGGGAGTAAGGTAGATCTAGAAGAGGTTCTAGATCCACAACTGTGCAAAGTCCACCAGTTGAAACATCGGTTCCGGAACCTGTTCAGAAATATACACACATTCAGCGTAGGTCTGGTAGAGTACCTAGACAGCCTGAAAGATATGTTGGACATATCAGTGAAGGCATGTCTTATAATGAGGATGATGATCCAAAGACCTACCAAGAGGCTGTTGATAGTCCTCAGTCAGGGAAATGGCGAGATGCCATGAATTCTGAGATGCAGTCCATGTACACCAACCAAGTTTGGAACTTGGTAACTTGCCTGAAGGTATTGTTCCTATTGGGTGTAAGTGGATCTTTAAGAGAAAGATCGGTGCAGATGGACAGATCGACACTTATAAGGCAAGGTTGGTGGCAAAGGGGTATCGTCAAAGGCAAGAATTGACTATGATGAAACTTTCTCACCAGTTGCCATGATAAAGTCGATCAGAATTCTTCTCGCCATTGCTGCATACTTTGATTACGAGATCTGGCAGATGGATGTAAAGACTGCTTTCCTCAATGGAAACATTGAGGAAGAAGTGTATATGATACAGCTTGAGGGTTTTACATCCAAAGAGTGTCCAGATAAAGTATGCAAGCTTCAAAGGTCCATCTATGGATTGAAGCAAGCTTCTCGTAGTTGGAACATAAGGTTTGATGAGGCTATCAAATCTTATGACTTTATTAAGAATGAAGATGAACCATATGTGTATAAGAAAATCAGTGAGAGTGCTATCACTTTTCTCATACTTTACGTTGATGACATCTTGCTCATTGGGAATGATGTAGGGATGTTATCATCAGTAAAGGTTTGGTTGTCAAAGAACTTCTCCATGAAGGATTTGGGAGAAGCATCCTACGTATTGGGAATACGTATCTATAGAGATAGATCTAAGAGGATGCTTGGCTTGACCCAATCCATGTACATAGATACCATTGTCAAAAGGTTTGGCATGGAAAATTCCAAGAGAGGTCTCATACCAATGAGACATGGGATTAATCTCTCTAAGGAGCAGTCTCCTAAGACTTCTGAAGAGAGGGCAGTCATGGATAGAGTCCCCTATGCTTCGGCTATAGGGTCTATCATGTATGCCATGCTATGTACAAGGCCTGATGTAGCATTTGCTCTAAGTGTTACGAGCAGATATCAGGCAAATCCAGGTGAAACACACTGGATGGCAGTGAAATGTATCCTTAAGTACTTGAGAAGGACTAAGGATATATTTCTGGTTTATGGAGGAGGGGACTTGAAACTTCAGGCATATACTGACTCGAGTTTCCAGTCAGATCCAGATGATAGCAAGTCTACATCTGGGTTTGTGTTCACCTTAAACGGAGGTGCAGTAAGCTGGAAGAGTTCTAAGCAAGAAACCACTGCAGACTCGACGACAAAAGCTGAGTACATTGCTGCAGCTGAAGCCGCCAAGGAGGCAGTGTGGATGAAGAAATTCATCACCGACCTTGGTGTGGTGCCGGGTGACTCTGATCCGATCCCATTGTTGTGTGACAACAATGGGGCCATTGCGCAAGCGAAAGAGCCGCGGTCTCATCAGAAGTCGAAGCACATTCTGAGGCGATTTCACCTGATCAGGGAGATTATCACTAGAGGAGATGTACTGGTGGAAAGAGTTCCTTCAGTTGACAACATTGCAGATCCATTGACGAAGCCTCTGACTCAAATTGTGTTTGAGCGCCACCTAGAGTCTATGGGTTTAAGACATAAAGGTGATTGGCTTTAGTCCAAGTGGGAGATTGTTAGTTATGGGTGACCTCAAGCCAATCATAACTTGTACAATCTTGTTCTTTAATAATAATAATAAGGCTTTTATATTCATTATGTGTAATTCGTTTATCGTTTCATTATGAAGTCCATGAATATGCGCAATGGATACTAATTATGATGAGATCATAACAATGGGATTAATGTAACGTCGTGTGCTTTTCGGATCCATGCGGTTCATGTGTATTGTGGTTGTGGCGGCCGTTGTGAGGCCAATGTGAGTTGGTTGTGTGGAATGTATGGTGTGGATGTGTGGCTTGAGCAGGTGAAGTGCAGGTTTGGTCCTGAAATGAAATAGGACATGCTGCAGTTCAATGGAGTTGGCGGCCAGGGGTGGCCGTTGACTGGTTGGCGTCCAGGTAAGTGGACGTTGACTGCATGATCTTGGCGGCATTGGATGTGGACGTTTAGAGTGGCGGTTGTTCTTGGCGGCAGAGGGGTTGACGCCAACCTGAGAGTTCTACAGGTTAAAGGGTCACCCGAGGACAGGTTTCTTACCCTGTTCTCCTTCTCTCTTGCCCCAGCTTGTTGCCCCCGTGTCCCTAAAGCTTCTAGCAGGTATTAAGGGTGCTTGGAGGATCGTAGAACGCGTGGCGTTGCCGAATTGCGCGAGGAAACGCGGGGCGTGGTGCAATTCCCGTGGGAGCTCGCGGAGGGTTCGGTGTGAACCGGGAGATTGCGAGAGGTTCTAGCGTGTTCTAAGGTAGGGGACGAACCCGTTTAACTCCGTAGAAACATTAAAACACGACGTAACCACCTGAATCAGCATGATAATGCATTTTCGGATTAAGTTGCACCATGCGGGGATAATGGGTGGTTTGAGTAATTTAGTAAGCGAAGCATGCTGTAATGGGTTGTTTTGGGTTCCTGCATGTTAAAAGAACTGTTTCGGTATGTTTTTCTATAGTTTTAACGGTTGGAAAACCCGTAGAGCCGGATTAGGGTTTCTGCAGGGTTAGAGGCCGAAGAACTTGGCGTCAACATCGTTTATGGCCAAGCTCATCAGCCAGGATGTAGACGGCCAGATCCCTTGCCGTTGACTTCTGGTAAGCGGTAGTCGATGTTGCTGCCTACTGGTTATAAACAGGAATGACTAATTATGGTATTTATCGATAATGCATGTGTGTTGGCACATGAGGTGCACTGAGTGCACATGGTTCTCGTGTTTAGCATACAAGGTAGGCGGCTAGTTACTTACCTTTGTGGCTGCGCGTTGTTTACGCAAGTCCAGTGGGGTTCACGTGTAGTGGACCATGGTTACTTGAGGTTTACGTGAGGGTTCACGTGGTTTTGTGTACGTGGCGAGTAGTACGACGCCTACCGTGGTTACCTCTCCAGTTGGGTGCCCCAGGTTCTTTGTGAGCCAGGCTGTTAGCTCGGGGCTTTGTCCCGGTACTTGTGTTGTACCGTCGAGGTTTGTGTCGTCTGACCTGGACACCCTCACTCTTGTGTTTGAGTAGCACGTCCGGCTGAGGGAAAGACGACAGTGAGACAGTGACACTTGTGTTTGCCTTTAGTCACTTGTAGCGCGCTCGTAGTTGGGGGTACGGACACCAGTAGTCGACACTGATCCCCAGCTAGTCCTTTTCCAGTGCCTCACTCTAGAGAGCCCGGGCCAGGGTCTCCTGAGGTGTCAGGCATGGGCCTACGACCGTGTGGTCCGCAGGTGGTGGTGTTTAGTGGTCTCCACAGTTGCTTGACCTTTTCACGTGGAGCGGCAGCTGGACCTTCGTCTGTGGCTGCGAGACTGAGAGGTAGACCTGTGTTAGCTTGTTCGAGTCAGTTTCTGGTGTCACGAACCAGTTCACGTGGCTCGTGTTTGGCTGTCTCTACTTTAACTTGTACACCTGTACTGGTTTGCCGTTTAATTATTAAAGTTATTTCTCGTAGTCGGTAGACGGTGAGTACTTTTACAGCTTTAATATCATGTTTAGCTATTCTATAAATTGTTGGCATTGTATACTGCTTTCGTACCTGTGGTTTTGGTTTGCTCGGTGTTGGGGGAGTTCCCTACTGAGCCAGTGACTAGCGAGGCTCACCCCTACCCCCACAGGTGAGAGCGAGGAGGATGTTTCACGACCGTCGTCCAGTTCGGAGCTGCGTCGTAGCGGTGCAGGGTCAGTACCTCCAGCTGTGTAGTGGCAGCTCCAGCAGTGTAGCTTAGTTAGTTGTTTATTTTCTTCAGTTGTACCTCGGGATATGCCCCAGGCTCTTGTACTTCTTTTCAGTTTTTGTAAAAATTTGGCTATGTAACTTGTGAATTATATATATATAATGGTGTGTTCCTTGTGTTTACACTGACTGTGGTTTGGTTTCCCTTGCGAGGCTTCGGCCCGTTCGCGAGAGGCGGACTCGGATCAAGTACGTTATCGGTTTAACGGGCTTGGCCGAGGCATTCCGCCACAGTTGGTATCAGATCAAGGTCCGTGTTAATATAAGGGAACTAGAAAGATACATAGCCTTATTTCGATCTTTGTACACTGCTGGTAGGGACCCTGGTTTTTGATAATTTGTTGTTTTGATTATTGTTTGGTGTTTTGTTTATGTAGAAATTTCTGGAATGGCTGATAGAAGAGATTGGGGTGGTGGAGGAGATGATCCAGAGGAAAGCACCCAGCGTATGATAGAAATAATTTGGGAAAGCCTCACAAATATTCGGGCAAGGATGGATCAGTAGGCGCCGGTACCACCGGTTGCAGTACCACTTGGGGATGGAGAGGCTGTACCTGTAGCTCCAGTTCCGTCGAGAGTGGAGGTACCTTTTGCAGCACCTGTGCCACCACCACCACCAGTGCTGATAGCAGATGAACTAGTGATGTAGGTGGAGAAGTTTTTGAGATTGCAGCCACCTACTTATTCAGGAGGGCCGAATCCACATACAACAGAGCACTGAGTTCATGAAATTGAGAGGGTCTTTGCGACTATGAGGTGTCCGGCAGCAGATAGAGTGGTGTTAGCTGCTTATCAGTTGAGGGGCTTTGCCTTGGAATGGTGGTGACTGAAGATGCAGACCACCTTTGCAGGCAAGACGGAGGAAGCCATTACTTGGTCGGAATTTCTCGATGTATTTAACGATACATTCTTTCCGATTCAAGTACAACAAGTAAAAAGAGAACAGTTTCGGACTCTTCAGCAAGGTAATTCTTCAGTTCTAGAGTACCAAATGAGATTTATGGCACTTAGCCGTTATGCGCCTTATGTGGTTTCAGATAATAATATGATGGTTGAGTACTTTATTAGAGGCTTGAGAGTGGAATTGCAGGATGCGATAGTACCTCTTATGTGCAAGACAGTGGAAGAAGCAGCTCAGAGAGCAGCTACTTTGGAGAGGTCTATTCGGACTCGTCAGGTGGGCGAGTCAGGTTCAGGTAGTTTCTGGCTACCGCAACAGTCAGTGGGTGCAAGCAAAGGTAAAGCACCAGCAGGACCTTCTTCATCAGGTTTTGGTAAATGGGGTCAGAAGTTAAAGCAAGCATTTAAAGGAAAAGGAAGAGAATGGGGAGATTGTCCGCAGTTCCAGCAGGGCCGAGGTAGGCCTGAGGTGGAGGAGTCGCAGCAGAGTACTGCCAGACAGCCTGTTACTCCACCAGGATATAGATGCTATAATTGTAATCAGCCGGGACATTTGATCCGCAATTGTCCCTATCCAAGAGAGTATGGATATGGTAGAGGTGTGCAGCAGCAGCAGCAGCCTCAGCAGTTTCAGCAGCCACAGTCAGGTCGTGGCAGAGGAGCACCGCAGCAGCGAGGAAGAGGCCGGGTTATGGCTATCACCCGAGCCCAGGCGGAGGCATCGAATATGATAGAAGGTACTTTACATCTTTATGAATATTTAGCAAGAGTTTTATTTGATTCGGGTGCCTCTCATTCTTTTATTTCCGAAGAATTTCTGGATTGTATAGCTCATCCTTTAGAAGAGAAATCTTGTGAGTTGGTAGTGGAGGTTCCTTCAGGTGAGTTCTTGCTCACTTCGAGCTATGTAGATGAAGCTCCTGTTATGATTGAAGGGAATCAGATGCCAGGTCGATTGTATGCCCTGCAGTTGTCAGATTATGATATTATTTTGGGTATGGACTGGCTTGAGATGTATGGAGCAATGTTAGATTGCAGAAAGAAAAGGATCAGGTTTTGTCATCCTAATGGTGTGGTATTTGAATATCAATGTATGTCTTTTTATACCTCCAAGTTTCTAATTTCTGCAATTAAAGCTAGAAAGTTGATAAATGCTGGATGTGTGGCTTATTTAGCCTCGGTAAGTTTGGTACAAGCTAGCCAGCCAGTGGAAGCAGTTCCCGTGGTTAGGGAATTTGCTGATATTTTTCCTGAAGATTTGCCTGGTTTAGCTCCACATAGAGAGGTGGACTTTACTATTGAGTTGCTGCCAGGTACCATGCCGATCTCTAAAGCTCCATATCGGATGGCACCAGCAGAACTTAAGGAATTGAAAAAGCAGTTAGAAGAATTGTTGCAGAAAGGGTTTATTAGACCAAGTCATTCCCCGTGGGGAGCGCCGGTTTTATTTGTGAAAAAGAAAGATGGAAGTTTTCGAATGTGTATTGATTATAGAAAGTTGAATGATGTAACCATCAAGAATAAGTACCCGTTGCCGAGAATAGATGATCTATTTGATCAGTTACAATCAGCAAAGGTAATTTCTAAAATTGATTTGAGGTCGGGTATCATCAGTTGAGAATTAAAGAGGAAATATAGATAAGACAGCTTTCAGAACCAGATATGGTCACTTTGAATTTGTGGTTATGCCATTTGGGTTGACTAATGCTCCTGCAGGTTTTATGGATCTGATGAATAGAATTTTTCATCCATATTTAGACCAATTCATTGTGGTCTTTATCGATGATATTCTGATTTATTCAGCATCTGAAGAGGAGCATACAGCTCATTTGAGGTTTACCCTGCAGTTGTTAAGGGATAACCAGTTGTTTGCCAAATTCAATAAGTGTGAATTTTGGCTGAAAGAAATTCAGTTTTTGGGTCATGTTATCTCAGCTAAAGAAGTAGCAGTGGACCCAAGTAAAGTGGAAGTAGTGATGAGATGGGAAGTGCCTAGGACAATAACCGAGATTAGAAGTTTTCTGGGATTAGCAGGTTATTATAGGCGCTTTATTCAAGATTTTTCTAAGATTGCGGCACCTATGACTAAATTGACCAGGAAAGGTGTGCCATTTGTGTGGTCCGGTGAATGTCAGAAAAGTTTTATGGAATTGAAAAAGAGACTTACATCAGCACCTATATTGACATTACCGGCTGGGAGCGGTGGTTTTGTATTGTATGCTGATGCTTCAAGGAGAGGGCTTGGCGCAGTGCTTATGCAGCGTGGTAAAGTGATAGCATATGCATCGAGGTAATTGAAGTCGGCAGAGGAGAATTCCCCCACTCATGATTTAGAATTGGCAGTGTTGTGTTTGCCTTAAAAATGTGGAGGCATTATCTGTATGGCGAGAGATTTGAGATATTTACAGATCATAAAAGTTTAAAGTATATCTTCTCGCAGAAAGATTTGAATCTTCGTCAGCGCAAATGGATTGAGTATTTGAAGGATTATGATTTCAGTTTGGCTTACCATCCGGGTAAGACCAATGTTGTAGCTGATGCCTTGAGCAAAAAAGCATATGTAAGTTTGATGATGATTAAAGAGTGGAAGCTGTATGAAGAAATAGTGGAGAACTCCTTGTATGTGCCCAGTAGTCAGCGACGGGCAATACTAGCTGCTAGTGCTGTAGAGCCGTCTTTGTATTGGCAGATAGTTGAAGCTCAGAGAGCAGATGCCAGTTTGGCTGAAATTGTGAAAATGGAAGGAGTTACCATTGATGATAATTATGTGTTCAGGCTTAGAGGCAGGTTGTTTGTTCCTGCAGAGAGAGAGGTGAAGCAGCGAGTGTTGGAAGAGGCTCATAAATCTAGGTACACTATTCATCCGGGTAGTATTAAAATGTACCATGATTTGAGAAAGTATTTCTGGTGGCCTCTTATGAAGAAAGAAATAGTAGAATTTGTTGCAAGATGTGCTATCTGTCAACAGATTAAAGCAGAACATCAGAAGCCTGGAGGTTTGTTGCAACCATTGCCCATTCCACAGTGGAAGTGGGATGATATTGCTATGGATTTTGTGGCAGGTTTACCGAGATCGAGTTCTAGGCATAATGGAATATGGGTATTTGTTGACAGATTAACAAGGTATGCAAATTAGTGGCAGTAAGTATGTCTTGGACAGTGGACAGATTAGCAAATATTTATGTTGAAAAGATTGTTCCACTGCATGGTATTCCGAAGACTATTGTGTCTGACAGAGATCCAAGATTTACTTCTGGTTTTTGGAGAAGTTTGCAGAAGGTGATTGGTACTGAGTTAAGATATAGTTCCGCTTATCATCCCCAGACAGATGGTCAGACAGAGAGGACTATCCAGACAATTGAAGATATGTTGCGGGCTTGTTGTTTGGTTTGGGGAGGTAGCTGGTAGCATCATTTGGGTATGGTTGAGTTTGCCTACAATAATAGTTATCATACCAGTCTTGGGATGACACCGTATGAAGCTTTATATGGAAGACCATGTAGAACCCCCTTGAACTGGCATGAAGTGGGAGAAAGGCAGTTAGTGGGTCCTGAATTGATTAGCAAACCACTAAAGTAGTGAAGCTTATTAAAGAAAAATTGCAAGCAGCTCAAAGCAGGCAAAAGAGTTATATAGATGTCCGGAGAAGACCACTTCAATTTGAGGTGGGAGATTTTGTCTTCTTGAGGGTTTCCCCGAGTAAAGGTATTATGAGATTTGGCAAGACTGGAAAATTGAGTCCAAGATATGTGGGACCTTTTCAAGTGATTGAAAGAATTGGGGAAACAGCTTATAGGCTGGATTTACCAGCAGATTTTGCAGATGTGCATGATATTTTCCATGTTTCTATGTTGAGAAAATGTATTGAAGATCCAGCTCAAATAATCAGATATCAAGGTGGTGACCTGAGGCCGGATATGACTATGCCAGAATACCGGTGCAGATCACAGATCGAAAGATAAAGAAGCTGAGAAATAAAGAAATTGAGCTAGTTAAAGTGAGATGGGAAAATAGGTTGGGAGGTGAGGATACCTGAGAATTAGCCGAGGAAATGGCTAAAGGGTATCCCTATCTGTTTGAATAAGCTTTTGTATTTCTTTTTAGATGATAGTGTTTGTAAATGTGTGTATGTATAAATTGTTTAACTTTGAGTTGTGTTATGAATTTCGAGGTCGAAATTTTCTTTTTAGATGATAGTAATGTAACGTCGTGTGCTTTTCGGATCCATGCGGTTCATGTGTATTGTGGTTGTGGCGGCCGTTGTGAGGCCAATGTGAGTTGGTTGTGTGGAATGTATGGTGTGGATGTGTGGCTTGAGCAGGTGAAGTGCAGGTTTGGTCCTGAAATGAAATAGGACCTACTGCAATTTAGTTGGAGTTGGCGGCCAGGGGTGGCCGTTGACTGGTTGGCGTCCAGGTAAGTGGACGTTGATTGCATGATCTTGGCGGCATTGGATGTGGACGTTTAGAGTGGCGGTTGTTCTTGGCGGCAGAGGGGTTGACGCCAACCTGAGAATTCTGCAGGTTAAAGGGTCACCCGAGGACAGGTTTCTTACCTGTTCTCCTTCTCTCTTGCCCCAGCTTGTTGCCCCCGTGTCCCTAAAGCTTCTAGCAGGTATTAAAGGGTGCTTGGAGGATCGTAGAACGCGTGGCGTTGCCGAATTGCGCGAGAAAATGCCGGGGCGTGGTGCAATTCCTGTGGGAGCTCGCGGAGGGTTCGGTGTGAACCGGGAGATTGCGGGAGGTTCTAGCGTGTTCTGAGGTAGGGGACGAACCCGTTTAACTCCATAGAAACGTTAAAACACGACGTAACCACCTGAATCAGCATGATAATGCATTTTCGGATTAAGTTGCACCATGCGGGGATAATGGGTGGTTTGAGTAATTTTGTAAGCGAAGCATGCTGTAATGGGTTGTTTTGGGTTCCTGCATGTAAAAAGAACTGTTTCGGTATGTTGTTCTGTAGTTTTAAAGGTTAGAAAACCCGTAGAGCCGGATTAGGGTTTCTGCAGGGTTAGAGGCCGAAGAACTTGGCATCAACATCGTTTGTCGCCAAGCTCATCAGCCAGGATGTAGACGGCCAGATCCCTTGCCGTTGACTTCTTGTAAGCGGCAGTCGATGTTGCCGCCTACTGGTTATAAACAGGAATGACTAATTATGGTATTTATCGATAATGCATGTGTGTTGGCACATGAGGTGCACTGAGTGCACATGGTTCTCGTGTTTAGCATACAAGGTAGGCGGCTAGTTACTTACCTTCGTGGCTGCGCGTTGTTTACGCAAGTCCAGTGGGGTTCACGTGTAGTGGACCATGGTTACTTGAGGTTTACGTGAGGGTTCACGTGGTTTGTGTGTGACGTGCATGTAGTTTTGTGTACGTGGCGAGTAGTACGACGCCTACCGTGGTTACCTCCCCAGTTGGGTGCCCCAGGTTCTTTGTGAGCCAGGCTGTTAGCTCGGGGCTTTGTCCCGGTACTTGTGTTGTACCGTCGAGGTCTGTGTCGTCTGACCTGGACACCCTCACTCTTGTGTTTGAGTAGCACGTCCGGCTGAGGGAAAGACGACAGTGAGACAGTGACACTTGTGTTTGTCTTTAGTCACTTGTAGCGCGCTCGTAGTTGGGGGTACGGACACCAGTAGTCGACACTGGTCCCCAGCTAGTCCTTTTCCAGTGCCTCACTCTAGAGAGCCCGGGCCAGGGTCTCCTGAGGTGTCAGGCACGAGCCTGCGACCGTGTGGTCCGCAGGTGGTGGTGTTTAGTTGGTCTCCACAGTTGCTTGACCTTTTCACGTGGAGCGGCAGCTGGACCTTTCGTCCGTGGCTGCGAGACTGAGAGGTAGACCTGTGTTAGCTTGTCCGAGTCAGTTTCTGGTGTCGCGAACCAGTTCACGTGGCTCGTGTTTGGCTGTCTCTACTTTAGCTTGTACACCTGTACTGGTTTGCCGTTTAATTATTAAAGTTGTTTCTCGTAGTCGGCAGACGGTGAGTACTTTTACAGCTTTAATATCCTGTTTAGCTGTTCTATAAATTGTTGGCATTGTATACTACTTTCGTACCTGTGGTTTTGGTTTGCTCGGTGTTGGGGGAGTTCCCTACTGAGCCAGTGACTAGCGAGGCTCACCCCTACCCCCACAGGTGAGAGCGAGGAGGACGTTTCACGACCGTCGTCTAGTTCGGAGCCGCGTCGTAGCGGTGCAGGGTCAGTACCTCTAGCTGTGTAGTGCCAGCTCCAGCAGTGTAGCTTAGTTAGTTGTTTATTTTCTTCAGTTGTACCTCGGGGTATGCCCCAGGCTCTTGTACTTCTTTTTAGTTTTTGTGGAAATTTGGCTATGTAACTTGTGAATTATATATATAAATAGTGTGTTCCTTGTGTTTACACGGACTGTGGTTTGGTTTCCCTTGCGAGGCTTCGGCCCATTCGCGGGAGGCGGACTCGGATCAAGTATGTTATCGGTTTAACGGGCTTGGCCGAGGCATTCCGCCACAATTAATGTCCTTTAAACGCATATTCTTAATTGTTCCTAGTCGGAGGATATTCGAGAAGGACATCGAATATCCGGTTAGACTAGTACAGGTTGCACCTGCTCATATGATGAGGGTGACTGGTCTCATAGTCACTTGTGTGGAGACACTAAGGTGAATCTGTAGGTGCTCATTGGAGAATGAGTTCACTGAACTGATCCGTTATGAATCGCTGGATAGTAATGTTACCTAACTGTCAACCAGCTAGATTCATTGTCACAGTGGCGTGATTGGTCCTTAGACCTGAGACACCAAGGACACCTTGTTGGTGGACTTCTAGATTTTGACCTTAACTTATAGATCTCTAGCCATGGGGTCTTAATCAGTTAAGTGTTCGGATCTAGTGGAATACCTTCGAAGGTGATTGTGTGGTCAACATGGGATCGCTCGCTCTCGGTAATAAGAGAGTGAATGCTCTAGGGAAAGATGCCTAATAGTCCCTGGCCAGGGCATGACTACTTATCAGAAAAATAGTTTTCTGATATTGTTATGTGGCATCTAATCCAAGTGAGTGCGCGTATTAGGGTTTAACAGTTGACCATACCCTAAGTGCACTCGGGAGCATTGTACGAGCGAAGGATTATAGTCACGTGGTATCTGTTGGCACAAAAGGTTCCTTGAATGGGTTGCTGAACCCCAATGCTTTCCAGGATCAAGTGGTGTTGCTTGGCACCCAACTTGATTGGAAGCCCGGTCAATTATCGTAAGACGATAATTGATTGTGTAATTAATTAATATGAGATATTAATTAATTATAGTAAAGTCAATAAAGAGTTATTGGGCTTAATGGGCTGAAAACTGGACTAGCACTTGGGCCTAGAGGGTCACACGCAATAGAGTTCCGAGCAGACTGGGCAGGATGACCGATATAGACATTAACTGGGTTTTTGTGAAAAACCGCAGAGTCTATATATACATGTGGAGAGTTAAACCCTGGCCCAAGCTCCAGGTCTTCTCTCTGGCCGCCTCCTCCTCTCTCTCCTAGGGCGCCCCCACCTCTTCTCTCTCCTGGCACATGGTGGAGTTGAGATCCGGGAGACGCGTGGAGAACGAGGAGATCTGTCTGCGTCCGGAGCTCGCGTGGATACGTCTAGAGGCCGGACACCTGAATGGCTTGAAGCACCAGCACCTCCAGCGCTACCTCCTCCCCGGATTCGGGAGTTTCGCAACCCCGCAAAGGTAAAGATCGGATCTTCCTACGCGCGGGTTCTCCGTTTTTGTTCTATTCCGACCGCCGACAACGATATCTACCTGAGGGAATCGCGCTTTCCGCTGCGCTCTGATCGATTCCTTACAACTTTTGCATTTGATTTAATGGTTTTGTTTAAATGATTAAATTTAATGTCAAATTATATAGCTCTGATGTAACGTCCCGACGTGAATATCGGAGCGATAATACAGTTAATAAATAGTATCGAGTGAGAAATAGATATCAAACCATTGCGCAAATTGGAGTAAATATCAAATGATTCAACTTCATTAATAATTCTACTAATTCGTCTATTACATTCACTAATCATCCATTACAATAATCATTCAGAGCTAAAACTATGCACTCATAGTACTTTAACTATGCACTCATAGTACTTTATTCAAATCCAAACTAATACAAACTATAATATCAACTAACTAACTACTAGAAAGCTCTGGTTGTCGTAAAGTGGGGTCACTCTTGGTCCTGCTCATTCCCTTCCTCGTGAGTGTGGTAGTCTCCATCAGACTCAACTGAAACATATAAAACAAATTGCGCAGGATGAGCGATAATCGCCCAGTAGGACTTAATATCTCGTATAAACATGCATGGTTTAAGTGATTAATATCTTGTCGAGCAAGATAACTAGATAGAACGATCATGTATAGTCAAGAGAGTAAAGTAACGATGGCAAGAGAATGATAGCACTTTTACATAAAAATAGCACAACTAACATGATAACGGATTCTCCATATAACGAAATAGCATGTAACGTTGCACAAAAGTGCACTAGTAGAAATAGCACATTTGGTCGATCTTCTTGTCAACCGAGAGAACATAGTATAGTGATTGATTGTCTTAGATTAAATCTTGATAGTATGGCACTTGGATGTAATGCCGACATCCTGATCATTGAACTCCCGCGGGTAAATGGCACTTTTCGGGCGCACGTCTCAGGACCAGATCGGGCCCTATATTGCCTGACATTAGTTATGTTTATTATCTTAGACAATCAATTAGATGGCCAAATATAGTACTAAGAATAGATGAGAGTTTAGAGATAACGTGAACATATGAGAGTGTAGAGCTAGTAGATGAGAATAGGGTCATGTCTGTAAACAACGATAAACAGACGATAATAACAATTGCACAACACACATGGTCGTGTGCCGGCAGTCCGGTAGAAGTCACAACCGCCCAAAAGTCATGCTATGAACACGGGCCAGAGGTCCGACGTGATCTCAAGGTAAGAGAGAATAAACTAAGGCCGTTGGATCATGCTAATCCCTAAGAGTATAATAATTTTTGATGGTACAACCCGCTCGTCGGCAATGGACGTCCGCCAAAGCCAAGGAGTCTTACAGAGGTCTCGACAAGGAGTTCCTGATCCAGTCAGGAGTATTCCCAACGGAAAGGTCGTCCAAGCCAAGATAGAAGTGTGTAAAGAACCAATTGTTTGTCATGCCTTGAGTGCTCGAAGGCAGAGAGACGCGAGAACGGTATCCAAATCAAGCGATAAATCGAAAACAAGTTCATTAAATAAAATAGGGAATTTTTATGAATACTTGCGCTTGATTACCAAATATATTATTGAGTAAATTCGGTAAGGGTTCATGACAAAGATTCATGTTTAGTGTGTGCATGTGTAAGATAATCAAGATAGCAAGAGATGATTGTGCACATAGCTTTTAATTAATGAAAATCATGTGAATATTACCTGTTATTATTAAGCATGCCGTTGCTGTTCATAATAGTACAATTCAGAAGTTAAACAATGGTCAAAGTACATGATTAGCAAGATTTGCACGAAGAATTAAGGTTCTAGTTTACACAGTAAGAACGCGACAGGGGTACCTGTCCCATTTCAAATAGCGACGGGTAAGTCGGTCACGTTCATTAGAACAAAAAACAAGGCAATCGTCAGATGCTGTAAATGCGACGGGGAGAATGGTCGCAATTAGGGCAATCGGTCCATGATCGCGACGTCTGGGTCTGTCGCATTCTGGACAATCGGTACAGACATGAAGAACGCGACGTGTCGGGCCGTCACGTTCATGTCGCGACGGGACACTCTGTCGCGACCCGCTGAGAATCGCGACGGGTCGGGCCGTCGCATTCTCAGGGGGTCTGGCCGAACCCCAAAGGTGAACTGATCCACTTTTGGTCTTCGGTCCAATCCTCCATGGACTTGACACAGAGCCATTCAAAAATACATATAAATTCATATACATGTCGAAAAATCAAGAAATCAATTTTAAATGAAATTAGACATGCAAAGGTATCTACAGTGACAATTATTTAGAGAATAGACATGGTATGAACATGCTATGAATAAGTTACTTCTTGGTGACCTAAAATCATACACAACAATAGATTTTGATTTAATTCGAAGAGGGTACTTGATACAATTGGGGGAAATAGAGTCATTAGATTCCTTACATCATGGAGCATGTATGATAAAAGTTTCAGGGTACGAAATCAAGTGGAAACATAGATTTATGGTGAACATGTTGGTTCGGGTACATGTTATCAACATGAATTGGAGCATGAAATACTCCTAAATGACACGATAAAAATTGAGAAAAATATGGAGCTTTCAAAGATAGGTTCATGGTCTACCTAGGGTCGAAGTTAATTAATTTGTGTTTGAGAGATTGTCTACATTTTCATGCTTTGAATCATAGGGCAAGAAAGATTGAAGATGACGAAATCCCCTTGTTCCTAGCCTTCTCCTCCTTGCTCTCATCGTCCAAAGCCTTCTCTTCTTCGTCCTCCCAACTCCAGAAGTGGTCTAGGGTTGTGTTGCTACGAAATAAGAGAGTATTTGTATGCTATATGTTTTATTTTCTCTTAAAACTCTTTATTCTCCTTAAGCTACGATTTTCATATTTATCTCCTCATTTTCTAGTATTTATCTATCTATTTGATTTGGGGAGAACTCTAATTTCGTGACTAAGGGGTTAGGGTAGATCTAAGACTCTTTTTAAAATAATTATGAGTTAATATAATGATTATCTTAACCTTTTTCTATTTATTAATAATAGGGTACGAATTTAGCATTAAATATCTCTAACCCAACTTGGGCTCTTTCCTTTTGGGCCCATTAATTCATGTATGGACCATCTTGATTAACTCATTACCTATTTTGTATTAATGAGTTTTAATTTAATCATATTTTTATTCTAATTTCAATTTATTTATCAAATTTAAAAATTCAAAATGCTACATCTGAAGTAGATGATAACACACTTTCAAGGCAATAATATCTTCTATTTCACACATATATCTAAGTTATTATATTAAATATGATTTTCTTAAAGATGTTTAAGATACATAAATTAAATGAACCGGATGAAGCATGCTTATGATATTCCAAAAGAAACAGCAGACAAATTAAAAGGGAAAAAACTATGCTCCGAAAGACAAAAGTCAGTCGTTAAATTATAGAAATATTTACGATCCTTGTCGTAAAATCTCACATAAAAAAATATTTTTAAGAAAAACTATGTACAATCACTTATTTGGTATCCCTGGAAGGTTAATCTATAAAAATCATTTACCCAAAATTTATAGATTTTATCATCTTTTACGAGAACCGTAAATTATTTTTTCAATTTCTTTTTTATATAAGATTTTCGTGAGCTACAATCTTTTGCTCCTATTCTTGCGTCCAATGGTTGGCCATTGGTGACAGTGGCCGACTCGTGATCTTTGACAGTCGGCGGGCGGCGGTCTGTGCCCGACAACCAGCTGTTGAAGTCTGGCGACCGATGACAACAACCGACACTCGGCGATCGACGCCTGACGCCTGACAATTCGCAGTTGGCGCCCGACTGTTGACCACCGATTGTCGAGACCTAGCACCTAATGGCCAGCACCTGACGCTCGGCAAATTGGCCCTCGATGACCATCGCCCTGCGCTCGGCTCCTGTTGGTTGGCGATTGGCGGTCAACGACTTACTGCAGGCGCCTAATACCTTAGCGATCGACGCTCGATGCCCTGTGGTCGCCGATCGACGATCGACAATTGGTTCTCCATGTCCGGTGGTTGACGCTTGGCGGCTAGTGCCCGACTCCAAAACAACAACCAGTGATAGCGGCCAGCGTTCGGTGACCGACAATTGATAGTCAGCGCCTGATGCCCAACGATCGACAATCAACGCTCGGTGACCATCACCAGTGACCTACAGTTGATTGCTTGCATCTGACAACCGACGACTAGCACCCCGACGATCGATGCCTTGTGTTCGATAGTCGGCGACTGAGGGGTAGTAATTGGTGCCCAACGATTAGTCATTGACGACCGATGATCAATGGTCGGCACCTTGATGATAGACGTCTGGAGCCCTACGGTCGGCAGCAATCACTCGGCGCATATTTTTTTTTTTTATTTAAAATATTTTATTAAAAAATAAACATCAAAAAATCTTAAAAAAACATTTAAATGAAGGGTTGGTCTTGGACTCTTGGTGCAAACAGGGGGCTGGGAGGGGTCTTAAATGAATATCAAACGAATAGTTATATATATTTTTTATTTTTTTATAAATATTTTTTTTTGAAAAACTTTTTTTTTGCTATGAATATGTTTTACAACCACGTTGCGAAAGGTAGAAGGCGGTCACAGTGGTCATGCCCTCGGATTGGATCGCCGCCTGCGTCTCCATTGGCGCCGTCGAGGCCGCGGCGGTGGTAGACCTGTGTTGCCGTCTGCGCAAGGGACGCGGAATAGACCGCTGCGGAGATCGTAGTGGTAGGTTGGGACCTCAGCAGCGATGGCGAAGTCGTGCAAGGGCCTTGCTATGGAGCTCGTCAAGTGCCTCAGCGAGACCCCCTGCATTAAGGTACGTGCCCCGGAAAAGGCGCTCACGCTTCCCTCCCCGGGGGTTTCTTCGCCTTCTTCTATTCGGCTCTTGGCTCAGATTTATTGGCGAAGAACCCTCCCTTCTCGTGGAGATTGACTTACTTTATATTCTCTTGGTATGAGCATGGTGATTGGTTTCTCAGCTCTTGATTTTGTGTTGTGGTAACTTCTGTATAAGCTAATCATTTAAGGGAAATGATGGTCTTTGTATTTTCCTTGGCCTTTGCTTCTTTGTTCTGACGATGTCTGTCAAGGGAACCGTCGATTTTTACTGGAGCAGCGTGGGGAGTTTACGTCTGAATCCGCTAAAACCCTAAATAGTATGTAAAAGAAGAGAAGTGCAATCTATTGCTGGTTTCGTTTCCATGGGGAGCCTGAAACCATTCACATTGCTTCTTTATATTACCAAGGAGACTAAGCTAGATGACGGCAGCCTTTTCACCCCTGAAGCTTTGACGGGAGCTAAGATGATACGTAATCTATAATACTCGCCTGATCACATTCCTCCATTCACAGGGGTTTCATTCTTTATTCACGTCCCGTGGTGGTTGAAATGTCGATCTTATCTCCTTTGTTGTTGAAATTGGAGTCTTGACAATGGCATTAATCTTACATTATGTACTTATTTCATTCTATGAATTGATGAACTCCAAGTAATTATACCTCCCTTGTGTGTCAACTGTGTAATGAAGTTGGCATACAGAATCAATCTCTTCAAGTAATCATTTCCAACTGTAATTTATGTTGTTTATTTTTCTTGACCTTCTACAAAAAAGCTGTTTTTTTTTCTCTTTGTGATGCACATCATGCACTAGAACCAACTAGTCTTTGGACTTCTCTGCAACTAGCATAAGGCGGTAACGAGAACTGTGCCGAGTTTCTCTTTCACTCACAAATGAGAACCATCCACTAAGTCAATAGTCACGTCAACAGAGTGGGCCTGATGTCGATATTTATGCTGGACAAGTGCTATACTTTCCTCCGAGGAAGTTGCAGTACCATCAAAGAAGATGCTTAGATCCTTTTCCTGTCTAGTATAGACATCCATATCCATTTCCTGGTACCTGAAAAAAAATCTAATCACAAAGTAATTGCTTTAGGAAAAATATGTTCCTGGGAATTGAATTGAAATGCAACATGGAAAAAAAATAGAAAAATGACGCCATGGGAAAGCTTATGGATTCAATATAAAGTATGTAGCGTAGTTTAGAAGCCTAATTTATTTAACCTACCATTTCAACTCTCTCTCTCTCTCTCAAACCAAACCAACTCATGGTCATTTTCTTCAGGAGCAGAAGCGGTCATACAGGGAATGTGCAGGAGAGAAAGTCCCACTCATAACAAGTGAATGTGTGGGTCTGAGGGAGACCTACTTCAATTGCAAGAGAGGCCAGGCATGTTCCTGTTCTTTAATCTTTTTTCGTGCTATCTCTTGTTTATCTTTATAGTTACGATGCTCAGGTGAGAAAAAAAAACATTGGTATGGCATTTATCTTTGTAGATTTATTCAGTTTTTTTAACAAAGATTCTAATTATGTTAAAGGAGACAATGGTAGAAGTGATCCAGTTGTAGAATGTAAATGGTCAAAGCTTATTGAGCCACAAACAATTTTCCATTGCATTTGTCTATCTTATAGCTCTTTTGTTTATATGTCGGCGGAAGTTAATGAAAAAAGAAAAAAGACAAGTCAGAATTGTCTATAGAAGTTGCTCATGCATCATGATAGATTGCATTTGTGAACGTGAAAAGGGTGTTACATAGCCTGGAGTGGGGATTTTGGGATTAGGGGCTGGATATGATTTCTTCCTGCATCTGAGAGATGAACAATCTGGAAGCTGTTCATTAATGTTAGAAGTTCTTGCAAATGATTAGAGGATTGGTAATGTTCTCATATACTCTGGGAGATAACAGCAAATAGCCATTTCGATGCAAAATTTTCTACATGATTGGTATCACCGCTGACATAAAAAGGGCCTGTGAGTTAACGGAAAAATGCATGAGGGTTACTGGTGAGGAGAAAACTAACACCCATCTAAGAAGTTGAGCCATCTGCAGAGAAATGGACGGTTTTTGTTATGATCAAGTTAAAGCAGGTGCTCCCAAACAAATCTAGAGTGAGAAAGCCTCATATCTACCAGGTGATATGAAAGCAACATGCTTGCCAAAAGGGGGAGCATGTAGAACTTGAATGCCAATGACTTGTTAACCAGTACAGTGACTGTGGAAGAACAATTCTGACTTAAAATCTGCAACCAAGATGATAATCAAGCAAGGTTGTGGTTTGCAGGTGTGATAACGTGGAAGGAACAATACATCAGACTACCCAGAGGAGAACATCTCAAACAGAAGGGAGGGGCTTTCAGATTGTTTAACACAAATCAAGCAACTAAAAGAGAGGAGAATCAGAATGAGAACAGATGTGCTTCCCTCTATTTTCTAACTTACAAAAAGGTGTTCCAACAAAGGATGCTCCTGTGTGAAATGCATCAGTCCATGTGGTAGAACATTTGGTGGTTCATGGTGCATATCTGACTTTACTCTTTTCATCTATTCATTATCTTTTCCCCTTTCCAAAATTTCCCTTTTTCCTTTTTGGCTGACATGTTCTACGCAACTGATTCAGAACCTGCAATTCAATAATGAATCTGGCAGTTTTTCAGTCATGATGGGGTATTGGGATCACAACTGAATCTGCCTGGTTGCACAGTTTCCATTATGTAATCCGTAATCCTTGGTTATTCAGTGTAAAAATAAAATTCATGAATCTCGGCAGAGAATGACCGGGTCTGCGTCAATAGAGACAATGATGTGTTCTGTGCTTTGTTCAAGCTCATTTAGATAGAAAGCCTAGCATACCAGAATGATGATGCTTGGAATATCATCCCATGCTTAGAGTTGGTGTCTCATTTATGTTCAGAGACAGAGTATATGAAGATGTTTAAAACCAGTGATGTAGAGACGGAGTTATAATCTGTGCTCTTTTGTGAGCTTGAAGAAGGAAGTGTGGATCACCTAAGGGTCTGTTGCAGCAAAGCCAGGACGTCTGGACTCTGAAGACCCCTGAGAGTCTTTGGCCTTCTAGATCAGTTCTAGGCTTTCTTTTCTAACATTCAAGACTTGTGGACTGTGGAGCCACTTTCACAGTTCAAGCCTTTAAGGTCTACTATGCAAAAAACTGCAGATCACTTGGGAAACAATCACATCTATAGGTGAAAGGAAGTCTACTGGAAAATATGTATTAACTTACAATATTTAATTTATAATTGAGAAGGTTTATGCTTAAAGATCCTGCAGGAAGGTAGCGGATTTTCGTTTTTCAAATTTTTTTGAGAAATTTGTTCCTGTCATTTTGGTTCCTTCATTCTCTCGTTGATCTCAGTCAGTGTAACGGGGGAATCTCTCCTCTGACCTCTGTCATACTAGCTCTCCTTATCCTAACAAATTGGTGGTAAAATCCACTTGTTTTCACTCCGACGGGTTGGAGGGGGTGGTTGGTTGTGGGGTTGTCTCAGAAAATATAAATTATCATTCTTTTAGAAGTGTGAAAAATGTGGCCGGATTGTAGCATAACTTCTAGTAAACCTGCACTTCTCTTTTCATGTCAACCAGAACTCTCGGTTACTCTAAGTAAGGTCTATGATGAATATAAGCAGAATGTAGTCAGGTAATCCGTAAGGAGGGAGTGCTTCTTCAGTTTGCTGACTGAATACCATAAACATGGAAGCAAGTGCATATTTCTTAAAAAAAGGGAACTTGATCCACATCACATATTGCTTCAGGTTTGTAGTCTGAAACAGCTCTGAACTGATTCTGGATAGATGCTTGTCCTGTGTTTGGCGTTCAACTTTGTTGCCGTGTGCCATCTATCCCCTCTTCAGACTCTGTAAGTCGAAGTTTGGAGGAAACCTGAAAATTGGTCCAGGCATTTGCCTCCGATTGTACCAAAACAGCTATCATTTACATGGTTTATCGCCCTACTAACACCCCACCCCCGATGATGTAATTTGCTTGTTCATGTTTTATGCTACCATAATTGGTAAAGTACTATGCACTTTCCCCAATTTCTGTGGTATCCCATTTGCTTTGTTTTCTTTTCGCTCTGTAATGCATACCTTGTTCATGAAACAAGTAAAGAGTAACGTTTCATGCTGGCCTATTCAACCTACAATGCCTGATAGGGTGTCACTCTATGTTTTTCAGGTTGACATGAGAGCACGTATTCGAGGGAACAAGGGGTACTAAGTCACAGTATGTAGTTTGCGATCTAACAATCTGCTTGATTTCTTTGTAAATTTTGCTCCTTAAAATGTTTTACATGACTTCAGACACTTGAATTTGCATGTCACCATGTATTCAAAAGGGAATTTGCAAGTCATCATGTAGTCGAAGGGATTACATCCCACTAGCATGTAATTGTGCTTGGTTCAACAGGACTTGCTTCAAACAAGAATAACATTGCGGAACAGATCTGCCCCATCCTGAGAAGAGGGATCTCCATTTTCTGTCGAACGCATATGCTTTGCATACTTGTCGTCTGCACACCAGCAGTTTTCTTGATTCAGGAGCCTCTTTGATACAGAAAAAGGGGGAAAAAAAAACTTGTGTTCCCAACGTAGTTTGCAAACTTAAGATAGAGAAGGTATCTTCTCTTGACTCTGCACGACGTTCTTGTCCAGCCACGATGGTCGGGCTGCTCTGTAGTAGAAGAACGCCATCATCTTCGACCACTCTTCTGCTGTCCTAACCACTGGTGACAACAATACAATACTAATCGTTAGACTAGAACAGGCCTACGGGTGATAGCAAGAACACGATGACACAGATGTGTGTGTGTGTGTGTGTGTGTGCCCCCTCCCCCCCCCCCCCCTTTTCTTTTTAACCTTTGTCACGATGAAGTATTTTTCCCGCCTTGGTGAAGATAATTTCTGGGTAAACCGAGACCTTCAGAGCTGAAACCAAATCTTGCTCGACGACCGCATCCACGGCTGCGCACTGTGGTCACGTTGCAGTACCACGGGGTTTAGCAACCAAGTTCAAGTTCACAGTTTCATTATTAGAGAAACGGGCAAAAAAATATTGCTCGACACTTCACGCACACTTTATTACCGTGTGGAGTTTAATCCAATCAAGTGAGGTGGCCGAGTAGAAAATTCTCTCTTATTATTAAAAGAGCTTGCTAACATACCCTGGGCGAAGGCAACCCGCTTTCCCAGAACATCTGTACTGCTTTCTCCAATTCGCTGCGCGCCCTCTCGTTTTCCCGAGGCCTACATCAAGCACAGCATGTCGTTGAAGAGTTAAGCTTGACCTGCAGATGACCTCTTATGGAGTGCAACAGCACAAAACTTAAAAACGATCTGAAAGATGCCACATTAATGAAATTTCCGCACAGTTCTTAACGCGACGAAAATTTCGAAGAAGGTTCAAACGTGATTTTTTGACATGACTTGTGAGATCAGGGATAATTCCATTTATTCAGATGCCTTTAGTATTTTAGAAGGATCAGGACACACTATGTCAATAGAATAAACTAATAATAAACTGATCTTACCTAGTCATATTGGATTTAAAATATAATATAAAAATACACTAAATCTTTCTCAAAAAATTTAAAGTGGCGGTGATGAGCATCACCATCAACTTTGCCCGTTACAAAATTCAGCAACCTGTGTACATGACTCTAATTTGTGCATCTTAAGTGATTCTCTCGGAGGAGACAGAATTAGATGATTGAAATGATCGATCATCTCTAGTCACCATCAGTTTTCGACTGAGAAATGTTTACTATCCACTTGGACGGATACTTTAGGTGGCTGCCACATAAGCAAAGGGCACTACAGTGACAGGCAGCAGGTGGGCAATGTGGTGGGGGATGATGCCATTTAGGTAGGAGCTACCCACCTAGACAGGTAAAAAATATTTTCATGAAAAATATTTGTTACTTGTGTGGACACAATTAGCTAGTGGTATAAATGTATTGGTCAATGAGAAAGATCAAGTGTATTTCCAAGTACATTTGAAAGTGCAACAAAGTAGTATTTCTCCTGCCTTAAACCCTAAACCTACCGTCCTCAACAGTTAACAAGCATTTCTTTGTCTCCTTTCGATTACCCAAGTCAATCTTCTTAGCGTCGCCACACTCTTCCAAAAAAAAAAAAAAAAAAGCTATACTAAACTTAACAGATCAATGCAAGAATGGAGAAGCCACTAACCTCTTGTATCGATTGTGCACCAGGATCACCAGGGGGTTGAAATCCTTGAACACCGTGTCCTCCCACTGCGGCGTCGTGACATCCCTGATGGGTCGGATGTAATCGTCGTCCTGCCAAACAATCTCCTTGTCGCTGTCGTAGTCCTCATCGTCATCGTCCTTCCTCACGTTCTTGATGGTGATCTTGTTGAAGAACTGGTCGAGGTTGAATCCCCAGCCGTCTGCGTCCTCGGGCCAATCCGGGTCGTCCTCCTCGACCACCAGCGGGTACTCGGCCAAGAGCTTCTGCATCTTCCTCCGCCTCTCTTCTGGGTCGCTCTCCTCTTCCACGTCCGGGCTCGCGTCGACCACCTCCCGGATTTTTCTCCTCCACTCCTCTCTTTCCTCGTCGTCCATGAGATACGTGTCGTCGTTGACGTCAACCGCTTCGTCTGAGGAACTACCAGCGTCCGAGGACTCGACGTCTTTGGCTGTTCGGAATGCTCCGACCTTCTCAAGAGCAGCAGCACGAGACCAAGCATGTCTTAGGGAGGAACACCCGTGAAATTGAGGAGCATCAAAGAAACGGGGGGGCGTGCGGGGCGAGATGCACAACATGCTGCAGTCTTATCTAGAAATTGGTTTTTTCACAGAGGAGGAGAAAGGGAGTATACCATCTGGGGGGAGAGCAATCGACTCTTGCTATAAGTTGCGGATGATAACACAAGATTCCCGGGTTTCCTCGGACTGGCGCTGAAGAAAGGGAGGACGCCGGCAAACCCAGTGGGCGGAAAGAAGTCACCTTTCAGCATCGGGAGTCGGAACCCGAGCGCAGTTTGCAGCGCCATCGGAAGAAGCTGTTGGAAGACGAAGCCATTAGAAGGCGGGCCACCGTTTTTATCCAATGAAAAGGGCAAAATATTGGGAGGTCACTCACCTCTTCTGAGGAATTTCGTCGAATGGTGGTGGGTGTGGTGGTTTCCGCGCGAGGAAGCACACTGGGCGATTTGCCCGGGCTACATCAAAAACGAGAGCAGCTCCTTGTCAACCACCATCCGCGGCTTCCGACAGAAGCTAATTAAATAGCAGAAACATAGGAGGACGCATGAACCTTTTAAATCCACGTAAAACCCTCATAATCCGGGCGAGGGAATGGTATTGGTAGTAGTAGAACGGGGGAGGTGGAGCAGGTTTTTCTTATCTTGGCTTCTTTCCAAATTTGACTCGATTTCTGATTGAAATTACACTCGGTGCCATTTTAAATAAATTTGTGAAGCAACGACACCCGAAGATGGTGGTTTGAGATTTTTTGTTTGTTTTTTCTTTTGAAAATGACAAACGCTAGTTTCTTATAATAAAAACTGTTGGAAACTTTTTTCTTTCCACGTCAATCACTTGATAGTACAAATAAAAGTTAATTTACAATTAAAATTTCCCACCAAGACGACAAAGTTCACAAACTATTATCATGATTTTTTTTCATCCCACCTAATTCAGAAGGGAACTCCTTACATAGTACATACTGCACTTCAATCTATAATAGACATCTACGCTAGATAAAGTGGCCTCTCCCCCCAAGTTTCTTAACCAGTGATCTTCCCGTGCTTTCAAGTAGTGTGATTGATGGGGGGTTGGGGGGAGATTTTGCCCTAGAATAGAGGGAGAGACGTGTGATATTCAGATTTATCGAACCTATACTACATGAATAACTATACGAACATATGAAATAAGTCTCTTGCACGTTTACACAATATTAGAAATATACAGAAATAAGCGTAGCCAACTAGAGCCAAAGCCAGCGAAACACCACAGATTGACCGAATCCAAAACTGGCTCCCATCCCCAAGCTTTGGCACCGCGATGGATGGAGCTGAAGTAAGTGGGGAGGGGGGTCGAGTGGCTAACTCATCAATTTACAGATGTTAAAAACTTTTTTTTTTAACTTTTCCCATAAATGTGATATCTAATCGTCCTCACAAAAGTAAACCCAGAAAAGGAAGATGGCTTGATTCCACTTACGACTCATATCTATGCATGTTCTCAATACTATATGCTAGATGTTAATAACAAATGTCATCTATCAGTACCGACAAGAAACCAAGTCATCGAAGAACTAGACATAATAACAAGAACATCATAAGAATGACGCCCGCGGGACCAACAGGATGGTGAAACACAGACCAGCCTCAGTCTAACCACGATCGCCTCCAAGATGGCCTTTGGTGGCTTCAGCACTGTGAATTGCTCGGCGAAGCTCAGCCAGAAAATCCATCTGATCAGAATAGAAACGAAGGCGGGGATCAATGAAGGAAAACCAGACATTGGAAACGACAAATGCGAAACCCAAATTGAGAAAAAAAGATATATCTGCTACCACCTGATGAGGTAATTTCAAGTGTCCCCACGATGATCCACTAGCTCCAGAATACATAACTGGTCTCTCTGGTTCAGTAAAGAGAGAACAAACAATCAATGTAAGATTATTTCCGCACAGCTTGCTTGAAGTTGCAGGCCACAACACCCTTATTTACTCCATGTTTTAAGGTTCTCTAGTTGAATGAGCATATTCAGTTAACTCAGCGGTACAGTTCTAGGCTACCACTAGCTGTCAGTAGCATACTATGCTTGCCTTTTTGGAAGGTGACCAACGGGCCGCAGATGGGGTCAGAAAAGGCCCAAGTCCAAAGTGTTGACTGAGGGGCGGCATAGAAAAGAAAGAGAAGAAAAAGGGCCACCACACAACAGATGCGACTAAATACACAGCTGAAACAGAAACAGTAAACAGGAGACCACAAATCTACCAAGTAGAGTCAGTGATTCATCCCTAAGGTAATGATGTTCTTCCGGAGCCTTAGGCCTCAGAAGAGAAAACTTTCCAATGTTATAAACCCCAGCTTCGTCTAAAAGCATGGTAAACTAGTAGGATAGATGTCAGGGTATATTAAGATGCTCGAATAATGACTATTCTGAACAAGATCATCCACATATTCTCACAAATTCTAGAACACGATACTGAAGGAAATATATATGCTTTCAACATATAACTTTCATTACTACTACTAAAATCTGAATTCATGCTGCTGACAACTACTTGTCCTGCCGCCAAGACAAGTTTGAAAGGAAACCTAAACATGGGAGTTTGAGTGACCACACGATCATACTGGACTCCCAAAATATGTAGACTCACCAGACGAATCTACCGATGGGTCATTATACGAATGCATGGCAGCTGCCCAGCCTGCAAAGCATGATTATAAATGAATTCAATGAAAAGAATTCTTTCATCCGCAAATACATGAGTACAAAAACAGCAATTTTATAAGAGCAATCCTGGACGTAGATTAAACATTCTTGAAGGCAAAATGCCATCTACTCAGGCATAGCACTTGCCTGCCACAAGATATGTTGTTTCTCAATAATAAAACAAAAGGTTTCCCTTGTGCAAAACCAAAGTCCCTACCATTCAACAATTCCACTAAGGTGGCAATCAGCATACATGATACATCTCAAACAAGGGAGCTTATCAAAGTAAGAAGTCTAACCATAACATCTGACAATATCATCCATAACCCATTATCAATCCAAGCAAAAAGTTGCTAACATAAAACCATGGATTAAGGCTCACATGATCATATGTTCTCTTTTCTGAACATGGTAAGGCCACATTCTATGACAAAGTAACATATACTTATATTGACCAGCAGTGAACTTACATAGAGACAAGACTTACTTTATAACTGATCTATGACTTACTTTACAACTGATCTATCAAGAAGATAAATTGAGCACTCCTCAATCTGATTATTTCCATGATTACGAGGATAAGAAGGCATCCTCTTATATAACCAAACTTTAGACTGCTTTTATTTCGGATACCCCAAAATCCTCAGCATTTATCCCACGCAATCTTCTAGTCATCCAACATATACTCAAAAAGCACAGAGAGATGCATCATCTGATAAACGTGCCCTTGGATCTTTACAAGCATAAGAAAATATCTTCCATATCATGAGTATGCTAATGAGAATGGGAAGATGAACCATTTCAACATGTATGAAGTTGGCTTTGGAGCCTTGACATCTAGAAACATATGGGAAAGGTCCTTTCATTTGAGGGAACTCCAGATACAGTAGATCACTTCATTTCTTTGAGGATAGCAAAATGAGTGTAAAGGTGGCAAAACCAGGTCAGACTGAGGCAAAGAAAAGAAGTGGAGAGGTTGCAGACAACCTTTTTACCAGACAGTATAGGCCAAGTAATTAAGGTCTAATTCAGGTTAATGCTCATTCTCCCAAAATGGCTAGTTTTCACCTCTTACTATTCTGAAAGTAATTTTCACCTCAATCTGAAAACAATAAAATAGACGTGTTTGTCAAGACATGAAACTGACATTAAAACAGTCTGTATTACTATTGCATTGGGCTACAATGGCACGTTACCTCTTCGAAGATGCAATCCCTGCCCAGCTATTTCAGACATGCCTCATTCATGCATTCACATTTTTTCTCCCAGAGGAGAAGAGATATTGGTGGCCCATTCTACATAAAGAAGTAGGCAACGAAAATGGAAAGGACCAAGGTTCAAAGTGGAAAATCCCTTAGTGGTTCTCAGTCCCAAAATGCAGACATGCAGAAAAAGAAGAACTATGCCATATTTTTCCGGAGAAATTTGCCATATCTGTCCAAGGAAGATAGTCAACCTAAAACTTAATGTTGAATTTGAATAGAATGCTATAGACAGAGATAGGACTACCAATGAGACAGGACAAGGCAGAAAACAAGATGATTTCTTCAAGATGGACCAAGATATTCTGGATTCTCCCACTTGAAAACAGCAAGAAAAGAAAAAAGTGTTGATAATAGAAAGGAGGAAGCAGACAAAGGGCAAGTCATTGCAACATCAAAGGCAAACAAGCTGATGAATTCTAAGGCAAATATGAGAGATGCAGACAGGCTTCGAAGGAAAGGAGCATCCAGAAGGTGAGCAACAGCAGTGGATCCAGATGCAGACTGGTTCAGGAGAGAAGACAAGGAAGGGGAACTTCCAAATCTCTCTCTCCACAGCCACCCCCCCCCCCCCCCCCCCCACAAAAAAAAAAAAAAAAAACCTTTTCTGTGGGTGCATGGGTTGTCAAGGCCCAAGGCAAGCAACTATTTCTCATCTTTTGGGGCAAAGGTGAGAGACAAAGTGGAGGGGTATAAAAGGCATAAATAGGGAAACCAAACAATGATAAATATGTCAAAAGCACGTCGATTACGCCCATTATAATCCTAAAAGTCAGAAAGGAGTATCTGGAAGGCAAAGACATAAAAAGAAAAGAAAGAGGCAGGAGAGGATTCCCCCAAAAAAACAAAAGAGAATGAAAGCAGCAACTTTCCAAAAAAGAAGGGAAATGTTAACAAAAGAAATGAAAAAAGCAGAAATCTGACCGGTGAGGAGCCTCTTCTCCCCCTTACCCACCAGTCCACTCCTCTTCCCAGAAAGAAAAGAAGAAAAAGGAAACAGAAGTTGGAGTTTCCAGAAAGAAAATCAAATAGAAAGAAGAAGTTGCCAAAATTGAAAATGAAGAAAGGAAATTTCCAGAATCTTTCAAAACAAATCCATCTGGTGCGGGTCTTCTCTATCCAACACCAACTGGTTCAACTCTTCAAATCAGGAAGAGAAAAGCCAAGGAAAAGGAAAGAGGAAAAATCTGACAATCACAACCTCAAGCCAATTCCCCTTCAAATAGGAAGAAGAAATCAAACTCACAAAACAAAATAGAAACTACAGCAGCAAAAGAAGGAGAGCAGCAGGTAGTTTGCCCAACAAAAAAGAATAGACAAGAAGGAGAAAGGACATAAAAGTGACAGTGGCAACCCCCCTCTTCCCATTAAGAGAAGGATAATGAGGAAAGAGGGGCAAAAAACCCGACTGACCATTTTCTAGTGGCTGGCCAACAGCTTATTTGCCATTAAAAGTAACTCCCCCACCCACAACCTTAACCTTGATCTGTTCTCAAACAACCATGGTTCAATAGAATTGGCAAAAGCATATCACTCATTGTTTTGCAAGACGTGAGACTAGACGACCAGAATACCTTTCAAATGTTATACTCCATAAAAATCATTAGAAACAATAAGAAATTCAGATGTATCGGGTAGAAAAAAAAATAGAAGCAATTAGAAACAACATTGCTGGCCTGTCAGCCAGGTGGTATTGGGTGGTATCAGGCTAGGAAGGGACCCCAGTTTCAAACCTTGGTGAAGTTTCTAATTACTTGAACAGCTTTGCCACCAGTGTGGAAAAGCCCTTAAAAAACAATTAGAAATTGATCAACTTGAAATCATCAGTCAAATCTCCAAAATTCGCTGAGAAACTTGAACTGTTCAAAACCCCCCTTAAAACATCAGATCTTTCCTAAAATGACAAAATCTCACTCAAAACTTAAAAAACACAAAAGAAATCATTAATAATCACCAAAATAGTAGCACACAATGTCACTAAAATAATTCTCAAAAAGTCAAATACCTCAAACATAAGAAATAGTAGAAAAGTACTAAAAAATGAATCCTCAAAATTCAAGACTTACAAAAAAAATAAATCTTGAAAAATCAAGGCATCAATCTTCAAAATTCAAGGCATCCTTGAAACCCTACGTGCACCCAAAATGACTATAACACCACTATTCAAAAGACCCACAAAACACATTGCAGCATTTGAAAACTATCCTGGTAAACTGGTCTATTTGTCAAATACATCCTTAACCCTGAAAAGGCCATAATGCACCTAAACCCTGAAAAACTGCCAAATTAGCCTTCGGGCCCAAAAACCTAAAATCAACCCAAAGCACCTTAAAGCGTTTCAGTGATTCTTAAAACTCATTCTGAACAATGCCAGAGATTTGAGTTCCATCCAAGCTTGTCTCCCTATTAAACTTCCATGCAGAAGACTAGCTTCATTCAAGGCATCAGCATATGCAGTTTATTATACATGCTGCTATGATGCAAAGATGCAAAAGTTCTGAATACCAATACAGCCATCTCAGAAATCAAGAGCTGATCAATAGGATTAAAAGGACTTAGAATTGAACATAAATTACATTGGAACCTAATATTGAACTCTTACTACGACACACACTTACAAACTACTTGACTACTGAGGACAAGATATGAAAACATATCAATTCATGTGGAAAACAATTGACATAACTACGAAAAGGATTGGACTTACGGTCATTCAAAAGTTGTGCAGCCTCACTGTAGGAACACCCATTTATTGAAATCATTCCATAATAAGGATTTTCATTTTGACCCTTGTCGTTTCCAACCTCCCCATTATCTATGACAGAAGTTCTTCCATGAGCCTGATTCTTCTCTCCGTCATTCCCATATGCATAATTTACTTTTTCAAATCTATCTGATGATGGAAAAACTGTAATCAGATATTACATGAGAAAACAGAAAATGTGACCTGAGAATTTGGATAGGTTTGCAAAACCCAGATTGTGATGACAACACGAGAATATTATGCCATAAGAGATAAATAATGTAAGATAGAAACATCTTAAAACAAAAGGGAACACTAAATGCGACAACTATGGGAGCCTTATTATGAAAATCCATAGAATTCAAATAAATCAAAAGATCCTTCTGCATTCTCAATAACTGTTTCAAACTGACCACTCAGGTACAATAATTTGTTCTTCCTATAAGTTAAAAGTCATAAGCGGAACAGTCGGATAGTTAAAAGAATTTCATGCCATGGGGAAGCTGTTTTTTATGCTGTTTGTGCTAGAGTGAAGGAATGGGCTGTTTCTTTTGGTAATGTAGATTCATCTACTTCTTCCCTTTTTGGTTTTTTGGGGAATTAGTTTCGCCACGTGACCTTAGTAACGTGATGGGGTGTTGTTTTTTGGTGCGTCTCACCTATACTTGTACATTCTATTTCCTCTTTCATCAATATATTTGTGGTACTACCCACCTTAAAAAAAAAGGTTGAAGGTCATAAACTGCTAGAATGTTCTTACAAGAAAAACACAAAAATACCTGTAGCATTAGGAGTGACAATGAGCTGATTTGAACCAAGCTTTAGTAGGCTTAAGGTTGGCTCATTCAGAAATACCCGAGTCCGAGCTGGAGTTGAGCCTGACCTTGACCCCATCTTGTAGGCTTGAGTTTGGCTCAACAAAAAACTTTACAAGCTCGACGCGAGCCCAAGCTTGGCTTCCTTAAATTAACTCGGTTAAAGATAGATAGAAAGGCTGAGGGAAAAGCGAAGGGTGGGCCACATTTATAGGAGTCCAGCAAAAGCAATAACTCTCACAACCGATATGGGATTAAAAGTGAGAAACGAACAGCCCCATGGGATCTGCTGCATATGCAATGCTACATGCCTACAAAGACCATGCATGCCAAATGAGATCTTGGGGGATTTGCCAGCCTACCACAGGCTAATCGAGCCGAGCTTGATGAAGCTTAGACTTGGCTCATTTAAGGAGATGAGCTTCTCATATTTACTTGCAGCTTGCTCAGTTTGGCTCACTGGGCTACTCAACTGTGAATCCAGGTAAGCTCAAGCTTAGCTCAAGTAGCTTATGAGCAGCTTCGGTTATTGCCAGCCTACCTATCAATCAGTAAATGAGACATTTATGTTTTATATCATAACTGACACATGATTGATGAAAGGGTTTTCATAATCAGACAACAAGGCCATGCTTGACTGAGGGCCAGACTGAGGTAACCTGATTTATTCCGGGATTAACCCATAAGGGATTTTGAATTTTTGATAGAACGGATTAGTTAATCCAGAATACACGGGTTAGAAAGATGTCAACAGTTATACTCTAAGATTTCCCTAGAATATGTCTAATAAGCCAAGGATGACACTTTTGAACCTCTTCCCAAAAAAGGTGTTCCATTTTCCAATGCACTTCTGTGCAGCATTATTTTCTATTCCATGCATCCACCAAAGTATATATGTTTGATCAGTAACTAACCTCTTAGGCAGTTAGATTAACCCAACGGTCATCAAAGGACATTCATGTTTATTCTAGAAAATGTTAAAATGGGTTAGGTTAACCCTCGCCCAAATCAAACAGTCCAAAGGTCTACTTCTTTAAGCAATCTATTGAACTTTATGCAGCAAATCCTCATTACTTGAATATTAAAACCCAGGACCCAAAATCTTACCTCCATTTTACTCCAAATAAAATCTAATAATTCTTTAAACGAATGAGATATAAAAAGCGGGCATCAAGTGCAGCGAATTCCAGTCGTTTGCCCTTGTTGCATGGCAGTCCAGGAGAAGAAAGATGTGCTGGAGCTTTATTAAAAATGCCCTAGAGGCATATCTATCTTTGGCATAGGGAGGGAGACAGAGACCAGAAAGAAATGTAACAAGGCAACCTGGATATAGGACTTTCGTAATTGAGACATGGGATGAGATGTTTTTATTAGCTGGCTGTCCTTCTCCAAACACTGCCATATGGTCCTCAAAAGCATCATAATCAGAGTACTTTAGTTTAGATATGCTTTTAGTATGTTTGGAAAGACCACCACTAATCTTTAGGAATCAACCAACTCTTTGTTAACTGCCCCACCCAAAGGAAAAAAAAAAAACACCCTAAACCATAGTCCCCTCCAAAAAAAAAAAACAATCATAAGTTGTTCCTTACTTCCTAGGAATCACCATTGCAGCAGCTCATCTTTCCTCCTAATTCTCTCTTCTTCCCCTCCCTCTTGTCTTATTGTCCATCCACCTTGTAACATCCAATTCATTCATCTCCTTCCTCCAAGACAGTCAAACTAGCATACCACAGGTCCTCTGCTTCGTCCTCTCCTTCAACCTAGGTTGTCAGACTAGACTGAGAATTTCTTGACACGTGTGAGAACTATGAGGTTTCTATTGTCCAGCAGCACAGCTGTCTTGTTTTCCTTCTTGTATCCTCCTTCCTTCCACTCACTAAAGCAGATTATGGTGTCTGCCATAGAAACCATCCTCTTCGGCATGGCAGCCAATTGCGTACCACGTGCCTGCCAACATCCCTCATGGAAGGCAAACAGGAGTCTATCTGTTAGAACAGGATTCTGTCCATCATGATTCCGTCCTACTCCTGTTATGTTCTCACTCAAGACTCTAGATAAATAGTCATGCTTCAAAACACCATCTGCATGCAAAGAACGTTTCACTTCATGCTGGGTTTGTTTCAAAACTTTGTACACTATTTTCATTTCCTTTGATCCCAGAAGCGAGTAGAAACCTGAAGAATGTCATTTGTTCTAGGGCTTAAGATTCTTTTTTGTTTAACTGGATCCACCTTCCTAAAAAAACGTGCTTGAGTTACAACGGGTCTGCATTTTGACAAACAAAAAATGTAACAATTTTGCCAGCAAGCCAGCAACTGGTCCATAGCGTTTTCAAAATTAACAAAAAAGAACTAAACTTTGACCCCAAAGAAGAAACAAGCTCCCATATAACCTAGAAGCTTTGAAACATGTAAAGTTTATGGTAAGAGCGAGAAGAAATAGAAATCATTTCCAAGCAAATACAGCTCTTTATTATGCCGGAAAATGCTCCCCAAAAAGGCATGATGGCGTCAAAGAGTGCTTGCAAACTGAAAATTAGCATGAAAACCCTAGCAAAAAGAGGACAGAATGATTAGTTTCCATGAAGATCTCAATTCCTATAGACAGAGGGAGCAGGGGGGATAAAAGTTCCACGAGCATTCTCCACGAGCAAATTAATCCTTGTTGATTTCCACAGATAAATTGTACCGAACAGATTGCCCAATGCCGCAGACAAGAAGGGAAAATTTAAGACATGGCAACTCGCCTCCAGATTTCCGCCTGTTGAGCACACGGTTCCTGCCAAAAAAGAAATCCCACTGAAAACGTCAGAAGCATAAACTTTCACATTACATGAAGAAATTTTATCGCTTGGAAGAAAGAACAACAGTAATGAGAAAAGAAATAAACAAACAACGCAAATCCCAAGCAACCCGCGGGCTACCAGAAAGGAAAATAGAGAAACAAATTGCAAATATTCATCATCCAAGAACCAAAACCCTAATAAATTAACCACACAGGAACCACGCATGCAGACTGATGATCCAAAATCTCCAGCTTGAAACAAAAGGCCGGCAGACAGCCAAAAGATGACGAACAGCGCAGAACGCTTTGAGAATTAGGAGAAAAGGTCGGAGAAGAGGAGTGATCAGCGGGGAGTTTGCCTTTGAGGCGGCGGAGCGTATCGCTTAACATTCTCCGCAGCGTCCTCAAGCATCTCCGCTGCCGCCGGCGGACGCAGGCCGAGGCCCCGGCGGAAACGAGGAAGGTGAGAACTCGCCTCCTCTTCCCGGCCAACTGTGGCCCTTCCCGTCCACCCCGTCCACCGCCACCTCCTCCTCCGCTTTCGATGCCGCAGAAAGCAAATTACGAGTCTTCGAGTTGCGATTGCGACGGAGGGAAGCGATCTCCGCCTCCAGCCACACCACCGGCGTCGCAGCTTCCGTAGTATGTGGGGCCCCGACGAAGACGCTTTTAGTCTTCTCCGCGCCTTCCATGTTTCTCTCTCAACGGACGGCCACGTCAGCTTTCGAACCAAGGTGAACGATACGGTGTGTCCTGCTCCGGTGACCACAAGCAAGAGAGTATCAATTAACATGGAAAGGGTGACGCCAATTTGCGGCGTCAGCCTTCAGTGTGTTAGCCAATAAAAACGGACGAAGGTCGGATGACGATGTCGCTTAATGAAGCAGCTCCACGACTCTCGAAAACTATTCGATCTCATTTATTTTTATTTAAAGAAAATAATATAATAAAGGTAAATTAATTATGGTTTATTCCAAATAATCTTTCTTTTCGTGGATTTTAACAACAAATCTACGAAAAGATAGTTTTTGTCCTTTTTTTTCTTTCCGTTTTATATTTCCATCTATTTTTGTGCCATTGAATATATATGATTATTGTATTCATTTTTTAATAATACTGAAAGTCTAAGTTCTAAGAAGTTAAAGTAATAATTCAAAGTTGTTAAAATATGTGTGACATTGAATTAAAACATATGAAATTTAAAGTAACTATTCATATGATTTAAAGTGTAACTTAATATTTATATTTTAAGGTGTTAAAGTAAGAATTCGAAGATGTTAAAATATGTGTGACGATTAATTGAACGGAAATGCTAAGTGACTAGGCAAACTGGCCAAATGATTTGTCCGACCACTTACTCCTTAGTGATTGGCTGGCGCGCAAGGGGGGTCCATGTGCCAGCCAATGGCACGGCTAGCTGGACAAATCATTTGCCTGGCCAGGCGTGCAACTAATAATTATCTTAGTTTCAAAATGTGTGAGACTTGAAGTCACTGTTAACATGATTTAAAATCTATGTTCTAAAATTATAAAATAAGAGTTTGAAGTTGTTAAAGTATCTGTTATAGTTGAGTTAAAGTGTGTGACACTTAAAACAATTGTTGACATAATTAAAGTCTAAGTTTGAAGATGTTAAAATAAGTATTCAGAGATGTTAAAGTAAGAATTTAAAGTCGTTAAAATATATGTGATGGTGAGTTAAAGTATGAGATTAAAAATCACTGTTGATATGACTTAAAGTTTAAATTTGAAAATTTTAAAGTAAGATTTTAAGATGTTAAATTAAAAGTTCAAAATTATTAAAGTACAAGTGACAGTGAATTCTTGTGACAGTGAGTTAAAGTGTGACGGACCGGGGTATTTATGCCCATTAAGGCTCCATATCCAGATCCGCCTCCCGCGAACGCACCGAAGTGTCGCAAGGGATCTCTCACACACATGTCCAGTAAGAGTACAAAAAGACAAACCACAAGAATATAAGACACAAGAAAGTACATGTGCTCATATCTGTTCACAAATTGTACAACTGTCTCATAACATTAATACATGTCCAATTAAAAGAGTACAACTACCTGGGGCATACCCCGAGGGAGCACAAGCTCACACAACACTAACTACTAAACTACTGCTGGTGGTACAAGTCTGACGCAACACCACTGCAAGCCAAGCACACGGCAAGCCCTGAAAAGAACTGTAGGGGAGTGAGCCTCAACAAGTCACTGGCTCAGTAGGGGCTACCCAAACAACACTGTAACCACAGACACCTCGACCCCAATGGGTCTTACTGGCAACAACAATAGCCAAACCATTTCATGCTCACATCATTACAATAAATAACAATTAAACATGCTTATGATAATAAACATAAGTCCTCAGAAGAAAAGTAGGATTACAGGACTAACATAACATCATTAGTCAGCCCACTACTAAAGTGCCTAAACCACAGTCTCACTGGCACACTATTACAACAACTGGTTGCCTAAGCTAAAACTACATAGGCAAGTCACTGCCTAAGCTGCAAGCTTCACAGGCAAACCTCAAACACTTGAGTAATAGGACTGCTAATAAAGAGCTGGTCCTTTATACTCCAAACCACTTTACAACAGAACTACTCAAAGGTAATGGAATTGGCTAACACGAAGCCAATCCATAACACACTAAAGCTATAATTGGAATCATACCCAAGATGAGTAAAACTCAAACTGTGGAAGGTCTCACACGGCCTCCACGGAGCATAGCTCAACTAAACCACAATATGCCTAGGCCATAAGCCTCATCGGCAAATTACCCATAAAGGTAACATAATTAATAATCACAAACTAATCCACAATAAATTATAAACAAAGATTTACCTAAAACAGTTAGGATACAATAAGTGGCAGGTCAAACCACAAGACCTCCACAACACACAAGTACCCGGAAAGGTTAGTACATAATGCACCACCACAAAACTATAAAGTAACCCACGAAGGGAACAAGTACTTGCTACTCTGAGGTACCACAACACGAACACCCGAACAAGGGTACAAGTAGGTGATAAACACTACACTGAACCACGATTATATTGTGCCCTCACTTAGACACAACATTACAAGTGAAACCTTAATCGACGAGTCACACAAACCACAACTCAGTCACAGCTGTGCCAACACCAGGGCACACCTCGAACTGGTCAAACTTCGACCACGAGTCACAAACTCACAAACCACAGTCACTGGCAAAGCACGAGTCAGAAAGAACGACGCCACCACACGGGAACGGACTACTGGCTGATCAGGCCAATATCCAACCCGGACAACACAACACAAGAACTACCTCTCAGCCTCTCAGTCACGGACGAAAGGTCCAACTGCTGCTCCACTAGGAAGAAGTCAAACAACTGTGGAGACCAACCAACACCACACCTGCAGACACACAACTGCAGGCCCATGCCTGGCACCTCTAGAGTCTCTGGCCAGAGCACTCTAAAGTGAGGCACTGGAAAATAGGACTAGCTGGGGACCAGTGTCGACTACTGGTGTCCGTACCCCCAACTACGAGCGCGCTACAAGCGACAAAAGAACAAACTCTGGGAAGTCGCTGCCCCACTGCCGTCTTTCCCTCAGCCGGACGTACAACTCAAACTCAGGAGTGAGGGTGTCCAGGAAGACGACACAGACCTCAACGGTACAACACAAGTACCGGGACAAAACCCCGAGCACAACAAACACACGTGCCTGGCTCACAAAGAACTTGGGGTACCCGACTAGAGAGGCATTCCGGAATAGGCGCCGGACCACCACACTCGGCTAGCACAAACCACGATACTTACACATATAACCTTTACTTATAATTCACAATATACAAGTGTTAGGATTAGCTTAACATCGGTCACCGTGTGACCCCAAAGCTATCCCACACCAACACATAACTGAACCACAAACTTGCCTATCATTGGTCATCTTGTAACCTCCAAGCTAACTCACACTAATACATACATAAATCACGATAGCCAATCATATTTGCCTATCATCGGTCATGAGATGACCTTCGTAACAACATACCACTTACTTCATAAATCCATATAATATTATTCGAAAGACAACAACGGACCAGGGCTAGGTCAGTATGGACCTTCACTGCCCAAACACCATAAAGTCATGGTTAGGCTCACACAGGAACCTCACTGCCCAATTACTACGACAAATCACCAGAATTACATTACAACAGAGTGTGTAGCACACACACACTCAAACCACGTAGGCAATACGTGTATATTACACCCTGGATGGTGTACCACACGTCTTCCACGTAAACCACATGTCCAACACATGGACCACGCACTCCAAGAGTGCCACGGGTGCCAACGCACCACACATACCACGTAAAGCGATTACGTACACACACACATCATCATCATATAAAACTTTCCCACATGAGCAGTATGCTCCAAGAGCATAACAAGTGCACTGACTCACACCGGTCATCGCCATGCACACACAATCACACAATATTCATAACCAGGAAAACTACGTAAACACAGTGCATGGATACATGCACAGGTTGGCGGCAACATCGACTGCCGCTTGAAGGAAGTAAACGGCAAGCGATCTAGCCGTCTATCTCCCGGCTGGTGATCTTGGCGGCAAGCGATCTTGACGCCAAGTTCTCCGGCGTAAAACCTTGCAGAAACCCTAATCCAGTTCTACAGGTTTTCCAACCGTTTAAGCTACAGAAAAACATATAAAAACGGTTCCTTTAACATACTAGAACCCGGAACAACCCATTACAACATGCCTTACACATTAAATTCATCAAACCACCCTTTAACCCCGCATGGTACGACTTGATCCGAAAATACAATAAAATGCTGGTTCAAGTGATTAAGTCGTGTTTTAATGTTTCTAACAAGCTAACAGGGCTCGACCCCTACCTCAGAAACGCAATTAAACTCCCGAAGAATCTCGAATCACGCCGAAACCGAGAAACGTCCCACGAACACCGCGCTCCAATCCGTCATTCCCCGCCCGATCTGTCGCTACCACGCGCACCACGGCCTTCCCACGAGCTCCCGCCGACCGTCAGAACTCGCGAAGAAGCTCAAGGGTGAAGGTGGGGGAAGAGGAAGGGAGAGAGAGGGGAAAGAACAGAGCTCGGGTCTGCCATAAAAACACAGGCATGCCAGGTTAACGTCAACCCTTTGGCCGTTTAACCAGACCGCCACAACTAGACGTCCACAAAGCCTGACGCCAAGTTCAACAGTCAACGTCCTCATCGATGGACGTTAACACCATGTTAACGGCACACCACTCTGCCGCCAACACACAGTCGATGTCACCCACCTGGACGCCAACACACTGTGTCCAGCAAGCTGAACACCAACGCGGATCCAAACCAAACCCGGTAAGGATCTAGCAAGAAACACACAACACTAATGGGCCTCACATTGGCCACCAAACCCGCTAAACTGGATCCACGAGGATCCGAAAAACGCGCGACGTTACATTATTATCACCTAAAAACAAATGTCGTCCTCGACATATAAAACAAATCACAATAAACCAAATTATCACCTAAAAACAAATAAAGTCAAACACATAACAAGTAGGATACTCTTCCTCTGCTTCAGCCTTTCATTCATCTCACAATTACTCTGTTCTGCCAATTCCATTGCCTTTCTTTAGCTTTTACCATAGGCGATTCTGCCTTGCCAATGACGCTTTATTTCCTTGGACTGAACCTGTTTCCACAATTTCCCAGTTGTGTTTGCAACATCTTCGAGACCGAGCGCTTTATCTTTCTCAAATATCTTACACTGTAATATTCTTTCATGCCATAATCTTTCCAAATTATTAAACTTTCCGGTGCCATTTCCTTTGTCTATTTATCACTGCCAACTATTATCCTGCCTCATCTGCATTACATTTGCAACTGATACCTCTTCAAAGAAAACTAATCACCATCTTTGAATTCCTGCTTTTCTTATTCTGCTCATACTGTTTAAGCCAATTTCTGATTTAAAAATCATAATAAATTCTGCTTCTTTATTCCACTGCGCAAAACTTTACATTTTTTTCTTATCTCAGCAAAGCTTGAACAATTTATGAATATTAAATCTTTCTTGCTTCTGCTTCCGCTGCGCTACTGCTCTATCACAACTGAACACTTTTTGCAAAATATTCTACAATTTCTGTTCACAATATTACTTTCAATTGCTTTCTTCTGACTTCAACTGCTTCTCAAATCGTCCATTCAATTAATTCTTGCTGAAGAATTACTACTGCAATTTCTGATCTGCCAAACCACTATTGACATATTGCGCTTTTCATATATCTTTCCTGCTTTACTGACATTCTCTGGCTAATTCCCATAATTCTGAGGTATAAACTTTTCAAATATTCTTATTAATCTGCTCCAGCATTAAACCCTGAAATAATTTAATAACAATTCCTTTCTGCTCAATTAAATCATTTCTTTGCACCAATATGCAAACTCTAACCGATATTTTCTGACTCATCTGATCTTATTCACTTCATTATTTGCTAATTCTTTCTTTCTCTAATCCATATCTTTTTCTTTATCTAAACTGCCAATCATCAACTAAATATTCCTCTTGTGCAAATTTCACAAATCTTTATTGCACATTAATCCTTATTTTCTCTCTTTCTTTATTCAACTGATCATTTCTATACTTATTTATACAAATCTTCATATCACACTTCCTGCTATCATCATTATTCATAACAACACTTTTCTCAGATTTTTGATCTCGGGCATATTAATCTATCTGCCATAATTCACTGCTCTTTTATGTACTGATACCTCTTTTAAAGCTGGTCTGCCTTTCTTGATCATATCAACTCTTCATAACACTAATTACATTCTTATACACATTGTTTCTTAATATCATCTGACTCAAGTCTCTAATGCCACAATACCTCTACTGAGGTTCTCAACTGCAACTTATCACACAAACTGACCTGTTCCTTATCACCTTGTTACCATGCATTTGTCTCTGCCAATTTTCTATCTCATTATAACTTACTTACTGAATTCCATATCCAAACTTGCTAATCTTTTCAATTCCTTTAGCTACAAATCTTTAACAACCAAACTGATCTATCACAGAAATACTCTATACTTATCTCTGCTAACTTTGCACTTTATTAACATATCTCAAGCACTAGTTTACCTTTCTTCTCTAATCTCTGCAACTGAAAACTTTTAAGTACTATACTTTAACTGCACTAGTGCCAGGATACTACCACACAACTTATGCCACTATTCACATTATGGCACAACAGCTGCTCACAATTACCAATCTAACAAACAAAAACTCACGGTTTACATGCCAAAAGCAACGTAAAAACTACTTCATATTACACAAAACCGCAGACTTACTACCAGCAGTGGACATTAATCCATGTATTGGGACATTATACTTTCAATGTCTTTTCATATTCTAACTGGACATTGCTCTGATACCAACTGTGACGGACCGGGGTATTTATGCCCATTAAGGCTCCATATCCAGATCCGCCTCCCGCGAACGCACCGAAGTGTCGCAAGGGATCTCTCACACACATGTCCAGTAAGAGTACAAAAAGACAAACCACAAGAATATAAGACACAAGAAAGTACATGTGCTCATATCTGTTCACAAATTGTACAACTGTCCCATTACATTAATACATGTCCAATTAAAAGAGTACAACTACCTGGGGCATACCCCGAGGGAGCACAAGCTCACACAAACTAACTACTAAACTACTGCTGGTGGTACAAGTCTGACGCAACGCCACTGCAAGCCAAGCACACGGCAAGCCCTGAAAAGAACTGTAGGGGAGTGAGCCTCAACAAGTCACTGGCTCAGTAGGGGCTACCCAAAACAACACTGTAACCACAGACACCTCGACCCCAATGGGTCTCACTGGCAACAACAATAGCCAAACCATTTCATGCTCACATCATTACAATAAATAACAATTAAACATGCTTATGATAATAAACATAAAGTCCTCAGAAGAAAAGTAGGATTACAGGACTAACATAACATCATTAGTCAGCCCAACTACTAAAGTGCCTAAACCACAGTCTCACTGGCACACTGCTACAACAACTGGTTGCCTAAGCTAAAAGCCACATAGGCAAGTCACTGCCTAAGCTGCAAGCTTCACAGGCAACCTCAAACACTTGAGTAATAGGACTGCTAATAAAGAGCTGGTCCTTTATACTCCAAACCACTTTACAACAGAACTACTCAAAGGTAATGGAACTGGCTAACACGAAGCCAATCCATAACACACTAAAGCTATAATGGAATCATACCCAAGATGAGTAAAACTCAAACTGTGGAAGGTCTCACACGGCCTCCACGGAGCATAGCTCAACTAAACCACAATATGCCTAGGCCATAAGCCTCATCGGCAAATTACTCATAAAGGTAACATAATTAATAATCACAAACTAATCCACAATAAATTATAAACAAAGATTTACCTAAAACAGTTAGGATACAATAAGTGGCAGGTCAAACCACAAGACCTCCATAACACACAAGTACCCGGAAAGGTTAGTACATAATGCACCACCAAAACTATAAAGTAACCCACGAAGGGAACAAGTACCTGCTACTCTGAGGTACCACAACACAAACACCCGAACAAGGGTACAAGTAGGTGATAAACACCACACTGAACCACGATTATATTGTGCCCTCACTTAGACACAACATTACAAGTGAAACCTTAATCGACGAGTCACACAACCACAACTCAGTCACAGCTGTGCCAACACCAGGGCACACCTCGAACTGGTCAAATCGACCACGAGTCACAAACTCACACCACAGTTACTGGCAAAGCACGAGTCAGAAGAACGACGCCACCACACGGGAACGGACTACTGGCTGATCAGGCCAATATCCAACCCGGACAACACAACACAAGAACTACCTCTCAGCCTCGCAGTCACGGACGAAAGGTCCAACTGCTGCTCCACTAGGAAGAAGTCAAACAACTGTGGAGACCAACCAACACCACACCTGCAGACACACACACTGCAGGCCCATGCCTGGCACCTCTAGAGTCTCTGGCCAGAGCACTCTAAAGTGAGGCACTGGAAAACATGACTAGCTGGGGACCAGTGTCGACTACTGGTGTCGTACCCCCAACTATGAGCGCGCTACAAGCGACAAAAGAACAAACTCTGGGAAGTCGCTGCCCCACTACCGTCTTTCCCTCAGCCGAACGTACAACTCAAACTTAGGAGTGAGGGTGTCCAGGAAGACGACACAGACCTCAACGGTACAACACAAGTACCGGGACAAAACCCCGAGCACAACAAACACACGTGCCTGGCTCACAAAGAACTTGGTACCCGACTAGAGAGGCATTCCGGAATAGGCGCCGGACCACCACACTCGGCTAGCACAAACCACGATACTTACACATATAACCTTTACTTATAATTCACAATATACAAGTGTTAGGATTAGCTTAACATCGGTCACCGTGTGACCCCAAAGCTATCCCACACCAACACATAACTGAACCACAAACTTGCCTATCATTGGTCATCTTGTAACCTCCAAGCTAACTCACACTAATACATACATAAATCACGATAGCCAATCATATTTGGCCTATCATCAGTCATGAGATGACCTTCGTAACAACATACCACTTACTTCATAAATCCATATAATATTATTCGAAAGACAACAACGGACCAGGGCTAGGTCAGTATGGACCTTCACTGCCCAAACACCATAAAGTCATGGTTAGGCTCACACAGGAACCTCACTGCCCAATTACTACGACAAATCACCAGAATTACATTACAACAGAGTGTGTAGCACACACACTCAAACCACGTAGGCAATACGTGTATATTACACCCTGGATGGTGTACCACACATCTTCCACGTAAACCACATGTCCAACACATGGATCACACACTCCAAGAGTGCCACGGGTGCCAACGCACCACACATACCACGTAAAGCGATTACGTGCATCACACATCAATCATATAAAACTTTCCCACATGAGCAGTATGCTCCAAGAGCATAACAAGTGCACTGACTCACACCGGTCATCGCCATGCACACACAATCACACAATATTCATAACCAGGAAAACTACGTAAACACACTGCATGGATACATGCACAGGTTGGCGGCAACATCGGCTGCCGCTTGAAGGAAGTAAACGGCAAGCGATCTAGCCGTCTATCTCCCGGCTGGTGATCTTGGCGGCAAGCGATCTTGACGCCAAGTTCTCCGGCCTAAAACCCTGCAGAAACCCTAATCCAGTTCTACAGGTTTTCCAACCGTTTAAGCTACAGAAAAACATATAAAAACGGTTCCTTTAACATACTAGAACCCGAAACAACCCATTACAACATGCTTTACACATTAAATTCATCAAACCACCCTTTTACCCCGCATGGTACGACTTGATCCGAAAATAATAAAAATGCTGGTTCAAGTGATTAAGTCGTGTTTTAATGTTTCTAACAAGCTAACAGGGCTCGACCCCTACCTCAGAAACGCAATTAAACTCCCGAAGAATCTCGAATCACGCCGAAACCCGAGAAACATCCCACGAACACCGCGCTCCAATCCGTCATTCCCCGCCCGATCTGTCGCTACCACGCGCACCACGGCCTTCCCACGAGCTCCCGCCGACGTCAGAACTCGCGAAGAAGCTCAAGGGTGAAGGTGGGGGAAGAGGAAGGGAGAGAGAGGGGAAAGAACAGAGCTCGGGTCTGCCATAAAAACACAGGCATGCCAGGTTAACGTCAACCCTTTGGCCGTTTAACCAGACCGCCACAACTAGACGTCCACAAAGCCTGACGCCAAGTTCAACAGTCAACGTCCTCATCGATGGACGTTAACACCATGTTAACGGCACACCACTGCGCCAACACACAGTCGACGTCACCCACCTGGACGCCAACACACTGTGTCCAGCAAGCTGAACACCAACGCGGATCCAACCAAACCCGGTAAGGATCTAGCAAGAAACACACAACACTAATGGGCCTCACATTGGCCACCAAACCCGCTAAACATGGATCCACGAGGATCCGAAAAACGCGCGACGTTACATAAAGTATATAAGATTTAAAGTAACAGTTTCTCAAAATCAAAAGATAGAAAATGTTAATCAAAGATTATCAGTGTAGATCTCAATAAAATACAAACTATAAATTAACATCCCCAAAAATACCTGATTTTTTGTGTGTGTAAATATTTCCGATAGGTCCCCCTCTCACAAAGACCTATAATTAATTTATCCATTTAATAACATATATCTTTACACAATGTTTAAGACACTAATAAAAACACACCACAATCCTCTCTCTTTTATGAAAAAGAAATACTAACCTCAACAATGGACTGATAAGAAAGTTTATCATTCAATATTAGAATGACCTTTTTAAGTGATGTAAAGACCTCATCATAAAGTATTCTTAATTTTTTTTTTCATAAAATAGATTTATTTCACTTAATAAATTATTTGTTCTACTTAACAACTATTTATTCTACTTATAAACTATTTATTTAAGTTTGTTCTATTTAACAAACTAAGTATAACAAATAATTTGTAAAGTGAAATTAACAAATAATTTGTTTAGTGAAATAAATTTACTTATGAGAGATAAAAAATATTTTATGATGGGACATACACACCATCTAAACAAAATAATAAACTTTCTTAACCATCTAAGATGTGATGTTAGTATTTCTCTTTACGAAATATTAGATGTGTCACTTTGATGATGCCATATATTGTCAAAAAAAGAGGTTAGTAAACTAGTTTCTTTATTTAAATTTGAATTGAACTGTTGTATCTACTTATGAAAGATTGTCGTACGTGCATAATTTTTTTTTATTTTTCTTAATTTTTTGCCTGAAAAAATCATCTAATTTAACTTCAGATAACTTAATTTTAAATAAGTGGCAGCATATATAAATCGAATAATAATCTAAAGCATTTAAGAAGATCATCTGACAACTAATATTTGAGCATATTGGACGCACATGGCCAGACATATTACCTTTTCTAAATTTTAGTAAATTTATTGATGATGGACTAAGCTCGTCTAATCACCATCCTTACTTCGTTACTTTGTGCTCCATAGCCGTGTATCTATATCCTCCCTTTCTTTTGGGATCATACTCTTAAGATCAAGATAGAAAACATGCAAACACCATAACAAATTCACAGTCGAGTGAGAGTAAACCATCATTCTCTCTCTATTCCTCGTGCAAAAGAGAAACGATTAAGTGTGAATACTTGAAAAATAACGAGAAAATTTTACTGCACTTTATAATTATATTTTTATGTACTTTAATCTTATTATTAGTTAATGCTCTAAAGGTACATTATGTTCATCTAATAGAAGACTAAAATACATGAGAAAGTGAAATTGTAAAGTGTAGTAAACTTTTCTCGAAGACAATTGCTACTATTAGCAGTGTAAATGGGTCGGATCCGGATCGGATCTTTGAAGATCCGAATCCGAATCCGAATCAAGAAGATCCGAATCCGATCCGGATCCGAATTTAAGTTTATTTTCGGATTCGGATTCGGATTAAGATCCGAAATCAACTTTTGGATCCGGGTTGGATCCTCTCTTTCCACCCCGCGGTTCTGCTTGGATCTCGACGCCCCCGGCGACGGTGAGGCCCCGGAGAGGATGGGTGCCATTTTTGAGCGGACCGTGTATCTTCTCTTCGAGGAGAACCCTCGGAAGGGGGAGAGCGTGGTCCGACCCTTCCCCGCCATGTTGGGCGACGGCCGGACGGTGGACTTGTTCCGCCTCTACAGCGCCGTTAGGGGGAAGGGCGGGTACCGGTCGGTGACGGCCGCGGGGTGGGGTTTGGTCGCGGGTGAGACGGGGCTGGACGCGTCGCTGGGTTCTGCTCTGAAACTGATCTATGCTAAGTACTTGGGTGTTCTGGATCGGCGTTTGCGGGAGGCGTCGCGGAGGGGGGGGGAGGGTCGGCGGGGCGTGCGGAGGATGGGGAATCGTTCTTCGGGAAAGCCGGCGAAGGTAACGGGGGATGTTTCCGTGGGGTCTTGAACCAGAAGGGCGGAGGCGGCGAGGGGACTCCTTCGAGCAAGACGATGTTGTGGTCATAGAAACTGTGGGGCTGGCGGGGGCAGACGCCGCGAACACGGGCGGGCGGAGGGCGGTGTACTCCCAGTCGGGCATCTTCAGCTTCGGCGGCGCGGCGGCGGAGGAGGTCAGGGAGGAGAGGGGCGGCGTCCGCTTTTACCCGCCACATTTGGACTTCCCCCACCATCAAATCAAGTTTTGGAGCTCGATGGAACCCGAGTGTGGAGCAGGCCAAAGCCAGCTTCGATACTGGACCTCCCTCCAAAATCAAATCTTGGCCTCCCTCTTCCCCCCCTCCCCCCCCCCCCCCGCCCCTCCCCCCTGTGTATACTATTCTCCGGGTTCTCCTCTTCCCTCTCCATTGCCAACGCGAAACCATCATCGAAACCCACCCTAATTCTTCTCCTCCCATCCGCCTTCTTCGCTGTGGCGATGGCGAACAGTTTCCACGGGTTGCCGCCGTCCAAGTGATTCAAGCTTCTCCAGCAACGGGAGTCAAGGGTTCCTTGCGGTCTTCCGCCCGCCGCCTGCCTCCCTGCGAAGAAGAGGATCGAGACCCATCGGCGTGGTGGTCTGCCACCGCCACTGCTACCCCCGGCCACCTCCTGCTGCCTTCCTGCTAAGAAGCGGGTGTGGGCTCCCCATCCCGTCCTGGGCATCGAGGAATATGGCAGTGATCAGGGGACGAGGCCGTCGCCGAGGAGATCAAGCTTTGGAGCTCGATGGAACCCAAGTGTGGTGAAGCGACGGTACCGGAAGCAGAGGATGCGCGGCCACGAGAGGAGTTGGAGGCTGAAGAGGAACCTGAGGAAGCAGAGAAGGCAGCTGTAGCAGAAGAAGGAGAAGACGACGGCATCGTTTGCTCCGTCTGCCAGAGCACGGACGCTTTTGCCTCTTCGGATCAGGACATCGGTGCCCCAAAATTTTGATCCGGAATCAACCATTTCGGATCAAAAATGTGCGACCCGGATCAGGAGAAAAAACCAATTTCGGGTCAAAAAATCTGATCCGAATCCGACTCAAACTTTGGACTCGGATCGGGTTTCTGGATCTTGTGGATCCATTGACAGCCCTAGCTACTATTTTGTGAAGGGGCGAACCCCACTCAAATGTAAGGCACTTTTTGGAAATACTTGTGGGATGGATCTTTAGTATAATATTTTTTTGAAAAGATATAAGTGTTTTCAAATGGACAAAGGGTGCATGGGCTTGTGTAAAAAACGATTTTGGATGACCACCGGCTATGGGTAGATTGGTCACCCTCCCCCTTTTGGGCGGGAGGTTGTGGGCTTTAGGACTCACATTCGCGTAGAGCCCACCTTTGGCATATGCCCCTCGTGCCAATTGCGAGCGGTGTTGAGGTTTTTCCGACATGTGCTCGAGTTTGGTTTCAAACCCTTCTCCTTAGGGTTGCAAATGGAACCCAAAATCGTGATGTTTCAATTTGATTCCGATAAAAATCATTATTTTTGAAATTGAAAATTATTGATAATTTATTAGAATCAATATCAGATATTTCGATAAATTATCAGAATCGAAATTGAAAAATAATCAGAATTGAAATCAGTATCAATTATTCTAATAAATTATTCATAAAATCAAAAAACAAAGTCATAGTGAGCACCTCAGCTTATCGAATTTTTTGTTTCGATAATATAATCGAAATCGAAACGGAATCAGAATTAACCATATCGATTTTATTGAAATAGAAACTATATTTTGGTTAGTGTGGTAGTGTGTCCTTGTTTGGGCCTGAACCAAATGGACCTCCACTGAGAAAAGGGAAGACGGTCGCCGGTAGCGAACGAAGGCCTGCAAAACCAGAACGGGATCAGGGAGATCCGGTTGAAGAACCAGGGAGAACTCTCCGATGCCTAAGTTAGTGAACTGTAGAGAGGCTTGAGGAAGGAAGGTTTCAGTAGTATGCTGTACTGTGCGCAAAGATGCGTACCTTGGTATGGAAGTCGCAGGTACCATTTATAGGCCCGAGCCCTGGGGGAGATGAACATGTTGACCTTTAATGGGCCCTCGAAAGGATGCGCCAGTTGGCGCCTTTAACGGAGGGTTATTCATTAAGGCATCCGTTGAGGATCTTTGCAGTTAAGGCTCCTTAGAACGTGGGGCGCGTGCCATGCAGCCGTTGTAACCATCGCAAGGAGACGAAGAGCTGCTTGGAGGCTCTTGGGCAGAGGATACCGAGCAGGTAGCCTGCTCGGTAGGTAGGACCTGGCGCTCAGTGACTGCTCTTGTTCGGTAGGTAGCACCTAGACCGAAAAGGATGAGGGATGTCCGGAGACCGCCCTTGGAACCCTGAAGGCGCTCAGGCGCGGAGATTGTGTTCGGGATCTTTGAGCTGTTCCTGAAGACACTTGCTGTGCTGCCTGGGAGCCACGCCTGTCTGCAGGATAGTAATGGGCCATGATGGGCCTAGGTGGCTAGAAATAGCTACCACACTTGCCCCCCACTCTCTCAGGCGTACTCGGTGTCCAGAGTGCCTTGAGAGAGGAGGTCTGCCTGGTTGTCTCTTCACATTAAATGCGATGTTGATTCCGACGTCGCGAACGGTCACTTGGGCGATGCTGCTTAGTGTTCTTCCTTGAGGACGAAGAAAGTCATCATCACGAGGGTAACGTGTCATCTGGGGGACATGCGACGGCGCGCTCGAATCGAATCGCCCTTTTCGCTTTCGACTTTCACGCCCTTCTTTCCTTATAAGCAAGAGACGGGGCGAAGGTGGGGTCCCACGCCTTCGAAAAACTTCTTCTCCTTTCTTCTTCTTTGTCTCCGATGCGGTGCTCGCCTCCTTCCTCGTGAGCTCGCAGCCTCGTGGCTGCCTCTTTGCTGCTTCTTTCAGCTGTCTCGACCTTCGTTCCCAGCGATGTCGCAGAAAGGGAAGGCTGTAGCCGACGCCGGAGCGAGTGGTGCGGTGCCGGAGGCCCCTCAGCAACGAGGTACCGCTTCTTCGAAGGCATCCGCGAACGGTACCGGATTGGGCCGGAGTATGACATAGTCCTTGCGAAGGAGGAGGATACATATTTTCTGTAGAAGCCTGAGTGCATAGCGATGTCCCAGGACCTGCTGGAGGCGGGGTTTCGCCTACCCCTGCCGGCGGTGGCCAAGGATCTCCTCAACATGTGGGGGATAGCTCCCATCCAACTAACGCCGAATTCCTAGTGCACCATCTGCGTCTTCTGCATCTCTTGCAAGGTGCGGGGGATCAAGCCATCGGTGGACCTCTTCTTGAGTCAGTTCAACCTGACTGCGTCGCCGGGGACATGCTACAACATATACTACACCAAGCACAGGCCGAACATGATGCGGATTGACTTCTCCCCCAAGTACTCCAACAACAAAGGGTGGACACACATGATGCTTTTCATCGGCCGCAACGAGAGAGAGCCGGAGTGGGGGTTCCCCACCCGGGTCAAGGATGCACGTTCCAAGGACACCTACTCAATGCTGGTTTAGGAGGCAGCGAAGCTCGCTGACCGTCTTAGCAACAATTTTATGGAGAAGGCAGAGGAGTACTTAACGGAGGCCCAACTCGTTAAGCATGGGCTCAGCCGAACATGGAGTAAGTGAAACACTCATCTCTGGAGTTTTTTTTTTTTTTTGTAGGAGACGTCTTCCTTATCCCCTCTCCTCGCACAGGTACCAAGGAGTTAGCTGTTGGCATAGACAAGGAGGACATGGCCCTCTACACCGAGTAGATCGCCGTCACAGCTTACATGACGATCACAGGCGAGGGTCCTCCCCCTGGTGCCGCGTCGAACCGTCATCCTGAGAGGCAGGCTGCTGGTAAGAAGCCCATGAAGATAAGCCTTCGGGAGGAAGCTGGCCCCAAGGAGGCGAAGAGGGCTATGCGGCCAGTCACCGAGGAGGAGGCCGAGCAGGAGGAGGAGGAAGAGGTCCCACCGCTTCTTGTCCGAAAGAAGTGAAAGTTGGTGAAGGTGGCCGAGAAGATGAGGCCGAGCTCTGCTACCGAGGCACAACCCCAGACTGCGCATAGGGTAGTCACCGAGCTGGGGCTGGTCATTGTAAGCGATCAATCCAATGAAGGCTCCACGGGGGAGCGAGCGGGGCCGCCTACGCCCCAAGGCTCTGCTGCGAGCCGAACAGAAGCAGCGGGGCAAGTGGGGGCATCCATGCCCTAGGCTCCCATTGCGGGCCGCACGACAGGGGCGGCGGCAACCGAAGTGTAACGTCGCGTGCTTTTCGGATCCATGCGGATCATGTGTGTAATGGTTGTGATGGTCGCTGTGAGGCCAGTGTTGTGTGGTTTGGATGTGTGGTTGATCAGGTATGGTGCAGGTTTGCGGAATGTGCAGGTTTGGAACCTAAAACAGAACAGCATTGGCTACTGTTGGTTGCAGATTGACGGCCAGATATGGACGTTTAATGAGTTAACGTCCATGTAAAGTGACGTTAAGATATGAACTTAACGGCATAGGATGTGGACGTTTGTGGTGGCGGTTGCCATTGGCGGCAGAGGGGTTGACGCCAACCTGAGAATTCTGCAGGTTATAGGGTCACCCGAGAGCAGGTTTTCTACCTGGTTCTCTTTCTCTCTTGCCCCAGCTTCATGCCCCCGTGTCCCTAAAGCTTCCAACAGGTACAGGAGACTGGTTGGAGGATCGTGGGACGTGTGGCGTTGCCGAATCGCGCGGGGAAACGCCGTGGCGTGGTGCAATTTCCGTGGGAGCTCGTGGAGGGTTCGGCGTGGATTGGAAGAATTCGGAAGATTTAAGTGTGCGTTGAGGTAGGGAATGACCCTTGTAGTACCTATAGGTTGTAATAAAATAAATAGAAAGCATGAAACTGCATGAAAATGGCAATTTCGGGTCATGGTATCCATGCGGGGTTCTAAGGGTGGTTTGATGGAATTTAATGGTTAATTCATGTAGTTTAAATCTTAAATGATGCATGTTTAGCTTGGAAAATGGTTTCCTCAGGTTTTCTCGTTGTTTTGATGGTTGTAAAACCTGTAGAATCGATTTAGGGTTTCTACAGAAACAGTGGCTGAAGAGCTTGGCGTCAACATCGACTGTCGCCAAGTTCATCAGCCAGGATATAGACGGCTAGATCCATTGCCGTCTACTTCCTGTAAGCGGCAGTCGATGTGGCCGCCTACTTGTATATAAGCAGAAAAGACTATTTGAGGTATTTGTCGATAATGAATGGTGCGTTGGCACCTATGGTGCACTGAGTGCACATAGTTCCGTGTTTAGCATACAAGGTATGCAGTTAGATACTTACTTTCGTGGCTGCGTGTTGTTCACGCGAGTCCAGTTGGGTTCACATGTGTGGACCGTTGTTACTCGAGTTTACGTGAGGTTTCACGTGGTTTGTGTGTGACGTGCACGTGGTTTTGTGTACGTGGAGAGTAGTACGACGCCTACCGTGGTTACTTCTCCAGTTGGGTGCCCCAGGTTCTTTGTGAGCCAGGCTGTTAGCTCGGGGCTTTGTCCCGGTACTTGTGTTGTACCGTCGAGGTCTATGTCGTCTGACCTGGACACCCTCACTCCTGTGTTTGAGTTGCACGTCCGGCTGAGGGAAAGACCAGTGGGACAGTGACACTTGTGTTTGTCTTTAGTCACTTGTAGCGCGCTCGTAGTTGGGGGTACGGACACCAGTAGACGTACTGAACCCCAGCGAGTCCTTTTCCAGTGCCTCACTCTAGAGAGTTCTGGGCCAGGATCTCTAGAGGTGTCAGGCATGGGCCTGTGACCGTGTGGTCTGCAGGTGGTGGTGTTTAGTTAGTCTCCACAGTTGCTTGACCTTTTCACGTGGAGCGGCAGCTGGACCTTTCGTCCGTGGCTGCGAGACTGAGAGGTGGACCTGTGTTAGCTTGTCCGAGTCAGTTTCTGGTGTCGCGAACCAGTTCACGTGGCTCGTGTTTGGCTGTCTCTACTTTAGCTTGTACACCTGTACTGGTTTGCCGTTTAACTATTACAGTTGTTTTCGTAGTCGGCAGACAGTGAGTACTTTTACAGCTTTTATATCCTGCTTAGCTGTTCTATAAATTGTTGGTACTGTTTATTGCCTTTGTACCTGTGGTTTTTGGTTTGCTCGGTTTTGGGGGAGTTCCCTACTGAGCCAGTGACTAGCGAGGCTCACCCCTACCCCCCACAGGTGAGAGCGAGGAGGACGTTTCTCGACCGTCGTCCAGTTCAGAGCTGCGCTGTAGCGGTGCAGGGTCGGTACCTCCAGCTGTGTAGTAGCAGCTCCAGCAGTGTAGTGTAGTTAGTTGTTTATTTTCTTCAGTTGTACCTCGGGGTATGCCCCAGGATTTTGTACTTCTTTTCAGTTTTGTGGAAATTTGGCTATGTAACTTGTGATATCTATATAAAAATGTGGTGTGTTCCTTTGTGTTTACACGGACTGTGGTTTGGTATCCCTAGCGAGGCTTCGGCCCGTTCGCGGGAGGCGGACTCGGATCAAGTACGTTACCGGTTTAACGGGTTTGTCCGAGGCGTTCCTTCACAGTTGGTATCAGAGCAAGGTCCGTGTTAATATAAAGAAACTAGAAAGATACATAGCCTTATTTCGGTCTTTGTACACTGCTGGTAGGGACCCTGGTTTCTGATAATTTGTTGTTTTGATTTTTGCTTGGTGTTTTGTTTATGTAGAAATTTCTGGAATGGCTGATAAAAGAGATTAGGGTGGTGGAGGAGATGATCCGGAGGAAAGTACTCAGCGTATGATTGAAAGAATTTGGGAAAGCCTCACGGATATTCGGGCGAGGATGGATCAGCAGGCGCCGGTACCACCGGTTGCAGTGCCACCTGGGGATGGAGAGACTGTACCTATTGCTCCAGTCCCGCCAAGAGTAGAGGTGCCTTTTGCAGCACCTGTGCCACCACCACCAGTGATATTAGCAGAGGAACTAGTGATGCAGGTGGAGAAATTTCTGAGATTGCAGCCGCCTACTTACTCAGGAGGGCCGAATCCAGATACAGCGGAACACTGGGTTCATGAGATTGAAAGAGTCTTTGCGACTATGAGATGTCCGGCAGCAGATAAAGTCGTGTTAGCTGCTTATCAGTTGAGGGGTTTTGCATTAGAATGGTGGCGATTGAAGATGCAGACCACCTTTGCAGGCAGGACAGAAGAGGCCATCACTTGGTCAGAATTTCTTGATGTATTTAACGATACATTCTTTCCGATTCAAGTACAGCAAGTGAAGAGAGAGCAGTTTCGGACACTCCAGCAAGGTAACTCTTCAGTTTTAGAGTACCAGATGAGGTTTATGGCGCTTAGCCGATATGCGCCTTATGTAGTATCAGATAATAATATGATGGTTGAGTATTTCATTAGAGGTTTGAGAGTGGAGTTGCAGGATGCAATAGTACCTCTTATGTGTAAAACAGTGGAAGAAGCAGCCCAGAGAGCAGCTACGTTGGAGAGGTCTATTCGGACTCGTCAAGTGGGCGAGTCAGGTTCAGGTAGTTTCCGGCTACCACAGCAGTCAGTAGGTGCAAGTAAGGGTAAAGCACCAGCAGGACCTTCTTCATCAGGCTTTGGTAAATGGGGTCAGAAATTAAAGCAAGCATTTAAAGGTAAAGGAAGAGGATGGGGAGGTCGTCAGCAATTCCAGCAGGTCGTGGTAGGCCAGAGGTAGAGGAGTCGCAGCAGAGTACTGCCAGGCAGCCCATTACTCCACCAGGATATAGATGTTATAATTGTAATCAGCCGGGGCATTTGATCCTCAATTCCCCTATCCGAGAGAGTATGGATATGGAAGAGGTGTGCAGCAGCAGCAACCTCAGCAGTTTCAGCAGCCTCAAGCAGTCGTGGCAGAGGAGCACCGCAGCAGCGAGGAAGAGGCCGGGTTATGGCTATCACCCGAGCCCAAGCAGAGGCATCGAATATGATAGAAGGTACTTTACCCCTTTATGAATATTCAGCAAGAGTTTTATTTGATTCGGGTGCCTCTCATTCTTTTATTTCCGAAGAATTTCTAGATTGTATAGCTCATCCTTTAGAAGAGAAGTCTTGTGAGTTAGTAGTGGAGGTTCCTTCGGGTGAGTTCTTGCTCACTTCGAGTTATGTAGATGAAGCTCTTGTTATGATTGAAGGGAACCAGATGCCGGGTCGGTTGTATGCCCTGCAGTTGTCAGATTATGATATCATTTTGGGTATGGACTGGCTTGAGATGTATGGAGCAATGTTAGATTGCAGAAAGAAAAGGATCAGGTTGTCATCCTAATGGTGCAGTATTTGAATATCAAGGTATGCCTTTTTATACCTCTAAGTTTCTAATTTCTGCAATTAAAGCTAGAAAGTTGATAAATGCTGGATGTGTGGCTTATCTAGCCTCGGTAAGTCTGGTAGAAGCTAGTCAGCCAGTAGAAGCAGTTCTCGTGGTTAAGAAATTTGCTGATGTTTTTCCTGAAGATTTGCCTGGTTTAGCTCCACATAGAGAGGTGGACTTTACCATTGAGTTGCTGCCAGGTACCATGCCGATCTCTAAAGCCCCATATCGGATGGCACTAGCAGAACTTAAAGAATTGAAAAAGTAGTTAGAAGAATTGTTGCAGAAAGAGTTTATTAGACCGAGTCATTCCCCGTGGGGAGCGCCGGTTTTATTTGTGAAAAAGAAAGATGGAAGCTTTCGGATGTGTATTGATTATAGAAAGTTGAATGATGTGACCATTAAGAATAAATACCCGTTGCTGAGGATAGATGATCTGTTTGATCAATTGCAATCAGCAAAAGTGTTTTCTAAAATTGATTTGAGGTTCGGGTACCATCAGTTGAGAATTAAAGAGGAGGATATAGATAAGACGGCTTTTAGAACCAGATATGGTCACTATGAATTTGTGGTTATGCCATTTGGGTTGACTAATGCTCCTGCAGGTTTTATGGATCTGATGAATAGAATTTTTCATCCGTATTTAGACCAATTCATTGTGGTCTTTATTAATGATATTCTGATTTATTCAGCATCTAAAGAGGAGCATGCAGCTCATTTGAGGTTTACCCTGCAGTTGTTAAGGGATAACCAGTTGTTTGCTAAATTCAATAAGTGTGAATTTTTGTTAAAAGAAATTCAATTTCTGGGTCTGTTATCTCAGCTAAAGGAATAGCAATGGACCCAAGTAAGTGGAAGCAGTGATGAGATGGGAAGTGCTAAGACAATAACCGGATTAGAAGTTTTCTGGGATTGGCAGTTATTATAGGCGCTTTATTCAAGATTTTTCTAAGATTGCAGCACCTATGACTAAATTGACCAAGAAAGGGGTGCCATTTGTGTGGTCCGGTGAATGTCAGAAAAGTTTTATGGAATGAAGAAGAGACTTACATCACACCCCTATATTGACATTACCGGTAGGGATGGCAGTTTGTGTTGTATACTGATGCTTCAAGGAGAGGACTTGGCGCAGTGCTTATGCAGCATGTTAAAGTGATAGCTATGCGTCCAGACAATTGAAGCCACAGAGGAGAATTACCCCACTCATGATTTGAATTGGCAGCAGTTGTGTTTGCTTTGAAAATGTGGAGGCATTATCTGTATGGCGAGAGATTTGAGATCTTTACAGATCATAAAAGTTTGAAGTATATTCTCTCGCAGAAAGATCTAAACCTTCGCCAGCGCAGATGGATTGATATTTGAAGGATTATGATTTCAGTTTGGCTTACCATCCGGTAAGGCCAATGTTGTAGCTGATGCCTTAAGCAGAAAGGCATATATGAATCTAATGATGATTAAGAGTGGAAGTTGTATGAAGAGGTAGTGGAGAACTCCTTATATGTGCCCAGTAGTCAACGACGTGCAGTACTAGCTGTTAGTGCTGTAGAGTCGTCTTTGTATTGGCAGATTATTGAGACTCAGAGAGCAGATGTAAGTTTAGCTAAAATTGGTGAAAATGGAAGGGATTACCATTGATGATAATTGTGTAGTCAGGCTCAGGGGCAGGTTGTTTGTTCCAGCAGAAAGAGAGGTGAAGCAGCGAGTGTTGGAAGAGGCTCATAAATCTAGGTACACTATCCATCCGGGTAGTACTAAAATGTACCATGATTTGAGGAAGCATTTCTGGTGGCCTCATATGAAAAAGGAAATAGCAGAGTTTGTTGCAAGATGTGCTATCTGTCAGCAAATTAAAGCAGAGCATTAGAAGCCTGGAGGTCTATTGCAACCGTTACCCATTCCACAGTGGTAGTGAGATGATATTGCTATGGACTTTGTGGCAGGTTTACACAAGATCGAGTTCCGGGCATAATGGAATATGGGTATTTGTTGATAGATTAACCAAGGTGTGCAGATTAGTGGCAGTAAGTATGTCTTGGACAGTGGAGAGATTAGCAAATGTTTATGTTGAAAAGATTGTTCCACTGCATGGTATCCCGAAGACTATTGTATCTGATAGAGATCCAAGATTTACTTTTGGTTTTTGGAGAAGCCTGCAAAGAGTAATTGGTACTGAGCTGAGATATAGCTCCGCTTATCATCCCCAGACAGATGGTCAAACAGAGAGGACTATTCAGACGATTGAAGATATGCTGCGAGCTTGTTGTTTAGTTTGGGGAGGTAGCTGGGAGCATCATTTGGGAATGGTTGAGTTTGCCTATAATAATATTTATCATACCAGTCTTGGGATGGCACCGTATGAAGCTTTATATGGAAGGCCATGTAGAACCCCATTGAACTGGCATGAAGTGGAAGAAAGGCAGTTAGTGGGTCCTGATTGATTCAGCAAACCACTGAAGTAGTGAAGCTTATTAAAAAAAAATTGCAGGTAGCTCAAAGCAGGCAAAAGAGTTATGCAGGTAATCGGAGAAGACCACTTCAGTTTAAGGTGGGAGATTTTGTTTTCCTGAGAGTTTCTCAGAGTAAGGAATTATGAGGTTTGGCAAGACTGGAAAGTTGAGTCCGAGATATGTAGGACCCTTCCAAGTGTTAGAAAGGATTGGGGAGAGACGGCTTATACTATATTTGCTAGCTGATTTTGCGGATGTGCATGATATCTTCCACGTCTCCATGTTAAGAAATGTATTGAAGATCCAGCTCAAATAATCAGATATCAAGTGGTGACCTGAGGCCGGATATGACTATGCCAGAATATCCGGTACAGATCACGATCGAAGGTAAAGAAGTTGCGAATAAATAAATTGAGCTAGTTAAAGTGAGATGGGAGAATAGGTTGGGTGGTGGGATAACTGGGAATTAGCCGAGGAAATGGCTAAAGGGTATCCCTATCTGTTTGAATAAGCTTTTGTATTTCTTTTTAGATGATAGTGCTTGTAAAGGTGTGTATGTATAAGTGTGTTTAACTTTGAGTTGTGTTATGAATTTCGAGGTCGAAATTTTCTTTTTAGATGATAGTAATGTAACGTCGCGTGCTTTTCGGATCCATGCGGATTATGTGTGTAATGGTTGTGATGGTCGCTGTGAGGCGTGTTATGTGGTTGGATGTGTGGTGATTAGGTATGGTGCAGGTTTGCGGAATGTGCAGGTTTGGAACCTAAAACAGAACAGCATTGGCTGCTGTTAGTTGCAATTGACGGCCAGATATGGACGTTTAATGAGTTAACGTCCATGTAAAGTGACGTTAAGATATGAACTTAACGGCATAGGATGTGGACGTTTGTGTGGGCGGTGCCATTGGCGGCAGAGGGGTTGACGCCAACCTGAGAATCTGCAGGTTATAGGGTCACCCGAGAGCAGGTTTTCTACCTGGTTCTCTTTCCTCTCTTGCCCCAGCTTCATGCTCCCGTGTCCCTAAAGCTTCCAACAGGTACAGGAGACTGGTTGGAGGATCGTGGGACGTTGTGGCGTTGCCGAATCGTGCGGGGAAACGCCGTGGTGTGGTGCAATTTCCGTGGGAGCTCGTGGAGGGTTCGGCGTGGATTGGAAGAATTCGAAAGATTTAAGTGTGCGTTGAGGTAGGGAATGACCCTTGTAGTCCTATAGGTTGTAATAAAATAAATAGAAAGCATGAAACTGCATGAAAATGGCAATTTCGGGTCATGGTATCCATGCGGGGTTCTAAGGGTGGTTTGATGGAATTTAATGGTTAATTCATGTATTTAAATCTTAAATGATGCATGTTTAGCTTGGAAAATGGTTTCCTCAGGTTTTCTCGTTGTTTTGATGGTTGTAAAACCTGTAGAATCGATTTAGGGTTTCTGCAGGAACAATGGCTGAAGAGCTTGGCGTCAACATCGACTGTCGCCAAGTTCATCAGCCAGGATATAGACGGCCAGATCCATTGCCGTCTACTTCTTGTAAGTGGCAGTCGATGTGGCCGCCTACTTGTATATAAGCAGAAAAGACTATTTGAGGTATTTGTCGATAATGAATGGTGCGTTGGAACCTATGGTGCACTGAGTGCACATAGTTCCCGTGTTTAGCATACAAGGTATGCAGTTAGATACTTACTTTCGTGGCTACGTGTTGTTCACGCGAGTCCAGTTGGGTTCACGTGTGGTGGACCGTTGTTACTCGAGGTTTACGTGAGGTTTCACGTGGTTTGTGTGTGATGTGCACGTGGTTTTGTGTACGTGGCGAGTAGTACGATGCCTACTGTGGTTACCTCTCCAGTTGGGTGCCCCAGGTTCTTTGTGAGCCAGGCTGTTAGCTCGGGGCTTTGTCCCGGTACTTGTGTTGTACCGTCGAGGTCTGTGTCGTCTGACCTGGACACCCTCACTCCTGTGTTTGAGTTGCACGTCCGGCTGAGGGAAAGACGACAGTGGGACAGTGACACTTGTGTTTGTCTTTAGTCACTTGTAGCGCGCTCGTAGTTGGGGGTACGGACACCAGTAGACGTACTGAACCCCAGCGAGTCCTTTTCCAGTGCCTCACTCTAGAGAGTTCTGGGCCAGGATCTCTAGAGGTGTCAGGCATGGGCCTGTGACCGTGTGGTCCGCAGGTGGTGGTGTTTAGTTAGTCTCCACAGTTGCTTGACCTTTTCACGTGGAGCGGCAGCTGGACCTTTCGTCCGTGGCTGCGAGACTGAGAGGTGGACCTGTGTTAGCTTGTCCGAGTCAGTTTCTGGTGTCGCGAACTAGTTCATGTGGCTCATGTTTGGCTGTCTCTACTTTAGCTTGTACATCTGTACTGGTTTACTGTTTAACTATTACAGTTGTTTTCATAGTCGGCAGACGGTGAGTACTTTTACAGCTTTTATATCCTGCTTAGCTATTCTATAAATTGTTGGTACTGTTTATTACCTTTGTACCTGTGGTTTTTGGTTTGCTCGGTTTTGGGGGAGTTCCCTACTGAGCCAGTGACTAGCGAGGCTCACCCCTACCCCCCACAGGTGAGAGCGAGGAGGACGTTTCTCGACCGTCGTCCAGTTCAGAGCCGCGCCGTAGCGGTGCAGGGTCGGTACCTCCAGCTGTGTAGTAGCAGCTCCAGCAGTGTAGTGTAGTTAGTTGTTTATTTTCTTCAGTTGTACCTCGGGGTATGCCCCAGGCTTTTGTACTTCTTTTTAGTTTTGTGGAAATTTGGCTATGTAACTTGTGATATCTATATAAAAATGTGGTGTGTTCCTTTGTGTTTACACGGACTGTGGTTTGGTATCCCTAGCGAGGCTTCGGCCCGTTCGCGGGAGGCGGACTCAGATCAAGTACGTTACCGATTTAACGGGCTTGACCGAGGCGTTCCGTCACACGAAGTGCCCAGCACCGCAGTGGCTGGGCAGACCACGATAGTGGTCGGAGCTTCCCCCGTGCAGGGTCCGATCACTAGGGCACGAGGGGGCGGCACAAGCGAACGAGGCATCAAGTGTCGTGGTGAGGACAGTGGAAGGCGAAGACGCCATTGTCCAAAGGTCGTCCTCTGCAGGAGCCGGCAAGACGACGTGCACGGGAGAAGTGCCAGAAGGGGCAGTACCCACAGCGGCGATTCAGGGGGCTACGACCCCCACTCCCCCACCTGCGGAGGCTCCCACACAGGCAGTCGCTGCGGACTCCCTCTAGCAGGCAGTCGGAACCAGGGAGGAGGGAAGTCAGAGATCTTCCAGAGCCGTAGAGGGCCAGGAGATGGCGAATGCTGCGGGCGTGGCCATAACACCTGCTAGAGGAGCCGTTGGAGCCGCTGTCAAGGACCAATCCAGGGACGAAGCGGACCAAGTGCCGCTATCGTAGGTGCTGAGGGCAAAGCCCCCGGCGCAGCCCTCAGTGTGGCCCTAGAAGCAACCCTGGTGCGTTTGGAGGGAAGTGCTACCAGGAAACTCCCCCCTTGCCCCACCACGTCTCAGCTGGAGGTGATGGCACGGCGCCAAGGTTTGAGCTAGGAGGAGACTCCCGGGTGCTTAGAGGAAGCTTACCGGGCACGGCCCCATGATGAAGAGGAAGCTGGAGAGGACATCGATGTGGAAGCACTGGTAGACTGCATTTTCAAGTCGTTGTCCGTGCTAACACAGCTTGCCGGGTGCGCTCGGAACCATCAGCACATGTGGGAGGCTGAGCTCGCCTACTGTAAGGAGCTTAAGGCGCAACACATGGCTCGGGAGGCTGAGTTGAAGGAAGAAATCAAGAACCTCCAAGAAGAGCTCCACACCTCCAAGCTCAACCTCACAGTGGCCTTAGCAGAAAAAGAGGCATTTGCGAATGTGCTGAGCAAGGCCAAGGCGCAAGGCATCGATGAGTACAAGGCAAGGCCAGGCTTCAAGGAAGACCTGAAGCAGTACAGTGCCCTCTGCTACAAAGTGGGCCTCGGTGCTGGGGAAGACCGAGGACGCCGCCTAGCGTCGATCGAGTATGCTCGAGAGGCGTTCGAGGCTGTTGTCCACGAATGTCGTCGTCGGACCTAGGACCCTTGCTTAGACGGAGTGCGCTTCAGGGACGACGGGGTTGGCCCCTCCGAACAGGCCCCTTAAATGTATCTCTCTTCCCTTTTTTTTGTAATCTGTTCAGAACAGGAACTTTCAAAAAGCAGACCTGAATAGATCCTTTTTTTTTTAGCATGTGAATGGCTTCTTATATGGGATTAAGTTTCCTTCAGGGCCTTCTTCTCTCCTTCCCTTTGCCTTCCCTCCAATGGTCAGAGTTGGGCCGATCCCATGGACATTATTAGGCCCAGTATAGAGGACATATCAGGAGTCCCCTACTCTAGATTTGAGATCCAAGTCAGGGCCTCGAGTCCAGAGTATCAACCAGCCGACTTGGCGAATTGCACTATGTACCTCTACTGCTGCTTGTGTCGTATGCTACACTACCCCAAGTCAAGTCATTCTGATGGCATCAGCTCTGAGACTATCCACCATGCCGCACTGTGATGACGCCTTCCGTGTCGAGAAAGTGTTGCTTGCATAGCAGTTGGCATGTGTTCCTTCAATGGGCCTATATAAGGTAATGCAGAGGGCTAGGGCAGGCACCTTTGCGTTTGTTGCATGAGATAACATTCTTGGGAGAGGTCGAGAAAAGTTATTGTGGAAGAGGTTGTGTAAGGTCGGGGTCATAAGCAATGATCTGAGGTAAAGGTTTGCCGACTTTAATTGGTAACATAGGTTTTGCACCAAAAGCCATGTTGAAAAGTAATTCTCCTGTGATTGACCTTGGTATGGTTTGATAGGACCAGAGGATGGAAGACAACTCATCTACCCAGCTTCCCTTGGCCTCGTTGAGGTGTGCCTTCAACTCGTGAAGGATTGTCCAGTGAGTATGTTGGCTTAGGGGTGCATGATTGAGATAAAGTATTGAGACATGCCATCGTTGATGCATTGTGCTTTGAATAGTTTCTCAGCAAACTGCATCCCATTGTTTCTAACAAGGACGTGCAACAGCCCAAACGAAGTCCCAAACTGCTTTCTCAGTGATCCAAGCTAGGGGTTCTACTTCCACCCATTTTGTGAAATAGTCCACGATGATAACTATGAACTTGCAATGTCCCGAGGCTGGAAATGGGCCAAGGATGTCGATCCTCCACCGAGCTAAGGGACAGACTTTGGCCATAGTGGTGAGCTCAACAACTAGTGCATGGTATGATTTGTCATAGATCTGACACTGTTCACACCTCTTGATAAGGTTGACAACGTCTTGGATCACGGTTGGCCACGAGTACCTATGTAGGATGAGCTTTCTGGCCATGGCTAGTCCACCCAAGTGACTCTCATAGATACCTTCGTGCACTTCTCAGAGGGCATTGTTGGCTTCACTGTGGTCAAGGCACTTGAGACATGGCAAGCCATAGGCCCTTTGGTAGAGTTCCCCTTGGATCAGGGTGAATTTTGTGGCTCGACGATTGGTGTCTCAAGTGGCTTGCTTATTGACAAGTAAGGAGCCGAGCCGAAGGAAGTCAGATATGGGGTCCTTCCAACATGTAGTGGCTTCGATTTTATTGACGAAGACCTCACCCTCCTCATGGTTAGGAAGGGGATTTCTCCGATGAGGACTAGTCGCTATTGCCCGAGCTCAGAGGAGGATGCAAGATGGGGCAGGGTGTCGACCTTCCATTCTCTAACTTGGGCACCCAAGTGATGATGAAGTGTCGCAGTCGAGATGAAAGCTTCTTTACTGCATTAAGGTACTTGGCCATGGTGGAGTCTTTGACTTCATAATCTCTGAAGATTTGACCAACAACAAGTTGAGAATCCCTGCTGGCATGGATACTCTCAACTTCGAGCTGAAGGGCCATAGAAAGACCCGAGGTCAGGGCTTTGTATTGTGCTACATTGTTAGAAGCTGGGAATGCGAATCTATGGGCATACTCTCCCTGGTGAGGGGTGAGCACCAAACTAGCTCCATTGCCTGCTGAGCAGAAGGACCCGTCTATAAACAATCTCCAGCACGATGAGAGTGAAGTCACCTGAACCCCTTTGTATGATGCTTCTGCAACGCTCGCACCGACGACCCTAATCGTGGTCTCGATGATGAAGTCGGCGAGTGCTTGTCCTTTGATTGTGGTCCTTCTAAAGAAGTTGTTGTCAAATTCACCTAGCTTGACTACTCATCTAAGTAGTGTGCCTGAGACATTCGACTTTTAGAGGATCTGCCTTAATAGGAGATCGATCAACATGGAGATGGTTTGTGATTAAAAGTATGAAGAGCTAGTGCGACCTTGTCAGCTTGAGGATAATTCAACTTTGGCCCCTACCATAGCATGGTAACAACATACATAGGTTGTTGCACTCTACCCTCCTCCCGCACCAGCATGGAGATGGCATTTTGAAAGGTGGCTGAGTGGTAGAGATAGAGGGTCTCACCGGGCTTGGTTTGGACAACGTTGGTACCACAACAAGGTAGGTCTTGAGGTCGTTGAAGGCTCTTTGACAGCATTGTGTCCACTCAAGAGCTTTCTTAGTCTTTAGGGCTACGAGGAAAGGGAGACATCGCTCGGCCAACTTGGATAGGAAATGACCGAGGGCTGCCAGCTGACCATTAATGTAATGGCCCTGGATATCTTTACCCAATAAGGGTCCATATCCAGATCCGTCTCCCGTGAACGGACCGAAGTCTCGCAAGGGATAGCTCGTACACGTGTCTAGGAAGAATATAAAAGACAAACCACAACAGTAAGAAACATAAGAAAGAACATGTGCTCATACCTGTATATAATAAATTACAACTGTCCTATTACATTATTACATGTCCAAATTAAAAAGAGTACAACTACCTGGGGCATACCCCGAGGGAGCACAAGCTCACACAACTCTACTAACACTACTGCTGGTGGTACAAGTCTGTCTCGACACCTCCGCAAGGCACACCAACAGTAAACCTTGAAAAGAACTATAAGGGAGTGAGCCTCAACAAGTCACTGGCTCAGTAGGGAACCACCCAAAAACTACACACAACACGGGAGGACCTCAACCCCAACGGGTCTCACTGGCAACACCGGTAGCCAAACCATATCATGCGCACAGCAAAACATAATTATATCAATTAACACAAATCCCGGAAAGAAGAAGAGACAGCGAACAAGCACTACGCCACTAGTCTGCCCAATAACTAGAAAGCCTAGGCCACAAGCCTCACAGGCACACCACCTCCACAGCTGGTCACCTAAGCTGTAAGCCACACAGGTAAAGCATTGCCTAAGCTACTAGCTTCACTGGCAAGCCTCCCAACACATGGGTAACAGGACAGCTAACCAGGAGCTAATCCTTTATACCTTTAAACCACGATGTATCGAATTTCACACTTAAGTAACAGGACTGGCTACCACGATGCCAATCCATCGCACACTAAACCATATTCAGAAACTTACCCAAGGAAGGGTAAAATACAACAAGTGGAAGGTCTCACCGCATGACTTCCACTTCACCACCTGAAATGTAGCACCCTTGATTTTTAAAATCCAAATAAAATAAAATTTTTATTTAAATAAATGAGATAAATCGATTTAATTAGAATAAAGGGGAAATAAATAGAAATAAAGGGAATTAAAGCAATACCCATTAAGCTAAATTATTAATGGGTTACGCTAATGAACCAAACCTAATAGTTTGGGCCCAATTAGTGATAGCCCATCTTGGGAGGAGATGTAATTAAGTGAATTTTGTATCTAATTAATTAGAAAATAGTAAAAGGCTAAGATAAACACTAAATAAGTCATGTTTATCTCAAATAAGAGTCCCTAACCCATCCTAACCCCATTGGCCACGAAATTAGGCCTCTCCCTTACCCAATTAGATAGATAATAGCAAGAAAAAATAGGTGATAATTATGAAAATTCGTAATTAAATGAGGAGAAAAGAGTTTTAGGTGATTTAGAACTCTACAAGCCATCAAAACACCCCCCATTCGACCCTAGCACCCCACAATTCGTTGCTGGAAGGTCTGGAGACGAGGAGGAGGCGATCTAGAGGAAGAACTTGGAGGAGAAGGGGCTAGAGCTTGGCTTTCTTCTTCATATTTTCGTCATTCAAACTAGGGTTTTCTTACTCCACGAAAAAGGTAGGCAATCTCTCAAGCTAAAATCGTAAAAAAATTACTCTAGGTAGACTTCATGATCCTCTTCAAATGTGGTTTGGTTGCATTTCGCTCATCTATTTGGGCGAATTTAATTCGTGAAGACCTGTTATTACCATGAACTGAAATCTCATGTTTTCTCTAATTCCCCACATGTACTTACTCTCATGCCATGATAAAATTCCCATATATACTGCATCTTATTAACTTTCAAAAGGCCCTAGTCTTGCTCTATTTCGATCTCCCATTAGGGAGAATTAATTCTTCGAATCTCTGTCAGAACTATGCACCTAACCTTTCATGTTTGCTTGTGAACTCCATGCATACTTGATCCCATACCATGAGACAATTCCCATAAATACTACATCTTGTTAGCTTTCAAAGCCCCTAGTTTCGGAATTTTTCATTATGTATTCATCTCTCATTAATTCGTTGAACCTTGACTGCGCCTGTTTAGGTCATCAGAATGTAACCTGTTCAAAGCATGCATAAATCTTGTCTAATTTCAAATTAATCATGCATGCTGATATATCTATGTGTCTACTTTCATTTGAAACTAGATTCGTGATTTTTGGGTCATTATACGATTTTATATTGAATTTAGAAGAGCCCTATGTCAAATCTGATCAACCCTGGAAAAAGGGAAAAAATGTCGGACCGTCCTGATATCGCGACGGCGCGATCCGCCGCGATACCAGTCATGTCACACCCTGTAGGCGCGTCGCGTTTAGAACGCGATGGCCTAAGGCGCCGCGGTTTCCTTTCCGGTCCGAGCCAGGCCGGCCGGTCTGCGGATCGCACCCGAGCCGCCCGTCGTGACTTGAATCGCGACGGGTAGGTCCGCCGCGATTTGGAGACTTCGGCCAGAACATGAAATTGCTCTCATGCCCTTGTCAATTAAGCTATATGACTCAAGTTTAACCCTAATCATGCACTGTTTTGAACAGTAACAATTTGATTATTTATATTTGTTAATAATCGCATAACATATATTATTTAAAAGTCAATTACATGACCTATCATATTCTCAAGATTTCTTTACACTTGCACACACATAACATTATTAATTGCCATTTGACCTTATTAAATTACGTAATAATATATTCGGTAATTTAGTGAAATAAATTACTAAATTCCCTATTTTATTAATACAATTGTTTTCGTTTTTACTCGCGCATTTTATCTACCGTTACCGTTTTCCCTCGGCCTTCGAGCACTCGAGGCATGACAGACCTGTTTCTACACACTTTCTCTTGACTTGGACCACCTCTCCATCGGGAATACTCTCGACTGGGCCAGGGACTCCTTGTCAAGACCTCCGTAAGTCTTCTTGGCTTTGGCGCACGTCCTTAGTTAACGAGCTGGTTGTACCCCAAAACCCGTTACACATTAGGGATCAGTACGATCCATGCCTTAGTGTATTCCTTCTTATCTTGGGTTCACACCGGACTACCTAACCCGTGTACATGGCATGGTTAAGGGGGCGGTTGTGACTTCTACCAGACTGTCGGTACTCGACCTGGTGCCGTGCAACCATTACTATCATGTGTTTCTTGTCATTTTACGAATATACCCTTTCTCATCTGCTATCTCGATACTCTCATCTGTTCACGTTCTCTCTACACTCTCGTCTAGTTCATCTGCTACTCTCATCTATTCTTGGTACTCTCTTGGCCATTTTGTGATTGTCTAAGATAAAAACATGACTATGCTAGGCAACATGATAAGGGCCCGATCTGGTCCTTGGGAGGAGCACCTGAAAGACTATAACTCGCGAGGGTCTAATGATCAGGGTGATTGACACACACCTAACGCACGACACAAGATTTGATCTAAGACAATTCACAAACATTCTTGTAGATGATACTTGACTTGTGGTTGATAAGATGATCGACCAAACGCATGTTACTTGATTTACTTGCTATCATGACTTGTGCACTGCTGTGCAATTTACTTGTTAACTTGAAATATGACCAAATCTTTTGTTGTACTTGTTACATATGAATGTATTCTTGTCTTGTGATCTTACTGACACGACTATACCTGATCGTTCTCGTACTTGCTCATTCCTGTTAGTTACCCTGCTTGATAAAAGGTTAAACACTTAAAGCCTGCTTGTTTACACGAGATATTAAATCCTACTAGGCGTTATTCGCTCATCCTGCATTTTTATTTAATGTGTTTCAGACGAGTATGTCGATGACCACACTCACGAGGACGGGACTGAGGATGATTCTCAGGAGTGACCATTTACTACAATCAATGCTTTAGTAGTTAGTTAGTATAGTTATGAGTCAATTAGTCAAGATGTAATAGTTTTAAGTTTGAATAAAGTACTATGGGCCCTAGTTTTGGCTCTGATACGCTGATGTAATAGTTAGTTCTTGAAGTTTGATGAATTATTAGTGAATGTAATGATGACTGGTGGATTATTAATGAAATTAGATTTTATCTGGAATTATCTCAATTGTGCAATGGTTTGCCATTTATTTCTCGCTCTGTACTATTTAATAACTGTAATCCCGCTCCGATATATCACGTCGGGGCGTTACAGTTTTGTGGTATCAGAGCCTACGTTATTCTTAAGTATAAGATGATCTAGGTTTGACCTGCCTTGACTTAGAGTCTAAATTCATACCTATGTGAGATGGGTAGAACCTTGGGTAATAAGATAAAATAAACTCACACACGCACAACTTAGTGCCAACTCAATTAACTTACATTAAATATTTTCTTGTGAAGGAACTTAACATTAACAAATGGCAGCGAAGCGTGCTAACCTCCGTGATATGCAGCAGACTATCCAACAGCTTACCCAGGCTTTACTTCAGGCTGCTGGAGCAAACAACAATAATAACAATAACTGAGGAGCTGGTGAATTACACAGGAATTTTCGCAATCTGAATCCACCTCGGTTCAGCGGGACTATTGACCCTGATGAGGCCGAAAATTGGTTAAAAGAGATAGAACGCATTTTCCGTGTTATGCAATGCGCGAATGGGGACAAGCTTTTACTTGCAACATTTCAACTTGAACGGGACGCCCGTGCATGGTGGGAATCTGTGGAAGCCACCAGGGCAGATGCACACTTTACCTGGGAGGAATTCAAGGAGCATTTCAACTCCAAGTATTTCTCTGAAAGAGTCCAGGAAAGAAAAGCCTCAGAATTTGCTGCACTAAAGCAGAGGCACCTTACTGTCGCTGAATATGAAGCGCAGTTTTCCCGATTGGCATGCTATGCCAATCATCTGGTCAGCATAGAAAAAATGAAGGCAAGACGATTTCTCAATGGGCTTAAACCCTCTTATATCACCCAGCTTGCCCCGATGGACATCCAGGTTTATGCTGACATGGTCAAGAAGGCCCAACTGCTTGAGGATGCGACTGATCTGACTAATCGCATCGAGGGCAGAATCGTCAAGAAGGAACAAGTGTCCGGCTCATCGAGCCGACCCACCAATGGCAAGAAGCAGCTGTTCAACATCACTGGAGGGCCAAGCCATGAAAGAAAGCCCAAGATACCTACTCCTCCAAACACCAACAAGACCAACTGTGAGCATTGTGACAAGCCTGGTCACACTGCCGTTGAGTGCTGGAGAAAAGTAGGCGCCTGCCTGCATTGCGGAAATCGCAATCACCGCATTTCCGAGTGCCCCGTGCTGAAGGAGCAAGAGAAGGCGAAGCGTCCTATGGGACAGAAGAAACCAGGCAGACTGCAGGCCTTGCAAGAGGTTGAGACCACCGAGGAAGGTGGAGTTGTCGAAGGTACTTTACCAGTCTTTTCTCAATCAGCATTTGTTTTGTTCGATACTGGTGCTACACATTCATTTATATCACAAGCATTTGTTGACACATTAAAGGAGAAACCTGCATCTATGGGTTTTACACTACCTGTCACAACACCACTAGGGGAGAAGGCCCAACTGAATAAGTATTTTCCTTTAGCTGATGTGAAGATTGGTGAATTCAATCTTAGAGCCGATCTAATCTGTATGCCCATGGAGGGCTACGACGTTATTCTGGGAGCCGACTGGCTATCCACGTATGGAGCTATCGTGGATTGTCGAAGAGGGAAGATTTCCTTCAGTGAATTTCCTAAGTTAACCTTTACGGGACGTAGACACAAGAGGCACTTGTCTCTCATCTCTGCTATTAAAGCACATAATATGATAAGGAAAGGGAGTATGGCATTTCTTGCCGCCATCGTAGTTGAAAAGAAAGCAGTTAAGATATCAGACATCCACATAGTGCAAGAATACCCTGATGTGTTTCCCGATGAGCTGCCAGGCATACCACCTAAAAGAGATGTCAATTTCTCAATTGACCTCATACCTGGAGCTGCACCAGTTTCACGCCAACCCTACAGGATGTCCCCTGCTGAATTGAAAGAATTGAAGGAGCAGTTGATGGAACTACTAGAGAAGGGTTTTATAAGGCCAAGCACTTCTCCTTGGGGAGCACCGGTGTTGTTTGTCAAGAAGAAGAACAGATCTATGAGATTATGCATTGACTACAGGCAGTTGAACAATCTCACTATCAAGAACAAGTACCCTTTGTCTCGTGTTGATGAATTATTTGATCAGATATCAGGAGCTAAATATTTCTCTAAGATTGACCTTAGGTCGGGATATCATCAGATGAGAATTAAAGATGTAGACATTTACAAGACAGCTTTCAGGAGCAGGTACGATCATTATGAATTTGTAGTCATGCCTTTCGGACTAACCAATGCTCCTGCAGCTTTTATGCAATTAATGAACAACATCTATCGACCATACCTCGACAAGTTTGTCGTGGTTTTCATTGATGATATTCTCATATACTCCAAGACTAAAGAAGAGCATGAGGAGCATCTGAGGATCGCTCTACAGATATTGCGGGACCACAAACTCTACGCCAAATTAAGCAAGTGTGAATTCTGGCTCGAGAAGGTATCATTCCTAGGCCATGTTATATCTAAGGATGGTATTGCTATTGATCCTTCCAAGGTGGAAGCCGTACTCAACTGGGAAAGATCGACCAATGTCACAAAGATCAGAAGCTTTCTTGACTAGCTGGATATTACAGACGGTTCATAAAAGACTTCTCCAAGATAGCTGTACCTCTTACTCGCCTTACGCGAAAAGAGAACCCCTATGTCTGGAGCAAGGAGTGTGAGAAGAGCTTTCAGACTCTCAAGCAACTCTTGACATATGTACCCGTCCTCGCGTTGCCAGTCGAGGGCGAAGGATTCTCAGTCTACACTGATGCATCTGGAATCGGTTTAAGCTGTGTGTTAATGCAGAATGAGAAAGTGATAGCCTATTCATCAAGGCAATTGAAGCAACATGAGGTTAACTACCCTGTCCATGACTTAGAACTGGCTACTGTGGTATTTGCACTCAAAATCTAGAGGCATTACCTATATGGAGAGCAATTCATTGTCTACTCCGACCACAAGAGTTTGAAGTATTTATTCTCTCAGAAGGAGCTTAACATGAGACAACGAAGATGGCTAGAGTATTTAAAGGATTTCGATTTCAACATTCAATATCATCCAGGTAAAGGTAATGCAGTAGCTGATGCACTTAGCAAAAAGCCAGTAGCTTCATTATCATGTTTAGTCATGGGCGAGATGCAATTGTTAGAACAGTTCGCCAGTCTAGATCTGAACATTGTGAAGAGAAGTGATAAGATGATAGTTGCCAATTTAAGAGCTCAACCCGATATATTTGTCGAGATCAAAGAGCAACAAGCAAATGATCCATTCCTAGTCCGAGTCAGGGAGACCATAGCTGACAAGCCAGATTTCTCCATCACTGAGGATGGAAGGATATTATTCCAAGCCAGGACTTGTGTGCCTGATAAAGAGGAGCTGAAAAGGAAGCTAATAGATGAAGCCCACAAGACCAAGTATACCATTCACCCAGGAGCAACCAAGATGTACCAAGACATGAAAAGATCATTTTGTTAGCCAAACATGAAGCGTGAGGTAGCTGAGCATGCCGCTCACTGCCTCACTTGTCAGCAGGTAAAAGCAGAACACCGTCGTCCTGCGGGTGTACTAAGACCCCTGGATATACCTGAATGGAAGTGGGAAAGCATCGGAATAGATTTCATCATGGGTTTACCCCGAACTCGTGGTGGACTCAATGCTATTTGGGTTATTGTGGACATATTGACTAAGTCCGCACATTTCCTCGGCATTAAGAGCACCTGGAGTGTTGATGTGCTTGCAGCTTTATATGTTTAAGAGATAGTCAGACTACATGGGGTTCCAGTATCCATAGTCTCAGATCGTGACCCTAGGTTCACTTCTAGATTCTGGAAGGGACTCCAGACTACCTTAGGCACGAAACTCAACTTTAGCACAACTTTCCACCCACAGACTGATGGACAGACTGAAAGGACAAATCAGATAGTGGAGGACATGCTACGTGTCTGCACTATAGATTTTGAAGGTTATTGGAATGAACAACTATCATTGATAGAATTCGCCTACAACAACAGTTATTAGGCCAGCATTAAGATGGCACCATTTGAAGCTCTGTATGGTAGAAGCTGTAGATCGCCAGTGTGCTGGAATGAAGTAGGTGAGCAACAATGGCTGGGACCAGACATGGTACAAAATACTAGCAGAGATATACAGATTATCAGAGACAGAATTATGGTAGCTCAGTCCAGGCAGAAGAGCTATGCTGATAAAAGAAGAAGGGACTTAGAGTTTCAAACTGGAGACCATGTGATGCTTAAAGTATCCCCGACCCGAGGATTTCAACAGTTTGGGATGAAAGGCAAGTTAAGACCAAGATTCATAGGTCCATTTGAAGTATTGGATAGAGTTGGTGAGGTGGCGTACCGACTAGCACTACCTCCTCAGTTCTCTACCGTACATAATGTTTTCCATGTGTCAATGCTAAGGAAGTATGTGTACGATCCTTCACATGTGATCAGCTTTGATGATATCAACCTGAATAGAGATATGACCTATGAAGAGAAACCTGTGAAAATACTAGACAAAAAGATTCAACAGCTTCAGAACCGACCCATATCTGTGGTCAAGATACTTTGGAGAAATCACGAAGTTGAAGAGGCAACATGGGAGCCTGAAGCAACCATGCGACGAAATTATCCGGATTTATTCAGTAAGACATTCTTCCTCTTACGATTATATAAATTTGGGGACCAAATTCTTTTTAAGAGGGGGAGGATGTAGCACCCTTGATTTTTAAAATCCAAATAAAATAAAATTTTATTTAAATAAATGAGATAAATCGATTTAATTAGAATAAAGGGGAAATAATTGGAAACAAAGGGAATTAAAGTAATACCCATTAAGCTAAATTATTAATGGGTTACGCTAATGAACCAAACCTAATAGTTTGGGCCCATTAGTGATAGCCCATCTTGAGAGGAGATGTAATTAAGTGAATTTTGTATCTAATTAATTAGAAAATAGTAAAAGACTAAGATAAACACTAAATAAGTCATGTTTATCTCAAATAAGAGTCTCTAACCCATCCTAACCCCATTGGCCACGAAATTAGGCCTCTCCCTTATCCAATTAGATAGATAATAGCAAGAAAAAATAGGTGATAATTATGAAAATTCGTAATTAAATGAGGAGGAAAGAGTTTTAGGTGATTTAGAACTCTACAAGCCATCAAAACACCCCCCATTCGACCCTAGCACCCCAAAATTCATTGTTGGAAGGTCTGGAGATGAGGAGGAGGCGATCTACAGGAAGAACTTGGAGGAGAAGGGGATAGAGCTTGGCTTTCTTCTTCATATTTTCATCATCCAAACTAGGGTTTTCTTACTCCACAAAAAAGGTAGAAAATCTCTCAAGCTAAAATCGTAAAAAATTACCCTAAGTAGATTTCATGATCCTCTTCAAAAGTCCTCTGATTTGGTTGCATTTTGCTCATCTATTTGGGCGAATTTAATTCGTGAAGACCTGCTGTTACCATGAACTGAAATCTCATGTTTTCTCTAATTCCCTACATGTACTTGCTCTCATGCCATGATAAAATTCTCATATATACTGAATCATATTAACTTTCAAACGGCCCTAGTCTTGCTCTATTTCAATCTCCCATTAGGGAGAATTAATTCTTTGAATCTCTGTCAGAACCATGCACCTGACCCTTCATGTTTGCTTGTGAACCCTGTGCATACTTAATCCCACACCATGAGAAAATTCTCATAAATACTAGATATTGTTAGCTTTCAACCGCTCCTAGTTTTGGAATTTTTTATCATGTATTCATTCTAATTAATTCGTTGAACCCTGACTGCACTTGTTTAGGTCATTAGAATGTAACATGTTCAAAGCATACCTAAATCTTGTGTAATTTTAAATTAATCGTGCATGCTGATAGATCTATGTGTCTACTTTCATTTGAAACTAGATGCGTGATTGTTGGGTCATTATACGATTTTATATTGAATTTAGAAGAGCCTTGTGTCAAATCTGGTCAACCATGGAAAAAGGGAAAAAATGTCGGATCGTCCTGATATCGCGACGGCGTGATCCGCCGCGATACCAGTCAGGTTGCGCCCTACAGGCGCGTCGCGTTTAGAACGCGGCGGCCTAAGGCGCCGTGGTTTCCTTTCCGGTCCGAGCCAGGCCGGCCGGTCTGTGGATCGCGCCCGAGCCGCCCGTCGCGACTTGAATCGCGACGGGTAGGTCCGCCGCGATTTGGAGACTTCGGACAGAACATGAAATTGCTCTCATGCCCTTGTCAATTAAGCTATATGACTCAAGTTTAACCCTAATCATGCACTGTTTTGAACAGTAACAATTGATTATTTATATTTGTTAATAATCGCATGAATATATTATTTAAAAGTCAATTGCACGACCTATCATATTCTCAAGATTTTTTTACACTTGCACACACATAACATTATTAATTGCCATTTGACCTTATTAAATTACCTAATAATGTATTCGGTAATTTAGTGAAATAAATTACTAAACTCCCTATTTTATTAAATACAATTGTTTCTGTTTTTACTCGCATATTTTATCTACCGTTACCGTTTTCCCTCGGCCTTCGAGCACTCGAGGCACGACATACCTGTTTCTACACACTTTCTCTTGACTTGGACCACCTCTCCATCGGGAATACTCTCGACTGGACCAGGGACTCCTTGTCAAGACCTCCGTAAGTCTTCTTGGCTTTGGCGCACGTCCTTAGTCAACGAGCTGGTTGTACCCCAAAACCCGTTACACATTAGGGATCAGTACGATCCATGCCTTAGTGTATTCCTTCTTGTCTTGGGTTCACACCGGACTACCTGACCCGTGTACACGGCACGGTTAAGGGGGCGGTTGTGACTTCTACCAGACTGCCGGTACCCGACCTGGTGCCGTGCAACCATTACTATCGTGTGTTTCTCATCATTTTACGAATATACCCTTTCTCATCTGCTATCTCGATACTCTCATCTGTTCACGTTCTCTCTACACTCTCGTCTAGTTCATCTACTACTCTCATCTATTCTTGGTACTCTCTTGGCCATTTTGTGATTGTCTAAGATAAAAACATGACTATGCTAGGCAACATGATAAGGGCCCGATCTGGTCCTTGGGAAGAGCACCTGAAATGCTATAACTCGCGAGGGTCTAATGATCAGGGTGATTGGCATACACCTAACGCATGACACACAAGATTTGATCTAAGATAATTCACAAACATTCCTGTACATGATACTTGACTTGTGGTTGATAAGATGATCGACCAAACACATGTTACTTGATTTACTTGCTATCATGACTTGTGCACTGCTGTGCAATTTACTTGTTAACTTGAAATATGGCCAAATCTTTTGTTGTACTTGTTACATATGAAGATATTCTTGTCTTGTGATCTTACTGACACGACTATACCTTATCGTTCTCGTACTTGCTCGTTCCTGTTAGTTACCCTGCTTGATAAAAGGTTAAACACTTAAAGCCTGCTTGTTTACACGAGATATTAAGTCCTACTGGGCGTTATTCGCTCATCCTGGGTTTTTATTTAATGTGTTTCAGGTGAGTATGTCGATGACCACACTCACGAGGACGGGACTGAGGATGATTCTTAGGAGTGACCATTTACTGCAATCAATGCTTTAGTAGTTAGTTAGTATAGTTATGAGTCAGTTAGTCATGATGTAATAGTTTGAGTTTGAATAAAGTACTTTGGGCCCTAGTTTTGGCTCTGATACGCTGATGTAATAGTTAGTTCTTGAAGTTTGATGAATTATTAGTGAATGTAATGATGACTGGTGGATTATTAATGAAATTAGATTTTATCTGGAATTATCTCAATTGTGCAATGGTTTGCCATTTATTTCTCGCTCTGTACTATTTAATAACTGTAATCCCGCTCCGATATACCGCGTCGGGGCGTTACATGAAAAGGCTGGTACTCAGCGTACCACGAGAAACCAGTACCCACAAAGAGTACATGTACCTACCACCACGAGGTACCACCACTGAAACACAAACACAAACTGTGCCACCACCAGGGCACACCATAGCCAGTCAAACCACAACTAGTGAGTCTCCGCTCACTAACCACAACGACAATCGTGCCAACACCATGGCACACCTCGACAGGTAAAACCACAACCAACACACGCTACAATCAATAGCAAAGCAGAAGCCAGAAAGCACGACGCCACCACACGGGACAAACTACTGGTTCATGACGCCAGTATCCAACCCGGACAACACAACACAAGAACTACCTCTCAGTCTCGCAGCCACGGACATAAGGTCCAACTGCCGCTACACAACACAAGTAAAGCCAAAGAACTGTGGAGACCAACCAAACCACCACAACCTACAGGTCACACACCCTGCAGGCTCATAACTGGCACCTTTAGAGACTCCGGCCCGAGCTCTCTAAAGTGAGGCACTAGAAACAAGACTAGCTGGGGTCCAACGACGTCTACTGGTGTCCGTACCCCCAACTACGAGTGCGCTACAAGTGACTAAACACAAACTCTCACGAGTCACTGTCCTACTGTCGTCTTTCCCTTAGCCGGACGTACTACTCAAACATAAGAGTGAGGGTGTCCAGGAAGACGACAAGACCCCGACGGTACCACTGTACCGGGACAAGCCCCGAGCACACACAGGTACCTGGCTCACACAAAACCTGGGGCACCCAACTGAAGAGGTATTCCAGAATAGGCACCGGACCACCACACTCGGCTAGCACAAACCACGTCAGTCACTTAGTACCATGATTTAACGTATATAAAATATACTAAACATAACTGGCTTGTCATCGATCACCATGTGACCTCCAAACCATCCCACACTAATACATACTTACATTACCACGGTACAACATAACCTTGCCTGTCATTGGTCACTCCATGACCTCTATGGCAACACACACTACGTAACGTATATATCATTATAATACTCTTTAAAAGACAACCATAGACTAGGGCTAGGTTCATATGTGGACCTTCATTGCCCAGTCATCTCATACTAACTACACCAGTTACAATACAATATTCATAATATCAAACCACTAGCCATGCATACCCATGCACGACACTTAAACCGTGTAAACGCCACATAAAAACATGCTCACTTCGTGAGCACCACCCTTATTACGTAAAATACACACAAACGACACGCTAACCACGCTCACAGAGTGCTACAAGTGCCAATGCACCTCTTACCAAAGCCATGCACGTTAAACACCGATAATCGGATAATCAAATCACCAAAACCATGCAAAACAGGGCCCTCGGATGTGATTGCGACATGGGCTTGAACCGCAATCAGATCGTGACACCCCGATGGACCGCGATCAGAAACACTAACGTGACAGGGTCCAACGGCGCCATGTGATCGCGCCACCCCGACATGTCGCGATAGGAAACCTTGTCGCGACGGATCGGCCTATCGCGACCAGTCGCGACGGCCGGGTCCGTCGCCATCTCAGGCGCAAACCCTAATCTGGGAACCCTCTCAGGATTTTCCATGCAAACCACCCTAAACCCAGTTTCAACCTGATTTTCATGCTCATTTCATCTCCTAGGCATGGTATCTACTGTTTTTAAAGCGGTAAACAAACCAACATGCAATCCACGTAACAAATCAAGGTAGAACTCCCTACCTCCATGAAGAACACACAAATCGTGCATGGCACGACGTCTCCCCCACTCCATGCGACGTCCTCGCGTCGAGAGCGCATCAAACACCACGCTGAAATGCCGAATCGCCTCGAAATCCGCCACAGCTCCTCCCCTGGGTCGAGCAGAGCTTGTGAAAGCTCTGTTCGGCCAACCTTCTTAAAAACTGCACAGCGGTTGGGAACGCGACGTAGGCCTGCATCGCAACTTGATCGTGACCTAGGTGACCGTCGCCTTCCCACTCCTGACATCAACAAGCCGCCCCAGCGTGCGACACGCGGCGCACATGCAGATGTCGACCCCCAACAGCGGCAACCAGAACGTGACCCTCACTCCCGTCGCGTTCAGAACGCGACCTACACCTCCGTCGCGTTTACATCCAGTGAACCAACAGACACTATGGGCCTAACCTTCCGGCCCTCTAAGCTCCACACACGCTCGGAAGCCATGGCCAAGGCTCAATGACCCCACATTGGCTATGAGCACCACACCAAAGCCCGCAAACGGAGATCTGAACAACCATTAAACAACGATCCATGAAGATCCAAAGAACGCGATACGTTATAATTAAGGCACTAGACTTCCTTTATGGTTCTTGGCAGCTGCATCTATAGAACGACCTGGACCTTCTTTGGGTTTGCTTCGATTCCTTAGTGACTGATGAGGAAGCCAAGGAAGTTTCCTAACATCATATTTGTTAGGGTTAAGCTTCATTTTATACTTGCAAAGAGTGGCAAATGCCTATCAAAGGTTGTCCAGATGCTCCTCAGATCGCATGCCCTTTACTAACATATCGTTGACGTAAACCTCCCTGATCTTGTTGACCAATTGTTAGTAGGTTGCTTCAACATTCATCAGTCTGGATGGCATTCGAGAGTACCAGTGGATGTTGAGATCGGTGATGAATGACATTTTTTTCTTCATTGTCTAGATGCATCTTGATCTGATGGTATCTAAAATAGGTGTCTAGGAAACTCAACAATTCGTACCCCGACGTTATGTCGACTAATTGGTTGACCAAGGTAGGGGATAGTTGTCCTTAGGGCATGTCTTGTTAAGGTCTAGGAAGTCCACGATCATATGCCATTTGATGAAGGCCTTCTTGACAAGAACGACATTGGTGAGCTTGGGTATTGAACCTCTCAAAAGAGTCTGGTCCTCCTTTCTGCCTGAAGCAACTACTCGTAGATGACCTCCTGATGGTCCTTTTTGAGCACCTACTTCTTCTGTTTAATGGGGCGAGTTATGCACACTGAGTTGGTGGGTAATGACCTTTGGATCAACCTCAAGTAAGTCTTCCACCGACCAAAAGAAGACGTCCACGTGCTTTTTGAGGAAAATGTAGAAGAGCTATCGAGCTTCTTTTAAAAGACTTGCACCAACCTAACAACTCATTCGAGATCTCCCATCAGATGAATGACGTAGAGTTCAATCACCGGCTTTGTCCGAGGTGAGGCTTTGACCTCCACCCTATCCGACACACTCATAGTCTTGGCGTGTTAGGCTCGGAGGTAGGGATGTTCACTATATGGTCCAAACCGAAAAATCGAACCGAACTGACCGGTTCAGTTCGGTTTGGAGAACCTCACTGTTCAGTTCGGTTTCAGACTGGGAAACCGAAATGAACCGAATATATATATATATATAATTAATTAAATATTACTTTTAAATTAAAAACCGTTCATAGCAGTGGAACGTGCCCTTCTGCGCGCGCGGCGCGCGGAGTGCGTGCCCTCCGCGCGCGTTGGTGCGGGTTCGAACCTCGCCACCGCCTTGCCAAAATCTGATTTTTGCCATTTTACCAATTTTTATGCGCGCGGTGGCTAATTTCAGTTTGAACCGAACCGAACCGGTTCACCGAATGGGTTCGGTTCGATTTGGTTTCCCCAAAAATTGGGGAAACCGAACCGTTGTACACCCCTACTCGGAGGGCCTTTGAGTAGCATCTTCGGGCTTCATCTTGGTCACTGTGCACCTCATCTACTTCAGACTAAGTCAGGAACATGAGTTTCTGGTGCACCATCAAGGAGACACCATTGACCTGAGCTAGTATAGCTTAACCAATAATGGTGTTGTACGTTGAGGTAATGTGTACCATTGCAAAGTTGGCCTCCACTGTAACATGGTACAACCTGGTCCCAAGCTAGATGAGAAGGGTGACCACCCCCTACACGTTGATTGGTGTATTGTTGAAGTCATAGATGGAGCTGTCAATGGGTCGGATTCGGTGATGTCAAGTTTTTATAAGCAGTCGTAAAACAAACATTGAGGGCACTTTCATTATCTACCAAAATTCTCCTTACATCATATTGATCGATAGTCATTGAGATGACCAACGAATCATCATTAGGAGACTTGACACGCTCCAAGTTAGCTTCTTGTTCTCGGGCCAAGGACTCTTTAGATCATTTATTTGGCAGACTTCTTAGAGATTGGCTTTTCTCTTGCCCGAGCTTTCGCCGACTGAGGATGGGCCTCCCATGATCATCATTACAACCCCTTAACTAATTAGTTATCGTCCCATCTTGGGCTCGATGCTCTTCTTTCCTTATCTTGACAACAACAACCTTTGAAGCTTATGTCGATAACCTCTGGCCGGATGAGGGCTTAGATCTCTTAATTCAATTGTCGACACTTGTAGGTTGTATGACCATGGTCTTGGTAGAACTCATAATCCTTGGTCTTGTCACGCCGATCTGGGTTCCCCTTCATCTTTTCTGGCCATCGTAGATAGGGTTTGTCCTTGATTTTATGAGGATCCGAGACAGAGGGATTGTGAAGGTCAGGAATGTGGAGTGTGTGCCATTCTCAGTGGGAAGTCACGCCAGTCCTCGCTTCTCTGCCTTTTGTCTTCTCTAGTAGAATGTATCTGCCACTCACTTCTTATTGGGAGGTGCTTAGGAAGAATTGTGTACCTTGAGGATTGCTTCTTGGTTAGAGTACCTGTTGGCCATGCTCATGAACTTAACGAAGATAGTTGGCGGCTTCTTGGACAAGGAACCTTATAGGCTGAGGTCGATGGTTCCTCCCATCCATGTTGAGACGACAGTGGCGATGTTGAGCCTCAAGATTTTTAATGCCTCTACATGGAAATACCCTACATATCTTTGGAGGGACTTGCCAGGCTGTTCTTGAATGGTGAGGAGGTAGGCAAAGCTTTTAGCTAGTCGGGCATAGCCCGAGAAATGCTCTAGGAATAAAGTTCTAAGCATCTGAAAAGATAAGATGGTCCTCAAGGGGAGAGTCTTGAACTAGGCTGCAATTGAAGACCATGCACTTGACCTCATTTGAATCTCCCTTGAAAGATAGAAGTGTGTTGAATTTGTCTAAGTGGTCGAACAAATCTGAGGTTCTGTCATAAGTCTTCATGTTTGGCATCTCGAGCCAACCCAAGTGTGCTGTTGTTAGTATCTCCTCAGTAAAGGGGGGTTGGAGGTAGACGACGAGAGCGGTTTCCGAGCTTGGGATCTACCCAACCAGCTTTTGAATCTCATGTTGGACCTCCTCTAGTTTTTTCTTAAGCCCCCTAAACACCGCTGAAGGCCAAGGCTAGCATGGCGATGTGGATACTGTCTGCTAGAAGTCGATTGAGGGTGGCGGTGACGTGCTACTAGAGGCTCCTACTTCCATCTCTAAGGTGTCCACTAGATGAGGCGGCTGTGGGACAGTTGGTGCCACTTGAGGCAAATCTTGCGTGACTTCAAGGGGGTTCCCTCGGCTCAGAAGGAGGAGGCTATCTGGTGAGTTAGGGCTCTTACAAGGTCGTGGAGGACTGCTAAACCATTTATTGCCTCTCCTAGGTTGGTGACTTGCTAGGCGAGGGATTGGAACTACTCTAGGGAAATCGTGGCTGCCAGGTTAAGGGCTCTGGTTGTCACCTTGGCCTCATGGTTCTCCGAGTTCTCTGACCGAGCTACACCTTTACTTTCGGTAGAGCCATAACAATTCCTTTTTCCTACAAACATTATCAATGATGAGGTGGGGGTCGAACTAGGTAGGCTTTAATGGGCCGACCTCTGATGGGCCCAAGGTTGAAGCTCAGATGCCAGGATGAGAGAGAGAGAGAACGAGGATCTCTTGAGTGCTAGAGTCTATTGGATGTGCAAGGAAGTCAGTCCTAAGAACGGCTCGGATGACCCTCCAATAGTCAAGTCAACATATTGAATTCAGCTCGGTTCGAGGAGAGGAAACATAGAGGAGAGGAGAAGTGATGAGCTGGACTATGCCTTGAAGACATGTGTCCTACTTGGCCTTACCTGCGACCATTGGCCTTCTTTTGAAGGCGACTGGAAGGTAGGAATAGTTGTGGCATTCGATATGGGATTAAGTTCCCTTCGGAGCCTTCTTCCTTCCTTACCTTTGCCTTCCCTCCAATGGTCAAACTTGGGCCGGCCCCATGGACATTATTGGGCCCGGTACGGAGGGCCTATCAATGTTGATTCTTAGAATAAATTCCACATGGTTATTCATTATCAAGCTAATTGCTCTGGTGCATGAATCTTTATGGTAGGTTGATCCTTAGGCTTGCATCATTGCTAAGGGTCTCTCTCCTTTGTGTGCTTTTGTTTGTGTGCATGATAGAATTATTTCTGTCATTGTTGTTTTAAGTTTTAACGCTATTTAATATTGACAAACTAAATTAATGAAATCTAAGTTTTCACCAAAAGATATAACCTTTTCATCATCTTGCAGTCATTCCCATCTCTCAAGATTTTTCTAACTTTGTTTTGAGACCTCTTCTTTCCCACAGCCTCGAGGCAAAGCCAAGATCTGAGACAACATTCCTTGATTGGCCCCGAAAAGCACTAGTCCAAGTTATCATTCCTCAGTGTAGAGTATTTGGATGGGGAGAAGAACAACACCCCCTTTAATCTATCACAGAAAGGAACACCATGTAAAGAAGCATTTCAAGTAGAGATTTTCAGTTCTCAACCCTATAATTTTGATACCAATTTGCCCTTCAATTAGGTCTTCATTTATAAGCTCCCAAAATCTCATGTTATTCAGTGAAATAACTCAAAATCGTCGAGAAAAATCCCCTCAAATGTTTACCAAAAAAAAAAAACCTGAAAAGGATAATGGGGTGTTTGGTTACAGTTTTTTACTAATTTTTTCTCTCAAATTTAAAAAAGGAAAGAGATATGCATACAGACACATTTGGTAAGTTATTTTTTTTTTTAGAAGAAAACTAAACACACACACACACACACAAATTTAAGTCAAAATTTGACACACTATAATTTTTTAGTTAGAAATAGTTTTTTTTAAAAAACTGTAACCAAACACCCTATAAACTATTTGTTTGCTTCGTCTTGTCCAATATCCAGTTCAGATGTTTATTTATGCCCTCATATGGATTCCTTGACCGTACATATATTTAACCAGAGGAACCAAACAAACAGTTGATTCTTTAACATTCCTAAATGAGGACATATTCGCCACTTCTATTCTCTCTCTTTGCTTATTTATCGGCACTGCAAGCTATAGGAAGAAAATGTACAATTCATAAATGAATGATGGCAAGGATCTTCAAGAAATGCCATCTTTTTTAATGGCAGACTGGCAGATGATAATCCATTATTGGCCTTTGCTCTCCTGGGTCTTCAATTTTGCCTCATGGGGCACCCATGACTCATCAGGCCAATTAGAAGAGCCAGCCCTACCACTGCATTTAAAACAAAATCCTTCAAACCAAGGGCTATCTGGTGACATCAATGTTAGGTCCTAATGATGTGCAGTGGCTGGTCCATAAGAGGGATTATCCCACAACACTCCCGGACTAATAGAAATTATGGGCAGTTGTTAAGAAGGAAGAAAGACCAGAGGATGAATAACCTCCCCAAACATATCAAATCTCCCCTCCCATCTTCTACTTTGTTCTCCTCTCTTTTTGACATTTGTCACATAGTCTTCTTCTGAAGAAGAACTGGAAAAAATCATGAGAGAAGGTTGAAAAAAAGGCAGTCTAGTGAAATAGCTGAATGGCTGCTGAGAGTATGGGACAACAGCATGCAGCAAGCCACTGCTGATCTAACTGGATTCCACATTTCTTCTATGAATTTGAGAAAGATTACATTGTTTGCAACATGTTAAAGGCAAAACCGCATCCTATCCTGGAGATTCTCACATATGCAAAGTACTTGCTAGTAAGTGATCAGTGGAAGTCAGTTTTTGTGTCCATGGTTAAGGGACTGTTATTGTGCTCTACATTACATAGTTGTGTCAAAGGCATTTTAATAGTGTTAAACCTTCATCACTCCTTAGAGGATCAAAGATGATCTCATTATGGGTATAATGAATTTCTGGAAGTTTAGCCTGCCTGTTGAGAAGAAATGAGAAAGGGGAAACTCCTCTGCCTGGAAAATTTGAGAAGTATACCTTTGAATGAAGAACAGTGGTTAATGCATCTGGAAACAGAAAATCAATAGTGTCTTTGGATTCATTGTGAAGGAAGAAGGAATCTGTCCATCTGTCAGGCCCACTGTAAGTGGTGTGCTGATAGAGGTGGAATTAGTCTCTGCAGATTCCAATAACCTTAAAGGCCTGGATGTTTTGATCCTGCGATGTAGCGTACAAGTATATGCGTAAAAGGATTTGTAGTGTAGACATTCCCTTTGCTTTAATGAAGCTTCCCATCAGCAGCAAGTGTGGGGATGAGTGCCTTGAGAAAAGAACAGTAAAGAAGGCAGGAAAACAGGCAATATGTTGTGCTTATTTTTGGCATTATTTTTCATTTTTAGTTGCCACCTACATCTAAGGATGATATCTCTCCAGTCTCCTTGGTGATGATTATGTTTTGAGGCCATTAATTCAAAAAGAAAGACAGTTTCTTTGAAGATGCACCAGTTTCATATTGCTGGCCTCAGATCTACAGCTATATGGATTTGGTAGGTTGAAAGGATGGGAAAGGGGTCCATTATCTGACAAGAGTGGCCAACTTGTTTTGTTTATAGACTCCCATAAAGAACAATATCCTCTGTGTGAATATACATTGGATCAACAAAGATAGCCAATTTGTTCTACTCATTAATGACAATGTATCTTCATAGATTCCCATAAAGAACACTACCATCTGTGTGAAAATACATCGTACCAACAAAGACGGCCATTAACTTGTTTTACTCATTGATGAATAAAGCATGCTCTACTGTTTGTCTTTACTAATCTTCATTATTCATTAATTATGACTCCATTTATGTTATCTTTGTAAATACGGTCTATCCTTGTTAAGCTTTAGATGCAAACAAATCTAATTCGGTTTCACCTGTGATGCTTCTTAATTGTACACTTTGTTATAAAATATTCAAGTAAAGTTTTAAGATTAATTATCCCCGTCCAGTGAAGTGCACCTGTAAGCAATGATATGGATGCAAGATCTTAATCTAGTGGGGTCCCTAATGATGCACCCATAAACTATTTTTTTAATTCAATGGAGTCTTTCATGGTAAAATTTGTATTCCTAATGGAGGTTTTCCAAGTCGCTGTGTAACGTCCCGACGCGGAATATCAGAGCGATAAATAGTTAAATAATAGTATAGAGCAAGAAATAGACATCAAACTATTGCACAAATTGAAATAATGCCAAACGATCCAACTTCATTGATAATTCCACTAATCATCTATTACAATCACTAAGTCAGAGCCAATACTATGGGCCTGGAGTACTTTATCCAAATCCAAACAAACTAAACTATCTAACTAATTGCTAAAAGCATTGATTATCGAAGTATCGGGTCACTCCTGCTCCTGGTCATTCCCATCCTCGTGCATGTGGTAGTCCCCATGTAACTCACCTGAGCGATAACGCTCAGTAGGACTTAATATCTCGTGTAGACATATATACTTTAAGTGATTAATGTCTTGTAAAGTAGGATAACTAGAGAGAACGATCAAGTATAGTTATGAGAGTAATGTCACATGATAGCAAGAGAACAATAGTACTTTTCACAAGAAAATAGCACAAGTATGATATCAGATTGACCATATAACGAAATAGCATATATGGTTGCACATGAGTGCACTAGTCACGATAGCACGTTTGGTTGATATTCTTTCAACCGCGAGTACATAGTATTATGAATGATTGTTGTGACGACCCTTATTATACCGGTACGGTTATACCAACCCACGTCGGTATAGCGAGTGCTGCCAGCCACAGTGGGACATTTACCCAACGATACAAACAGCTGAGATACACGCGAATATATATAACAGAGTAGCGGAAGTAAAAGAGAACTATCTCTATTCATTCATCATCCACATTAAGCATACATGCAGTTTACAATTTGCAAAAAGGAACTAAAATTCACATGATTTAATTTGCTGAAATAGAAATACAAATGTCCACATATTACATTCTTTTAATGATAATTCTGATACAATGTCCAAGTACATACTAAGAAGTACACAATCACAAGATCTCAAAACTGGCTAGTCTCCACGCTCGGAGTCCGTCTCCGCTGCCTCCTCCGAGGGTACTGTGTCACCAACTATACCTGTACGCCGAAGCAAGGAGTGAGTCCAGGGACTCAGCAAGTAACACTATGCATGATATACACGTACAAGTCCTAGCGGTTTCTACACGCACATTTCAATTAGTAACACATAGCATGCTAGTCCATTTAAGTTTTCAACCTATCATGAAGGTTCTGCAATTTTATACATAACGCATGCTTTCAGATTTCAAAAATAACATTCACCTATCACATGGTCTCTATTCAATTCACTCATGAGACTTTAATCGAAACGTGAGAGCTATTGACATGAACAATTTACATACATGAATGGGGAACATAATTAGTATGGATTCCACATGTTCTTAAGTACATACATAACTTTTTATCATGCTTTAGGTTGCTGGTTTCACATGGTCCAATGACTATAAACCTACACATGAAAGCTATAACGTTGCTTAAACATAACACATGAACAATCCATCATGCCATTTTGCTCACATACTCATTTGTTGTTCCTAACATGGATTCTAAACACTTTTGCACACATAAACAGGAAAATAATAACATGCATTTTCTGAATTCACTTGGTTTCAGATTTAGTTTCACATGGTTTCTATAACACATTTACATATCTAAGATTTCACATTTTTCTTTACACTAGTTCCCTCTTTCACATGGTTCACTTTACTCATACACATTCACATATCACTTACACATTTACACATGGTCACATACACTTTACACATTACACTTTACACATATTTTAGTACCGTGACACATAGTCCAAACCACCAAAGAAGGACACAAACACATCACATCACATAGACGCCATCTAGGCAATACAATGGCGACTCTTGGACTGCGCAGACCGGGAGAACAAGTCTCCACCCTAACCAGTGGTACTTGTCCACCTCCAGGATTTCCCCCTAATGCCCTTAGGGTCACTTAACACAATGAACTTTCTCAGGGGGACTTTTCCCTGATACGGCTCCACTGCCTTCTCGGAAGCAGTATCACATTGGCACAGTTTACACTTTTACACATTTACCGTTTTACACATGGTTTTACACTTGACACTCTTCATCTCATTCACTTTCTTACTCACATGAACACCTCTGTTTTTCCTAACATGGTACTACAGAGTTTTCAAGATTCAACACATAGTAAACACACCAATCATGCTGGGTTTAAACAAAATCTAATCACGTTTCGATCATATGTACGAATTATTCATATTTCACATGAAAGCACATAACTTTTTATTTACTGTTCCAATTGACCTGAAATTTTAACCACATGCTGTTTTCGGGTTCCAAATCATACCCTCAATTTTTCAGATTTTTCTGAGCTAAATGGGATTTACAGAAAATCAAACACCTAATTAGTATATTATTCACAACTTAAGCTAACATGGAATTTACACATCATGCAATTTACCACTTGCTGTTTAACCATAAGCTACCAACATATGCATGAAATTAGAGTACAAAATTTCCCTAATTCATACATCTATGGATTTAACACTACGAATCATTTTTTTACATACTTCTATTTTATCAAACCGAAACTATTAACAAATTGCACAATCATGGATAAGTTTCCTAAATTTGAAAACACACATGCTGACCCACAATCTTCATGATTAGACCGAAATCAAGGCATTCCCATTAATTCTAGTCATGGAACATGGGTTTGCAAAATTATCTACAAGTCATGCTCACAAGTTTAAAGACACGATTTTCCACATTCACCATCACACACACCACAAATGATAACCTACGTAGCGTATAGGAATACCATATATCCTCATCACGGAAATCATAACGAAATTAACGTATAAGAGGGACAGAACAGCTCACTGGTCTGTCCTGAAGAACTAGACGGCGGTCTCTGGCCGCTGACTCAGAGTCAGCGGCATGGTCGATGGACGCCAAGGATGAACTGGGCGTACAGGGACCTTGCCGTTTACTCAGGTCTGCGCAGAAACACAGACCCGAGCTCTGAAATTCGGGTGAAATGGAGGGTCTAGGACTCGAGGAAAATTTCATAAAAATCATAAAAACCTCCTAGACTCATACGGGGACACCATAGATAGGTTACTTGCCTCTCTAAAAATCCTCCAAGAAATTTATGGCTCGAAGAAGACCTCCTTGGGCAGTTCCAAGAAGTTGCAGAAGTGCCTCCAAGATTGCCTTCCTCCGAGCTCCTGGGTGATCTCCACGCCGAGGGGATGATGGGGAGGCCTTCCCCTATGCTTCAGCTTCCTCCTTGATGCAGAAGATCTTCAAATGAACCTCCAAGGGGTCGGATTTGGGGGTTCAAAAATGGGTTTTTCTCACAGCTCACCTAGGGTTTTGCTTTCTCACTTCTCTCCTCTTGCAAAGGGTGAAGGGAAAGAATGGGGAGAGCCATTTCGGGTTCAGACCTAAAGAGGGTCTTTCTCCCACTCACTAGGGTGATGGGACACCCTCAGAGCTATTGGGGGACATCCCCCCAATGGTTGCCATGCCTTGCTTCAGAAGACAGCAGCTCTGCTGCGCATGCAGGCCAGAGAAGTCGACGTCCAGATCGCTAGACGCCGGAATTAGGGTTGGCGTCCAGGGCTAGACGCTAACACCACCTCAACGGCCTGGGGATTGACGCCAATAGGGCCTTCGGCCAGAACCCTAATTATGCAGAAAACCATGCATACCAAGCTTCTATACATGCAATAAGTACATGGTATTATATTCACACTATCATCATGCAATACATACATTATTTACGTTTAATATAAACACATGTACACGTAATTATACTATTTTAATACCTACGTAAATACGTACATACATACTCCAACACAATATACACGCATAAAGACGAAAAATACGACGGAAAATTCGAGGGTCTTACACCCTCTCCCCCTTAAAGAAAACTTCGTCCTCGAAGTTAGAACGACACTACTCAAACAAAAGGGGATACTTCTTCTTCATCGCATCCTCAAGCTCCCACGTAGCCTCCTCACGTGAGAAGTTCCGCCATAGAACTTTCACCGATGCGATACTCTTGTTCCAGAGATGCTGAACCTTCCGGTCAAGAATGGCTACTGGTTGCTCGACATACGAAAGATCTGGCTGGATCTCCACTGGCTCATGACTAATCACATGAGACGGATCTCAGACATACTTCCTGAGCATAGATACGTGGAATACCGGGTGAACGCCAGCCAAAGCTGGGGGTAAAGCTAGCTCGTACGCCACGTTGCCCAAACGTCGGAGAATCTCATATGGGCCAATGAACCTAGGGCTTAGCTTGCTATGCCTGCCAAATCTGACAACTCCACGGGTAGGCGATATCTTCAAGAAGACATGATCGCCAACCTCGAACTCCAAATCCTTTCTCCTGTTGTCGGCATAACTCTTCTGCCTATCCTGTGCCGCAACTAGCCTTTTCCTGATAAGCTGAATCTTATCCGAAGTTTCCTGAACCAACTCTGGTCCGATCAACTGCCTATCACCAGTCTCCTCCCAACATAAGGAGATCTTCAGGGCCTACCATACAACGCCTCGAATGGAGCCATTCCAATACTAGCATGAAAGCTGTTGTTGTATGCGAACTCCACAAGAGGTAAATGACGCTCCCAATCATCCTTCCAATCCAGAACACACGCTCTCAACATGTCCTCGAGCGTCTGGATAGTCCTCTCGGACTGTCCATCGGTCTGGGGATGAAACGCCGAACTGAGCTTAAGCTCCGAACCTAACGCATCCTGAAGACCCTTCCACAATCTCGAAGTAAATCTCGGATCTCGATCCGAAATAATCGACTTGGCACACCATGCAATCTAACGATACCGCTAACATACAATCTAGCTAAGCTCTCTACTGACTGCTTCTTCTTCATAGGCAAGAAATGAGCAGTCTTCGAGAATCTATCTACAACCACCCAAATCGAGTCATTGCCCCTTCTAGATCGAGGCAAACCCGATACGAAATCCATAGTGACAGCTTCCCACTTCCATACGGGAATATCCATCCTCTGCATAAGGCCGGATGGTCGCTGCCGCTCGGCTTTCACCTGCTGACAAACTAGACATCTAGACACATAATCCGCAACATCCTTCTTCATGCCGGACCACCAAAATGATCTCTTCAGGTCTTGATACATCTTAGTGTTACCCGGATGAATAGAAAATCACGATCTATGAGCCTCCGCTAACACATGCTCACGAACATCTACTACATCGGGGACACAAACGCGGTGCTGAAATCTAATCACACCGTCCTCATCACGAGCAATGCCCGCCTTACCCACTAACTCTAACAATCTAGGGTCGGCTTTCTGCTGCTCAATCACCTCATCCAAGACTGAGGATCTAAGGGACAGCTGAGCTACAAAAGCCTGACACAACGATGGCTCTAACTCGGTCATAGAGCACGCTGCATCCTCCAACATCTTCAAATCCTGCTGGAGCGAAGACCTCTTCCTACTAAGAGCATCCGCTACGACGTTCGCCTTTCCAGGATGATACTAAAGGTCGAAGTCATAGTCCTTCAAGAACTCAATCCATCTTCTCTGCCTCAGGTTTAATTCCTTTTGGGAGAAAAGATACCTCAAGCTCTTGTGGTCGGTAAACACCTCAAATCTGACACCATAAAGATAGTGCCTCCAGATCTTTAGTGCATGAACCACAGCTGCTAGCTCTAAATCATGAGTCAGATAGTTCCTCTCATGCTCCTTCAACTGACGAGAAGCATAAGCTACTACCCTCTCTTGCTGCATGAGCACACAGCCTAAACCAATCCGAGATGCATCCGTATAAATGGCAAAGCCTTCTAGACCACTGGGCAATACCAATACCGGAGCAGAAGTAAGCTTAGCCTTCAATAGCTGAAAGCTGCGCTCACATGCCTCAGACCATACAAACTTCTCACCCTTTCTGGTCAGCTTTGTCATAGGGGCGGCGATGGATGAGAAACCCTCAATGAATCGCCGATAGTAACCAGCTAACCCAAGGAAACTACGAATCTCCGAAGGAGTCTTGGGAACATCCCAATCCATAACTGCCTGGATCTTTGCTGGATCAACAGCTACACCAGCGCCGGAGATAACATGCCCGAGAAAGTGAACCTCGCGCAACCAGAACTCGCACTTACTGTACTTCGCATACAGCTTGTGCTCACGGAGAACCTCTAAGACTAACCTCAAATGCTGACGATGTGTGGCCTCATCCGGAGAATAGACCAACACGTCATCAATAAACACAACAACAAAACTATCTAAATACGAACTAAACACCCGGTTCATGAGATCCATGAACGCTGCAGGGGCGTTGGTCAATCCGAAAGGAAGAACCAAAAACTCATAATGTCCATAACGGGTTCTAAATGCCATCTTGGACACATCCTCACTCCTAATCTTCAACTGATGATAACCAGATCGCAAGTCAATCTTGGAAAAGACTGATGCCTCTCGCAACTGGTCAAACAGATCATCAATCCGAGGTAAGGGATACCTGTTCTTCACCGTCACCTGGTTTAGCTTTCTATAATCGATGCACAACCGAAGTGACCCGTCTTTCTTCTTGATGAATAATACAGGTGCGCCCCAAGGGGAAACACTGGGGCGAATAAATCCCTTATCGAGCAATTCTTGCAATTGCTTCCTCAACTCGGCTAATTCTGCAGGGGCCATCCGATATGGGGCCTTCGAGATAGGAGAGGTATCTGGAAGCAACTCTATAGTGAACTCTATCTCCCTATCCGGCGGCAATCCAGACAAGTCATCGGGAAAAACATCTGGAAAGTCCTGCACCACATCGATCTCTGCAAGAGTCAGTGACGAACCAGCATCGGGTACTAGCATAACGCTGGCAAGAAATGCGTCACAACCCTTGTTCACCATGCGCATCGCCTTCATGGCAGAGATGACTAACTTTCCCGCTAAGTTCTTTGGCAAGGGATGAGAGAACTCATCCTCACCAGGAATGCGGAACACAATCTTCTTTCTACGACAATCCACTAACGCATAGTGCTCCTCTAGCCAATCCAGACCAAGAATACAATCATAGTCCTTCATCTTTATCAAGAAGAAACACCCATCTAGGAACCTATCCTCAATGCACACAGGTAACGACGAAATGCACTTCCTAGTCGATACCGTACCCGCAGGGGTGTGCACAGACAAGGGAACTTCTAACTCCTCAGACTCTATGCCTGACTCTAGGGCTAACTGCCTAGCGAACCGCTCGGAAATGAACGAGTGAGTAGCACCCGTATCAAACAAAACCCGAGCGTGCACACCGAAAAGTAAAACTGTACCTTCGGTGACATGCTCCGCCTGCTCGGCGTCCTCGCGAGCTAACGCAAACACTCGAGCTGGGGCTCGAGGCCTTCCTGGTCGTCCTGTAGCTGGCGCGGCTGCCGCTACTGCTGGTACTGGCGCTCCTCGCTGAGCTTCCTGCTAAGCCTCGGGCAATCCTTGATCTTGTGGTCGCTGCTCCCACACTTTAGGCATCTACCCGCTACTAACCAACACTCCGAACCTCCATGGGTCTTCCCACAATGGGGACACTCCTTCTTCGCACCGGGGGAACGTACAGAGGGTACCTGATAGTTGCTGACTGCCACTTGTTTCTGCGGTGTATGGTACACCGTTTTCCTTTATCTTACCGCTGGAATGTCGCTGCCGGCCTCTTCTGCGAAGCCTTCTTCTCCTCTAGATACTGCTCCATTTCTCCCTCCTGTCTGCAGGCTACGCTGAGGGCCTCGTCTAGCGTGCGGTGGTCGAACGCCACGAGCCTCGTCCTCAGTGATGGTTTGAGACCCATCACGAACTTCTTGGTCTTCCTGCGCTCATCCTCTACTATGTGCGGTGCATATTTAGAGAGTTCAGAAAACCTTGCCTCGTATTCTAGGACGGTCATCGATCCTTGCGTCAGGGAAAGGAATTCTTGCTCCATCTTGTCCTGGATGTGCTCTGGGACGAACTTGGCTCGGAAGAACCTCACGAACGCATCCCACGCCACATCTACTGCTCCATCCTCGAAGCGCGTACGCAGTAGGGAGGACCACCATACATCAGCTCTCTCCTGCAACACACCTTCATAAGCTCTAACTAACAAATAACAACCTACATTCAAGCATAATCTAAAGCATACCTGTAGCATGTAGGTGGCTAAGGTCACCTTGTCCTCGTCAGGACACCTGATAGCTCGGAAGATTTTCTCGATCTCCCTCATCCAGCTTTCTGCCAAAAGCGGATCACTCTCCCCCTTAAAAGAGGGTGGGGTCATCCTCTTGAATAGCTCCATGATGGAAGGTCCACCATGGTCCTGAGCTGGGGCCTGAGCTTGCTACATTAAACAACAAGCAATATACAATAAACACAATATCATATAATTCAAATAGCAGACTACTTAGTTGTTTTATTAATTTACCTGGGCCTCCAACTGGGCCTGGAGTGCTGCCTGAGTGTGTGCCTGGGTCTGCATGGCTTGCACCAGACCTTGCATGAACACTCCATAATCCACTGGCGGTGGTGGGGGAAGTACAGGACCCTGTGGGGCCGGGGCCTGCTGCTCCGCCCGCTCCTCACGCCTCTGCTCGTCGTCGCGAGCTGGCGCACCTCCACGTCGTCCACGGGAAGCCATGGCTGTAATAAAATTTCAGCCACCATTAGAGCTAGGTTACTAAGCTTTCTAACCATTTTCTTATCTATTTTTCACTTCTTATTAATGTTTTCTACACATGTGGACATACTTAGCATGCAATGGGGATGATGACTTAGTTATATTCATGTGTAATCTCAACCGGTCGCTCTGATACCAATCTCTGTGACGGCCCTTATTATACCGGTACGGTTATACCAACCCACGTCGGTATAGCGAGTGCTGCCAGCCACAGTGGGACATTTACCCAACGATACAAACAGCTGAGATACACGCGAATATATATAACAGAGTAGCGGAAGTAAAAGAGAACTATCTCCATTCATTCATCATCCACATTAAGCATACATGCAGTTTACAATTTGCAAAAAGGAACTAAAATTCACATGATTTAATTTGCTGAAATAGAAATACAAATGTCCACATATTACATTCTTTTAATGATAATTCTGATACAATGTCCAAGTACATACTAAGAAGTACACAATCACAAGATCTCAAAACTGGCTAGTCTCCACGCTCGGAGTCCGTCTCCGCTGCCTCCTCCGAGGGTACTGTGTCACCAACTATACCTGTACGCCGAAGCAAGGAGTGAGTCCAGGGACTCAGCAAGTAACACTATGCATGATATACACGTACAAGTCCTAGCGGTTTCTACACGCACATTTCAAATAGTAACACATAGCATGCTAGTCCATTTAAGTTTTCAACCTATCATGAAGGTTCTGCAATTTTATACATAACGCATGCTTTCAGATTTCAAAAATAACATTCACCTATCACATGGTCTCTATTCAATTCACTCATGAGACTTTAATCGAAACGTGAGAGCTATTGACATGAACAATTTACATACATGAACGGGGAACATAATCAGCATGGATTCCACATGTTCTTAAGTACATACATAACTTTTTATCATGCTTTAGGTTGCTGGTTTCACATGGTCCAATGACTATAAACCTACACATGAAAGCTATAACGTTGCTTAAATGTAACACATGAACAATCCATCATGCCATTTTGCTCACATACTCATTTGTTGTTCCTAACATGGATTCTAAACACTTTTGCACACATAAACATGAGAATAATAACATGCATTTTCTGAATTCACTTGGTTTCAGATTTAGTTTCACATGGTTCTATAACACATTTACATCTAAGATTTCACATTTTTCTTTACACTAGTTCCCTCTTTCACATGGTTCACTTTACTCATACACATTCACATATCACTTACACATTTACACATGGTCACATACACTTTTACACATTACACTTTTACACATATTTTAGTACCGTGACACATAGTCCAAACCACCAAAGAAGGACACAAACACATCACATCACATAGACGCCATCTAGACAATACAATGGCGACTCTTGACTGCGCAGACCGGAGAGAACAAGACTCCACCCTAACCAGTGGTACTTGTCCACCTCCAGGATTTCCCCCTAATGCCCTTAGGGTCACTTAACACAATGAACTTTCTCAGGGGGACTTTTCCCTGATACGGCTCCACTGCCTTCTCGGAAGCAGTATCACATTGGCACAGTTTACACTTTTACACATTTTACGTTTTACACATGTTTTACACTTGACACTCTTCATCTCATTCACTTTCTTACTCACATGACACCTCTGTTTTTCCTAACATGGTACTACAGAGTTTTCAAGATTCAACACATAGTAAACACACCAATCATGCTGGGTTTAAACAAAATCTAATCACGTTTCGATCATATGTACGAATTATTCATATTTCACATGAAAACACATAACTCTTTATTTACTGTTCCAATTGACCTGAAATTTTAACCACATGCTGTTTTCAGGTTCCAATCATACCCTCAATTTTTCAGATTTTTCTAAGCTAAATGGGATTTACAGAAAATCAAACACCTAATTAGTATATTATTCACAACTTAAGCTAACATGGAATTTACACATCATGCAATTTACCACTTGCTGTTTAACCATAAGCTACCAACATATGCATGAAATTAGAGTACAAAATTTCCCTAATTCATACATCTATGGATTTAACACTACGAATCATTTTTTACATACTTCTATTTTATCAAACCGAAACTATTAACAAATTGCACAACCATGGATAAGTTTTCTAAATTTGCAAACACACATGCTGACCCACAATCTTCATGATTAGACCGAAATCAAGGCATTCCCATAATTCTAGTCATGGAACATGGGTTTGCAAAATTATCTACAAGTCATGCTCACAAGTTAAAGACACGATTTTCCACATTCACCATCACACACACCACAAATGATAACCTACGTAGCGTATAGGAATACCATATATCCTCGTCACGGAAATCATAACGAAATTAACGTATAAGAGGGATAGAACAGCTCACTGGTCTGTCCTGAAGAACTAGACGGCGGTCTCTGGCCGCTGACTCAGAGTCAGCGGCATGGTCGATGGACGCCAAGGATGAACTGGGCGTCCAGGGACCTTGCCGTTTACTCAGGTCTGCGCAGAAACACAGACCCGAGCTCTGAAATTCGGGTGAAATGGAGGGTCTAGGACTCGAGGAAAATTTCAAAAAATCATAAAAACCTCCTAGACTCATACGGGGACACCATAGATAGGTTACTTGCCTCTCTAAAAATCCTCCAAGAGATTTATGGCTCGAAGAAGACCTCCTTGGGCAGTTCCAAGAGTTGCAGAAGTGCCTCCAAGATTGCCTTCCTCCGAGCTCCTGGGTGATCTCCACGCCGAGGGATGATGGGGAGGCCTTCCCCTATGCTTCAGCTTCCTCCTTGATGCAGAAGATCTTCAAATGAACCTCCAAGGGGTCGGATTTGGGGGTTCAAAAATGGGTTTTTCTCACAGCTCACCTAGGGTTTTTCTTTCTCACTTCTCTCCTCTTGCAAATGGTGAAGGGAAAGAATGGGGAGAGCCATTTCGGGTTCAGACCTAAAGAGGGTCTTTCTCCCACTCACTAGGGTGATGGGACACCCTCAGAGCCGTTGGGGGACATTCCCCCAATGGTTGCCATGCCTTGCTTCAGAAGACAGCAGCTCTGCTGCGCATGCAGGCCAGAGAAGTCGACGTCCAGATCGCTAGACGCCGGAATTAGGGTTGGCGTCCAGGGCTGGACGCTAACACCACCTCAACGGCTTGGGGATTGACGCCAATAGGGCCTTCGGCCAGAACCCTAATTTGCAGAAAACCATGCATACCAAGCTTCTATACATGCAATAAGTACATGGTATTATATTCACACTATCATCATGCAATACATACATTATTTACGTTTAATATAAACACATGTACACGTAATTATACTATTTTAATACCTACGTAAATACGTACATACATACTCCAACACAATATACACGCATAAATACGAAAAATACGACGGAAATTCGAGGGTCTTACAATTGTCTTAGATTAAATCTTGCCAATCTTGCGTTTGGATGCATGTCGAATACCCTGATCATTGAACCCCCGTGAGTAAATAGCCTTTCGGCCGCACCTCTCAAAATCAGATCTGGCCCTTTATAATGTTGTTTGGCATTGATCATATTTTTATCTTAGACAATTAATAGATGACCAAATATAGTACCAAGAATAGATGAGAGTAATTAAAGAATAGACGAGAGTGTAGAGAGAACGTGAATATATGAGAGTGTAGAGATAGTAGATAAGAACGAGGGTCATATTCGTAAAACAACGATAAACAATGATAGTATCAGTTGCACAACACACACTATCATGTGCTGGTAGTCTGGTAGAAGTCACAATCGCCCAATAGTCGTACTACGAACACAGACCAGAGGTCCAGCGTGATCTCAAGGTAAGAGAGAACAATCTAAGGTCGTTGGATCATGCTGATCCCTAAGGGTAAAATAGGTATTGATGGTACAAACTGCTCGTCAGCAATGGACGTCTGCCAAAACCAATGAGTCTTATGTACGGACGCCTCGACAATGAGTTCTTGATCCAATCAGGAGTATTCTCAACGGAGAGGTAGTCCAAGCCAATATTAATTAAGTGTGTATAGAAAGGTTTGTCCGTCATACCTTGAGTGCTCGAAGACAGAGGGACGTGATAACAGTATTCAAATCAAGCGAATAAAATAAAGACAAGTTTATTTAACATAATAGGAAAATTTACATAATTAATTGTACTTAATTATCATATACATTATTGAGTAATTTCAGTAAGGTCTCATGACAAAAATTCATGTTTAGTGTGTGCATGTGGAAGAGAATCAAGCTAGCAAGAGAGTGTTGTGCACACATCTTTTAATTAATAAAATCATGTGAATATTATCAAAGATACATTAAAATGATGTTACTATTCATAACAGTGTATTACAGCCATGATTATAGGACATGATTAACAAAGTTTGCATGAAGATTAAAGTTTCTGAAAAACATAGTCAAAATGCGACGGAGGTACTTGTCATGTTAAAATCGTGACGGGCAGGTCTATCACGTTCAAAAGAACTGGGTCATGCCAATAATCGTTCATTACTCTGAAACGAGGTGGGATAGCCGGTCGCGACCAGGCAATCGTCCATAAACGCGACGTCTGGGTCTGTCGTGTTCAGGAAAATCAGTACAGGACAAGGAGAACACGATGTGTCAGGCCATCGCGTTCATGACGCGATGCGCGCCTTGGTCGCGACCTTTTGAGAAACATGACTAATCGGGCCGTCGCGTTCTCAGAGGGTCAGGCCGAGTCTAAAAAGTGAACTGGTTCATTTTGAGATTTCGGTCCAGTCCTCTAAGGGTTGATACATGTTTCTTTAAAAATCCATATAAAATCGTATACATGATGAAAAATCACGAAATTAATTTTAAATGAAACTAGACTTGCAGGAGTATCCACAGTAGGAAGTAATTAGACTTTTGTCATGGTATGATCATACTAAATACAAGATACTACGCAATGTACCAAAAGCATACACAGTGATGGAAAACGATTAAATTTGAAAAGGGTACTTGGTAGAAATTGGGGAAAATGGAATCATTAGATTCTTGATATCAAGTAGCATGTACACTAAAAGTTTCATGTCACGAGATCAAGCATGAACATGGATTTAGGGTGAACAAGTCAAGTCGGGTACATGTTCCTAACAGAGCTTTGAGCACGAAATACTCATGAATGGCATGATGAAAATTGGGGGAAAACATAGGGCTTTCGAAGGTGGGATTATGGTCTCTCTAGGGTCAAAATTAATTTTTTTTTTGCTTGAGAGATTGTCTACCTTTGAGCGCTTTGATTCCTAGGGTTTGAATGTGAAGAACTCTAAGAAGCTCTTCGTTCCAAGCCTTCTCCTCCTTGATCTCTTCGTCCAAAAGCTCTTCCTCCTCATCCTTCAAGCTCCAGAAGGTTTCTAGGGTTGGTTAGGTATGAAATAGAAGAGTATTTTTATGTTTTAAGTCTCCTAAACACTTAAAACTCTTCCCTCTCCTCCAACTACGAAATTTCATAATTATCTCACCCTTTTCTAGCCTTTATCTATTTAATTGGCTTGAGTAGAACTCTAATTTAGTGGCCAAGAGAATAGGGTAGGGTTATGACTCTTTTTAAGATAATTATGAATCATTTGAGTGATTATCTTAACCATATCTAATTTATTAATAATTTAGTCATAAAATTAGGCTTAATTGTCTCTAATCCAACATTGGGCTCTAGCTTTTGGACCCATTAGTTCATACATGGACCATTAGTGTAAACCTATCACTTATTTTTACTTAATAGATTTTACTTTTTTATATTTTCTTTTAATTTAAATTTATTTATCAAATTTAAACATTTAGAGTTACTACACGTTGCCTATAAGACAAATGATCATTGAAACAGAAAAATGGAATTGAATCATCTAGGGACCCATTTCTTTAACATGCAAGTCTGGATATTGAATATATGAGCTCAGGGCACAGTCATGACGTATTTGCAATATGTAGCTGAGATTTCTAAGAATTTCTGCTATAGACATCTAAGATTTTTATGATATTTTGCATATGCAATTATGATGGCATGTCTTCTCAAATGTAGGAACACATTTGATTCAGTTGAAGTGCTTGGGGCTGACTTGCTTGGTTTACTGCCTTGAAAGTTAATTAAGTTTTGATCATAAAGTACTCATTATTTGAAAAATGGGCTTTCATGTTTTGCAGTGGTTTGGCTTACTCCAAAGTATATTTCAACTGATGTTGAGATGTTTGTGGTGGTGTTGAGGCTCCTCTTTCACAGTTTCACTATTTTTCAAACTTCTTAAAAAAGAGACCTTGACCATAACATATTATGTTTCAATAATTTTATGTTTATGTGAAGTTTATGCAGATAGTTTAATTGTTCCATTTCCTTGTGATCCACTGGACAAATTTAATGAGAACAAGCTCAACTGCCATGTCTATAGGCTCCTAAGAATTCCAGGGCTGATTTCAGTATGTTCTTAGATTTATGTTCAGTTCCACTTAGCCCCACTTTAAGTTTAAGATGCTAAATGTGAGCTTGAAGATGGATCTCATTCTTACTTGGAGTTGGCTATTAGTTAATTAGACCAACTCTCGGTAGTAGTGGAAGCTTCTGTAAAAGTAGTGGCTCACATTTACAAGGTTCATCTGTGGGTTGATTGCCAAAATGTTCGTCTATAATCTAGAGGCAGCTACTCATGTGGGATACTAACATCAGAATTTTTCTGAGACCCTATCCTAAGTTGATAACCAAGTAAGAAAATGATGGCAACCACAGCTGACTTCAAACTTATCAGGTGTCCTCACCCATGAGAAGATAAAGGCTTCTGAAAGGGCATTTAGTTTCACGAGATGCAAATTTACGAATGACTTTTGCAGCTTTTGCCTTGTAACTTGGTATTTAAATGATACTTCTATGGCCAATCAGAGACACCAGAGAAACTACCACATTGAGATGGCAATTTGTGGTTTCAAACTAAATACATCATCATGAACATTACTGTTATACTAATCGTCCAACAAGTCCTGCATTTTTTTCGGGTTTCTGTCTACTCTCTTGAACTTCAGCCCCGGTAACCCATGGATGGCAAAAAGTCCATGGAGAAATGCTTTGTATCCGGCGATTGAGCACAAAAGTTTATGTGACTTGTTTGGTCACGGGTTGATTGATCGTCTTGTGGTACTCATCGCCCGACCAATCATAAGAGCGACCGAGCAAGTCACATAGACTTTTTTGTTTCGTCTCCCGAGTATTAAACATTTCTCAAGCCCATGATAAAGGAGCAAGGACACCAACCTATGGAGGACATCAAAACAGATCAATGTAGCTATCATTAGATACTGTGCAGAAGCTATTCTCCTTAACAATTATTTAGCTGAAGTGTCTCTGTTGGCCGTGACCAACTTGCTGGAGAGTTGTGATAGAGCTTATCTTCTTTCGAAGTCTACCTGTTGGCATCTCTTCCGGCGCAAGAAAAAGGATCTGCTGAGCGTTGAGGACATGTTTGGTATTTAAATAGATCGGGAATAGAGTGGGGATATCCTCCCCCGACGTATCCAAATACCTAACATGGCCGGTGTAAACACGGCTTTTGACTAGTCAAATGCCCGGCATGGTCGTCACTGTCTTGGCTCGAAGACTCCTTTAAACAAGGAGCATTAAAAAAAAAGGGGAAGAAGACTTGCCCTCGCTGTCTGGGCTTCTATAATCTGCCTGCTGAATCACCAAGAAAGATAAGAGTGTTGGAGCATGTGCGCATATCTATAGCGGAAATGGATTTTATGGCTGTGCAACCACAAGGAGGAAGACAACGTAAACGTCAAATGCTGGAGGAGACGACCATAACTCCACGAGAGTCTCCTTGATTTCCTCTCTCTATATCACTGGATATCTTATCTGTTTATGGGGAAGACAGATCATATATAGAGATGAGAGATCAGTCTAAGAGATATCTTATTGGGCTCCCTCCCATAACAGGAACCCATGGGCCACATATGGGTTAGGCCCATAAAATATCTTTTTGACTAGACCGAAAACGTGCATCTTTTATGTGTAGCACAAATCTGATAAATGGACCACTTTAGTTGGATCCGAACCCAACAACGAGAGCATCCCTTTTCGCCAACAAAAAATAGCTTGATGTGGAGCTCTCCAGTCATCGTTTGGGCTCCCTTCTTGTTGGAGAGCACATATAAAAGAAATTTATTAATAACCAGAGCAGTGCAGATGAATAGCTAGCTACCAGCCAATCACATGACCATTGGTGGGTGTGTTTGAGCCTTCAACGGGCACTTTGCTAGCTTTCCTTCTTTTCTCCGTGTACGTATTTGTGTGACAAGGAGCATGGATAAGGGGTTCTGAAAAGTAACGTCTTGTCAGTTAGCTAATGGTGGTGAATGCATGAATTGGTAGGCCAAAACGAAGCATACAAGCTATGAAGCTCTATCTGGACAGAAGGCAAGTAAGCGTCTACATCTGAGCAATCACTGGAGTTTGATTGTGGGCTGTGGAACCCTTTTGGCGACATTAATTAGGTAAGGTTGATCCAGGTTCATTAGTTTGGGAAGGATCTCATCTCTCTCTCTCTCTCAAATTGATGACTGTTGAAAGGCAAAACTTATTTTGTTTTATTTTTTTCAATTAATAAGTTTTTTTTTATATCATTCACGTCATTATTAATATTACAAGACTGCGAAACACTTACTAGAAAAGAGACCACGTGTGTCCAACGTCTTGTTTTTTTGCGGTATGCGTGCAATGTCCAATGTGTTGTTCTTTGCAGTGTGTGCTTAGAATTACATGGCAGAAGGTTGTTCAAACAGCAATAATGTTAGGGATGTGAGAGTCAGATTTCTCACAGTGAGCAAGCTAATCTTGTAAAATTTCTAAACTAAAGCATTTCTAGGTGTGGAACTAAAACCACTCTTCTAAGTTGCTGCTCAAGGCCTGCGATTTCATTTTTCCCTCCGGACAATGGAGATCTCCTTTGAACAACTTACTCTTAACTTTCGTACATGCCTCGTGAAAACATCGGTGGGTGACGAGGCCGCTTTAAATCAACAAATTAACGCCTTGTTGGATTGACCTCAAGAGGACCCGAGATTATGACTTCGTATCTATTGATGAAGGAATTATTGCATAAAAGTAGGTCAAGTTTATGTCGGTTGCTGAGCTATCTAGAGCTGAGAACATTCTGATGTCCGGAGCAAAATGAGTACTTGAGGCGTTGGATAAAGACTGAGAAGATGATAGGTCATTTATAGAGTTTTAGCTCCTAGTGATGATTTTCATGCTTGATGTATGCCACACGGCTTGTATATGGCTTCGGCCTCGGAATTCAGTTTACTTCATTAATAAAATGACCTATTTTAATTAAAAAAAAGGAGGAGACCAAAGTTGCTGATGTCGCTTATAGCTGTGATTGGTGTCGCTCTTCTTGCAAGAAGTCAACCTGAAAAAAAAAATCTCGAGATCGACTCTTCGAAGTTTAAGTTAGGCACTCGCTCTAACAAGAAAGCAAAGTATGAAGGAAGAGACAGTATGTATGTGTTGAGATCCCTTGTATAGATCATTTGGAATCTCTCATCCCTTTTATTTGTGGTAAGGGGACTCTTCTATAGATGATCTTTTATAGCTATTGTAATACTCTCAAATATAATTAAATTGTACTCTATATCAACGAGATGTGATCTTTTGAAGTATCAACTTAATTTTTGTAAAAAAATTTGTGATTAAAAGAACTTAATTAGGATAATTTTGAGATGAGTGATTTTTCTAAGAAATTTTTATTTTAAAGTTGATTATTATCCAAATGAAAAGAACAATATCTCACCAGTATAGAGTTACGGGGCATGAATAGATTTGGTATCATAGTCAAGATCATGGTTTTGGAGGGATTTGGAACCAAAGAGTGTGCAACGCGAGGGAGAGTGAGGGCTGAGCTCCATGAGGTGTTTTGGGCATTCTAACGTCTCGTTCTAGGTAGGGATGACTCTTCTTTATCTCATTTTTTTATATGTTTCTCATATTATCCTGGAACCTGAAAATTAAGATGAGTACTTCTTGCTGTGTTGTGGCTTTAAACTTGTTTAATTAGTTAACTTGACTCTTCAATTATCAACTCATTTATCATGATAAAACCAAATCATCATATCCCATACTGTTCAGATATTATCCGTTTTGACTCATGATCCTCACGATTTTATCTCGTTTTGACAATAATCAACTTCTAAATAGAGGTTTTTTGGGTGGTCAACCATCTCAAGATTTCTCTCCATTAAATTCTTTTACCTGTGATATTCTTTACAAGAAATTCAGAATGGAGTTGATACTTCAAAAGATGTCCCATTAGTATAGAGTACAATTTAACTATACTTGAGGGTGTTATAATTCTATTGGTCCTCCTTGCTGTAGATGGGTTGGAAACTTTCTCTAGAACGCACGACCTTCGAAAGGTTAAGCCACAATTGGAACTTCCTTAGAGGGCAGGTCATTCGTGGGTATGGAGTTGTCTTGACGTTGAGGTTGTGGTCGGACCGCGGACATCCTAATCAGATCCCAATCCGTGTTGGGTGCGTTGGACCTTTGCTCCTCCGGGCTGCTGAGGCTTAATGAGTCGACAATCCTAAGCCAAGTTGGAGACCCATAAGTGGGTATTTTGCTTCTTGACTAATATGAAAGAGAAATGCTTTCTGCACGTTCGCACGGTAAAAAACGCCACGCTGGAATCACCGGGTCGCTGGTCATTGGTCCACGTTGCAACCCGCCCACGTCAGCCGCCCTTACACCTCGCCGCCTGCTACGCGGCTTTCGGAGGCGTTTCATCATGAAACTGCCACAGTCACGAAACTGCAATTGTGTGAGATATTTTTTAAACCCAATTTTGCCCTTCCTGCCTTTTGTGCTAAAATAATCTGAGAAGAGCCTCCTCCATTGCAATTCGTAAGTCTATGTAAACTGAAATCTTTGTATTTGTCACTGGAATCTTTCTATTTGTCACTGAAATCTTTTTATTTGTCACTAAAAGGAATGTATTTGTCACTGGAATCTTTCTATTTGTCATTAGAATATTTCTATTTGTCACTGAAAGAAATGTATTTGTCACTGGAATCTTTCTATTTGTCACTACAATTTGTAAGTCTATGTAAAGTTGAATCTTTCTATTTGTCACTGGAATCTTTCTATTTGTCATTACAATTCATAAGTCTATGTAAAGTGGAATCTTTCTATTTGTCACTGGAATCTTTTTATTTGTCACTGAAATCTTTCTATTTGTCACTGAAAGGAATGTATTTGTCACTGAAATCTTTTTATTTGTCATTGGAATCTTTCTATTTGTTACTGAAAGAAATATATTTGTCACTGGAATCTTTCTATTTGTCACTACAATTCATAAGTTTATGTAAAGTGGAATCTTCCTATTTGTCACTGGAATCTTTCTATTTGTCATTACAATTCGTAAGTCTATGTAAAGTGGAATCTTTCTATTTGTCACTAGAATCTTTCTATTTGTCACTACAATGAATGTATTTGTCACTGAAATCTTTCTATTTGTCACTACAATTCGTAAGTCTATGTAAAGTGGAATCTTTCTTTTTGTCACTGGAATCTATCTATTTGTCACTGAAAGGAATGTATTTGTCACTGGAATCTTTCTATTTGTCACTAGAATGAACCTATTTGTCACTACAATTCGTAAGTCTATATAAAGTGGAATCTTTCTATTTGTCACTGGAATCTTTCTATTTGTCATTACAATTCGTAAGTCTATGTAAAGTGAATCTTTCTACTTATCACTGGAATATTTCTATTGTCACTACAATGAATATATTTGTCACTGAAATTTTTCTATTTGTCACTACAATTCGTAAGTCTATGTAAAGTGGAATCTTTTTTTTTTGTCACTGGAATCTATCTATTTGTCACTGAAAGGAATGTATTTGTCACTGGAATCTTTCTATTTGTCACTGGAATGAACCTATTTGTCACTACAATTCGTAAGTCTATGTAAACTGGAATCTTTGTATTTGTCACTGGAATCTTTCTATTTGTCACTACAATTCGTAAGTCTATGTAGAGTTGAATCTTTCTATTTGTCACTGAATCTTTCTATTTGTCATTACAATGAATGTATTTGTCACTGGAATCTTTCTATTTGTCACTACAATTCGTAAGTCTATGTAAAGTGGAATCTTTCTATTTGTCACTGGAATCTATTTATTTGTCACTAAAAGGAATGCATTTGTCACTGGAATCTTTCTATTTGTCACTACAGTTCGTAAGTCTATGTAAAGTGGAATCTTTCTATTTGTCATTGGAATCTTTCTATTTGTCACAAATAGAATAGAAAGATTCCAGTGACAAAGACTCAATACTCCATTTAGATGTTGCAATGGAGGTGGCTCTTCTCAGATTATTTTGGCACAAAAGGCGAGAAAGACAAAATTGGGTTTAAAAAATATCTTACACAATTGCGGTTTCGTAACTGTGGCGGTTTCATGATGAAACATCTCGGGAAGCTGCGTAGTAGGCGGCGAGGTGTAAGGGTGGCTGACGTGGGCGGGTTGCAACGTGGACTAATGACCAGCGACCCGGTGATTCCAGCGTGGTGTTTTTGACCGTGCGAATGTGCACAAAGCATTTCTCAATATGAAATAGTATGTAATCCACCACTTAGGAATAAGTTATCACACAACTAATTTGTTAATAATACATTATGGTCTACTCACTACCATAAAGCTTAGGGAAAAGGGAGAATCACGTTTAACACGTACGTAGGCAAACATATGAAACTTTTTTATACCAAGAGAAGCTCACAACCTCAGCTTTTTTTTTTTTTTTTTCCCTTTGGGTTTCTCTCTATGGTGGCATCAATTAAAGTAGATGGATTCATTTTTAAACAATGCATTAGGCATGTACCATCTGTGCTTTAATGCCTGTTCATCTTCTTCCTCCTTGTGGGCGGGAATATCTCCAGAAACAAAAGCACCCATTTGTCGCCATCTGACGAAAATTAAAGAGGTCGATGGGCTGTGTGTTCAGACAATCGTGCCGATCGAATTGGATCCTTTTCATAAAATCTATTAATTTGAGGTGTTTGCTCATGGCCGGGTTCATCTCATGGTTGGCCATTTTCTTCGCTTCTCACGTCACACATGACGTGTTTGTGCAGCTACGTTTCAACAAGAACAGTAATGGGATTTGAGACCGGGAACATATTACATGACAACCATTAGTTGTTCAAAACAGACTGCAGATAGAAGCGTTCTTTCCTTTTGATCTCTTTTGTCAGTCTCTCAACTGATGTTCCGTAGTTAGATCAAAACAAAGGAATAGGAATCGACCGGACCATCCATGGTAACATCCTAATTCTTCCGGGACTTTGGTTATTGTCTCAAAATGTTGGAGCCTCTTGTAGAGGGTCTTGGATGGAGATGAGATTTTATGTTGGTTCTAGAATTATTGAATTATTGAACTTTTCACTATGGATAAGAGAACGCGGTGCCCTGATATAATACATTTTGAATGCGACATCATTAATCTTGAGATGTTGCATTCTGACCATTTTTTTTTATAGTGGGTTTGTGGTGTTAGGACAAATTAATTGAAATGTCAAAGGTTCTGTCAGGTGAACATGTTTAGTCAGTATGAGATGTTCAATTAGTGCGCCAATGTAGTAAGTGTCTAACTTCGAGTATTAGGTGACAGTTTGCATAGCTGTGAATGCATCTGGCCAGCATGATGCCTTCTAGTTGTGTGTTAGTTAGCCTTGCCAAGGTCTTACATACGTGCTAAGTGGTATATAGGTCAAAATGGGAAGGTGTCATGTCAGAGTGACATATTCTGAATGTGTCATCCACCTTTGTCACATTCTCTTCTGATCACACCATCCTCCTATATATGATGCATTCTCATGATCGAGCCTATATATAGGAGCTCCCTCTGTCTGATTCTTTCTTTTCATCTCCCTCACTCTCTCCCTATCCAAGCCCCCCCTCTTCTCCTCTTCTTCTCCCTCTGGCCAGTGATGGCCAGTGGTGGATAAGGGCAATGGCAGTGTGACACTTGGCTTCAAGTTGATGGTGGTGGTGGACGTGGAGATGACGGTGAGGAAGAGACGACTAATTACCTATGAGAAGATTCCAATAAGTTAGACTCCTCACTAAAGATAGAGTGATGTTCCCTCCACTCCATGTAATTAAATTCTCATGACTTTTCCAATAGGAGCATGCTTAGGGGAGTGATTTAGGGCTCTGATTCCTGGGGGAGTGGATCTCTATGTTAATAGCCGGTGAGCTCTGTTCTCCACCTTTTCCACCTTGATTTCTTGTGAAATGGATGTTATGATGCGTGTGCATATTTGTGGGATATTTTTCCCTTCCCTCATGTGCTCATCATGGTGATTTGGAGGTTTTGGGGCCAAATTAGGCATGGCTGAGAGAGCAAGGGCTCTACATATGGTCTATGCATGAACACACTATCCTGGAATGTTGCATTCTAAATGTCCCGTAGATATGTCTCGTTCATGAGTGTTTTTGAAAATGTTGGGATTTTGCAGAGTTTGATCGCAATATGGTGGGTTATGCCGCATTCTTGACATGACACAACTGGTTGTCGTATTCTAGTATACATAAGTTTGAGGTGTTTCATATGACAAGTTCAATCCTATCACTGAGTTTTGGCATGTTTTTGAAGGTCTGACTAGATGGCTTGACATTTTGTCTCCCCCAGTCATTCAGGTAGAGGTGTTTTTAGTGGTTTTTCGATAACTGAGTTTGAATGCATGGGACATTTATGCATTGGAAAGACGACATTAAGGGGTGACACATGTTAGTGGCGAATGCAACATATAACCTTGACTCATTATTTATTAGAGTTTTGTAAGCTATCTTTCGATGGTTTCTATACACTGTGAAATTTGGTGGTATTAGTGCTACATTCCCGATGTGACACCAACCCTAGTACTGCTAGTACATGACGACTGAGAGGTGGGGGTGGGTTTGGTCCTCATGCTCGAGGCATGATCAAGGTTTATAGCCTTTTTTATAGACCCCCTTTGTTACTGAGCCTACATCCAGGTTGATGAAAATTGGCTTGGGACAATGGTTTGTGCTCATCACTTGAGTGCACTTGCGATTGGGGGAGAGGACATCATGTGAAGTTTTATGTGGGTAGGTCCCTAGCTAATCTCGTTCTTCTCGCAAGCCTCATTCTACGAGATTGTGGAGCCAATTAGGAGTGGATAGGTATGGAATCGTAGCTAAGCAAAACTACAACTTTACCAGTGTGTGGTGTAAAAGTCTCACATGCTTCACTCTTGGAGTAGGGAATGGGTAAGTGTGGGGCAATAGAAAGGAGATGAGATAGAAGTGGGCATCCTAACTGTGAGGTTAGTGGTGATTTTTTTCCATTACTGTAGTTAGTATTTCTGTGGCTGAACCGAAAGTCAACTAGCGCAAATCAACTAGTTTTTGTTTGAGTGTATAGTCATCTACTTCTCCTGGAATGTGCATATATATGTTGTCCACTTGTCGTTTGGGCCAGATTGTCTACTTGTTCCTTATTGTTAATGTAGTTCCTTTATTAATTTAATTTCTATAATAGCTATTGTTATCTTATTATATTATATTACTCCTATGTATTGTTTTGATTTGAGTGGTGGGATAGAGGGATATTGTTGTTGGACTTATAATTTTGTGAGGCTCATTCTTTACTTTTGGAGAAAAGGCTCGTGAGTATAACCCCTACTTCAGACTGGACTGTAAATCGTGGAGGTGTCTTTCTACACACGAGCTGACTCTTTAGGTACTTTCTCGGGATATGTTTCTTAAAAAGATATACTTTTGTTATATTTGTGTTATCAATTGAGACATTATGCCATTAAACAATGTGATTTCTTCTTGTTATGATTATTTTAGTTATTTGTTCATCTCTATAAACCAATAATGATGCTTCCAAACTTTAGAATTTGTGGGTGATGATGAAATAAGATACTGACTTTTAATGACACATCCTAAGTCGTCACATATTCCATACTTTCTCTAACATGAATATCAACCCTTTTATCGAAGAAAAGATTAACAATCCAATGAAGCTTTTCGCACTCTTCGTACCCTGATGATATGCATGATCTAATTGATTCTCTTTTTGGAACTCTCAACAATCCGAAATTTCTAAGAAGATTTCTGACCGGCCTTATATAAGAAGTTGCTCGGATACCCATGAATAGGTATATATATTCCATCAATCTTGCAACAAAATTAACGTGGATTGCAAGACTAACAATTTCATTAGTCATGTGGATTGTCAGACCCTCCTAAATAATAGAATTATGATCAGCCTTATAATAAATATTTCTCATTTCATTCGATGGTGTCATTAGACAAGAAAAGAAAGTCTCATTAAGAAGGGTTCCAAGTTTCAAACGCGAGGACCAAGAATGCTACTGACAAGGGATTAATGCTTAAAGATATATATATAACTCGAACTCTCAACTCTTCCTTACTACGTACTTCACAACTGGCTTCGCATACCGTACTAACTACGTACAAAAGAACCATGTGAAACTGCTACCCATGAAGATTCGTGCGTCTCTGTGGAGATTTGCGGCGAGGTCCCAAAGATATCGGAGCATCTCCAAGCTCAGTGGCAGATCTCATTTGAATATATACACGTACGATAACATTCGTGCAAAAGAAAAACATATATTTGATGTAATCTTCCGCATCCCGATTCCGTGGGCTCCCAGGAAGATTTGAAAGCGTCGGCCGCTGCTGTCATAAGCCTCTGCAAATATCTTTTTTTCCTCTTATTTTTTTCTTGGGGAGATGGCACACGTTCTGCCACAAGCTTCCATACCCAGTCGCATTATTATCTGGGTCCTGCAGCCCTACGAACACTTGTGCCTGGGTTCTGAGGAAGAAGAATACGAAGACCACAAATGCCTTTGATCGATGTATGTGTCTTCCCATGAGAACGTATCACAACCGCCCACCAAGAAAAAAGCAGGAGCTTTTTATTATGGCCAGTGTTCATCTCCATGAGCTCCAGAAAAGTTGGTGGTTGGAAATACGACGCACGACGTCGTCGTCGTCGTCGTCGCCGTCGCCATCGCCGTCCCTCCTCCCAGAAGATTGGGGGTGATGAGGCCAGCAGACGCCAATTTTTTGAGATTCTTCTGTCTGTGATTATAATTAATAACAAGGCGATCGGAAAACATGGGGTCTTCGTTCCATCAGCGTGGCGCCGTCGCAGCCTAGGCACGGGGGCCGGTGGCTTCGACAGTGATGGGTCCGAGTTCGTCTCCATCGAGATGGATGTGCAGATGGGAGCCCATGCATGAATCATCTGCATTCGGATTTTTAAGTGATTAATTAGACCTAGCTTGTGGATGGCTAGATATGATCGTCCATGCTGGATTTTTCGGAAAAGGAAAAAAAATCTCGTTAAAAGAAAAGAGCATATAATATAGTACGTGCAATGTCATATCTTTTTCATTATGCCATCGGTTTGTCACTCTTATTTTGGTCACCTAATCGTGTGGTTAGATGAACACGCATAATTAAGATGAGATCAGTTTATGATCGGAAGGAGCCCCGAATGATTTGATGACCAAAATAAGAGTGACAAACCGGTCGATGTTGTAGCGTCTATATCTTTTGTTTTTTTTTTTTTGATAACGAGAAAATTCCGTCCCGTGTGATTTTGTGAGCTCAAATTGGGTGTTCATTTTCCTTGCACACAAGAAAGTATATATTAATATATCACTTATTTTATTAAATAAAAATATGTCACAGATATATACAAATACGAGGGAATATCATCTTTATTATCTGATTTGTTTCAATAAGTACGTCTGCCAGAAATATATGATCGGAAGGAGCCCTCGAATGATTTCATTTTAAGCTGACATAGTCCATTAGTTTATTTTAGCTGTGTGGTGGCCAAATCTGGTCACCTAGGCCCATGATGGCCCATTACGGCCCACTCGTGTTCCGCCAACAGACGCGACGCCATCTCCAGGGGCCACGTCCTCATCAAGGTGGTTCGAAGACCTCCAATGCATGACTCCCGTGATCGGACGTTGCCAAGCCCCTCCGCATGCTTCCGAGCAGGTCACCTGTCTTGTTGTTTGAACAACTACAGGCAGGTGACCGAGCGAACTGCGGACGCTACCGATCAGCGCGTTCCTTCGCCATGCGAGTCACCTGCTCGGTGATCTTGTCCGGAGGTTACCGAACAGCTCTCCGCACCCTCGCGACGGTTATAACCGTCCCAGGCCAAGCGCTCCATCATCAAGAGGCACGAACTGCCTGGCATCCCAACGGGCATCTGAGCGCATAACTCCTCCCGTTATGTGCGCCCATCAAGGCGCCTTTTCAGGCACGACTTACCAACGTTACGCACGTTCGCCTTGGCACCAACGCCTATAAAAGCACAGGTACAGTACCATGCAAGGTACGTTCTCTTCCTCACGCGAACACACTCTCATACTCCGAAACCCCCTGCCTTGCAAGCTCTCCACTGACTTAGGCATCGGAGGGTTTCCCCGGTCTTCACCGGGCCCCCCTGATCCTCTTCTGGTCTTACAGGTTCTTGTCCTCACCGGCGTTCGTCTTCCCTACTCTCTCTAGTGGAGGCCCGTTTGGGTCCGGCCCAGACAGGATTACACCACCACATTTGGCGCCGTCTGTGGGAAGCGACGCAGCCATGGCTCGAGGACGGTCCTCATACCAGAACGTAGGAAGCAGGGCGACGAGGTCCCGTCAGTCACGAAGGGACTCTCGCCGCCGATCCCCCCTGGTGATGACGTCATCGCCCCCGCTGGCGCTAATCACGACGTCCCAACACCACCGGTTGCCGCACCCGCAACTGCCCTTGAAGTAGCAGAGCTTCGGGGGCAGATGCAGCAGTTGACGGGCGTCTGCCTCGCCCTGCAGGCCCAGTTGGCGGGAGCAGCGGCCCCGGCGGTTTCCCTGCCGCGCGAGCGACAGGCGGAATCGTCGCATCGCTGCTCTCGCATCCCCCTGGCGCCTCAAGAACAGCAGGCAGATTCGCCGCGCTAGTCCCACCGGGCTCCGTCAGAAGAGCGGGCACCGGAGCGCCGCGGGCGTTCCCCCCGTCGCTCTGTTGCCTCCCCCCGTCCGCCGCGATCAGTCGTGGGAGGCAACTCCCACGCGTTTGGACGAGGGGGCCCCGCCAACTCCGAACAGGAGCTCGCCAGGCGCTTAAGGCGCGTGGTCGACCTCGAGCGCCGTATGGACGCGATGGTCCAGCGTGCGGAGGGGAAAGCTCCAGCGGAGGATGACTTGGACTTCCGCTCCCCATTCAGCAGGGAGATCCTGGAGGCTCTGGTCTCCTCCAAGCTCCCTCTGCCCACCATCGTGCCCTACGACGGCACCACCGACCCGGCCGACCACATCCACGGCTTCGAGTCGCACATGGTGTTCCACGGAGCATCAGATGCGGCCAAGTGCAGGGCCTTCCTTGCAACTCTCAAGGAAACCGCCAGGGCTTGGTTTGAAACCCTCCCTGCGGGCTCCATCACCTCCTTCCGCCAACTGAAGAAGTCCTTCAGGGACAACTTCCTTGGTGGGAGGTCGCAGCCGCGAACGGCGGCTTCCCTCCTGGCCGTGCGCCAGAAGAAAGGCGAGGCACTCTGGGACTTCGTCAAGAGGTTCCGAACAGAGGCGCTTCGCATCTCGCGCCTGGACGTCCCTCTGGAAACCAGTGCCCTCATCCAGGGCACTCGCGACGGCTTCTTGCAGAGGACCCTCGGCGTCCAGCAGCCCACCACCCTCGCCGAACTACTCTCCATCGCACAGCGCCACGCGGCTTGCGAGGAGAGCTTGGCGGCGAGCAGGGCCGAACAGGGGGAGCAGTCGGATAAGAAGCGGCCTTCCGACAACGGTCCCGACCGAGATCGGAAGAAGGGACGACGCAATGGCGATTCTCCGCGCCGTCTGCGCCCCTTCACCAACTACACCCCCCTTACCGTGGCACCCGAATAGATCCTGGCAGAGATCAGGAAAGAAGCATTTGTTCGATGGCCGCAGAGAATGCGCTCCGACCCCCGGAAGCGCGATTAGAATAAATACTGTCGCTTTCATCGCGACCATGGCCACGACACCTTCGAATGCCGCCAGCTTAAGGACGAAATTGAAGACCTTATCAAGCGCGACTATCTTGGACGGTTCGTGCGCCGGAACGAAGAGCGCCCTAGACGCCGAGATCGCACTCCCGAGCAGCCGATCAACAACGAGCCCAATGGGCAGGAGATCAACATGATCGCGGGAGGCTTCGGCGCGGGCGGAGAAAGCACTCGAAGCCGACGCGACTACGCAAGGCGAGTGCATGTCGTAGATAGACCTTCGGCACCTCGGCCGGCTCCATATCTTGCCAGTCCCGCGTGCCCACAGCCTGAGGAGGCTATAACCTTCTCGGATGAAGATCTTGTAGGGGTTACGACCCCCCACACTGATGCGCTGGTCATTTCGGCCACCATCAACCACTGTAATGTGCGCCGGATTCTGGTAGATAATGGAAGCGCCCCTGATGTCTTGGCTTACGACTGTTTTGTCCTCATGGGCCTGCGAACCGATCAACTCACCCCTGTAAACTCGCCACTGTTTGGCTTTTCGGAAGTTTCGGTCCAGCCCATGGGAAGGGTTCGCCTTCCGATCACCTTGGGAGCGGCGCCAAAGGCTGTGACCAGGGTCGTTGACTTCCTGGTCATCAACAACATGCCTGGATACAATGCTATCCTCGGCAGAGGTCTGATCGAGCGCATCAAAGCAGTACCTTCGTCCCTCCATCAGAAGATGAAGTTTCCTACTCCGAATGGAGTGGGCGAAGTGCTCGGATGTCAGCGCGAATCTCGTCGTTGCTATGTCCTCTCCTTAAGGGACAAGCAACCTCTTGCTGATGCAGCCCCATCAACCTCCGATCAGCCTTCCTCCAGCCGAGGGACGCCTGCGGAAGATTTAATCCCCATCCAGGTGGACGATGACCCCGAACACGTCTTGTACATTGGCGCCTTGTTGACAGAGGCCGAGCAGCAGCGCTTCACAGCCTTCTTGCTGGCCAATTTGGACGTGTTCGCTTGGTCTGATGATGAGCTTCCAGGCATTCCCCCGGAGGTCATGGTGCATCGCCTCCGGCTGGATCCCCGGATCCCACCCGTTCAGCAAAGGAGGCGACCTGTGAACCAAGAGCGGCAAACCGTGATTCGGGATCACGTGGTCAAAAGCCGAACTGTTGGGCTCCTCCGAGAAGCTCAATATCCAAGATGGATCTCCAACGTGGTCCTCGTACGCAAGGCTAATGGCAAATGGCGTGTGTGCGTGGATTACAAAGATCTCAATAAGGCAACGCCCAAGGACAACTTCCCTCTGCCGCGCATTGATCAGCTGGTGGATGCTACTTCCGGACACGAGCTCCTCAGATTTTTGGATGCCTACTCTGGTTACCACCAGATCAGTATGCATCCTCCGGATCAAGACGCCACGACGTTCGTTACAGACCTAGGCTTATACTGTTTCACCAGAATGCCTTTTGGTCTGAAGAATGCATGCGCGACTTACCAGCGGCTGGTCAACAAGATGTTCGAGCAGCAGATCGGGCGCAATATGGAGGTCTACGTTGATGACTTGTTGGTCAAGACGCTTCCAAATACTGACCACATTTCTGACCTCCAGGAAACTTTCGCAACTCTACGAAGGTATAATATGAAGCTCAATCCCGCCAAGTGCGCGTTTGGTGTTCGGTCGGGTAAGTTCCTCGGGTTCCTCGTATCAAACAGGGGAATAGAGGCGAACCCAGAAAAAATCCAAGCCATGCTTGAGATGAGCAGTCCGAAGATAGTGCGCGACGTCTAACGCCTGACGGGGCGTCTTGCGGCTCTAAACCGGTTCATGTCCCGAGCAGCAGAAAGAAGTTTTAACTTCTTCAAGTTGCTCCGAGGCCCTAAAAGCGCCTCGAAGCAAGGGGGGAAAGTACGGTGGACTGATGATTGCGAGGTTGCCTTCACCGAGCTGAAGGCATATTTGGCAGCCCCTCCTGTTCTCTCAAAGCCTGTGCTCGGAGAACCTCTGTTCGTGTACCTTTCGGTTACCGAACACTCCATCAGTGCGGTCTTGATCAGAGAAGTAGGAGCGGCGCAGCATCCTGTATACTACATTAGCAGGGTCCTCCAAGAAGCTGAAAGGAGGTACCCCAGAGCAGAAAAACTCGCCCTTGCTCTCGTCACAGCTGCTCGGAAGCTTAGGCCCTATTTTCAGGCCCATTCCGTTATTTCTAACCGATCAGCCGCTGAAATCAATCCTTCAGCGGCCGGAGGCTTCCGGAAGGTTGGTTAAGTGGGCGATAGAGCTCGGTGAGTTCGACATTAGCTTTCGACCGAGGACGGCGATCAAAGCGCAGGTGCTGGCGGACTTCGTAGCGGAATGTACCCTTCCGGCCGAGCAGGATCCACCATTGGCGGACGAGCCCCCATGGGAGCTTTATGTTGATGGGTCCTCTTGTGTCACCGGAAGCGGAGCAGGTTTGGTCCTCACCTCCCCAGAGGGGTTAGAGTTTCAGTACGCCCTCCGTTTCCGCTTTCCGGCCTCTAACAACGTGGCCGAATACGAAGCTTTGCTGTCCGGGATCCGCATGGCTAGGCACCTTGGAGACATTCGGCTTAGAGTCTTTAGTGACTCCCAGCTAGTTGCCAGCCAGGTGAGCGGACAGTTCGGAGCGAGGGAACCCCGCATGGCTCAATACCTCCAACAGGTCAAGAGCCAGACAGAGGGCCTCGTATACTTCGAAGTTATACATGTTCCACGAGAGCAGAACGCGCGAGCTGATGCACTGGCCAAATTGGCATCTTCAGGTGACATCACCCCTTCCCGCTCTGTGTTTATTGAAGAGCTCACTTTGCCGAGCACGGAGGTTAATGTAGCAGCCATAGAAACGGGCCCACCAACCCCGAGTTGGGTAGACCCTCTCTTGGCATACCTTCTCCGAGGAGAGCTTCCGCCCGAACAGGGCGAAGCTCGGAAAGTCAGGATGCGCTCTCAGCACTTCACCCTCGTAGAAGGAAGCTGTACCGACGGTCCCTTGCAAGACCTCTTCTGCGTTGCTTCAACCCTGAGGCCCTTGCGGCCACAGAAGAAGTTCACGAGGGCTGTGCGGAAGCCACCTGGGGGGCAGAACGCTAGCGCGCAGTATCATCCGAGCCGGGTTCTGGTGGCCTTATCTTCAGAAGGATTGCATGTCCTTCGTCAGAAATGTCCAGAATGCCAAAAATTCGGAGTACTCATCAAGCAGCCAGCTGAACAGCTTCACAGCCTGTTCGAGCTGCGCCCTTTCGCTAGATGGGGCATCGACATCTTGGGCCCCTTTCCAGAGGCCCAAGGGCGGAAGAAGTTCCTGTTTGTGGCCATCGATTACTTCACCAAGTGGATCGAGGCCAAACCTGTTGCCACAATCACCGAACAAGCCGCGTGGAAGTTCGTATGGAAGAACCTTCTCTGCCGGTTTGGCGTCCCAAGGGTGATTACGTCTGACAACGGGAAACAGTTTGACAGCACCTTCTTCAAACAGAAGTGCGCCGAGCTCGGGATCTACAACCACTTCACCTCTATAGCTCATCCCCAGGCTAATGGTTTGGTCGAAAACGCCAACCGAACACTGCTGCACGGGATTCGCACGAGAGTGGAGGCTGCAGGTGGATCATGGATCGACGAGCTCCCAAATGTCCTTTGGTGTCACCGAACAACTGCTCGGGTAGCCACAGGGGAGACACCTTTCCACTTAGCCTATGGCTCGGAAGCAGTTGTACCTCTGGAAGTAGCCCTTCCAACCATCCGGACAACCCATTTCGACGAGGCCGCCCATAACCGTGCTCTTCGAGAGAACTTGGACATGCTGGGCGAGCGACAAAGCGACGCCAGCATTCGCCTCGTCTCTTACCAGCAACGACTCACGCAATACTATAATGCGCGAGTTCGGGAAAGGCGGTTCAATGTGGGAGATTTGGTTATGCGCCGCTGTTCGGCTTCGGATCCCCGAAGAGCAGTTGGCAAACTTGCCATCAAATGGGAAGGACCTTATCAGGTCACCCACGTCCTCGGAAAAGGCTCATATAAGCTAACTACTCCTAGTGGCGAAGCCATACCCAGGACTTGACATGTTTCTAACCTTAAGGCTTATTATTTATAAAAGCCTTCTTTCAGCATCCTACCTCTCTCCTCCCTGTTCCTGTTATTCCATAAGCATTTGGCATACACGCCTGATCGGAATCCTCTTTACGGTTCCTAACGATCTGCGTCTTACATGCAACGCTTATGAAGCTAATGGATTCCGATCCGAGCAGGAACAACCAACAAAAAGGGAGAAGATAGAGAAAGTGAAGCTATAAGACAATCTCATAAGCAGAAGGTTTCATTCCCAAATTTTTTTTTTTTACATATGGGCCCTTTTCGGCCGCGGTTACAAAAAGGAGAGCGTAAGAAGAACAAGGAGCACGAGCATCAAGGGGCCTGCTGTGAAGGACCGGCGCCTTCATCCGAAGGGGGCATCCGCCCGGACTGGAATTGTGCGAACTGCACACCATCCAAGCGGGCGTCCTGGGTGCGACGCCGGCACTCCCGAACAGCAGCCTCGAAGGCTTCTCGGGCGCATTCAACCCAGGAAAGCCGCTCTCCAAGGTCCTTCCCAGCATTGAGACCCACTCGGTAGCAGCGGGCCTCATACTGCTCCAAGTCTTCCTGGTACTCCGGCCCGGCCTTATAGTTAGCAACGGCGCGGACCCCCGCGTCCACTATCACCTTGGTTAAGGCCTCCTTCTCGGCCCGCACCAAGGTGGCCTCGAGCTCCGAAGCTTGGAGGGCGGCCTTGAGGTTCTTCACCTCCTCCTCCAACGCCGTCTCGCGAGCCTTATGCCTCGCGGTGAGGTCCTCACAGAAAGCCACCTGTGCCTCATTGAGATATTTCTGCTTCTGACCCCGAACAGCTAGAGACTTGAGGGTGCCCAACGACTTGGACATGCCATCCACGAGCGCCTCCAGATCAACATCGCTCATGCCCTCATCATCTAGGCCCTCTAGATGGTAACCTTCCACTGGCCTCTCCGGAGTCTTCTCGGAAGGAAGGTCCAAGCACCTTGCTAGCTGGTCAAGGTGAGAAGCAGTAGGACTCGCAGGCAGCTCCCTTGGCGTGTTCTCCATGCGACGAAGGGTCGCCTCCAGAGCCGCCACCAAAGGGTCCGCAGGAAGCTTCTTTAGCAGCGCCTCACTAAGGGGTCTTCGGTCGTCTTCGGACTCTTCAGCCCGAACACCGTCCCCAGCACCCGCAGCATCCGCCCCAGTAGCTTCGACTACCTTGGAGGTTGCATTCACAATTGCAACCACCTCGGTGGGGGGCATGGGGGGCAGGATACCCCCAAGGGTAGTAGCAACCTCTTCGGACGTCCCCGTCGTCGCAGTGACTTTTCCAGTGGCCCCAGCAGCAGGAACCACCTCCTGCCCTTCAGATGGAGCTGCGCCTGGCGCCGGAGCTACCACGCTGCTAGCTATCACTCCAACAGGGGCAGAAACTGCCATTGCATCAGCGTCCTCCTCCCGCCGAATAGGAGACGCCGCAATCTCTCCACTCCTCCTAGAAGAAACCGCCGTGGTGTTGCTGGTAGCACCGTGCTCGGCACCACCAACGTTGGAAGCACCGGAGGGCTCCCTATTCCTCGAGCAGGAGGAGCCCCTGGCCTCTCCTCCAGCAGGGCTCTCGGACCTTCGCTTACAAAAATGAGCCCCAGCTCGGTCGCCATCTTCTGTGTGACCTCGGGGCGAGTCTCGGAGGCCACTCGTGGCACTCCTTGATCGGCCGATTGCACGGCCCTATTTCTTCTACGCAGCAGCAACTGCGCTTCCTCTTCTTCTTCAGTCCCCTCCTCGTCACGTGGAGGAGTAGCTTGGACTGTCCTCTTCCGCTTCCGAGCAGGGACTTGTTCCGCCTCCTCCGCACTCCCTTCGAACAGAACTGGCCTCTTCTTGGCAGAAGCAGAAGGACGGCTCGCCCCGTCACCCTCCGCTGGAGAGGCCCGAGCTCCAGCCGGAACCACCTCTTTTGTGGCCTTCTTCTTCAGGCGAATTTTCTCAGGCCCCTTTTTAGGAGCCTGCGCCTTGGCTGGGCGCCCCCCAGTTGGCGAAGGAGCAATGAGCGCCGTTGTCACCGCGGCGCCAACCCTCACTACAGAGGGAACCCGGACAACGGCGGCGACGTCATCGCCTTCATACACCATGTGCGCCAAGACAGGGATCTGTTCGGCAAAGTTTTCATTCGCCTCCTGATCCCTTCCGGCCTCCAGCTCGGCGGCCGCTGCGCACAAAGAAAGCAAGAAGAAGAAAAGTTAGCGTGAGATCACCAAACCTAAGAGTAAACGACCGAGAGGTCGTATACTTACTCCATGGTTTGCTCAACCCATATTTGACGAGCATGTACTCGGTCACGAATCCTTCTCCGTTCCGAACACCAGCTCGGAGAAGCTTGTCCGATGCCCTCGCCTCGTCCTGGATCAGCTTCGGAAAGCTATCCTTCCGTGCTGAGCGGATGACAGTGGAGAATCCCCACTCAGCACCACCCCGGTGGCGCACGAAGAACAGCCTGTCCATTCAACCCTTGTTGTTGGAATATTTGTTGGACAACCCTATGTGCATCCGGTCTGTTCGGTGCTTCGCATAGTATACATCTACTCCTGACGCCCGCGAAGCAGACAGTTTGAAATGAGCTCGGAAAACGTCCGCCGAGCCCCGGATCTCTTTGAGCTTGCAGACAACACCGAAGATGCAGATATATCTCCAGGTGTTGGGCGTCAGCTGTATCGGCGAAACGCCCCAAGTGTTCAGGAGCGCCTTCGCCACCTCCGGCAACTGCAGCCGGAGGCCTGCCTCCAGGTGATCCACGGAGAGCAGCAGGCAGCCTGGCTTGTTCACCAGGATTGAGTCGCTTTCCTTGGCATCGATGATTTCATACTCGTCCCCGATCTTGAAGTGCTCATGAAGCCCACTGAAGTGGCGGCATCGCGATCCACTTGACGCCGCGGCGGTCACCCCGCTTGCTCCGGCAACGGCCATCCCTCGGCTCGCCATCGCTAGAAGAGTTGCAGGAAACTGTAGCAGTAGGGGGAGACGAAGAAGAAGGAAGGAGGCTTGAGGAGGAAGAAAGCTCGACTGGAAAGGTTCCGAAGGCGCGGTCTCGCCCTCGCCCCCCCCCCCCCCCCCCCCCCCCCCCCCCTCTTTCCTTTTTAAGAAGAGGGGCGTGAAACTCGAAGAGGGCCCTAAAACGCCTTTCCCTCCAGTTTGCGAAAATTCTCCTCGTTCGCAGTGCCGACGGCCGTTCGATCACGACGACGACGCTCCGGGTTCGACACGGCTGTTTATTCATCATGATGGGTTAGCTGTTTGACGGGACGCCAAGCGGCGGCACCCCGGAACGGGCCATCACATTAAATGCGGAAGTGACGCCCTCGAAGCGCTCGTCTCACCGAGCCACTCGAGAGCGTGGGGGGCAAGTGTGGTGGCCAAATCTGGTCACCTAGGCCCATGATGGCCCATTACGGCCCACTCGTGTTCCGCCAACAGACGCGACGCCATCTCCAGGGGCCACGTCCTCATCAGGTGGTTCGAAGACCTCCAATGCATGACTCCCGTGATCGGACGTTGCCAAGCCCCTCCGCATACTTCCGAGCAAGTCACCTGTCTTGTTGTTCCGAACAGCTACAGGCAGGTGACCGAGCGAACTGCGGACGCTACCGATCAGCGCGTTCCTTCGCCATGCGAGTCACCTGCTCGGTGATCTTGTCCAGAGGTTACCGAACAGCTCTCCGCACCCTCGCGACGGTTATAACCGTCCCAGGCCAAGCGCTCCATCATCAAGAGGCACGAACTGCCTGGCATCCCAACGAGCATCTGAGCGCATAACTCCTCCGTTATGCGCGCCCATCAAGGCGCCTTTTCAGGCACGACTTACCAACGTTACGCACGTTCGCCTTGACACCAACGCCTATAAAAGCACAGGTACAGTACCATGCAACGGTACGTTCTCTTCCTCATGCGAACACACTCTCATACTCCGAAACCCCCTGCCTTGCAAGCTCTCCACTGACTTAGGCATCGGAGGGTTTCCCCGGTCTTCACCGGGCCCCCCTGATCCTCTTCTGGTCTTACAGGTTCTCGTCCTCACCGGCGTTCGTCTTCCCTACTCTCTCTAGTGGAGGCTCGTTTGGGTCCAGCCCAGATAGGATTACACCACCACAAGCTGAAATCATGAACGGTCGAGGACTAGCTTCTGTTCAATTTGGAAGAAGGTTTAATTTGTGAATTATGTGAACATCAATCTTTTTTGTCACTACAGTTGATCGAACACTTCTTTGAGGTCAGATAAATCGATGCTAGATTAAATTACCACAACTTATTAGGGACATGACCTAAATTAAAGTATAAGTCACTTATTTGGATTTTATTTTTATTTTCGCTCTTGTTTTTTTAGTCTAAATAGGACTTTCTTGGATATATGGGAAGATAGCTCATAAACACTGATCTAAGGCCTTCATCTTTCAAATTTATAGAGCACCTTTAATTCCCAACGATCACATGCCTCCTCTTGTGAGTTGTATAGGGCCGGTTACTTAAAAAACCACATCAGTGCAAAATCTTCAAGAAGCTACGAGCAGTGCAGTGTCTAGTATATTCCAATGCATGTGAATATTATGGACTAGCAGCTTCCACGAGAAAGATGAACTCACCCCTTCAAAAATCTACAGTGCATCATTAGAAATGTGATGGATTTTGTATTTTTTTCTTGGGAGTGTGTATATCTAAAATTTAACATCATTTAATTAATATGTAGTCTTAAAATTGGTGGCACTACACTTTTGACGCCGCCCATGGTAATGGAGCCAACTTGATTAGACTGTCTCGAGCATCTAGGCTAGGCAGTCCAGACAATCTCCTAACACGAAAGTCTTGTGTTCTTTCTTCTTCCCCTGGAATATTGCTCCTTCTAAACATGTTATTTCCGTTCGTGGGTAGAGTTTGCCTAATAAAGTTGGTAGACCCCAAAGTTCAAAAGGGAGTTACGTACTTATACTAATTGATCTCTACTATAGCTCATCTCGACGGTCATCTTGTTGCAAACATATATTGCAAATGAGGTCCAATCTTCTATCCCCCTTAGAGACACAATCAAGAATTCCATCACAGAAATATACCTCGAAATCTAGCTAGCTATATGTAAGAATTCTAAATTACTTCGACCCAGTTTATCCTAAAATTTTCATAATTTACTATAATCCTTACATCCCTGCTTCAAACCCTGAGCATTTGTCTCGTCAGCACTTATAATGGAGTACTCTTTTGCAACTTTAAAACCTCGATCGAGTTCAAAAATCATTAAAACGCTAGCTCTAACGCTTTCGGACCCTTCCATCTCCCTATAGTAAATTAGATCATCAAATCTATGTGAACATCAAACAATACTTGTACATGCAGTCTCGGTATTTTATGTGATCCACTCTTCAAATCATCCTTGGTCTTTTGCCTCTGTCAAAGATGAATTGATTGACTAGTTAACCTTATATATCACGCTTCTTGTAGCTGTAATTCTTCTGTTCTTCCCTTTACTTCAACTAAAAGAAAAGATAAGATAGGTAGACCCAAGGCCTCAAGTCTCCTCTTCCAATAACACACCCTCCCCCACAACCGTTTCTTCCTTCCCTTCCTTGTCCTAGCATATAATACCATGCAGCCTCTTGGCAATGTATGTATGGCCATACTTCTTTGTCCGTTTTCCAACACCCACAGCGCTCCCTCAGACCATCTTGTTCTCCCAACGCCTCCCCGTGCTTGGCTCACAATCAAATCTTAAACTTTCTCTCTAGTTTGGTAAGGATTTCAACGTTTTCAAAGTAGGCAAGCGCATCATGGAAGAACAGCCAGTGCAATGCATCTGAACATGCGCATACATACGCAAGCCAGAAAAGTTTCCATCTTAATTTGGGGCGTTTCATTCCAAAAGAACAACAGTAGCGATCCATGTGAGTTCCAAGTAGCGTCATAATCCAATCCAACTTTTACGAGGTATTTGTTGGAGTGGGTTTAGTTTTATATCAGTTAAAATGAGTTGTGAAAAATACATATAATTTAAATCATTCAACTTAAAATCTGAGTTTTGCTGCTTATAATATAGTATCAAAGCAGGTGTCTTTCCTATCTTTATCTTTTGATTTGCATCATCTCCTCCCATCTAATTTTCACGACTTAATTATCTTGATTGTGAGGAAGAGTATTGGAGTGGGTTATAGTTCTACATCGATTGGTTAAGATTAGGGGCGGACGCAGGATGAAACATGAAGGGGGGCCGAAGTAAAAAATATTAAAAGAAAGTAAAATATAAGGGGGATCAATTTGAAATTTAAAAAAAAAACTTAATACAAAAAATAATAAATAATAAAGAGAGTCAAAATGGTTGGGGGGGGGAGGGCCATGGCCACCCCCACCTTTAACGTGGGTCCGCCCCTGGTTAAGATGAACTGTGAAAAGTGCGTATAATCTTGGGCTCTTCAAACTCAACATTCAAATTTTGTTGTTTATGAGAGTATTATATACTTTAAGTAAAACTTAAATAATTTTATCTCTATGTAATAAGTTATAGATCGTAAGTCCATGCATATAAATAGCTTAATAATATTCTTTTTTCTTTTTTATATGAGATATTTAATTCATTCTTACTTTAATTAATCTCATACTCATGATAGCTTCATTTCGGTTGGCTCTATGTTGGCTTTCTTGTCAAATAACTCTTTTCCAACAAATGATAGCTCTTTTTCTGCATCTCTCTTGCTTTTCTGATAGGATAACCTCTACTCCCCCCCTCTCTTTCTATCTTCTGATAAGAAAAAAGATTTTCAGTTATTTTGATAATTAGATAATCCTTAATAAATAGGATTTAATCAGTCTTGATAAATAAAAAGTTACTTTAGTAACTTAATTAGATAGTTTTTTAAGATTTTATCGATAGTTATTGATGATAAATTATAATAACTCCTATTTTTTTCTCAAATATGATATAAAATTATTAATCTTGATATTTTTATTTGTCAAATAAAAAACACATCCGTGGATGATAATTTATTCAGAAATAAGTTATCAAGTTATCTAAGGGGTCTTTAGAAAGAGACTAACACGACCAGAGATAAAATGTCATAACATGTGATGATGCGACAAGCTTATTCACATGATAAGAGAGATATATTTTATAAATATGTTAGAGTAGAATATATTTAAAAACAATTATTAAAATAAAATTAAGTTCTTTTGAGAACCCGTGTAACTTTAATTATTTCAAAATTTCATAGTATTGCACCTCTTCTGGAGCCTCCGAGTGCGAGCCCCCCCCCCCCCCCCCCCCCCCCACACCTCTACGCAACCTTGCGACTCCTAGAACCAAAGTTGGATACCACACCTAATACTTGGCTTACGGGTCGCCGCAGCCCCCGCGGGGGTTTTTATTCTTCATGAGGAGGAGCCGTCGTTCCTACCAGCCCAAATCCGCCGGCCACACAAAGACACAGACCCGTCTTCCTAAACCCCCACCCCAGCCTGCTGCAATATTTGCAGCCGTCTCCAGCTCCACCTACCTTGGCTAACCGATTAAAAAAGTGTTTTTTTAATGTATAATTAGATTATAATATGTCATGTTTTTACATTTGTTTTAAAAACCTCTTAGACAAACTTTTCTAATTCTGTCATCACTTGTTGTCTTAGAATTACATAATATATTTAGAATTTTTTATCTACAATTTTAGCGATTGTTAAACAATATTATTTAGACACTTTTATCTTTAAAACAGGTCAAATAGATAATTTTATTGTGACTGAGAGACATTCGTGAATGATTTCTAATAGTTGACAATTTACGACAGATTTTTTGGTATAAAAAATTTTAGTCTAACAAAATTTTTGATAACAAATATAAAAGTAAGATATATAAAAAGCTCCATCAAATGGTGGTGGGGTTAGCGAGCCCCTCCAGTCCTCCCGTGGGAGCAACAAGAAAGAAAGATAGAACAATAAGCAACTAGCTAGCGGAGAAGACCAACAAGCCACCGTCTGCTAGGTCTTTCTTTTACCTTTCCTGCCCTCTCTATCCAAAGTGGGCATTACCCCCTCCCTCATCAGCAGGCAAGGAAGGAAGGATGGTTGGCCTCCATTGCCATCACAACACAGAGATGCGGGCAGGACGAGGACGAAGGTGGGGGAGGGGAGGGGTAATAACCCGAGAGGGGGACCCGACAGGCCCACGGAATGGCACGAGAGCTCGCCCACCGTGCTCTGCAAGAGACAAAGGAAGGGGAAAGCAAAGGCGTCCAGGGGAGGGGAACCTGCTCTGGAACACATTTTTTTTAAATGGATCCTGTGGAGGAGGAGCCCACCTTTCTGCTCTGCACTGGGTGCAGTGTATCCAACCCTTGGAGGGCTCCCACATTGCCCGCCCCCATCCCTTTTTATATGCAGTCCAGCGCAGCCGCAGCGTGTGACCCTCCCTCGGACGTATTGAAGTGGAGAAGAGGAAAGAGGAGGAGGGGCCGGTCGACGGTAGACCCCTCCAACCCCAACGCGGGCACAGCACGCCCCCGCCCTCCCCTCCGTCCACGTCGCGGCGGTTTCCTCGTCGCCATTGGAGAGCACCTGCCCCCACCACCCCCGCGCTCCCCATCCCCACCCCCATCCGTCTTCTCTTTGTTTGTGTTCTTACCTTCTCCGCCCACCCCCATCCTCTGACAAATATAACGTCCGTGCAGCTGCGTGCTGATCTCAACATCCCCTTCCGGGCTTCTCCTTCTCACTTCCATCTTTTAAAGCTCATTCCCCTTCTGGGTGTTGGGTTCTGGGGGTAGAGCAGCCATTGGAGGCCGCGGTTGAGGTGGTTGGTTGCTCCACCTGAATGAAGCGAAGGTGAGGGGCAAGGTGCTGCCTGTTTCGTTCCAGGGTAGCCCCCTCCGCCACCCTCACCCCTCTGCAGCATTGTCCTGGATAGCTTGCAGCTTGGGGGTCTTCTTCCGGACCGGATTGATCTGCGAGTCTTCGTCGGCGCCGCCGTTTGTTGGATTGGTCGGTGGGATCGGGGTACCGACCAACTCATTGTTTGGCTGATCGGAGTGTTTCTGGAAGGTGGGGCACCGAGATCGGTGGATGGGCAATGCAGCCGCGCGCCTCTGCGGACTGTCTCGTGGATCTGCCGTTGGCTTCTGGAGATTGAGATTTAAGTTCCATCACTGCTCCGCGGCCCCCGGTTTCTGCGAGTGAGGCGCTTCCCGACTATCGCGGCCGGCTCTATGAGAGGCATGCTGCTCAAAGGCGGCATCTTGCACGCTGCATAGGGGGGCCATTTTGGATGAGCCTTGAGCTCCTGTCTGGGGACTCATCGCAAGAAGGTTTCGGCCGCGCGACGTTGTCCCCGTTGGTAGGTGCTGTCGTGCGATGGAACGCAGACCGAAGAGGGCCACAGTGACAGCGGTGGCGCAGAACAACAACTCAGAGCGCAAAAGGCCGCTTCCTCACCCTAACGCCCGGAGGACCCCGCCCGGCGGCTACTTCAGCGCGGAGTCCTTCCTGGTGCTCCTTTGCCTGACGGCCTCGCTGGTGATCCTCCCGCTCGTCCTGCCGCCTCTGCCGCCGCCGCCCTTCCTGCTGCTGCTGGTGCCCATCGGCATACTCGCCGTGCTGCTGGTCCTGGCGCTCATGCCCTCCGACGTCCGAGACATCCCCTCCCCCTACTTGTAACATACACAGCCTTTTTCCTTTTTCTCTGCTTCCCCTCTACAAAGAAGGAAACTTTTGCCTCCTTTGCGGATTTTTCTTTGTTCTTCCTCTTCATGAAATTATACGGTTGTGCTTTGCTGAGATTTTACACCTCCCCGGGAATTGTCTGTTCAAAGATCTGAGATGTTGATCGTGTGTACATATTGTCCATGGGACTGCAGCAACAGACGAGTTTTTTTTCTTGTTTCACGTCGAGACCATCCTGACACAGTTGCAGAACAGTTTTGGCGCTGAAATGGGAAGAGATGGGTGGTGGGCACCGGCGCTTATTTTCTTAGTTCCACCGCCCCCCTGAAACATCCAAATGCTGCAAAACCCCCGTCGGAAAGTCCGAACAAAAATGCCGTAGAGATCTAATCTTCTAACAAGATGTGGGCAAGTTCACACCCCCTCCCCCTCTTTTACCCGATTTGGGGAATCGGATGGTTGCCTTAACAGTCTCCTTGCAAGTGCCAGCTGATCGGAATCCATTTTTAGTGACTTATATATATATTTTTGATAACGAGGAAATCTCGTCTCGTGTGATTTTGTGAGCTCAAAGATTGATGTTCGTGAACTCTAAGATCAGCAAGGTCAGGATTGGTGTCAATGACTTATATTGTTATTCTAATTTTTAACTTTTGCTAATTAATATACTTATATTATTTTTTAATGGGAGAGTTAATTAAGGGTTCTTATCAAAGAGAGAGACTTATTTTTTAGTCCTAATCAAAGTACTAACTATTGTAGAGTCTTTATCTTTTTGTGGTTCGATTTTTAGTCTCTGTTTGCGAGTTTTCAACCTTTTATGACTTCGAAGGATGATTTTCATCTTTTTCTTACTGTTTTTTTTTTTAATTTTTCGTCTTAAAATAAAATATTGTTACTTGTAATATATTTATATCACTTATAGTAAATATTGTGTCTCTTTATATTAAATATTATTACTAGTTGTAATAAACATTAATTTTGTTATACTAAATATTATTTCTTGTTATAGTAATATTTTTCGTATAGTAGGGTTTGTTATAGTAAATGTTATTCTCTATTACAATAACTTTTTCATATTACAGTAAAGAATGTCTATCTTAATGATTATAGTACTCAATGTTGCAGACATTTTAGGGAATTGATACCAAGACTTATTATAAGTGATGTATAAGTGAAAAAATATGTTAGATAGTGTTCTTTATTATAACAAATAAAGATTACTGTTATGGTGAATAACATTTACTATAATATGACTTAACATATACTGTAAAAGACACTTAATGTTTCCTATAAAAGAAAATATTAGTGTAACTAAGAATAACATTTACTGTAATAAGATATGATATTTATTGTGATCGGCAATTAACATTCGTTATAAAGAGACTTAACATTTACTATAAGTGATGTTAAAAATATATTATAAGTGAAAAAATATGTTAGGTTAAGGTGGAAATTTCAAACTTGGCGTTAAAAGAATAAAAATCATCTTTCAAGGTTCATAAATGATAAAAAATAAAAAATAGAATTGGAAAGACCACAAGAAAAATTAAGGGCTTTGATAGAATGGAAATTAGACCACAAGAAAAATTAAGGGCTTTGTTACTTCTGATTTTTAGATAGAGATAAAAAAATAAGTCACTTCCTCTAACATGGACTCTTAATTATTATTTTTAAAATTTTAATTTATTATTATTGTTTTATAATTATACACTGTAACATATGTTAGATAGTGTTCTTTATTATAACAAATAAAGATTACTGTTATGGTGAATAATATTTACTATAATATGACTTAAAATATACTGTAAAAGACACTTAATGTTTATTGTAAAAGAAAATATTAGTGTAACCAAGAATAACATTTACTGTAATAAGATATGATATTTATTGTGATCGGCAATTAACATTCATTATAAAGAGACTTAACATTTACTGTAAGTGATGTTAAAAATATATTATAAGTGAAAAAATATGTTAGGTTAAGGTGGAAATTTCAAAATTGGCGTTAAAAGAATAAAAATCATCTTTCAAGGTTCATAAATGATAAAAAATAAAAAATAGAATTGGAAATTAGACCACAAGAAAAATTAATGGCTTTGATAGAATTGGAAATTAGACCACAGGAAAAATTAAGGGCTTTGTTACTTCTGATATTCAGATAGAGAATAAAAAATAAGTCACTTCCTCTAACATGGACTCTTAATTAATTTTTTTAAATTTTAATTTATTATTATTGTTTTATAATTATACACTGTAACATCATCTGAAAGATTAGGGGCCATTTTGATAACAAAACAATCCCTGATAAAAGGAGTTTATCAGTCTTGATAAATATATGTCACGTCCCACCAATTTAGCAGCGGAATAAATCGGGGGGATGTGAGCAAAGTGTATGGTAACGTAAATTGCGCATACAATCGTAAATATCAGAACAACTAATGAACAATATTGGTAATAAACTCTTTATTTTATTAATAAATCACCTAAACTATTACAACCACTAATTCAGAACTAAACATAAGGCTCAATAACATCATTACATTGGAAAAGATAACTAAGCAAATATCTAGCTAGACTCTAGGATACTAAGGTCAATCCGCCGCTATGACTCTAGGTCGGTCATCACTCAGATTATCAGTCCATCCCCATATAATTTTATTTAATTATATACAATTTTGGTGATTAACAAAATCTTAACAAATATTTTCTAACAATCCTTTGTGAAGTTCAGTCACAGGAAATAATCCAAACAAAATCTGTAAGTTATTCTCACACACTGTTATTTAGAGTTCAGAGCATGCATTTCTTCTAAGTCTACATCGATTTCCTTTATAGTATATCGATTTCATAAGTGAAACAACGATATCGGTCTCACATCGATTTCATAAGAGAAACAACGATTTCGATCTCACATCGATTTCATAAGTGAAACAACGATTTCGGTCTCATATCGATTTCATAAGTGAAACAACGATTTCGGTCTCACATCGATTTCATAAGAGAAACAATGATTTCGGTCTCACATCGATTTCATAAGTGAAACAACGATTTCGGTCTCACATCAATTTCATAAGTTACACAACGATTTGATAAGTTACAACATCGATTTGGTCGTTGTAACGATTCGATAAGTGAAACAACGATTTGGTCGTTGTAACGATTCGATAAGTGAAACAATGATTTGGTCGCTGTAATGATTCGATAAGTGAAACAACGATTTAGTTGATGTAATGATTCGGTAAGTGAAACAACGATTCAGTCGCTATAACGATTTGTTAAGTGAAACAACGATTTGATCGCTATAACAATTTGCTTTCACTTGAACAACGATTTGCTTAAACAACGATTTGTTCTCACTTGAACAACGATTTGCTCAAACAACGATTTGTACTCACTTGAACAACGATTTGCTCAAACAATGATTTGCTCTTACTTGAACAACGATTTGCCGTAGTTGAACAACGATTTGTTTGGACAACGATTTCATTATTATTATCTTCTCAGATATTCCTGATAATGTCTATACTATTCAAATATATTTTCAAAATTCTGTGGAGTTCAAGTCTTCTCGCGCATACTAAGATTTTGACTCTCTCACACGAAATCCTCTTGCTTATTTGATATATCACATAGAGTCTTGATTTGTGTGATGACAGGATATCCTTTCCAGTTTAGGCATATCATTACTGCACGTCTACCAGGGTTGACTGACAACATAGAGAAAAAAGTATGTCTAGGTATCTATGTTTTAATGCATGTAGGCTTTTTATAGTAAAGCACGTAAAGTATGGATCCGTCAACCTGTTGAAAGGGTAAAAGATTTAGAAGATTTTTCCTGAAGATGCAAAGACCAATCCAAGCATTTGTAGCTGCAAGCACATCTCTGCATGCTTGCGACCATTTTCTCTAACGGACATAAAGCTGTGAGATAACGGGCATCTGAACGGCTACTTCAACGGTCAAAATATATTGCAGAGGATATATAGAAGACTGATGGCTCCATGAAGATCACTGAAGTATTCTGAAAGAGATAGAGCCTCACATTCAGTTGAAAAGCATCTTGCAAGCTTTAGATAGAAGAGCTCATTCGCATCACTCCACGATTCTTAAGCTCTTAGCTCTCAGCCTTTCTTGCTAAGCCATTGGAGAGCTTTGTAGTTCTGAGAGATTTTATTGTTGAAAATCTTTGTCTCTCAGACATTGCCTCAGATCAAGCAATCTGTTGTAAGCTTGGTCTAGGGGACTTTCGCCTTTACTCACATTCTTTGTGTGTATTCCTCTTCGTGTGTGAAGAGAAGATCTGTTGGAAACAGGTGGTTGTTATTCCCTTCATTGAGGAAGGAAGACCTGTGTATCACGTGGTAGTTTGTACCTCTTCTAGGTGTGAAGAGAAGGCCAGTTGCGGCTGGATGTGTAAGGGTCTTTAAGGGGGACAGTACCCTTGGTTAGTGAAATCTCAAGTTGTTGCTTGGGGACTGGACGTAGGACTCCTTGGGATATGAGAGCTGAACCAGGATAAAAATCTCATGTTGTTGTGTGATTGTTTGTTTGCTTGTTTATCTTCACTCTTACTAACACTAACTGTCAATTTTAGTGTTTTCTGTTAAGAGTGTTTATTGATAGGTTTTATAAAGAATTTTAGCAATCCACTAACTTAAAAAGAAAGTTGACACACTAACAAAAGATAATGAATATCTAACCAACACAATTGAAAATTTTACAAATGGAAAATCATCTCTAATACTAAAAGGAGCAAGAAGATCTGGTAAGAAAAAGCATGGTTTAGGATATATTCCTCTAGATAACAAAGAAATAATCATTCATCCTAAAATCTATCCAACCCCTAAATTTGTACCTGACAAATCATTCAATATAAATCTAACAATAAATATAGAGCAATTAAAATAAAATAATATATCATGCTGTAGTCATTGCAACAATTAGGACACACTAAGATAACTTGTACAACTAAACACTTAAAGTGGATTCCTAAAAGGAAAAATGAGAAAACTAACCAGCAAGGACCCAAAAGAACCTGGGTACCTAAATCTTAAGTGATTTATTGCAGGGAAGTCTTAGAGCATCCAAGTGGTACCTGGACAGCGGGTGTTCAAGGCAAATGATAGGCAACAGAAGATTATTTTCGTACATCAAAGATGAAGAAGGAACAATGACTTATGGTGATAATGGAAAAGGTTCAGTGATTGGTTGTGGATCCATTGGCAGTCAAGATAGAACCCTCATAGAAGACATTTTATGTGTAAAAGGACTCAAGCACAATCTCATAAATATCAGCCAGCTATGTGACAAGGGTCACCAAATCAGATTTCAGGAGTCTAAGTGCCTAATCATGAAGGATGATACAACTGTCTTCGAAGCCAGCAGAGAAAAGAATTTATACGTTCTGCACCTAGAAGAATTAAAGGATCAGGATGTGTGTCTTACAGCAAACAAATATCAATCTACTGAACTATGACACAGGAGATTGGGTCACTGTAGTTTGGATGGAATCAGAAAATTGATCAAACGAAATCTAGTGGAAGGTCTGCCCAAGATCAACTCAAGAATAGAAGGTATATATGAACCATGTGCAAAAGGGAAGCATGCAAAATCATCTTTCAAATCAAAGACAGTGGTAACTACCTCCAAACCATTGGAATTACTTCATATGAATCTGTTTGGACCAATGAGAACTACAAGTCTTGGAGAAAAGAATATTAGATTTGTAATAGTAGATGATTACTCAAGATTTACATGGGTGTCTTTCGTAGAACATAAAGATGATACCTTTGAGAGTTTTGTGAAGTTCAGTAAGAAAGTTTAAAAGGATAAAAAGTTTAGCATAATAAGTATTCGCTCAGATCATAGGGGAGAATTTTAGAATGAAAATTTTATAGAATTTTGTGATGATCAAGGTATTGAGCACAACTTCTCAGCACCAAGGACACCTTAACAAAATGGAGTAGCTGAGAGGAAGAATATAACCTTATTGGATATGGCCAGAACAATGCTATCAAAATATAATATTCCAAGATATTTCTGGGCAGAAGCTATCAACATAGCTTGTTATATCATAAATAGAGTAATGATCAGGCCAATTCTGAAGAAAACAACATATGAACTATACAAGGGAAGGAAGCCCAAGATCAGTCACTTCAGAACATTCGGGTGTCCATGCTTTATACACAACAACGGTAAGAGAGACATCGGTAAGTTAGATTCCAAATTTGATGAAGGAATCTTTATGGAGTATGCTTCTAAACCCAAAGGCTATAGAGTTTTTAATAAACATAGTTTATTAATTGAACAAACATTTCATGTTATTTTTGATGAGTCTAACCCTTCCTTGAGAAAGAAAGTAGATAGTGATGATGAAAATGCAGAAAGTCTATCTAAGAAGCTGAAAGATACATCTATCAAGGATAAGGAAGATCCACCCTTGGAAGAACTACAACAAAAGAAAATTACACATGATGATCTTCCAAAGGAGCGGAGATACAGGAAGGATCACCCAAAGGACAACATCATTGGAGATCCATCGGTTGGGGTAAGAACTAGAGGTAATGTTATTCCTTGCGATTACTTAGCATTTGTTTCTCAAATTGAGCCAAAGACAGTCAATGAAGCACTGTCTGATGAATCTTGGATTATAGCCATGCAAGATGAACTCAATCAGTTCAAGAGAAACTAAATCTGGTCCCTTGTTCCGAGACCATCAGATCATCCCGTGATTGGCACCAAATGGGTGTTCAGGAACAAATTGGATGAAGCTAGTGTTATCACTAGAAACAAGGCTAGACTGGTAGCTCAAGGCTATTCCCAAGAGGAGGGCATAGATTTCGATGAAACCTATGCACCAGTGGCTACACTTGAGGCTATTCGAATTTTACTTGCATATGCATCTCCATTGGATTTAAAACTTTTTTCTAATGGATGTGAAATCTGTATTTTTAAATGGATATATAAAGGAGGAAGTCTATGTAGAACAGCCTCCTGGTTTTGATGATGAAGATTTTCCAAATCATGTTTTTAAATTGCATAAAGTATTATATAGTTTAAAATAAGCACCTAGAGCATGGTTTGAAAGACTTAGTGCATTTTTATTAAACCATGGATTTATCAAAGGACAGGTAGATAGTACTTTGTTTATTAAATCAAAAGTGTACTGCTTGTGCAAATTTATGTAAATGATATAATATTTGGATCTACTGATGAATCCTTGTGCAAGTATTTTGAGAAGCTCATGCTGGGAGAATTTGAGATGAGCATGATGGGAGAGCTCAACTACTTCCTAGGATTACAAATCAAGCAAGGCAAAGAAGGTACACACATTTGTCAAGCAAAATATACCAAAGAATTATTGAAGAAGTTCGGGTTTGACAATGCAAAACCACTGACCACTCCAATGAGCACATCCACTAGGTTAGGCAGTGATAAAGATGATAAGAAAGTAGATCAAAACCTTTATAGAGGTATGATAGGATCATTTCTCTACTTGACAGCTAGCAGACCTGATATTTTATTTAGTTTATGCATGTGTGCTAGGCATCAGGCTGATCCTAAGGAATCCCATTTAATATCTGTCAAAAGAATTTTTAGATATTTAGCTAAAACTCATGATATAGGTCTATGGTATCCAAAATTATGTGAAACTAGCTTAGTTGGATATTCTGATGCTGACTATGCTGGATGCAAGGTAGATAGAAAAAGCACCAGTGGAAGTTGTCAATTTCTTGCAGGATGCTTGATTTCATGGTATTCAAATAAGCAAAATTCAGTAGCACTATCAACAACTGAAGCTGAGTACATAGCTGCTGGGAGTTGTTGCACTCAACTCCTATGGATAAAATAACAGTTTGAGGACTATGGATTGCACATCAAGACCATCCCATTGCTGCGTGACAACACAAGTGCGATAAATCTCGCCAAAAATCCAATTCAGCACTCCAGAACAAAGCACATACAGGTTAGATATCATTTCATTAGAGATCATGTAGCTAATGGCAATATAAATATTTCATTTATAGATACATTAAATCAGTTAGCAGATATCTTTACAAAGGCCTTACCTGAAGAGAGATTTACGTCTCTCATAAGGGAATTAGGCATGTGTAATTTGTAGAAGATATGTCTGCATGAAACTGAAATAATAAATTTCAAAAATATTTATCCCTCTTGTCGGAAGTTAAGTAAATCCCTTAATCCTTGCGCATAAAGCTGTTATATCGTTTCAAAAATACATTCTTTATTGCTTGCGTAATCTTCTCCTCTTTTGTCGTTATCCGCATTTAATTCTCTGACATTTCAAAAATACCTTTATGACTTATCGTTATAGCGTGAAATCCATGCCATATCGATTTCATCTCTCTCTCTCTTCTGTTTCCACTTGCTTGGAGCGATAAACCCTATCGATTCCAGACCCCTCTTTGTGTGATCTCAAAAGATTTCTCTGTTCCCGCCAAAATTTCTTGAGGGTTTCTCCTCCATTCCTTCCACGATCCTCCAGAAACTTTCCTTGTTCATTTCCATGGCCGCTTCTGGGAGTTCCAGCATCGTTGGTGGTTACAACGTTGTCTTCCTCACAGCAGAGCAGTAGGAAAGGTTTGCAGCAGTGAAGACTAAACTTTGCGGCAACAAGGCAGTAGACATCACAGATTTGGAGAAGAATGGGATGCACAGCATCGTGGAAGCCATCTAGAGGATGAAATGGACAAGAATGATTACAGTTTCAGAAACAAGTTATCCAGATCTAGCCAAGGCGTTCTACACATGCCTGAAGGTAGAAAAAGATGGGTCCCCATCCTCCTCAATCAAAGGTACTCCTATTCACATTACTTATGATCTTCTGGAGAGTTTGTTTGGTGTGTCTACCGTTGGTCGCAGGGGGGTAGACAGTGTAGATATTCATGCCAAGGGGTTAGGCATAATCGGAACAGAGTACAAGCTAAAAGATGGGAAGATAGACATAAATCAGTTGAATGCATTCAATAGAATCCTCCACTTCATAGTTTGCCAGATTCTCGTGCCCAGAAGTACTACTTTTTCAACTTTCCCTAAGGGTGATTCTGATATGATGTTTTGGGCAATTCAAAATCAAAATATTAATATGGCCCAGGTAATTATAGAAAGGATGAGGTTTACAGCAGAGATGATATGGGATAGGAAGAACAAGTTAAATGTGTCCCTACCTTATGCTCATTTGTTGACAATAATTTTCAGGCACTACAATATTGACTTGAATAGAGAAGTGATGGAGAAGTTGGACTAGCCTATTCGGTTCGGAAATTTAAAGAAGAGTGGATTTTCTTTAGTAGGGAGTGTGTGGACCAAGACCTCCATGGCAAAAGGAGAGGCCATTATTGCAGAAGCTCCTGAAGTTCAAGCAGCCCAGGAAGAAGCAGTCAGAGCAGAAATCTCAATAGTCCAAGAAGAGGAAGAAGCAGCAATAAGAATAGAAGAGCCAATGGCCAGTGGAAGCAGAATTGAAGATATCAATCCTGAGCTTATTGAGCCCGTTGGGCAGCCATCCAGAGTAGAGACCCCCTCAACATTTATTGCCTCTGTAATTGAAGATGTGTTTGAATCTGTGGCAAATATTCAGAGGGAGCAGGAAGAAATCCAAGAAGAAATTCCTCCAATTATTCTTGTTTAAGATTTTTATGTGGAAGTGAGCTAGGAAACTATAGTCTTTGAAGATGTGGCACCAGGCCACATAGAGGATGTTCAGATGGAGGATGCTCCAGCTCAGGGGGCGCATGTGGGTGAAAAGGAAGCAGATGTTCAAGGAGAGCCCACAATGGATGTACCTGTTGATCAATATCGAGAAGGCATTACTGCAAGCTCCTCTGAATCCGATGATGATGTAATGGCAGAGCCTATTAAAAGGACAGCAGTCAAGGGCAAGGGTGTGGCCTCTAAAATTCCATTACTTACTAGAAAGACACACCATAGATCCAAGAAGAAGAAGCTAAGGCTGAACTTGAAGCTAGTGATTGATAGGTTAAATGCTCATGGGGAGTTATTATACTCACTGCAATCTGAAGTCTCATCTATTTTTGTGAGCCAAAGCACAGGAGCTAAGGAGATTGGAGCAGTGAAAGCTGAGCTCCAAGGAATGAGAAGTGAGATGGGCAGCCTGCAGAAGTTATTGGAAGATCTTTATGTATTTATGAGGGTGCAATTGCACATTCCTACCCCTCCACCTATGCCAGGGGACAGTTCAGGGCCATCAGGGCCAAGAAGTGATGCAGAAATCCAGCCACCAGGGCCTTCTGAAGAAGCAACTAGACCATCAGGGCCAGTTATGGAAGAGTCTGGGCCAGCAGGGCCAGTTGTGGAAGAATCTGGGCCTCAAGGGCCAGTGGAATTAGAAGCTGAGCCAGCAAGAGTTGAAGCTCCAGTAGAGCCACCTGTTGTGCCCCCAGAGCCCCCTGTTCCTTCACCTCTTAAGACTCCAGCTCCTCCTTCTCCACCTTCTTCATCCACTACACCTCCAACCCCTGCCACCTTCAAACAACCCCTTCCAAAACACATCTCCTCATCGGCCCCATTTCCTACTACCTCCTTTTCTTCTCCTACTTCCTCTACTTTTATTCCTCCTCCTCCTATTCTTAAGATTTCTCCAGCCTCCTCTTCAGATGAATCCTCCTCTGCCGGTCCATCCTCAGCTGGACCATCTGTCCCATCTCCTTCTACTTCTTATTCTACTCTTCATCCACCCACTCCACCCTCATTCATAACTCTCATTCCAGAGGGTGCTCGCATTCCGGGTGTGGTCATTGAGGAAATCAAAGATGAGTTTGAAGAAACAATTCTTCGCTCAGTCCTCTCCCTTTCCTCTCATGTTCACAGGACAAGCTCTTCTAGTCCTGCTCCTAAAAAGAGGAAAGTCTCAAAGGACCTTGCCCTCTCCTCTGAACCTCGTTTTCCACCCCTTTGGTTCTCTCTTTCTGTTGAAAATAGAAGGAGATCCATTTATTATGAATTCCTGCAGAAATGCATTTTTGCCACAGTTTGTGGCCTTCCTCACCTCAACCTCACAGACCACCTCAACATTGTTCTCCCTTTTTCTCCTCTGTCTAAACCTGATCAGTCCAAAAAATTTTCCATGACTGAATCTAAGACTGAAGAATAGTGGGCTCGGGGCCATCAGTCCTTATACAAGAAATTCATTCTTGCTAGATCTAATAGATTCCCTCCCAGAGACCACCCTCTCACACTGAATGAGTGGTTTGTCATTCATCATAAGAATTCCTGGGGTCCTTTCATACAGAAGGAGATCAAGCTGGTCAGACACTTTCAAATGTTCAATGATTATCGATATCTCAACAATCTGCCAGAGATTCAGCTTGGGCAATTCAGAGGAGCCATAGCTCTATTTAGATCAGAAAAGCCAGTCAACACCCCCATCCAAGTGGATTTTGCTACTCTCCAGCTCCCAGAGATTGTGTTCCTACCTAAGCTTCATTCCTTGGTCATGGATTATGAAGTAGGTCCTATCATTTTTGAGAGGTTTGCTAGAGTAATGGGCAGAATCTCAGTTCAGAAGAGCCATCCCCTTGTATTCCACAGATTCCTATTCAGATAATACCATAGGGGATCTATCAAATCTGATGTGCTTGCTCCCCTCTTGTCTGAGTGTGAGAGGCTCTCTCTATCTGATTGGGAGAAGCACTACAACCAATCTACTCAGCAGCTAGCAAATCTGAACAGCTCATTGTTTAACTCTGGGAAACCCACTCTTTCAGCTGAAGAATTTTTGGATCTAAACTCCATCAATCTTGTTCAAGATCTGTTTGGTATTTGGGTTGAAAGGTATAAAGTGTTTGTTGGTCTGAAAAAGGAACTGAAGGAGCTTCAAATCTTCTATCCAATTTCCATCGACCAGTTCCTACAACATGCCAGCTTTGGGACTTCTAATTTTTACAAGATGTCTCTTGGCAAGGATGAATATGCAAATTTCATAGAAGCTCAAAGGCAACTTCACCTCCAGCGAATGGTTCCTGTTATGGGGCCTTCCTACACTATTTCCTGGGGTGTTTTTCAAATTCATTTTGAAGAGCAGGAACTCAAGGCTTGGCCCATCATTACTCGCCATGCCTCTCTCTTGTCACCTGCCTTCTACATTTTTGTACCCCCTCAGTGATCAATATAGTAATTGATTGGCTCCATTTATCTTTCTTCTCTCTTTTCTTGAGTTCTTACTTTTCTTTTTGCTTAATGACAAAAAGGGGGAGAAAATAGACTAGTTTGAAATACATTCCTTAAATTTTGACAGTAAATTTATTTAAGTTTATACTTCATAGTTTTTATGTAATGTTTTGTCATCACTAAAAAGGGGGAGATTGATGATTAGTCCATCCCCATATAATTTTATTTAATTATATACAATTTTGGTAATCAACAAAACCTTAACAAATATTTTCTAACAATCCTTTGTGAAGTTCAGTCACAGGAAATAATCCAAGCAAAATCTATAAGTTATTCTCACACACTGTTATTTAAAGTTTAGAGCATACATTTCTTCTAAGTCCACATCGATTTCCTTTATAGTACATCGATTTCATAAGTGAAACAACGATTTCGGTCTCACATCGATTTCATAAGAGAAACAACGATTTTGGTCTCACATCGATTTCATAAGTGAAACAACGATTTCGGTCTCACATCGATTTCATAGGTGAAACAACGATTTTGGTCTCACATCAGTTTCATCAGAGAAACAATAATTTCGGTCTCACATCGATTTCATAAGTAAAATAACCATTTCAGTCTCATATCGATTTTATAAGATAACAACGATTTCGGTCTCACATCGATTTCATAAGTTACACAACGATTCGATAAGTGAAACAATAATTTGGTCGTTGTAACGATTCGATAGGTGAAACAACGATTTGGTCATTGTAATGATTCGATAAGTGAAACAACGATTTGGTCGTTGTAACGATTCAATAAGTGAAACAACGATTTGGTCACTGTAATGATTTGGTAAGTGAAATAATGATTCGGTCGCTGTAACGATTTGTTAAGTGAAACAACGATTTGATCGCTATAACGATTTACTTTCACTTGAACAACGATTTTCTCAAACAACGATTTGTTCTCACTTGAACAACAATTTGCTCAGACAACGATTTGTACTCACTTGAACAACGATTTGCTCAAACTTGAACAATGATTTGCCTTAGTTAAACAACGATTTGTTTGGACAACGATTTCATTATTATTATCTTCTCAGATATTCCTGATAATGTCTATACTATTCAAATATATTTTCAAAATTCTGTGGAGTTCAAGTCTTCCCACGCATACTAAGATTTTGACTATCTCACACAAAATCCTCTTGCTTATTTGATATATCACATAGAGTCTTGATTTGTGTGATGGCATGATATCCTTTCCAGTTTAGGCATATCATTATTGCACGTCTACTAGGGTTGACTGACAACATAGAGATCTGTGTTTTAATGCATACATGCTTTTTATAGTAAAGCACGTAAAGTATGGATCCGTCAACCTGTTGAAAGGATAAAAGAATTAGAAGATCTTTCCTGAGGATGCAAAGACCAATCCAAGCATTTGTAGCTGCAAGCACATCTCTGCATGCTTGCGACCATTTTTCTCTAACGGACATAAAGCTGTGAGATAACGGGCATCTGAACGGCTACTTCAACGGTCAAAATATGTTGCAGAGGATATATAGAAGACTGATGGCTCCATGAAGATCACTAAAGTATTCTGAAAGAGATAGAGCCTCACATTTAGTTGAAAAGCATCTTGCAAGCTTTAGATAGAAGAGCTCATTCACATCACTCCACGATTCTTAAGCTCTTAGCTATCAACCTTTCTTGCTAAGCCACTGGAGAGTTTTTGTAGTTCTGAGAGATTTTCTTGTTGAAAATCTTTGTCTCTCAGACATTGCCTCAGATTAAGCAATCTGTTGTAAGCTTGGTCTAGGGGCCTTTCGCCTTTACTCACATTCTTTATGTGTATTCCTCTTCGTGTATGAAGAGAAGGTCTGTTGGAAACAAGTGGTTGTTATTCCCTTCATTGAGGAAGGAAGACCTGTGTATCAGGTGGTAGTTTGTACCTCTTCAGGGTGTGAAGAGAAGGCCAGTTGTGGCTGGATGTGTAAGGGTCTTTAAGGGGGACAGTACCCTTGGTTAGTGAAATCTCAAGTTGTTGCTTGGGGACTGGACGTAGGACTCCTTGGGATAGGAGACCCGAACCAGGATAAAAATCTCATGTTATTGTGTGATTGTTTGTTTGCTTGTTTGTCTTCACTCTTACGAACACTAACTGTCAATTTTAGTGTTTTCTGTTAAGCGTGTTTGTTGACAAGTTTTATGAAGAATTTTAGCAATCCATTCACCCCCCCTCTGGGCTTGCTAGCTGGGCAACACACTTCAGTCCATTCTCGTTGGTGTGTGCAAGGTCATCATCCAACTTACCTAAAAACACATACACCAATAGCGCAGGGTGAGCGAATAACACCCAGTAGGACTTAATATCTCATGTAAACAGGCATGCTTTAAGTGATTAATGTCTTATAAAGCAAGATAACTAGAGAGAACGGTCAAGTATAGTCAAGAGAGTAATGGCACATGATAGCAAGAGAATGATAAAACATCCAAAAAGAATATTGCAAAATTAACATGATAAAGGATTGGCCATGTAACGTAATAGTGTATATGATTGCACAATAGTGCACTTGTAGAGATAGCACATCTGGTCGAGCATCTTGTCAACCCAGAGAACGATAGTATAGTGATGGATATATCGACTGTCATAGATTAAATTGTGATTGTTTTAAATGGCACTGAGTGCATGCCGTACACACCCTGATCATGTTACCCTCGCGAGGAAATGACACTCTTCGGGTGCTCTCCCGAGGACCAGATTGAGCCCTATTGCACTGGCATAGTTTTGTTTGTTATTTTAGACAATCAATTGTATGGCCAAATAGAGTACCAAGAAGAGAAGAGAGTAATAGAAGAATAGACAAGAGTGTCAAGAGAAAGTGAAAAGATGAGAGTAAAGAGATAGTAGATGAGTTAGGGGCATATTCGTAAAATAACGATAAACACGTGATAGTAATAGTTGCACAACACTAGCTCGTGTGCCGACAGTCCGGTAGAAGTCACATCTGCCCACTAGCCGTGTTAAGACACAGACCAGAGGTTCGGCATGATTCCAAGGTAAGAGAGAACACACTAAGGCCGTTTGGATCGTAATGATCCCTAAAGGTGTAAAGAGTTTTAATGGTACAATCAACTCGTCGACAATGGACATGCGCCAAAGCCAAGGAGACTTACAGAGGCCTTGACAAGGAGTCCCTGGTCCAATCAGGAGTGCTCAAAGGCAGAGGGAAGTGATAATAGTGTACAAATCACGCGAATAAAATGAAGATAAATGCCATTTAAATAATTAGGAATTTAAGTAAAATAATTACACTTAATTATCAGATATATTATTGAGTAATTTAATAAGGTCAAATGGCAATTATCATTGTTTAGTGTATGCGAGTGTAAAGAAATCATGAGAGCATGTATAATCGTGTATTTGACTTTTAATTAATTAAATTTATGTAATTATTAAAAAATATTAATGTTCAGATCAATACTATGCATAACAGTGCTTAATTGAGTTTAAACGAGGGTCAAATGGTATAAATAGCAAGGGTATAAGAGTAAATAAGTGTTTCTGGCGACATTTTGAAATCACGATGGGGGTCCCCGTCACGTTTCATGTCGTGACAAAGCGGTCGATTGTGTCCTACTTGAACTGGGCCGGTCGGGTGAACTGGGAGGGAACCGTGACGGCGCGAGCCGTTGCATTTATGACACGACAGACCAGCCAGTCGCGACCCTTCTGAGATCGCGACGGGTTGGGCCATCGCGATTTCAAAAGGGAGGCCCGACCCAGAAAAAGGGTTCATCCCTTTTTCAGGTTGGGTCCATCCTTCCATGCATGATACATGTCACTTCTAAAATAAATATAAAATTGCACGAAGGTCCAAAAATTATGAAACTAGTTTTAAATGAAAGTAGACATATAGATCTATCAACATGCATTAGTAATTAGAAAATAGACAAGGTTTGAGTATGCTTTAATTAGGTTACATTTCGGTGACCTAAAATATGCACAGTCATGGAAAACGATTTAATTAGCAAAGGATACATGATGGAATTTGGGGGAAATAGGGGCGTTTGAAGCCTAACATCACATAGTATTTATGAGAATATTTGCATGGCTTGGGAATAAGTACATGCATGGATTGAAAGCATTCATGAAGATTCAGGTACATCATGATGACAGAGCTTAGGGCATTTAATACTCCTTCATGGAGCAACAAAAATTGGGGAAATCATGGTGCTTTCAAAGATGGATGTATGGGCTACCTATGGCCGAAGTTATGTGATTTGTACTTGAGAGATTGCCTACCTTTTTGCGTTGTAAAGATTCCTATGGTTGAAAAACAAAGAAGATGGAGCTCCCCCTTATTCCTAACCTCCTTCTCCTTGCTTCTTAGGTCCAATAGCTCCTTCTCCTCATGCTCCCAGCTTCAGAAAAGTGTCTAGGGGTTGGTAGAGATGAATTGTGATTGTTTTGTATGCCCAATGTCTCCAAATTACCTTAGAACTCTCTTCTCGTCAAACTCCGAATTATCCATATTTATCACCATAATTCTAGTCTTTATTCGCTTAATTAGATTGGGAAGAGCCCCAATTTCATGGGTAGAGGGTTTGTGTAGGTTTAGGACTCTTGTAGAGATATTCATAAGCTAGTTTAGCCATTATCTTATCTCTAATTAATTTATTTAATAATTAACTCTGAATTTTCACATTTATCTCCCATTTTCTAGCATTTATCTATCTAATAGGATGGGGGAGAGATTAAATTTCATGGGTAAGGAGTTTGGGTAAGTCTAGGACTCCTTTTTGGGATAGATATGGGTTATTTAATATTTATCTTAACCCTTTACTATTTATTACTATTTGTATTGCGAATTTTACTTAATTACCTCCCATCCCAAGATGGGCTCTTCATAATGGGGCCCACTAAGTCATGTTTGGCCCATTAACATAACCCATTCCTAATTTACCTTAATGGGCTTTAGTTTAATTCTATTTATTCACCCTTTATTCTAATTTAAATCTATTTATAGTATTTATTCAATTAATTTCTTATTTCAATTCAATTTAGTATCATTTATCACAATATTTCTAAACTTTATCCATTATTTGGGCTTTTGATTTTGGCCCAATACTTAAGTATGGTTCAATTGTACAACCCATATACTTAATTTACTTAATGGGTTTTAATTATCTTTTTATTAGAGAGTTTATTTATGGGCCAAAATTGTCTATTTCTCATGATGGGCTATCAATACCTATTATTTAAAGTCTACCCACATGTTTATTTAAATTTTTAATTCCCTTTGGCTCATAAAATAATAGATTTTCTGACTTATTTTTTAATTACGATAATAAGTCACATAAATTCTTAAACTTAGTCTAAAAGATTTTTCTACGCCCAAATAAATTCTTAAACTTAGTCCAAAAGATTTTTCTACGCCCAAATTTCTTGATGGGTCATTAGAGAACATTATTTAAAGTATAACTATTATTTTTACAAAAAAAAATTATATGAGTTTTTATGCATGAAATAATGACGCATACATTTTTAACTAGTTTGATTTATTAATTGATAAAATTTTAATTTACCTATATTTTCTAATTAATGAATTTTCTGGGGTACTACATCCTCCCCCTCTTAAAAATAATTTGGTTTCAAAATTTCATGACCCCTTCAGTTAAATATGAATTATCACTTTATGCAAAAAGTTATTAATTGTAAGTTCAGAGTTACCTTCCACAGTTCCCACTTCTTGATTTGGAGTGTGTGGTGCCAATACTTCCAGTGTGTCTTGTTGTTTTGATTCCTCATGACGTTGGTTCTCTAATTGTGGACAGTCTTTAATCTTGTGGTCTGAGCTGTTGCATCGTAAGTATTTTCCTTGCCTTATCCAGCATTCCTCCAATATGTGGCCTTTCCTATTGCAGTACTTGTGTCATCCTTTGAGAACAAGGGCTAATTGTATGGCATTCTTCTTACTCTTTTTTATTTCTCTCTTATCATCGTTTGGCTGGTTCTCTTTTGTCATAGAATTGAGATCCTTTATGTTAGTGGATGGTTCCTTTAGAAGAGGACAGTCTCGCATTTGATGCTTCAAATCGCCACAATGTAGACATGCACCAACGCTTCACCAACACTCCTTTGCCACATGTTCTCGCTTACTACAATGAAGGCAGATGATCTTACTACGTTTCTTTTGTGTGCTTGCCTTCTTATCATGGTTGTGTCTTCTCTTCTCATTCTTTTTGGTCACTTTTCTAATCTTCTTGGTTGTCCTCAAGGCTCTTTCTTGTAATTGTGTGGCTTTCCGACATGCCCAAACTAGCTTTTGAGTTGACCTCATCTCGTCTTGTAGTGGCGTACGTTCGACGTCCATTTAAGAGTTCCTTCAAGAATAAGGTTGGCATTAGGATGCTAAAGTAGTATTAAGTTGATACATATATATAGATAAATGTATTTAGATCTTAACCATAGTTCTACCCAATCCTCACATAGGTATAGTGGTTGTCTTAGACATATGTCATGGCAGTTCATCTATTATATCCTAGACTTAAAATATCCTAATAAAGACATCTTAGGCTCTGATACCAACTGTCACGCCCCGCGAATTTTAGCAGCGGAATAAATTGGGGGGACGTGAGTAAAGTGTATGGTAACGTAAATTGCACATACAATCGCAAATATCAGAGCAACTAATATTAAACAATATTGGTAATAAACTCTTCATTTTATTGATAAATCATCTAAACTATTACAACCACTAATTCATAGCCAAACATAGGGCTCAATAACATCATTACATTGGAAAAGATAACTAAGCAAATATCTAGCTAGACTCTAGGATACTAAGGTTAATCCGTCGCTATGACTCCGGGTCGCTCATCACTCCAGTCCATTCTCGTTGGTGTGTGCAAGGTCATCATCCAACTTACCTAAGAACACATACAACAATAGCGCAGTGTGAGCGAATAACGCCTAGTAGGACTTAATATCTCATGAAAACATGCATGCTTTAAGTGATTAATGTCTTATAAAGCAGGATAACTAGAGAGAACGGTCAAGTATAGTCAAGAGAGTAATGGCACATGATAGCAAGAGAACGATAAAACATCCAAAAAGAATATTGCAAAACTAACATGATAAAGGATTGACCATGTAACGAAATAGTGTATATGATTGCACAAAAGTTCACTTGTAGAGATAGCACCTTTGATCGAGCATCTTGTCAACCGAGAGAACGATAGTATAGTGATTGATATATTGACTGTCATAGATTAAATTGTGATTGTTTTAAATGGCACTGAGTGCATGTCATACACACCCTGATCATGTTACCCTCGCGAGGAAATGGCACTCTTCAGGCGCTCTCCCCAGGACCAGATCGGGCCCTATTGCACTGGCATAGTTTTTATCAATTGTATGGCCAAATAGAGTACCAAGAAGATATGAGAGTAATAGAAGAATAGACAAGAGTGTCGAGGAAAATGAACAGATGAGAGTAAAGAGATAGTAGATGAGTCAGGGGCATATTCGTAAAATAACGATAAACACGTGATAGTAATAGTTGCACAACACTAGGTCATGTGCTGGCAGTCCGCTAGAAGTCACATCCGCCCACTAGCCATGCCAAGACACAGACTAGAGGTTCGGTGTCACGCCCCGACACGGAATATCGGAGCGCGAAGGCAGTTGCAAGAAAAAGGTATAGAGCGAATACTAGACAGCAAACCATTGCACATCGAATAATACTAAAGCAAATCTCTCTCATTAATAACTTTTCAATGTCTAGTTACAACCACTAATATCAGAGTCATTCTATAGGGCCCAATTACATTGCAATAAAAGGAAATAACTAACTACAACTCTAAGATAACATAATGACTCGAGGGTAGTCCTGGCTTCACTCTTGGTCATTCCCTTCCTCGTGAGTGTATGTGTCATCCTCGGTCTCACCTGAGAACACAACATCAAATAACGTAGGGTGAGCGATAACGCCCAGTAGGACTTAAATCTCAGACTCAAGCAAGCTTTGAATAATTAACGCATTTAATGGCAGAGTATCTAACGATAACATGTACAAGAGAGTCAAAATATAGCAAGAGATAGCACAACAGGTAACAGGATAGCACAATAGCACGAGATCGAGTATAGTTTCCAAAAGTAGCACAAGTATTGAGTATAGCATGAATAGTAGGATGGCCATAGCACAACTAGCACAAGTATAATAATAGCACGACGAGTATAGCACTTGTTTGTCATTCTAGACATCGAGAGAGTATAGCACGTTTTGTGTTTTGATTGTCATATAGATAGTCGAGATAGATAGCACTTGAGTGTAATGCCAAACACTCTGATCATTTAACTCCCATGGGCACTAGCACTTTCGGGCGCATATCCCAGGACCAGATCGGGCCCTTTATATATTGCCAGGCATTGGTTATATTGTATCTTTAGACAACCAGTCAATGACCAATATAGAGTACCAAGAATAGTTAAGAGCACTAGATGAATAGACGAGATAGTAGAGAAAACGTGAATAGACGAGCGAGTAGAGTACAGATGAGAGCTAATGGACATTGCACGTAATGCGACGAGTAAACAGGCGATAGTAACAGTTGCACAACACGTGCACGTCGTATTGGCAGTCAGGTGGAATTCACGATCTTCTCACTGGCCATGTTATGCACAAGTCCAGAGGTCCGACGTGATTCAAGGTAAGAGCGAACTTCTAATAGCCGTTTGGATCATAATGATCCTTAAAGGTGTAATGGGTGTTAGGGTACAACGGCTCATCGACCATGTGGGAATCCATGATCAGAGGAGACTTACGGAGGCCTTGTGTAAAGGTTTACTAGTCCGGTGAAAGGAATATCCGACGGAGATTTCACCACAAGCCAAGTAAAGTGTGTATATAAAAACAGGTGCTCGACATTCTAGAGGAATTCTAGAACAGTGGAGCGTCGATATCGGTATATATACAATGCAAGAAACGAATACAAGTCCTTTAAAATAGGACAATTAATATACTTTAATGTAATAAATTACTAGATACATTATGAGATATTTTATGCCAGATTTCAGCCATGTATGGATGGTTCATGTGTATGCATGTGTAAGAGAAATCATAGATAGAAAAGAAGTCGTGAATATGTATTTTAAAGCATCCAATATAGCTCCATTAAAAATACGTGTTTTTACTGCGTGTATGACTGTAGAAAGTCAGAGCAATAAATTTTATGGATTTTCATCAAAAATCCTATGAACGCGACGTACCCATGTAAGGGTCGCGACAAGGTCATGATGGAACGCGACAGGGTCCTGTACGGGTTGCGACAGGGCCGTCTGCTCAGGCGGGCAGAACGCGACAGGGTCTCTGGGCGCGTTCAGAACGCGACAAGAGGTTGGTCGCGAGGGACCTGAGAACGCGGCATGTCGAGCCGTCGCGTTCTCAGGTACTTCACCTGAGTTCAAGCGGGAAACATGTTCTACATCGGATTGCGTGCCAACTTGACTTGTTTGGACACAAGGTACTTTTAAAAATCATAACTAGTTACATAGTCGATGAAAAATCACGAAACAAGTTGCAAATTAAACTAGACATGTAAGGGTACTTCTATTAAATCGAAATTAGAGAGAGAGCATGGTTCATACAGGGTTTGAACATGAGCAAGAACGAGTTATTCAGAACATGACACAGAGAGAAAGATTGATTAAATTCGATTAGCATGCTCGATGAAATTTAGGGCTTTTAGGGGAAAACGATCCCTAACAACATGAAGTATCTACAGTAAGAATTTCGTAGCATGGGATCAAGTATTCATAGAGATTTGAATTAAACATGATGTCTCGAGGTTATCATGTTTGCAGAACTTCTAAAATCAAGAACAAAAGATTGGCTCGATGAAAAAGAGGGAATCGAGAGGGTTTTTGTTCCTGGTGATTGGAACTACCTACAGACGAGTTAATTTAATTTTGCTTATGAGAATGCCTACCTTTGACTCGATTTGTCTTCTAGGGCTTAGAACTCCAAGAACGAAGGAAGAAGCTTGATGGATCTCCTCTCCTCGATTTCTCCTCCTCCTTGGCCTCTTCTCCACGTCCAAGAACCCCTTTGCACGAGCTAGGGCCGGCCATGAGGGTTTATGTAACGACCCTCTTCATACCAGTACGATTATACCAATCCTCGTCGGTATAAAGGGCGTCGTCACAGTGGGACATGTACCCAACACTAGTCGATAGGTTGATATGTACCTGGATAGCAATAGAGTACAGCGGAATAAAATAATCATTTCACTTTCAATCCATCACACATGTATATTCCACAGTCTACATAGTAAATAAAAGACAATGTTCAAATTAATACAAGATAAAAGAACTACATTGTCCAAATATTGTCTATACAATAATCCTTTTCGTGCTAGGAAAAAAAAAGTACAACTAGTAATAGCTCCACAAAATAGTCTTCTAATGATGATCCTCACCAAGCTTCCTTCTAGAAAAAGACACCTGTCAACCTGTACGCCGAAGCAAGAGTGAGTCCAAAGACTCAGCAAGCAAACCAAAGTCTTAAACTTAAACATGTCACACTCACAATATGACATTAACATTAAAGAGATGCACACTATCATCAAATCACGAAGGTACTCATGGTCCTTACTCTCAACTAGCAATACATATTATCTTCACAGGAGCATGCTTTAGTCTACCATAATTCTATTCTAAATCGTGAGCATTACATCATACACATGCATTTATTTTATACACTCAACATGTAGCATGATTCGTCCACACATTCTTTTAACCTATAGATATTTCTACTACTAGAGCATACAATTGAGCATAAAGAAAAGAACAAGCTAGCACGATGACTACTTGTTTTTTTTTACATGACCTTTTTGTATTTATTTATACAATTTACTTGCTGTTTTAACATAATAAAATCACATGCACATGGTTCACATTTATAGCATGACTTGAAGGTTAAAACATGGTGAAACCATTTAGCAATCCATGAGTACTTAAGTATAAAACTTTTATACTAATTGAGCCTTTCAACTAGCATGGAATCCAAATATTTTTCATGTATTTGCCATATTCATAATCAACCTTTTGCAAACGTGAAAATCCTATTACATGCTCACTACCATTTCATTCACGTGAGAGCTATATATATATACAATTCAATCACAACATGATAGCAATTAACGTGAGATTCTCATATGTTTAAAAGGGAAGTTCCTAATATGGATTCTACTCATTCTTACACATGTGAAACATCGTTTTGCATACATTTAGGTTGCTGTTTGGATATGCATTTAACACTTTCATGACATAAATCATAAGTTCACAATCTAACACATTTATCCCACATGATTGCACACTTACTCCTTCACATTGTTCACTTTTACACATTTGACATGTATACATGTTCACACTTACACAATTTACACGTTTCCACATCATTTACTCTACCACTTTCACTTATCATGTATCACATCGATTGCACTTACCACGTGCATCATGGCACTCACCACGTGCCATGTTCACATATTTCACACTTTGTTCATTTTTCATTGCTTACAACATTTGCCATGACACATAGTCCTAACCACCAGTAGATGACACTAACAAATATCTCATAGCTCGTGCTCATTCCTTAGCACAGCTCTCAACACAACTCATAACACAACTCATATCACAACGCATGACACAACTCATACACATACTCACCACCTAGGCAATACAGCGGTGAATCTTGGTAACTGCGCAGACCGGGAGAAGCCCTCTCCACCCTATCCAGTGGTACTTGTCCACCTCCGGGGTTTTCCAATGCCTTTGGGACAAACTTATATCACATGGAGCCTTCCATAGGGACTTTTCTACATACGGCTCCCGATGCCTCTAGGTAGCAGTGTCACATAGGCACAACTTTTACACTTTACTCATGCCGAGTTTTAACACGTATTTTACACATAACACTCACATCTCCTTCATTTTCTCATGCACAATGTAACTCTGTTTTTCTCCTAATCATGCTACTACAGATGACCATAATTAACATTCCGAAAGTTTCGTTAATCAGGTTAAATTGTTCAGAAACCAAATCATTTCATAATAGCTTGCATTAGTCATGCACTTTGCATGGAAACTTCATATTGCACTGTATAATTGCCCAAATGACCTGAAACTTTGACCACATACTGGTTTCAGGTTAGGATTCTACATACAAGTTTTCAGATTTTTCGGAACTAAAACGAATTTACAGAAAATCAAACATCCATTTCACATGCTATTTAAAATCCCTATTAGCATGGAATCTAGCATGAATAATTGATTTAACATGCCTTAGCCCTGACCTAGCATGCATGTATTCGCACGAAATTATACCCGTATTTATTGCACAAAGCACGATTTACTAGAGAATTTAATAGTCCTACACATGTTCTCTATTTTCTAAAACATAATTCTAACAAATCATATAACTGGGAAAAATCATAGAAATTGCAGGGGAAACTGGTGCATGCATACATGGCTCACAACATTTAGCACTTTCCGACCCTCTAAATCATCCAAACAGTGAATCAAGAAGGTTATTGTCTTAACATACATGCATTTTCGCAAAGCAATTAAATTGCATTACTCATACCATGCTCAATAACCCATCCACACACCACAATAGATATCTTACATAACGTATAGGGTTTACAGTATATCCTCATCGCGAGAAACACATCGAAAATAGTCATTTAGGGGAGAAAACAGTTGACGGTTCTGTCCTGACGAACTCAACGTCAATGACATGGCCGTGTACAGGGGTTGACGGCATTATCGCATGCCGTTAACAGATGCACTTGACGGCAAGGTCTCTTACCGTCAAGTTCCTGTCTGTGTAAGAACACAGACCGAGCTTGGAAAAAAATTCAGAATAGGGGCTCCAGGACACGAATTAAAATCCACAAAATTCCTGAGACTTAGGGGACATGTCTAGGCTCAAGACTAGGGTTTACTTGCCTGAAGAAAAACCTCTAAACGGATCAAAATAGCCGATGAAGCTCTCCTTGGCACTTGCCAACAAGCCTCCAGAAATCCTTTGCTCCAGGGTCCAGGGGGTGCAAGCCGCAGTCCAACGCGGGGAAGCCTTCTCCTATGTATGGCCTTCCTCCTTGTTGTAGAAGCTCACCCGAAAACGCCTCCAGTCGCCGGATCTAAGCCTTCCAAGGTCAGTCCCTCATCTCTTCTCTCAGCTAGGGTTTCCTTTTAGAAAATGAGCCAAGAGAGCTCTCTAGGTTGCAAAGAGAGGTGTTTTATAGAATAAGGGGGCAAGAGGGGCTCGTGCAGGACTGAAGGGACGAGTAAGAGACGTTGGAAGACATCTCCCCAATCAGAAGCCTGGCCCAATGAGTGCTCTCTGCGCTCTGCTGCGCACAGAAAATTAGAGATATTAACGTCACATGAGTGGCCGTTGACTTAGGTGTAGGCGTCCATCGACATGGACGTTTACTTATATAGGCGTCCTCCAATGTTGACGCCAAATCCTCTTCGGCCAGAAAACAAACAATGCAGAAAATCATACTTGTACTCTACATGTGCATGCAATGTGCTAAGTACAATGCATACATCCACTACACCAAGCAATTGAACAGCGTCCACACTGAACATACTCATGTATACCTAAATATACCAGGATGCTATGTATTTAGAATTTGGTATGCCATTACCACATGCATTAAGACAATCATACATACATACATACAAATATAAATTTAACAATGTTTTCAATAATCGTACACATGCATAGCAAATACATCTAGCTGATATAGATATCTACATATACATGCATGATATCTACTCACCATCACGAGTCCACACACATGCCAAATAGAAGGATAATTCAAGGGTCTTACCAAATTTTGATAGGTAAGTATCACATGCATAAGATAGGGTACATATACATGCTTATATGTATGTACGTACGTACTCCATACATCCCCATGCATAATCCATGAATTAGGTAATATAGAATATCTTCAATATTCAAAAAAAAATACATACATAGTATTGCTTAAATATTCTGAGTCTAAGATTCTTAAGAAAGCGTTCATAATAATTCTTAATTTAGCAAATTGCTCACTTCTACATGAATCATCATATACACACACACACACACAGAGAGAGAGATATATATATATACGCCTGCTATAACACTCTCCCCCTCTAGAAAAATTAAATTACTCAATAATATATCTGGTAATTAATTATAATTCTTTTACTTAAATTCTCAATTATTTAAATGGCACTTATCTTCGTTTTATTAGCGTGATTTGTATACCGTTATCACTTCCCTCTGCCTTCGAGCACTCGAGACATGACGAACACTGGTTTTACACACTTCTTCTTGACTGGGACTACCTCTCGTTGGGAATACTCCTGACTGGACCAGGGATTCCTTGTCAAGCCTCCGTAAGTCTCCTTGGCTTTGGCACACGTCCATTGCCGACGAGTTGGTTATACCTTTAAAACTCATCATATAAACACACTCCATACGCTGCTATAAGTTTTATACTTCTCTTGAGCATGAGCATGTGCGTATATATATATAAGAGAATAAGAATTCAGGGTCTAACACTCTCCCCCTCTAGAAAAAGATCTTCGTCCTCGAAGATCGCATCGAGTACCTGTGGTGACGTCGCCGAGGTCATCACCAGCTACTCCTTGCTCCTTATTGCCGTCGATGAAGCACCTCGTGGAGTGAACTTCGTCTTCAGATTCGGACACTCCTTAAGCCGATGCTCCTTGCTACCGCATTTAAGACACCTTCCTTCCTTTCTCCAACATGCTTTTCCGCCATGACGCTTCCCGCACTGGATGCACTCAGGGGATTGGTATAATCGTACTGGTATGAAGAGGGTCGTTACAGACATTCATATATATATATATATATATATATATATAAGAGAATAAGAATTCGGGGTCTAACATTTAAGAGGTGTATTTATATAAATAAAAGTTCATATTCCTACTACCACTCAAATTCCTCTTAATTACGAGATTTCCTAACTCCACCTTCCTCTCTTGCTTTCCAATCTCTAATTGGGTTAGGATAGTATCTAAATTTGTGCTAGACTATATGGGGTAGGTTTAGGAATCCAATTCCAACTCTAATTGCCACTTTTATTCCTTTAATAACCCCTTTCCAATTAGGAAGATAATTAAACTCCGAATTTATGGTATTTTCTTATTATTCTCCCATTGTAAATTCATATTTTTGACCCATAAGTTCTAAAGGATCCATTAAGCAAAGCCCATTACTCTTTTCCATTTAATGGTTTCATTTAATGCTCTTTTCATTGAATATCCCTTTAGCTGAGTTTTTAATTTATAATTTAAATTTTATTTTTCTAAAAAATCCAGGTTGCTACATTCGGCGTGGTTCCAAGGTAAGAGAGAACACACTAAGGCCGTTTGGATCGTACTTATCCCTAAAGTGTAAAGGGTTTTAAAGGTATAACCAACTCGTCGGCAATGGACGTGTGCCAAAGCCAAGGAGACTTACGGAGGCCTTGACAAGGAATCCCTGGTCCAGTCAAGAGTATTCCCAACGGAGAGGTAGTCCAAGTCAAGAAGAAGTGTGTAAAATAATGTTCGCCATGCCTCGAGTGCTCGAAGGCAGAGGGAAGTGATAACGGTATACAAATCACGCTAATAAAACGAAGATAAGTGCCATTTAAATAATTGAGAATTTAAGTAAAAGAATTATAATTAATTACCAGATATATTATTGAGTAATTTAATAATGTCAAATGGCAATTATCATTATTTAGGGTGTGCGAGTGTAAAGAAATCATGAGAGCATGCATAATCATGCATTTGACTTTTATTAATTAAATTTATGTAATTATTACAAAATATTAATGTTCAGATCAATACTATGCAAACAGTGCTTAATTGAGTTTAAACAAGGGTCAAAGTGCATCCTCTCCACCATTTATGGTTCCCTTCCTTAACCTTACTGAGCACCTAAATATTGTTCTTCCTCTTACCCAGTTATCCCACTTTCATAAATCCAAAATCTTTGAGGGGACTGAGTTCAAGACTGAAGATCAGTGGGCAAATGTCAAGGGCAACAAAGCTCAATACAACAAGTCCTGACTGCCAGGGCCGAATCTATTTCGCATGGAGCTCATTCTCTCACTCTCTCTGAGTGGTTCTTTCTCAAGCATAAAAATTTGTGGGGTCCTCATCTTGAAAGAGATCCGCATTGCCAAAAGCTTCCAGCAGTACAGTGACTTCTGCTTCCTGAACAAACTGTCAGAAGTCCAGTTCTCTCAATTCCATTCAGCTATAGTAATGTTAAGATCCGAACGTCTAGTGAATATTCCCCTAACAGTGAATTTTGCTGATATCCGGATTGACTCTCCAGTCCTTTTGCCAAAGTTGCATTCCCTAGTATTTGATTCAGATGCAGGCTCCCATGCATTTGAATGTTTGCCAAGCAGATGGGTAGAATGTCAGCCAAGCAGAGCAGACTGCCCTCCTTCCTGCGGTTTATCTTCAGAGAATACCACTCTGGCCGCATCTCCTCTCAGGTTTTGGCTCCACTCATTTCTGAGTGTGAAAGGCTTACACCCTCCGTGTGGGCATCATCTACAGGGAAACCAACCTTCAGTTAGAAGCCATCAACAGTTCCTTAGTTAATCAAAATAAGCCCTCTCTCTCAGCAGAAGCCTTCATGGATCTCAACTCCATAAATCCTATTCAAGAGATTTATGTTCAGTGGGCAGCTAGATATACAGCTTTCTATGCTCTGAACAGGATCTATTAGATCAGAAGATCTTCTATCAATCTCCTGGATAGATTTCTCCATCGTGCCAGCTACGGAAAAAGCACTTACTTCAGATTCATCCTGGATCCAGATCAGTATACAGAATTCTTGGATCAGCAACGGATTTTGTACATTCAAAGAGCCACCCAATCTATGGGTCCCAGCTTCTCAGTGTTCTGGGGTTTTCCAACAGACGTTTGAAGCCTTGAATCAAGGCATGGGCTGTCATCTCACAGCATGCTTCCTTGTTATCTCCCTTGTAATACCTTTCTCATACTTAATACAAGCATCTCTCTTCTTTTGTCTCACAGCTTTCTTTTGGTATTGACAAATGGGGGAAGAAAACTAAAGTAAACTTGAAAACCGTTTAATTTTTTGCATGAATGTTTAGATATTTTGTCATCATCAAAAGGGGGAGATTGATGACCAAACTGTCCCCATAATAAATATTTCATTTATTTATATATTAATTTTGATGATTAACAAAATAATACTAATGGATTACTTGAGCCTTGAGAACAGGAAATAAAAGAAAAATGAAAGTTCAAGACAATCAGGTAAGTCTCATCACTCATTTCTGTCCAAGTCTTTGTATCGACTTCTTTGATAAGCAGAACGATTTCCTCTTGACCGACAATTCAAAACAAATCGATATCGCAACGATTTCTTAGAACTCGCAACGATCTTAGTCGCAACGATTTCTTTGAACTCGCAACGACTCTCTAGTCCAACGATTTCTTTAGACCTCGTAACGATTTCTTTAGAACTCGCAACGACTCTCTAGTCGCAACGATTTCTTTAGACCTCGTAACGATTTCTTTAGAACTCGCAACGACTCTCTAGTCGCAACGATTTCTTTAGACCTCGTAACGATTTCTTTAGAACTCGCAACGACTCTCTAGCCGTAACGATTTCTTTAGACCTCGTAACGATTTCTTTAGAACTCGCAACGACTCTCAGTCATAACGATTTCTTTAGACCTCGTAACGATTTCTTTAGAACTCGCAACGACTTGTTCATAACGATTTGTTAAGATTTCTTTTAACGATTTCTTTAGATCTCGTAACGATTTCTTTTAGAACTCGCAACGACTTCGTTCATAACGATTTGTAAGAATTCTTGTAACGATTTCTTTAGATCTCGTAACGATTCTTTTAGAACTCCAACGACTTCGTTCATAACGATTTGTTAAGATTTCTTGTAACGATTTCTTTGAAACTCGTAACGACTTGATAGTCATAACGATTTCTTTTACAGATCTTAACAACGCGTTCATAACGACTTGACTCATAACGATTTCATCGTTATAATTTGATAATGCTCTGTCATAACGATTTGTCTGTTATCGCATAACGATTTCATAAGTTATGAAGGCATCGAGATTGTTTTTATCGAATTTCTTGCTGTATCAGTATAATGCTTTTTAATAGCGTTGAAAAGTCAAAGTCATATCTTGTATGTTGACTGCTACGCATTAAATGCTCTCTGATCGTATCTCCCATGCATGCAGACAATATCTTCCATTTCTATGCTACTCTGTCTACGTACTTTTTAGACAGAAAGGAGCTTTGCTATATATTGCAATATCTGTTCTATCTTCACTAACAATCGACGGCAGTCTTAGCTGTCCTCTATTTATTGATGATATGCTTACAGATATCTGACAAGACTCATCTGTACAACGTTGGACACAAGATACAAAGTTCTATGACATTTCTTTGGCGTGTACAAAAGGATAAAAGACTGACGAGCAGAAGCTTCCTCAGTGACCAGTCTAACGTACACCAGGATAAGAGACAACGGACACTTCAACGTTCGAATTTGAATCAGTAGTTTAAATAGAAGACTCAAGACGGAGAAGAAAGACAGTTAGTAGAAAGTGAACAACGCTTGAATTGAAAAAGCAAGAAATTCATCTCTTCGAGTCTTCAGAAGAAAAACAAGAGCGAAGCTTCCACTCCAACCTTGTTCTTAGCTCTTAGCTCTCTGTGATCAAAAAGAGTTTTTGTTGTGAGAGCTTGTGTAGTCCTTGGAGAGAAAATCTTGTTAAATCTCCTTCTCTCCGGGCCTTGATAGCTTCAGTGTGTAGCTGGTCAAGCTAAAGTCTGAAGCCTGTTTCCACACCTTTTCTTCTTTGGTTGTGTTCCCTTCTGGACGAAGGAAGACCTGGTGGTATCCAGGGTGGTTGTTTTTCCCTTCAGGTTGAAGGAAGACCAGTTGAGGCTGGGTGTAAGGATCCTTAAGGGGGATTGTACCCTTGGTAGTAAAATCCTGAGGTATTGCTCAGGGACTGGACGTAGGTCTCCTGTGGAGAGGAGTTCCGAACCAGGATAAAATTCTTGTGTCTTGTGGATGTGCTTTTGTGTGATTGTTGTCTTATTTGCTCTAACTCTAACCTTGTTATTAAGTTGTGCAATCCTTTCAGTAAACAGGTTTTAATCAGAGATCGAAATTTTGATAACCCATTCACCCCCCCTCTGGGCTAGCTAGCTGGGCAACAAGTGGTATCAGAGCCCGTCTCTTCGACAAAGAAGAAGATCCAACGATCTGAAGAGCAAAGATCAATGGCAGCCCAAAGCAACTTCGAAGGTCAGTCAGTCAACAGGCCTCCCTTGTTCGATGGAGAAGACTACACCTACTGGAAGACTAGAATGGAATATTTTCTACAAGGTCATGATTACACAATCTGGTCCATTGTAGAAGAAGGTGATCTTTTGGTCACAAACGCTAAGGCTCAGTGGACAGATGATGACAGAAAAAGAATATCCTTAAACTGCAAAGCCAAGAGCATATTATGCTGTGCCCTAAGCAAGAAAGAATTCAATAGAGTCTCAGCCTGCAAATCCGCAATGGAGATGTGGGAAAAGCTCAGAATTACCTATGAAGGACAGACAAGTAAAAGAGACAAGAATAGATATTCTAGTAGCTCAATATGAAAGATTCCAGATGCAGTCAGGTGAATCAATAACTCAGATGTTCAGCAGATTCACAGACATTACAAATGGATTAGCTGGTTTGGGAAAGGTTTATAATGTACCAGATATGGTTAGAAAAGTCCTCAGATCTCTACCATCTTCATGGACTCCAAAGGTAACAGCTATTGAAGAAGCCAATGATTTAAAATTAATGTCATTGGAAAAGCTAATAGGATCTCTCATGGCTCACGAGATAAACATGGAGAGATTAGGAGAATCCTCCAGCAGAAGGAAACAATCAAATGCTCTCAAAGCAAGTGAAGACAACTCAGAAGAATCTTTGGATAATAGTGAGAGTAGTAAAGACAGTGATGATGAAGAAGCCATGCTGTCTCGAAGACTTCAAAGGATTCTAGCAAAGAAAAAGAAGTATCAGTCAGGAAGAAATTTTTTAAGAAAAACAAAGACTTCAGAAAACCAGAAGTAAAGGATCAAAAGAAAGGAGAAGTGATCTGTTATGAATGCAAGAAGCCTGGACACATCAAGGCAGATTGTCCCATGATCAAGAAGAATGATCACAAGAAGAAGGACAACTTCAGAAGATTAAGAAGTACAAAAAGAAAGCAATGGCAGCTGCTTGGGAAAATAGCAGTGACTCAGATAGTGAGTCAAGCTCGAGCAGTGAAGGAGAAGAAGCAAACTTGGCCCTCATGGCCAACACCGAAGATAAGGTAACTTCTGACTCTTCTTTTGATTCATGCAATGAGTCAGATTCCGATAACCTAGAAAGTGCTTTTAATGAACTCTATGAAAAATATAAAGAAGTATCTAAATTACTTAAAATAGTAAGAAAAATTAGTCTGTTTAGAAAATACAAACTCAGACCTAAAAACAGAAAATGAAGAACTTGAAAAACAATTAACTGAACAGAAAAGAGAAATGAATTATTGTGTGAAGATTTAAAAGAGAAAAATAAGAAAATAAATCATTTAGAAAAACAAGAAGACTTAAGTGGACTTAAAACAGAAATAGAAAGATTAAATAAAGAAAATGAACATTTAACAAGCACAATAAACAAGTTCACAAACAATAAACCTCTTCTAATGATGAATGGAGCTAAAAGATCAACTAGAAAGAAATATGGTTTTGGATATACTCCCTCAGAAAATGAAGAAACAAAAGTCTTTCCGAAAACTTATCCAACTCCTAAATTTATATCTGAAAAGAATAAAGAACATAAAAAATTTAAACACACCCCGTTGAAACAGTAACTAGAATAACCTGCTGTACTCACTGTAATAGACTTGGACATAACAAAGAAACCTGTCCTAACAAGAACAAAAAATGGATAATTAAAGGAAAAGACAATGATACTAACCCATCAGGACCCAAAAGAACTTGGGTACCTAAAATTTAGTGTTTTATTTCAGGGAAGTTAAGAGCATCCAAATGGTATTTGGACAGTGGATGCTCGAGGCACATGTCAGGCAACAAGAAGTTTTTTGTTGATCTCCAAGCTGAAGAAGGTACAGTCACATATGGAGATAATGGAAAAGGAGTTGTAATAGGAAGTGGATCCGTGAACATCAAAGGAAATCAGTGATTGAAGATGTGATGCTGGTCAAAGGGTTAAAGCATAATCTCATAAGCATCAGCCAGTTGTGTGACAAAGGTCATCAGATTCAGTTCCAGGAATCAAAGTGCAGTATATTAAAGGATGGAGCAGTCATTTTTGAAGCCTATAGAGAAAGAAATCTGTATGTACTCTATCTAGAAGAACTCAAGGATCAAGATGTGTGTTTGGCAGCTAATAAAGATCAATCAACAGAGCTGTGGCACAGAAGATTGGGCCACTGCAGCTTGGACGGTTTGAATAAGCTTAGAAAAAGGAAGCTAGTTGAAGGATTGCCAAAGGTCAATTCTAGCTTGGACAGTATTTGCAAACCTTGTGCAAGAGGAAAGCACACCAAGAGCTCCTTCAAATCAAAGACTGTAGTAACCACCTCAAAGCCCTTAGAACTACTTCACATGGATCTATTTGGGCCAATGAGGACTACCAGTTTGGGAGGAAAGAATTTTGGATTTGTAATAGTTGATGATTATTCAAGATTCACTTGGGTATCCTTTCTAGAGCACAAAGATGACACATTGATAATTTTGTCAGCTTCAGTAAGAAGGTTCAGAAAGATCAGAAATTCACAATTGTCTCTATCCGATCAGATCATGGTGGTGAGTTTCAGAATGAAAAGTTTATAAAGTTCTGTGATGATCAAGGAATTGAGCACAACTTCTCAGCTCCAAGGACACCTCAACAGAATGGAATTGCTGAGAGGAAAAATAGAACTCTTTTGGATATGGCAAGAACCATGTTGTCAGAATATGATTTGCCAAGATACTTCTGGGCCGAAGCTATCAACACTGCATGTTATATCATTAATAGAGTGATGATCAGGCCAATTCTGAAGAAGACTGCTTATGAACTCTACAAAGGAAAAAAGCCAAAGATCAGCCATTTCAGAATATTTGGATGTCCTTGCTTCATCCACAACAATGGAAAAAGGGACATTGGTAAGTTGGATGCCAAATCAGATGAAGGCATCTTTATGGGGTACTCTTCTAAACCCAAAGGCTATAGAGTTTTCAATAAACGTTCCTTATTAATTGAACAATCTGTACATGTTATTTTTGATGAATCTAACCCTTCCTTGAAAAAGGAAGAAATTAGTGACATTGATGATGCAGATGACTTGTCTGAAAAATTAAAGAATACCTCAATTAAGGACAAGGATGATCCTCCTCTGGAAGAACAGCAAACTGAAATTCAACATGAAAATCTTCCAAAAGAATGGAGACATCAGAAAGATCACCCTCCTGAAAACATTATTGGTGATCCATCTGTAGGGGTAAGAACAAGAGGTAATGTAATTCCTTGTGATTATTTAGCCTTTGTTTCTCAAATAGAGCCTAAGACAGTCAATGAAGCTTTATCTGATGAATCTTGGATATTAGCCATGCAAGATGAACTAAATCAGTTCAAGAGAAACCAAGTATGGTCACTTGTTCCTAGACCATCCAATCATTCAGTTATTGGCACCAAGTGGGTGTTCAGAAATAAACTGGATGAGTCTGGAATAATCTTAAGGAACAAGGCCAGATTGGTAGCTCAAGGCTACTCTCAAGAGGAAGGCATAGATTTCGATGAAACCTATGCACCTGTAGCTAGACTTGAGGCTATTAGGATTTTACTTGCTTATGCATCTGCATTTGATTTAAAACTATTTCAAATGGATGTCAAATCAGCCTTTTTAAATGGTTTTATCAAGGAGGAAGTTTATGTTGAACAACCTCCAGGCTTTGATGATACCGAATTTCCAAATCATGTATTTAAACTTCATAAGGCTTTATATGGATTAAAGCAAGCACCTAGAGCCTGGTATGAGAGGCTCAGTACTTTCTTATTAGATCATGGTTTCACTAGAGGTAAAGTAGATAGTACATTATTTATAAAATCTAAGGTTAAAAATATACTTCTTGTGCAAATATATGTAGATGATATATTTTGGATCTACTGATGAATCTCTTTGCAAGTACTTTGAAAAGCTTATGCAGGGAGAATTCGAAATGAGCTTGATGGGGGAGCTAAGCTACTTCCTTGGATTGCAAATTAAGCAAGGGAAGGATGGCACTCATATCTGTCAAGCCAAGTACACTAAAGAGCTGTTAAAGAAATTTGGATTTGAAGGTGCAAAGCCATTATCAACTCCAATGAGCACATCAATCAGAATGGACAGTGATCAAAAAGGTAAAAAGGTAGATCAAAAGAATTATCGAGGTATGATAGGATCATTACTTTACTTAACTGCAAGTAGACCAGATATTTTGTTTAGTGTATGCATGTGTGCTAGATATCAGGCAGACCCTAGAGAGTCTCATTTAATTTCAGTAAAAAGAATATTTAGATATCTGGCTAGAACTCATGATTTAGGTCTCTGGTATCCTAGATCTTGTGAAATAGAATTAGTAGGATATTCAGATGCTGATTATGCTGGATGCAAAGTAGATAGAAAAAGCACCAGTGGTTCTTGTCAGTTTCTTGCAGGATGTTTAATATCATGGTCATCCAAGAAAAAATTCAGTAGCTTTATCAACAGCTGAGGCAGAATATGTTGCTGCTGGAAGTTGCTGTACACAACTTCTTTGGATAAAGCAACAACTTGAGGATTTCGGAATTCACATCAAATCAATTCCACTATTGTGTGATAATACAAGTGCCATCAACCTCACCAAAAATCCAGTTCAGCACTCAAGGACTAAGCACATTGAGGTAAGATATCATTTTATTCGAGACCACGTAGCTAGTGGTAATTTAGAAATTTCTTTCATAGATACAAATGGTCAATTAGCAGACATCTTCACAAAAGCCCTACCTGAAGAGAGATTCACATCTCTTAGAAGGGAATTAGGGATGTGCAATGTGTGAAAAGATCTCTGTAATTTTATTGGCATAAAAATTTTTTCAGATAGAAATGAAATTTTCCTCTTTAACAATGAGCAAAATTCAGTTTGTCTACATTCCTTGACCGCTATCGTAGTAAAGGCTGTTTGACCCGTCAAACGATTTTGTCGTTTTCTGGCTTTACTGCCTCTGGCGCTTCACTTTTCGATAAAATAGTAATAATTTATTCAAATCGTTCTGAGAACGACTCGTCTTCTACCTTTACCCTTTTATCCTCTATCCGTTCACCCAAAGCCGATGCCCTAACGATTTTGGGAACGACTCTCTGCAACTTTCGAAGCTTTCTCCTCTTCCGCGAAGAATCCCTTCGAAAGCTTCCACTCTTCCGTCATTTCCCTTCACCAGAATCTCCTTCTCCTCTAACCCATGGCCGCTCCAATGATCTCCGGAAGCGTAGGGGGCTACAGTGCTGAGTATTTGTCCCCAAAGGAGCAAGAGAGGTTTACGTTTGTGAAGTCGAAGATTTGCGGAAATAAGGCAGTGGATGTTCAGAATCTTGAGAAGAGTGGCATGTCCAGTTAGTCGAAGCCTTGAGAAGAATGCAGTGGATGGATGTTGTTACTTTCAACGAGGTAAGCTACCCGGATCTTGTAAAAGCCTTTTCATTTGTTTGAAGTCAGAGGCAGATGGGTCCCTTGTCTCCACAGTGAAGGGCACCCAGATCAAGATAGATTATGATCTATTGCATGAGTTGTTTGGAGTGAAGACATCAGGCTTTAGTGGTGTGGACTCAGTAAATGATGAAGCTAAGGGTCTTGGCATTATTGGTCCAGGGTTTAAGTTGAAGGATGGAAAATTGGATATAAATCAGATGTCAGCTTTTAATCGGTTGCTCCACTTCATTGTCTGCCAAATCATAGTTCCTCGGAGTGCTACCTTTTCTTCATGCACTAGGGCAGACTCAGACTTGATGTTCTGGGTAATCCAGAACAAGGAGGTAAATCTGGCCGCAGTTATGATTGAGAGAATGAAATTTGCCAGCACTCAAATCTGGGAAACAAAGAGCAAGCTAAATGTTTCCTTGCCTTATGCTCATCTACTGACCAAGATTTTCAAGCACTTTGGAGTAGATATGTCAGGTGCAGTAGCTGAAAAGATGGGCCAGTCAATAAGATCCAGAAATCTGAAGAAAAGTGGATTCTCAGTGGTAGATGGAATTTGGTCAAAGTCCTCTGTGGCTGAAGGAGAAGCAGTTATTGGGATATTCCAGAAGTTCAAGAAGAAGCAGCAGCAGCAGAGCAAGCAGCAGCAGCAGAAGAAGAGTAGCAGCAGCAGCAGCAGCAGCAGTTGTTCAAGCAGCAGCAGTTCCAGTTGTGTCCAGCCAGGCAGAAGTTTCAGTCTCACCTATTGTGGAGATTATCTCTCATTCTCCAGAAGTTCAGATGGAAGTAGGTGCAGCTGGTGTGGCAGACTCCATGCCCACCACCTTAGTCGCCTCAATCTTAAGAGAGGTATTGGATTCCATTCCCTCCACCTCAGCTACTTCTAAAGAAGGTGGATGTGTTGAAGAAGAGAAGCTATGGCACCAGGCCATACAGAAATTCTATCAGATTCAATTGCTAATGTTGAGGTACAAGCAGGTACTCAACCAGATGTGGTCATGGAAGAAGCTCCTAGCCAAGGGGAGCAAAGTAGAGTTGAACCTGAAGTGTCTGAATCCGTGGCAGAAGGCCACTTGGAGAAAGTTGTCTTGGAAGAAGCTCCTGCTCAGGGGGAGCAAGAAAGTGTTGAACTCCCCGCTCCTATTCAGGGGGAGCAAGTAGGCATTGAGGAAATTCCACCTCCTGCCAGTATTCCTATTAGTGAAGGCCCAAGTGCAAGCAATATCAATCTTGAGGAGCCTGTCATTCAGCAAGGGAAGCAAAAGAGAGTGGCTCACAAAAGGCCAAGAAAGAGTCACAGAAAAGTCAATCTGAAGCCTATTATGGCATTGTTGAAAGCTCAAGGAGAAGTCTTGTCATCTGTTCAGACAAGTGTTCAGGGCATTATCTCTAATCAAGCCTCAACCTCCTCTGATCTATCCTCAATTCGAAATGCAATGAGGTGGTTCAATAAAGAGATGTCCGATATGAAGAATTTGCTGGCTAATCTTTCAAGGTCTAGTGGTGTCCCTCCTGCACCCACTCAGAGCAGTCCAGCTGAAGTTCCTAGGCACCAGGGCCTCCAGCAGAAGTCTCTCGGCCATCAGGGCTACCAGTTCAAGCATCAGGGCCACCAGGGCCATCAGGGCAAGCTTCAGGGTCATCAGGACCCTCTTCAGTTGTCAGAGAAGCCAAAGGGAAAGAGCCCATGTCAGCTACTTCGGCCCCTGACACTTCAAATCTTGCAACTCCAATTTTGTCCTCACCTACCTCTCCTCTCACAGCCCCTCCTGCTCCACCAACTATAAAACACCCAGTACCTCGCACCCTACCATCATCCTCTATCATTTCATCTCAACCTAACTTCTCTCCTACTCCTTCTCACACTTCAGCCCCATCATCCTTCTTACCCTCATCACCTCAAACTCAAACCACTCCAATTCAACCCACTTCATCCTTCAATCCAAAACACCTTTTCTATCCTCCTACTCCTATCCTCTGTTACTTTAATTTCAGAAACACCTCCTCTACTTGGTGTCTTTGACACAAATTTGCCGGATGACTTTGAGCGAAATACTCTTTCCACCATTCTTTTCACTGCCACTCATATTCACAGGACTGATCCCCCAGTCCTGCCAAGAAAAAGAGGAAAACATCATCCTGTTTCCATCTCCTCCTCCTTATTTCCACCTCTTTGGTACTCTCTTACCCTTGAACCTCAGAAAAGATTCCTTTATAAGGAATACCTTCAAAAGTGCATCCTCTCCACCATTTATGGTATTCCCTTCCTTAACCTTACTGAGCACCTAAATATTGTTCTTCCTCTTACCCAGTTATCCCACTTTCATAAATCCAAAATCTTTGAGGGGACTGAGTTCAAGACTGAAGATCAGTGGGCAAATGTCAAGGGCAACAAAGCTCAATACAACAAGTTCTGACTGCCAGGGCCGAATCTATTTCGCATGGAGCTCATCTCACTCTCTCTGAGTGGTTCTTTCTCAAGCATAAAAATTGTGGGGTCCTTTCATCTTGAAAGAGATCCGCATTGCCAAAAGCTTCCAGCAGTACAGTGACTTCTGCTTCCTGAACAAACTGCCAGAAGTCCAGTTCTCTCAATTCCATTCAGCTATAGTAATGTTAAGATCCGAACGTCAGTGAATATTCCCCTAACAGTGAATTTTGCTGATATCCGGATTGACTCTCCCTCCTTTGCCAAAGTTGCATTCCCTAGTATTTGATTCAGATGCAGGCTCCCATGCATTTGACATGTTTGCCAAGCAGATGGGTAGAATGTCAGCCAAGCAGAGCAGACTGCCCTCCTTCCTGCGGTTTATCTTCAGAGAATACCACTCTGGCCGCATCTCCTCTCAGGTTTTGGCTCCACTCATTTCTGAGTGTGAAAGGCTTACACCCTCCGTGTGGGCAATCATCTACAGGGAAACCAACCTTCAGTTAGAAGCCATCAACAGTTCCTTGGTTAATCAAAATAAGCCCTCTCTCAGCAGAAGCCTTCATGGATCTCAACTCCATAAATCCTATTCAAGAGATTTATGTTCAGTGGGCAGCTAGATATACAGCTTTCTATGCTCTGAAGCAGGATCTATTAGATCAGAAGATCTTCTATCCAATCTCCTTGGATAGATTTCTCCATCGTGCCAGCTACGGAAAAAGCACTTACTTCAGATTCATCCTGGATCCAGATCAGTATACAGAATTCTTGGATCAGCAACGGATTTTGTACATTCAAAGAGCCACCCAATCTATGGGTCCCAGCTTCTCAGTTGCTTCTGGGGTTTCCAACAGACGTTTGAAGACCTTGAGATCAAGGCATGGGCTGTCATCTCACAGCATGCTTCCTTGTTATCTCCCTTGTACTACCTTTCTCATACTTAATACAAGGATCTCTCTTCTTTGTCTCACAGCTTATCTTTTTGCTTATTGACAAAATGGGGGAGAAAACTAAAGTAAATCTGAAAACATGTTTAATTTTTTGCATGATGTTTAGTATATTTTGTCATCATCAAAAGGGGGAGATTGATGACCAAACTGTCCCCATAATAAATATTTCATTTATTTATATATAATTTTGATGATTAACAAAATAATACTAATGGATTACTTGAGCCTTGAGAACAGGAAATAAAAGAAAAATGAAAGCTCAAGACAATCAGGTAAGTCTCATCACTCATTTCTGTCCAAGTCTTTGTATCGACTTCTTTGATAAGCAGAACGATTTCCTCTTTGACGGACAATTCAAAACAAATCGATATCGCAACGATTCTTTAGAACTCGCAACGACTCTCTAGTCGCAACGATTTCTTTAGACCTCGTAACGATTTCTTTAGAACTCGCAACGACTCTCTAGTCGCAACGATTCTTTAGACCTCGTAACGATTTCTTTAGAACTCGCAACGACTCTCTAGTCGCAACGATTTTTTAGACTCGTAACGATTTCTTTAGAACTCGCAACGACTCTCTAGCCGTAACGATTTCTTTAGACCTCGTAACGATTTCTTTAGAACTCGCAACGACTCTCGTTCATAACGATTTCTTTAGATCTCGTAACGATTTCTTTAGAACTCGCAACGACTTTCGTTCATAACGATTTGTAAGATTTCTGTAACGATTTCTTTAGATCTCGTAACGATTTCTTTTAGACTCGCGAATACTCGTCATAACGATTTGAAGATTTCTTGTAACGATTTCTTTAGATCTCGTAACGATTTCTTTTAGAACTCGCAACGATTTCGTTATAACGATTTGTTAAGATTTCTTGTAACGATTTCTTTGAAACTCGTAACGACTTGATAGTCATAACGATTTCTTTTACAGATCTTAACAACGGTTCATAACGACTTGACTCATAACGATTTCATCGTTATAATTTGATAATGCTCTGTCATAACGATTTGTCTGTTATCGCATAACGATTTCATAAGTTATGAAGGCATCGAGATTGTTTTATCGAATTTCTTGCTGTATCAGTATAATGTTTTTTTAATAGCGTTGAAAAGTCAAAGTCATATCTTGTATGTTGACTGCTACGCATTAAATGCTCTCTGATCGTATCTCCCATGCATGCAGACAATATCTTCCATTTCTATGCTACTCTGTCTACGTACTTTTTAGACAGAAAGGAGCTTTGCTATATATTGCAATATCTGTTCTATCTTCACTAACAATCGACGGCAGTCTTAGCTGTCCTCTATTTATTGATGATATGCTTACAGATATCTGACAAGACTCATCTGTACAACGTTGGACACAAGATACAAAGTTCTATGACATTTCTTGGCGTGTACAAAAGGATAAAAGACTGACGAGCAGAAGCTTCCTCAGTGACCAGTCTAACGTACACCAGGATAAGAGACAACGGACACTTCAACGTTCGAATTTGAATCAGTAGTTTAAATAGAAGACTCAAGACGGAGAAGAAGAAGAAAGACAGTTAGTAGAAGTGAAACGCTTGAATTGAAAAAGCAAGAAATTCATCTCTTCGAGTCTTCAGAAGAAAAACAAGAGCGAAGCTTCCACTCCAACCTTGTTCTTAGCTCTTAGCTCTCTGTGATCAAAAAGAGTTTTGTTTGTGAGAGCTTGTGTAGTCCTTGGAGAGAAAATCTTGTTAAATCTCCTTCTCTCCCGGGCCTTGATAGCTTCAGTGTGTAGCTGGTCAAGCTAAAGTCTGAAGCCTGTTTCCACACCTTTTCTTCTTTGGTTGTGTTCCCTTCTGGACGAAGGAAGACCGGTGGTATCCAGGGTGGTGTTTTTCCCTTCAGGTTGAAGGAAGACCAGTTGAGGCTGGGTGTAAGGATCCTTAAGGGGGATTGTACCCTTGGTAGTAAAATCCTGAGGTATTGCTCAGGGACTGGACGTAGGTCTCCTGTGGAGAGGAGTTCCGAACCAGGATAAAATTCTTGTGTCTTGTGGATGTGCTTTTGTGTGATTGTTGTCTTATTTGCTCTAACTCTAACCTTGTTATTAAGTTGTGCAATCCTTTCAGTAAACAGGTTTTAATCAGAGATCGAAATTTTGATAACCCATTCACCCCCCCCCCCCTCTGGGCTAGCTAGCTGGGCAACAGAGGGCCTCCAAGGCGTAACACCCATGAGCGGGCTTCGCCAAGCTCTCAGTAGGTGTTGAAAGGTCAACGGTCCTTTGCACTGAACAACTACATATACTACCGAACAGCACGTTCGACCCCACGCGGGTCACCTGATCGGTAATCTGGCCAGAGGTTGGCCGAAGCTCTCGTATCCGGCACGACGGTTATAACCGTCGCGGGCCAAGCACCCAGAATCAAGGGGCGCGGTAATTTCCTGGCATCCCAACGGGCATTTGACGCATAACTCCTCCCGTTATGCGTGCCCACAAGGCACCTTTCCAGGCACGATCTATCAACGTACACATGTCGCCTCAGCACCCATGCCTATAAAGTACAAGTACAGGACCATGCAAAGGTACATTCTCTCTCACGCTTACACATGAAAACTCCCTGCTTTTCAAGTCTCTCACTGACTTAGGCATCGGAGGGTTTTCCCAGGTCTTCACCGGGCCCCCCTGATCGTTCCTGGTTTTGCAGGATCTTCGTCCGCCATCAGCGTTCTCCCTCTTTCCTTCAAGTGTAGGCCCACCAGGCTCCAGCCCAAGCAAGCAAAGGCCTCCATAATTAGTAATTAGAAATAGACAAGGTTTAAGCATACTTTAATTAGGTTACATTTCGGTAACCTGAAACATGCACAGTCATGGAAAATAATTTAATTAGCAAAGGATGTATGATGTAAATTGGGGAAAATAGGGGCGTTTAAAGCCTAACATCATGTAGTATTTACGAGAATATTTGCATGGCTTGGGAACAAGTACATGCATGGATTGAAAACAATCATGAAGATTCAAATACATGATGATGACAGAGCTTATGACATTTAATACTCCTTCATGGAGCAACGAAAATTGGGAAAATCATGGGGCTTTCAAAGATAGATGTATGGGCTACCTATGGCCGAAGTTATGTGATTTGTGCTTGAGAGATTGCCTACCTTTTGCACTGTAAAGATTCCTAGGGTTGAAAAACGAAGAAGATGAAGCTCCCCCTTGTTTCTAACCTCCTTCTCCTTGCTCCCTAGGTCCAATAGCTCCTTCTCCTCGTGCTCCCAGCTTCAGAAAGTGTCTAGGGGTTGGTAGAGATGAATTGGGAGTGTTTTGTACGCCCAATGTCTCCAAATCACCTTAGAACTCTCTCTTCTCATCAAACTCTGAATTATCCATATTTATCACCTTAATTCTAGTCTTTATCCACTTAATTGGATTTGGAAGAGCCCCAATTTCGTGGGTAGAGGGTTTGGGTAGGTTTAGGACTCTTGTAGAGATATTCATAAGCTAATTTAGTCATTATCTTATCCATTTTTAATTTATTTAATATTTAACTCCGAATTTCCACATTTATCTCCCCTTTTCTAGCATTTATCTACCTAATAGGATGGAGGAGAGGTTAAATTTCGTGGGTAAGGAGTTTGAGTAAGTCTATGACTCCTTTTTGGGATAGATATGAGTTATTTAATATTTATCTTAACCCTTTACTATTTATTACTATTTTTATTACAAATTTTACTTAATTACCTCCCATACCAAGATGGGCTCTTTATAATGGGGCCCACTAAGTCATGTTTGGCCCATTAGCATAGCCCATTCCTAATTTACCTTAATGGGTTTTAGTTTAATTCTATTTATTCACCATTTATTCTAATTTAAGTCTATTTATCGTTTTTATTCAATTAATTTCTTATTTCAATTCAATTTAGTATCATTTATCACAATATTTCTAACCTTTATCCATTATTTGGGCTTTTGCTTTTGGCCCAATACTTAAGTATGGTTCAATTGTACAACCCATATACTTAATTTACTTAATGTGTTTTAATTATCTTTTTATTAGAGAGTTTATTCATGGGCCAAAATTGTCTATTGGTCTATTTCTCATAATGGGCTATCAATACCCATTATTTAAAGTCTACCCATATGTTTATTTAAAATTTTAATTTTTTGGCTCATAAAATAAAGAGTTTTCTGACTTATTCCTTAATTATGATAATAAGTCGCTTAAATTCTTAAACTTAGTCCAAAAGATTTTTCTATGCCCAAATTTCTTGATGGGTCATTAGATAATATTATTTAAATATAACTATTATTTTTATAAAAAATTTATATGAGTTTTTGTGCATGAAATAATGACTCGTATATTTTTAACTAGTTTGATTTATTAATTGATAAAATTTTAATTTATCTATATTTTCTAATTAATAAATTTTTTAGGATACTACAATATCAGTCACTTTGTTAAATCGAATAACTTATCAAAACTTTATCAACAATTATTGGTGATAAATCTTACTAAATCTAACTCTAATTTTCAACTCTAATAAAATTATACAAAAATAACTTGAGTTATTCATGCTTATTTGGACTTGTAAGGGGATAAAAAAATGTGAAATAGAAGATAAGTCTTCTTAATAGAGTGGATGTGACATAAAAGACATAAAAGTCACTGATGTAATATAAAATTAATAGACCCCCCAAAATGACGTATCAAAATATTTTTGTATAAATTCTTGTTAAGTTATATAGAGATAGGCAATGACCCCAAAATGACGTATCAAAATATTTTGATATAAATTCTTGTTAAGCTATACAGGGATAGCCTATCCCGGTTGAGTTCCAAAGCAGAACTATGAAAAAAATAGAGAAAGATTGACGTGCTGTCATATCACTTTTGTTAATTGAAGTGATAAAATGTCATTTTTTTGTGACTCTGTAATTCATCTTGTTTTAAAGATGAAAACTGATATTTGTGGATATATCCGTACCTATGATGGATATACCCATATCTATAATCATGAAAATAATAAGATACTATCTGAATATGATATTTTCAAAATTTTTGCAGATAATATATCACCTAGCCGGCTGCATTCTTGGTGGCAAGTAAAAATAATAGAGTGTTGTTTTGTGCACGGCTGGCCGTGTTTGCACGGCTGTCGCGCCATCCCGCGCCCACATGGGGTGTGGGCGCACCCACATGCGGGGGTGAGGAGCGCCCGCGGCGCGGGATGGCCGTGCAACTGGCATTTCTCAAAATAATATACATCGCCAGAAAAGTAAAGATGATATAGTCTTATATTTTTTTTATTATTCTTTGGTCATTTTACATTTTTCATCGTCTAATTTTTAAATTAGACGGCAAACAAAAACTGCCGTGTGGCAACACGTTATCCAAAACCTTCTCGATGGAACTCTCCCTTGAAAAGTGATGTTTAGCTTCCCTTTACTAAAGGAAAGGATTTGGGCTAAAAAAGCAGTCTATTTTAGAACTGTTAATTGCAGAAGCCAAAAGATCGTACCGTATAGCTTCTAAATTTTATTTTCTTCCTCCTTGGAATAACAAGATTGGATATTGTACAAACTTAAAATCGTTGCATTTCTTCTTTTCTGCAGAGAAGCTTGCTAAAGTTTTCGTGACGAGACTAACAAAGCTTCCTCTGGACGCAGAAAACTGGATGTAAAATTCAGGTATAGCTTCTTTTGGTTAAACAAAGCTTACATCTTAGATGCGCTTGGAGCCTGGGAATACTGAATGCCCAGAAAAATTTTTTTATTTAAATTGCCTGATCATGGAAGTGCTGTCATGTCATCATTCTCTAATACACACTAGATTAACCCCACCCCACCCCACACCCCAAAAAAAAAGGGAAAAAGGAAAAAAAGAAAGAAATATAAAAGCTCCAACATGCGCCAATCAGAACGAGCCAGTGGGAATTGTTTAGATCGGAAGTTTGGAGAAGAAGGGTAGAAGCATGTGCCGTAAGCTTTGGAAATACAGAGCATTTGATGGAGTGATCGAAGCTGGCCTTTTCGTCCACACGCAGGCCGCTGTTCCTCGGAGTATGATTACAGGTTGGCGTCGCGGAAAACATGACAAAAATGGACTCGCCAAGTTCGAACGTCTGCGTTTCTGCGACGTTGGCCTTTCTGTAGTCACAAATCAAAACAAGGTAAAGCGGACGCCCCAAGACGCTACCTTCGATAATCCAAAGCGCACGGATCGTGGACCCAACTCTTTTATGAGCGTCCGACTTGACGTAAAGACGTCGTAAAATATTAAACTTTTCCTTGCTACCCAGAGTTATTAAAACTGTTTTTTTCTCTAAATCTCGATCATCTGATCTCATAATAGATGGGTAATACGAGTGACAAAAAAATACTAAAAATGTTCTAACAACGAAATATTTCTCTTTTTCATAATATTAACAAAACACTTTCGCACCCGACAAAAAAAATGAGTGCTGGAACACTATTTCTCGTCAAATTTTGACTGCTTGATTGAATACATTCGCCCCACTATGGGGGGGCGAGTTAGACAGGGGAGGGCACAAAAGTGATAAATACTTTTATCCGTTTTTTTTCTTCGAGCATAATAAGAACAAATGAGACTCTCAGTAACACCACGAAGAATGAGAGCTGCTATGACACCGAAGATCTGCATATAGATGATGTCGTCAAAGCTACGTACGTTCTCATAAACAGAACGAACATCTTTTTTGCCCAAGGAAAAAACGACTTTTTGTCTCCCCTTTTGGATGGGACATGACGGCATCTCGCAGCTATTTTACACGCATGCCCATACAGCTCCCATGTTTCTAACCTCGAGTGTTATAGCACATTAGGTTCAGGTGAACAATACAGCATGACAATATGCAAGACATGCAGGTTAAAAATGGAAAAGCACGGCTAACCCCTCAATCCACTCTGCTGGAAAAACGACAACAGCTAGTGGGTGGTGTTCCAGCGGCCATGGACTAGGAAGGGAGGGAGGTGGTGTTTCAGAACCGCCAACAGCTCTTTTCCATGGCTCCCCTCGTCCACTGGCTGGTTGCCAAGCCTTCTCACCGATTCTACAAGCTGCCCTCTCAGCCGCTGCGAAAGTAGCTGCCCACCTGCCTCTACACACCCTCTATACAGTGGCAAGTACGCAATAGCAGTTCTCAGGGGTGCTGGAAGGTCCCTCAAGCAAATGGGTGACCGACCGAGCATCAGAATTCTCATAAAATTGACATAGTGCTCCTGTGCAGATCGCAGCCCCTCGGAGAAGGATGCTTCCGACCAGTGTTCCAGCAGGAATGCCTTCAGCTCAGGGGCAACGGCTTCGTCATCCGATTTCGCAATGCTGTCTGCAACCGCATATGTTGCAGCAGGGTCTCCAAGGAAGTCAGAGCGGAGGAGGAATGCAACGCCATCGAGGGATCCACCACTCCGCTCTCCAGCAGCCTTGAGAATCTCGATGCTGAGGGCAGCAAGTACATGCCGTGGAACATGCGGTAGCAGAAAGGCAGCAATTTCAACCTGGCTACTGGAGGTAGCAGCTGTGAGAGCAAGGCATAGTTCCATATCTCTGCAACCCCGATTGACAAACCACTGAACAACCTGCATGCAGCCTCTCTCAGCGGCTCTCATAAGGGGCCCCAGGAAGGCGATTGCATTGCCCTCCTCAACCAGGCACTCCATTGTGCCAATCTTGCAGTAGTGGGAAGCAAAGCCCAGGGCGAGGTCCACATCCACATCCAAGCTATTCCTCTGAGCGATCTGAAGATTAAAAGCAAAAAATTAGAATAGGACCAGCCGAATCCTTGACAGCACAACGTTAGTCAACTAGAAAGTAATGAGTCGATTCAACTTGCTGATGCACTTCACAAAGTCATATTGCCTGTAAAAATGGAGCATCTGTATTTTGCTAGCAATTGAAACTAAATAAAATTGTGATGAAACTATGTCTCTTGAATCTTGATTGAAATAAGTACATACTGTAGACAACATTCAAGCCTTCATATTATGCTATTTTCTTGCACATGACTTCTTCAAATTAGAATCTAGATTCTCGACACAAATGAGAAAGTGAAATCCTGCCTTCAAGGAAAGAGGTTGCAATTTAGTATACACATTTTAACAATTACACGAAGATACAAGAACTGGCCAAGTTTAGTTTCAGCGTTCCACAATTTTTGGATGGTAGGAGAGGTCCCCGGTATCAATAGAGCCAGAAAAGTGGATTCTTCTGATTTGTAGAATGGCACCTCTGTTCCTCACCTAAATCCTGAACCCTCACCCAATTCTTCTAGTTCCATGTCTAATTTCTACTAAAGAAGAAACGAGGACATTCTCAGAAACTTCACAGACTAGCATAAGTCGAGATGGATGACCTCAACGAGGTTGTCAATATCTTTTTAAACTATGAATCAGGACACGTGATCCATGATATATGAGTAAAATGATCCAAGATTCCATTCATATGATCTGGCCCCTTAAACCAGTCACAATCCAATTTTGATATTGAGATGTATCCATTACAACCCGCTCCCAATAGGCAATTTTCTTTCTTAAACTGACTCACAGATGTAAAGCATACGAATAATGAATCACCAAAAGAGGAACTTCAACACAGGTTAGGAAAAGGAGCTGATAAGGCAGCCACAAAAACCAAAACCAACCAACCTACGAGCAATCAACCAACAAAGGCCGTTATCCCATGATCTGGTCCAAGACTTGTTGGAGAATTAGAAGGATAGAGACATGCTGTCAACCTGATAGTAGTCTCTCACGTTTAGCCCTTTGCTTAGTTTATCATAGAGAAGTTGGCCAGCCAACTTTAACATATATCCACCATCACCTACAAATAACTAAAATTTTGTACAAGAGCACCATTTGCTCGTAGGATAAATACTGCTTAGTGAAAATAAATGATTCCCTACAGAGTCGATAGAACCTCCATAACAAAGATTAATTCCAACCCAAAAATGTGTGTATCCATGTAAGCTACCGTACTGTATCCTTAAAAGTATCCCAGCAAAATGCACACAGAAGTATGTGGCCCATCTGCACAGTATCAGCATACTTCAAGCCTAGTAAAGATGGATGGACTTGTTCAAGTGATAAATTTCCCCCATCCCTGCCCCCAACGTCCATCCCACAATTTTCCTTGCATGCTGCTGGTGAGGAGCTTGTCTGTCAAAAGTGCCCTTGTGTTTTCTCACCTCCAAAAAACACAACACAAATAGCACATAAAGAATCACAAAACCTTTCTATATGCTGCAAGATTCCACCCTCCATGTCCATGATCAAACAAGTTTGTCAATGGTTGCCACATGGAACCAGGCACCATTTAACACTGCGTAGGGATCCTCAGTAAGAAAGCAATGTGTGAAATATGATCCACAAAGGCCCTGTCATTGCAAAACTAATATCTCATCTTAATCTTGGAAGAAAATGTACAAAACGTGCAACAGGTTCCAATTTACATCTCTTGTCATAATCTAGCAAGTAGACCCTCTTCTCCCACACATTCTATGCCACTGTATATATTTTCATAGTACATCACTGTCCCAATGTCTCCCTCACCCATCTTCCTCCTCTCTTCCCTTCTACAGAGCAACCATACCATCTGGTCCAGCTATCATACTATTGTGTGGTACAGGTAACATCCTCAAGAAGTAATGTGAATCAAATCAAAAAGTCTGGGAATGCCTAACTTCTCGGTTCTGCTCCATAGCATTTAGTCAAAAGCTGGCCGCAGTGCAAACAGGTAATAACATTTACCAAGAAAGTTAGGTCATCTTAACGCCCCCTTCTCTTTGATTACAAAATGGATATCCTTGGGAAAATGTTAGTTTGATATATAAGAAGTTCAAGTATGATGAAATTTTAAGTGGAACAGGCATGATATTTTCTCGATTGACTTGTGCATTATCAGATCTCTCCAAAAAGACTAGCAGTCACAATATTACATACTTAAGCTTACATTGGGACTTGAGTGCAGCCACTCCAATAATGCTCCTCCACGGTTAAGAAAAGCATTCATCCACCTGATGGTTCATGAGACAATGTTTCAATTGCTTCACAACAACAAAATTACTACACTTGCCATTCTAGCCACCCATTTCTGCACAACGGTCAGAAGAAAATGATTTTGCTTCTCTCATGCCCAAATCTTCCTCATATACACACAAGAAGATCTTACTTAAAAGGACTTCATAGACAATCCAATCGTTTTTTTTCTTGGGGAAAGTCTATGCATAAATATGATGCAACATGGTGTACAGGAAACTCTGTTATCAAACCCTTTAACACATTGAATAGAAAGAGATAGGCAATCTTTTTAAGCACAGACGTCTTCACTCCAGTGCAAATTATTGACAGGGTCTTTTAGGTTTTGCCTTGGATGTACTCAAGAAAGGGAGCTCCCTCTTAATAGTGCCATTGGTGAGATCCAGCTTCTGTCAACAATTGGATAAAGGATTATTTGGCAGAATCAGCCAAATAGTCCAATCTAGGCAGATCCAGCCGATCCCCACAAAGACTCGGGGGGTTGCCAGGTCAGGTCCGTTGACCAGATTTCTGATCGAATGGCTGATCCAATCCAATTCTACATTCCTCGAAAGAAACATTCAATTTTCTAAATCCCAAAATAATTATTGTCCAGATATTAAACTTCTAAGCTTCCTGAAATTACCATTTAGATGAAGATCAATCCGGAAAGGATATGGAGAAATGGGAGGTCAAACTTGCAGATGAGGGCTTAGGATAACATGGTTTCGTCTCTAACCATGTCCATTCTCAGATGTTGACACATTGATGGAACTCTCTACATACAAACGGTATGTAGATTTTTTGAGATGTCTGAGGTACAACCCTCCACCAATCCACACCCCCTCCAAAAAAACACAGACAAATATACCACATACCACATTCCACATAGTTGCATAAAGAAGTTGCATTCTAACCCAGGTGAACAACACATCCACAAATGCCAACAGGATGTAACAACCAGTGGCAGTCACATATCCACTCAAGCCCCCCTCCACAAGGGCAGGATGGCATGCTCTTGACTGAAAGGAATGCATTAGGTTGATGATGACACTTTCTCTCATTTATTGGTGCAGTTACTCTGCTAAAATCTGCCTTTTTGCTTCTTCCACTGTTCTTCATCATCATCAGAGACTTATCCCATTATTTGAGGTCGGCTACATGAATCCTATTCCGCCAAAGATTTGTATCAAATGCTATGTTCGTATTTAAATCTAAGAAGCCAATGTCCTTCCTAATAACATCGCACCATCTCATTTTAGGCCTATCCCGAGCTCTTTTACTAACATCTATTAAGATTTAATCACATCTTTTAAACGGCACCGAGTTAGGACGATAGTGCACGTGTCCAAACCACCTGAGTCTATTTTTTCTCATTTTACTATCAATTGGAGTTATCCCCAAATCCTCAAAGAAGCGATCATTCCAAATTTTATCTTTCTTAGTTTTACCACATCTATCTTAGCATCCTCATCTCTACTACACATATTTTGTTAATATGTTCCTTTCTTCCACTGTTGTTCTGCCTCTCTAAATCTCCTACCAAGGTCATTGGCATCAACTGCATAAGTAATGTTTACTTCAAACTCCAGCTGTCTGGACAAAATCCTATTCCTCCTCATTAGTAAATTTGTGCAGATAAGGTTGCATAGTTATTCATTGTGGTGGATGGCCCATCCAGTCCATGCTTCCATTCGTGGAGCTAGTATCACAACTGCAAGGCCAATGAAAGAGACTTTGACTTCTCTTTTAGGTTAGGGGTTTGGAGATCTTGTCAGGATAGTGACCTTCTACAGTCCTTGAGAAACACTTTAATGTAAGTCCCTTTTGGGGATCAAAAATCAGCATCCAAATCATTGTTATCCACCAAATTTGGGTAAGCTCTAGTATTTGATTGTTCCAACTTCCAACAAACTGAAGAATATTCATTTCTGAAGCACACATTACAGCTTGTCCGCCCACAATCAGTTCCCTATAATCTATGCTCTGATAAAAGACAAGATAGCTTGTGTTCTACATGAAAATCATGGTGAACTTGGAAGTTTATTTTTTGGAAGGTGGGTGAGCTTTGAAGTTCCACTTAATTCTGTGCACCCATCTGAGTGGAATTCATGATTCTTCTCATGTAATCTGGTATAGAAATCATAAAACATGGAAGTAGAACTTTGTTTGTTTGTACTAATATTCCATTTTGTGAATGGCGTGAACAGAAGAGTGACTTGGAGGAAGATGACAAGACATTCACTGGCTATTACAAAAGTCCAATTCTCGTTTCATTCAATGGCATTTGACATCCTACAAAACAAACTGGCTAACATCCTTTTGAACCTGAAATTTGGTTTTTGATTATGTGGCCTGTGGAGACCTTTCGGAATCAGTGTAGCAGAGTTACTCATCATGATAGGAATCTGGTCACTATTCTTGACCTTGACATTACAGGTCTAAGACCAGAAACAGCCTGAAACTCCTTGCAGAAAGTAGGTTAAGGCTGCATCCAATTGATCCTCCTAGAACCCATAGTTGTAGAACCCTCCGGGCACTGAGCTGCCCCTTATTTTCCAGTTACTGGACGAAAAAAAGCAATTTGATTGTAAGAAAAGCAAAGTCAGCTGACGTTACCCCTACAGTTGTATCACTGCTTGGAAGTAGTGGAATTGCCCAACCTTTTGAAATGGGAAACTTTTTTTTTGTCAAGAGACTGCTCTTAGCAATTGGAAGGAGTACAGAGAATGATGCTGGTTGAGATGCATATTTACTATAACTCCTAATTGACCTCATGTCAGTCTCTTGCTAGCAGTCCAGTTCCTTCACTGATTTTTATATAGCCACACGATTCATTCTGTATAACTGCCCGGTGACATTTCATCCTTTCAAAACTAGAAAAGGGCTTCTCATTTCTGGTCAGCACTTTATCATCATTCCTTTCAGAAAACAAAGTTCAACGACCTTCCTCCAATCCAAAAAAGGAATGGGGGGGGGGATGATATGACAAATAAAATAATTGCACATAGTCACGAGTGGGGAATGATATGACAAATAAAATAATTGCACATAGTCACGAGTGATCAGTTGTAAAACGAAGAAAATTATTAATTAGGTTATGAAAGAAAGAAGGAAGAAAATGGATCCATTTAACTAACTAGAAATCACATTCCACCACAATGTTGAAGCAGCAAAACAGCATAAATTATGAAAGTTACCAGTTTGATGCAACTAAGGAGCTAGCTAGCTGAATGACTTGCAAAAAGATAGCATAAATTATTAAAAAACATCTATGGCTTCCGTAAAGAAGGGAGGGGAAAAAGTTGCTCTCTAATGTTTCCATTAGAACAAGTCTTGCTGTGCTGACATATAGAAAATAACATCAGACAGACATTCAAAATGATGAATCTCAGCCAATTACCTGTAATAAAATACGAACAAGCTCTGTGCTTCCAAAACGTGATGCCTCAAGAAAGCATTGGTTAACATTGTCCGCACCTCCCTCAACCAACATTCCCAACAAACCCTGTATTGCAGTCGCTGATATGCCAGATGACCAACCTGGATCAAATGAACTTGAGAAAAGGGTGAGAGGGAAGCATGCTGCGTCGAAGGCCTCAGTGAAATCCTTCCCAGTGAGTTGATTTCCAGCAAGATCCAGAAATGTTTTAAATGCAGATAGCTGCAATTGAATTTCCAAAGTTGTGCTTTGACTGACTTTATCCCTACCTTCTTGGCTCCTTGAGTGAAAGCCAATGCATTTCAGTGCCCATTCTGTGAATTTCTGGACCTTGGCACCTGCTTCTGCCTTCAAAATCTCATCTCCGTTACACTCTTGAAGGCGTTCATGCAACCTGCTACGTGGGCAGAGAAAAGAACGTCAACTATCAATACGATCTAAATATGAAAAATACTCACGACTAGCTACGACAAATAAAGATTCAGTCTGCAAGAAATAGTAAGCAAGAATTTTCTCATCCTAAATTAGATGCCAAAAGCAGCAATTATTTGTGACAGATGCAATATCAATAAAAAAAGATCAAGAGGACCCCAATGGAGGGAGTCCAATGGCTTACCTTTGTGCCATGACAGTTACCGTATCTGCTAAACTCATAGTGCTGCTTTGGCATGCAGAGACACAAGAAGCAAGGAAAGATGTCCTAAGAGCTGCCCTCGTGAAATCATGGGCACCATTTGCCACAATCATCCTGATCAGCCCAGTTATGCCATTCAACTCTTGACGTGTAGTCAGAAACCATATCGAATCCAACGCGATGCAGAGAGCGTCATTTAGCGTCTGCGGATCTGCCAACAAAATTAAGCTCTCCGCAAGTTCCCAGTCGTGAGAGCTCACTGCTCCCTGAAACATACGCCCCAGCTCCATTCGGTCCTGCCTGCTAAGTTTTCTGTCTGGCATGTCCTTGTCCTTGTCCTTTTTGCGGACCTGCGAGTCATCGGATATGCACAAGGCACGCGACCTGAGCTTCTTGCCGCTGCAGCTGCATCTGCCATGGATTTCAGAATCCTTGTTCAGAAGGGGCGCCTCTCTCGAGAAGACAACGTTGCTCCCCTCACCCTTCTCTTGTTTTAGGGGCTCGCAGCCGTCATCAGGACCTGCTACGCCACCAGTTTCATCCATTTCCATCTCGGAGTAGCACGTTAGCTCATCGGAAAGTGCCCCCTTCACCAAAAGTATACCATCATTCTCTCCGGCAACCATCGTCGAATCCTCCATTTGCAAAGCTCAACAAATGACCTTCGACCCCAAAATCCAGATAACACCTCAGCCAGGTAATCTGCCCGGGCTCCACGATTACCAGCAAACAAACAAGGGTTTGATCAACAGGTCTGATAGAGAGTGCGGCATCCCCAAATGTGTTACCTTTAAACCAAGATTTCCAGAAACCCCCAACGGAAATCCACAGAACAAAAGGTAAGAACCGACCTCACGGCAAACCAGCCAGCACTGCCCTCCTCCTCGAAACTTGATTGCGGCAATCTATGATACACCTTCAGTAATACAACAAGGCTACCTCCCAAACTCAGAATCTTACCATCAGGTCATCATCAAAGGGAAGCTCAGCAGGATAGATAAATTTCTGCCACAGCCATATCAATTGTCAGCTCAACAGCAAAAAACATACAAGAAACAGAAAAATAAAAAACACACAGATGATCAAACATGCATGCACAGACCTAAAGGAATCAGAGATCCAACAACAGAAATCTGACTCCAGAAGATCCCCCATCCCAGGAAAAAAAAACCACATCAGCCCTGGACATCACACCTAAGAAGAGGGAGGCAAGCAGCGATACAGAAAAAAGAATCCCACCTACATGATCATGAGCCCATCGACACGGAAACAAATGTGTGAATCAAACAACACGAAACCCCTATTCCGAAGCTTGCGGCCGGAAGCAACAGGAAAAGGGTTAAAAAAAAAGGAGGAAAACCCGCCACGAACGGGAAAAAAAAAGGAAAAAGATCGGGAGAGAGCAGAGGGAAAGACCCGGCGAGACCTGATCGGAGGGGCGGAAATGGGGAGGAACACGCCGGGGGTCGGGGAAGGAGCTCCGGCGGGGAAAATGGAGGTGTGCTGCGGGGAGGAAGGGAGCTCCTCCTCCAGATTCTCTCTCCTCTTCGACACCCCCTGCGGGTGGGGGCGAGAAATAAATGAGATACCTGAAATTTTCCGGGGGGATCCTCCTTTTTCCCTCGTTTGGCTCCTCGCAAGTTGCAGGAAAAGCGAATGGGGGGGGGGGGGGGGCGCTTGGGGAGACTTGTTGGAGACTCGGATTTGCAGCTCCGTAAAAATGGAAACAAAACAAAAATATCACAGAGAAAGAGGAGGAGGAGGAGAGAAAGAAAGGAGAGGACGATGGGGCCCTTTTTTTATCTTTAAATAATTGTTTATTAGCGATGGGAAATAATTCTGGGAATTTTTTATATTGCTCTGCGCCCCCTCGCTCCTCCCCCGCGAAAGCGAGAGTCACCACCACCGCCACCACCCTTCCCCGCGGGCCCGCGGCAGGACCACCCGCACGCCTTTGCTCTCCGGTGGGCACCGCCGCGCTGACCCCACCTCAATGATTACATCCATCCAGTGTGCCCATTTCTCCTGGCGTATGCGCCTCAACCAATAGGAACCTGCCACGTCCTCCTACGGCGCGTTGAACCGCTGCTGATTTGTGTTCACTTTTCTCAGCAAGAATCAGTCGTTTTATTCGCGACAGCAACGGGAGACTGACGTCGTTCCACTGGGTGTTTCGTCAGTTTTCTTATGACTTCGCCAAAAAGAAGTGTAGTGTCCCCGTAACCTCCAGAGCAAAGGGGTCGTTTAATCATGCGCCTAGTGCTGTCATCTCACCTCACCTCCACGGGAGCACGTACCACAACCCGTCGCCTTCAGAGTGGGCGCCCAGGGCATCGCATAGTTAAAATTTGATTACTTATTAATTAGTGAGCTGCGTTGCGCTACTACGCGGAACATCACAACGTAGCAGTCACTGGCACGCGCCCTTTCGTAAATATTTTTTGACGGGGGTTTTTGGATAAATACAAGTGAAACATTGAAACTTACACGCAGATTTATCTTCGCATCCAGATTTGTACATGTATCTTTCTCGTGTGAACTAGTTATCAGGAAAGTTCTTACGGCGGTAAATTTCTATCAAGCGTAATACTTTCTGATGTGCCACTCGCCCACAAAAAAAAAAAAAAAGCTTGGTGACGGGACGAGGTATGTTAGTAGAGATAATGCGATGGTGACAACAACAGCTATTGACATCCATGATGGTATGAGATAGTGGCAGATAACAAGAGTAAACTGTTATATCACACCACATTATATTTATCAGAGATCACGGTTGGTTGTGTGGTCCTGGATCACAACAGTATGATCGTATTATATCATACTAAGGTTTTGGCGAGTCTTAAGACAATCGATACGGTACAGATAATTATATATATATATATAACATTAATTTTTATTATTTAATATTTTTCTTATCTTTTTTATTTGTTTTATTATTATTATTTTGTATAATAAAATTCATCGAATCAACGCGGTTCAATTTGTATCGTGTTAGGATGAACTCGGCGTGACAGAATCGCTCGAGCAAGCAAATCTTGCGAGAGACATTTTATTATCTACCCATCATAAATTAGGTTGCCTGTAACAAATGCTAATAGTGACATAGCAACTACGATCAAATGATGAAGATAATGTGATGACGACAGATGGTCGCAATGAGACGATATCAACCAAATGACTAGCAATTGACATTAGTTAGTAGTGAATGGTAATTGAATGATTGGTGATAGAGATAGACTTTTTAGAGTGAGAAGCTCTAAGTTTTCAGTTCCTATCTCCATGAGCCCCCTCCGCCTCGTCTTCGTCATCGTTGTTGTGTTAAGTGTGTATTGGAATTTTTTAATAGTGATTTTTTTAATGATGTCTAATTAACATCACTCACATTTTGATTTTGATGATGACACAGTGGACATATTGAATATATTACAACAATGCTCAAACAACATGTTCTTGATATTTTAATATCTCATATTATGATATGTTTTGATGGTCTACTCTTCATTTATACAGGTTTACAGAGTTTTTGTAAAAGTAGGTCGACTCTAGTTGACAAACAGGTCGACTCTCAAGGTCTGTCCAGTAAACTCTTGAAGAAAATGTCACAGACAAGTCGACTCCAGTTGACAGATAGGTCGATTCTTAAAGACTGCCCAACAAGTTTCTGAAGAGTAAATATAAGTAGTGTCGACTCTATTTGGAGATGATGTCGACACTAGCATCTATCCAGTGAATCGGTTTTGGAGAAACACACAGGAGGTCGACTCTGCCTGTTGATCAGGTCGACTCTACCTGTTGATCAGGTAGACACTAAGTGTCTGTCAGGTCGACACTAGTGTTCTGACAGTAAGCCCTGAATTGATGATTGATCAGTAGGTCGACTCTCTTGAAGAATGAGGTCGACTCTCTCTTTCTGTGCAAACCCAGAATTGTGCAAAGGATGAATCTGATGGTTATGATTTCGTTCTAAGGTCCTTATGGGAGATGTTATAATTACTAAATTGTCCTTTCATCCAAGTGGCAATATGATGAAGACATTTTGAACACGTGGCAGTCCAGGATGCTTTCTAGGTTTCTGTGCACATTCTCTTCACGTAAAAAGGGACTACACGGAGGCTATAAAAGCTCTTATCTCTATTCTGAAGCCAGGGAGCGCCCAACGAGCAATCCAGAGCCTGCAAGCCTCCAACCTTCCAGCAATTACATCCAAAGGGACTTGGTGATCAAGGCTAAGTTGTGATGTGCTGAGAAAGGGAGCAGATCGAGCTGAAGAGAAGCAGAAGAAGAAGAAGAAGTACTGGCAATTCAGATGCCACTGGAGCAGAGCATCGAGAATTGAAGAGGATCTCCATCGAATTCCTTCAAGGCTCTTCAATTCAAGCTTCTGCAAGACTTCTTCACCGAGGAACATCCAACCCACATCCATTTTAATTATTTCTTGGAGTGTTCATCTCACTTTCGTCTGTGAGATCTGTACATGAAGTTGTGTGCAGATTTTTGTGTATGATTGAGTCTGTGAATCAGATCATTACTAGAGGATCTGATCTCTTATGTTTTTGATCTAGCTTGTGTTGAGCCGTCGTGCTCAGTTTGGAGTCGCCGTGCTCCGGTTGTGTGTTGAGCTATCGTGCTCAGTGTGTGAGTCGTCGTACTCACTATGTGTTGTGAGTCGTCGCGCTCTGGTTTGTGAGTCGTCACACTTACTGTGTGTGAGCCATCGTGCTCAGTTTGGAGACGTCGTCTTCCCGTTGTGTGTTGAGCCGTCGTGCTCAGTTTGGAGTCGTCGTGCTCCGGTTGTGTTTGAGCTATCGTGCTCAGTGTGTGAGTCGTCGTACTCACTGTGTGTTGTGAGTCGTCGCGCTCTGGTTTGGAGTCGTCGCACTTACTGTGTGTGAGCCATCGTGCTCAGTTTGGAGACGTCGTCTTCCGGTTGTGTGTTGAGCCGTCGAGCTCAATGGTGTTTGGAGTCGTCGTGCTCCAGTGTGTGTTGTACTCTTTTTGAGTAGTGTTGCCTCACTGTGTGAGGGGTGGATGTAAGAATCACTGGTGTGATTTCTGAACCACCTAAAAATCTTTTTGCAATAGTTTGATCTGTATCTTGCTCTAGATGTTTGCATAGGATTTCGCTATCACTACTTGTATAACTGCTTCACACATTCTATTCACACAATTCACACATACACATATCAGATCAGTAATAGTTTCTGTTAAATAGATTTATAAATTGAAGTGTTCTTTGAATTGCTTAAGTTTTTGCATTAATTGGTGATAGATTTATCAACTCGCCCTTCTGGATCTGTTCATACTCTGAATTCGATCCTACAATCGTTGTGGTGGCCCCCCTCAGGTGGGGGTAGTTTTGTTTCTCCCACTTTGGTGGGAGGTTTGTCTCCTTCGAGAAAAGTCTTCCCTCCCCGTTGGAGGATTTCTTCTCTGACACTGTTGGTAGCTCCATCGACAGCTTGGAGGGCTTCTTCTCCGATGCCATTGGTAACTCCTCCGACATCTTGGAGGGCTTCTTCTCTGGCACTGTTGGTAGCTCCACAGGCAACAGCTTAGTTAAGATGGTGTTGTTTTTCCATTTTGTTGTAGCGTTGTGTAGGCAAATCTTCGACTGGTGGCACGTCTTATGATCCATCATCGCCTTTAGCTAGCCAACCCCCTCTCAATTAAATTTGTTTGTTCTCTTTATTGTTCTCCATTCAAGTTTCCCCCATTCTCTACTCCTAGTTTGGTTTGGAGAGGTGCAATGTGTCGACCAACTAACCATTGTTCCCATCGATTCTAGTCATTGGCGTTGTATGATCTTAAGCAACCCTTTAATTGCTTGTGGTGTTTGTTGGAGGTTGTCCACCCCGTCGAGCTCTTCTCTGACAAATGCGATGTCCGAGGGTGCGTCTCTCCCCACTGTGATGTTGTCGGTGTTGTTCGAAGTCTGATCACGGTGCCCTATGTGACAGTCAGCATTAGGTCTCCCTAATCCGAATATTCGGTGGTTATTGGGCTGTTGCCCATCTTCTTTGGTCCTAGTTTCATGGATTTATGTGTGCTGTTATGACCTATTGTATCAGGCCCCTGTGACTTACGATGATGGCGTATGTTGCCCTCCACCCGGCCTCTCCTCGTACCAACTTACGTGAATGCATTGAAATTTATCTTCCAATAAATAAATAAATAAAAGAGACTGGTGATAGTGGTGGGAGGTGGTTATGTCTCGCCACATTATACCCCGTGGGATTTGGGTCAATAAAAATATGGAGGTGATAGACACATCGCCACTTTGAGCGAACAACAAGTATCAAGATATTGATGGTTTATCAATGAAAGTAAAAAAAAAAAGGGCAAATGATAACTAATTCACATAAAATGAACATCTGCCTGGGATAACTTTCACATAATTTTTATTTTTAAATGGATACTTATAAAAAGCTAAATTCTTTTGCGGTGGATACTAGAATGTGATGCGAGATGAGACTTCTCGCTAGTTTGCTATAAACATATTTACATTCTGATAACAGACTTCCAAAGAAAAAAGGAAGACATGAAATGTCTTATATATTAAGGGGAATAGATGTACCAAGGGTTGATTTTTATCACATGTTAGTAACTATAGCTAACAATAATTGTATGTGTCATTCTCAAAATCTAAATATTGAGGGGATAAAAACTATACATTATATAAAGATTGGTCTATTTTAAAATTATCCAATACAGAATATATCCCAACAAAATGGCTATCACATGTGACCCCCTTGCAATATGGAAAGGGAAGAGTAACTTTATTCTTCTCCTCACAACTTGCCTCAAAGTTCCATGTTAAAGAATTACTTAACCCTAACAGAAAAAGGGTTTAGTAAGCACGGTTGGCCAAACCGCACCGGTAGTCAAATCGTACCGTGCCATAGTTCTTCGGGTCACCTCAATGGCGTGACTCGGGCGTGCCGCAGCGGCACGCTGTGGTATGCCATGGACCGATACGGTCCGGTCCATGGCAGGTTTTTTTTTTTTACTTCTCCTCTCACATCCGATGTGTCTAAGGGGTCTAAATGGTGTCTAATTAAGATGAAATTTCAAATATAAGCTAATTAAGATATGATACAAATTATAGTAATTTTAATTTAATTTTTAAATTAATTTTTTGTCAAGTAAAAATTACCAAAATAATCATTAGATCGACTTAATCTCAACATCTAAGGGATCTAAATGGTGTCTAATTGAGATAAAATTTAAAACATAAGCTAATTAAGAGATTATACAAATTATAGTAATTTTCATTTAATTTTTAAATTACTTTTTTCTTAAGTAAAAATTGTCCCAAAAATTATTAGGTCGACTTAATCTCAATCATGGTTCGCACGGTACGTGTGAACCATACTGTGCACACGCCGTAGCGACTATATATATATATATATATATATATATATATATATTATATATATATATATATATATATATATATATATATATATATATATTCCTCTCCCATATCCAGTACATTTAAGAGGTCTAAATGATGTCTAATTGAGATAATATTTCAAACATAAACTAATTAAGAGATGATACCAATTATAGTAATTTTATTTTAATTTTTTAATTATTTTTTCTGTCATTTAAAAATTATCCCAAAAATTATTAGGTCGACTTAATCTTAACATCTATGTATCAATAACTCCTGATATTGATATTTTTACAATCAGTACATTTTCTAGTAATTATGATGACTTCAATTTGACTTTATTTTCAGAACCAAATGTCGTTCTGTTGAAGTGCACAGAGGGTTTGCCGCGCCGTGGCAAATCCTGTGTGCACTTAAGGGGTCTAAATGATGTCTAATTGAGATGCAATTTCAAACATAAGTTAATAAGAGATAATACAAATTATAATAATTATAGTTTAATTTTTTGTCAAGTAAAAATTGTCCCAAAAATCATTAGGTTGACTTAATCTCAACATCTATACATCAATAATTTTTGATATTTTATTTTTTTAGAATCAGTACATTTTTTCTAGTAATTATGATGACTTCAGGTTTGACTTTATTTTTGAAACCGAATGTCGTCCCGTTGAAGTGCACACAATCAAAGATAGTAATAGAATTATATTAATAATATGAAAAATATTATAAAATTAAAGATAATTATGTTTTATATACGTGATCATATCTTACGTATAATTTACTATCTCTTTTAATTTCTTAGTGTCATATTAATATTTTCTTTTAAATTTTAAGACGTTACAGTTTTATTTCTATTTTTGGATTCCTAGTGTGATCTAATGGAATACATTGGTCATATCATGAATAACTTTCATGAAGAGTCCAAAAACTAGATTTGTAACAACTCCGAGAACCCGCCCCTCGGCCCAAGCCGAGGACCCATTTTCGCGTCGCCGCCCACAGATCCGGAGACCCGGAAGGGCTACAAACACAAGTCTAACAGAATATGTAAAGGAAATAAACAATCAACTGCTAACTAGGAGCAACCACGTAGAAGCAGAAAGAAGAGCGACCGCTGCGTATCGCTCTAGGTACAGTCCCAACACACAGAACTAGTACAAGTGCGACGACCCTCCTTATACCAGTACGATTATATCAATCCACGTCGGTATAGTGAGTCTCATCACAGTGGGACATTTACCCAAGCACTAACACACATGATTGAGATGTACACAAATATGAATACAGAGTAGCGGAAGTAAAAGAACTAATGTCTTTTCATTTCATCATCCACATTAACATACATGATCCATATAGCAATTTAAGGAACTAATCCACATAATGAAACACAGAATTCAAATTTCATTATTGTCCACAATTACATAAGTTCCAAATACATGAGTTCCATTTACATACTATGAAAGTGAAAGTACAATGATGGTGACTCCACAACACTCTACTCTCCTCGCTCGGAGTCGCTCTCAACGTCTCCTCCAAGGAAGTAGGGTCACCTGCTAAACCTGTACGCTGAAGCAAGAGTGAGTCTAAAGACTCAGCAAGTAAACTTCATACACATCATACATGCATACATCACAAGTAAGTTCTACATTCAATTTCATTAAATCAAAACATAAGCATGGTTGAAACAATGATAAGAGACAACCTGTCATGATATTTCTACATAATTCACAACACATGATACATGGTTTATGTCATTCCAAATTAGAATACTTACCACATGCTTTCTACTTATCTATCACATGAGAGCTACATTCACAATTTAAGCTACAACATGATAGCAATTTAGCATGGGATTTTCACACACATAAAAGGAAAATACTCCCACATGGATTCTACATATTTTTGCACACGTAAAACTTGTTATAAACACATTAAGGTTGCTGTTTTGACATGAATCCCACATTTTCATAACATGAATCACATTTTCACATTCTAACGCATTTGTTTCACATGTTTACACATTTGCACATTCACATTGTTTACTTTTACACATTACACATATACACATGTTCACACTACAGAATTTGCACATATAAACATTCACATTTTCACATTTAGATGCCGTGACATATAGTCCAAACCACCACTAGAAGGACACATTCACATAACACATAACACATAGACGCCACTAGGCAACACAGTGACGGCTCTTGGTACTGCGCAGACCGGGAGAAGAACTCTCCACCCTAACCAGTGGTACTTGTCCACCTCCAGGATTTCATCCTAAGCCCATAGGATTTTTAACACATTGAACCTTCCCGTGGGAACTTTTCCATGGTACGGTTCCACAGCCCTCTATGGAAACAGTGTCACACACGGCACATTTTACACATTTCGATTTTTAACACACACACATTTCACCCAATTTACACATCACTTACGTTTCGCTATTAAGCACATGGTTCAATTTTCCTAAATCATGGTGCTACTATTTGACAGAGTTTAAACACTCAGTATTTACACTATCAGGTTGAAAACACATAATCAGACCATAATCATGATAGCATGCATTAATAACTCATTTCACATGGAAATTTCACAATATAACCTACTGTTACCCAAATCTCATGAAAATTTAACCACACACTGTTTGAAGATTTCAGACCACTTATACAAATTTTCACATTTTATGAATTACACAGAATTTACAGAAAATGAAACACTCACTCACATGCCATTAATAATTCAGTTATCATGGAAGCACAACATAAATGTCAGATTTGACAGTTCTCAGACCTGTATCTAACATGCACATTAATACAAAAATTTTCCCGAATTTATCTCATATCATACTATTTACTGTGATTTTTACATGAGCCTACACATGCTTTCTAATTCCATCACCGAAATTGTAATAAATCACATGATCATGGGAAAATTCCCAATTTTGCAGAGCATGGACTGACATTCATACACATGGTCTAGAAAAACTATGGCATTCAAATTCCTCACAAATCATGTGAACAGTAGACTAACACAACCAAGGTCTCATCTAACATGCATTTTTCATAAATGTAAACATTCATACTATTTACAGAAATTCACAAAATCTCACAATGCATTCCACCATTCATAATACATAGCATATAACGTTTACAATATATCCTCATGTGAAAAACTTCGGAATTTAATCATATATAAGGAATAACACTCACTGTTCTGTCCTGAAGAACTAAACGGCAAAGGCTGGCCGTTCAAAGGGGTTAACGGCAGCATCGTCTGCCGCCAACTGACGAGATTAACGGCAAGGGATCTTGCCGTTAAGTTCCTGTCTGTGCAAAAACATAGACCGAGCTCCAAAAAGGGTGAATGTGGGGGATCCAGGACACGAGTAAAATCCCATAAAATACCTAAGACCTACTGAACATATACATGCATCACGGGGATGGGTTACTTGCCTTAGAAAAATCTCCAAGGGGATCTAATGGCTGAGGAAGTTCTCCTTGGGCAGTGCCAGAAGCCTCCAAAAATCCTCTTGCTCCGGGTTCTAGGTTGATCTCCACTGTAGGCCGGGGTCGGGGAAGCCTCCCTCTATGTCCAGACTTCATCCTTGACGTAGTGGATCGCCGGAAGAAGCCTCTGATCACTGGATCAAAGCCTCCAAAGTTCAGTCTTCTCTTGTTTTCTCACAGCTAGGTTTTTCTCTCTTTGCAAAGAGCCAAGAGAGCTTTCCCAAGTTGCAAAGGATGAATTTTATAATAAGTAGGCCTGATGTCTCAGGCAGGACTGATGGAGAGGTGAGAGCCGTTGGGGACATCTCCCAATCGGTGAGCAGCCCAACCCGAAATTTCGGGGTCTGCTACGCACAGAAAATAGAGAAGTAGACGTCCACATCCATGGCCGTTTACCTCAAAGCTAGCGTCCATCGACATGGACGTTGACTCAACATGGACTCCATCCATGTTGACGCAAATTTGCTCTTCGGCCAGAGCTTAAACTATGCAAAAACCATATATTCGCTATATATATACATGCAATATATATAGTATAGTGTATACACTACTACACCATGCAAACAACCAACAATTACATCTAAACATACCATGCATACATAAGTACACCTAGCTAATATGTACGTAGATATCTACATATGCATACATGATATTTACACACAAGCACGATTCTACACACACACAAAATACAAGGACAAAATTTGAGGGCCTTACAACAAGTAAAGACAGGGGAAGAACAAGTCCCTTAGGAGCATATCCCGAGGGTGACGTACAACTGAGAGGGGGAACTACTGCTAGCTACGGGGACGACGACTACCACCCCGTCTTCTCCGCCTAGCGCGCGCCCTGCCGCTGCTGAGAAGTCTCACCTAGAAAAGGAAGGGATGGGCTTCACAACAGAAGCTCAGTAGGGACTATCAATCTCCTACTGGCTCTAACAGGTAGAAGAAATATATATATATAAACAATTAAATAACAGTAGTTATATCTTCTACCCTACGAATATCTTCTACCCTACGAAAGAAAGTGCGGAAGCAAAGCTACTAACTAGGGATGGTACGGAGAACACCACAGTCGGAAACTCCATAGAACCTGCACGTTGTGACCACCACACGGCTGGCTACGTAGATAGGGAGAACCCTGCCTGGACAAGAGACACTAGCTATGAAAAACACTACCACTAGCCAACCGGTCAGGTGCGTTCACTGACGTCTTATCCTCGACCCAGGTCCAAACCTCCACGTCTCATCAGAGTGAGGCAGGAACACAAAGTACACAATGGTAACCGCCGTAGTCTGGCCAGACTACGGTCCCACGTCTGGCCTCTCTAGGTGGTTACGGAGCCACAAAGAGCGAGGCAGTGAGAAGAAGGACTGACTGGTCTGCACCGGGTAGAACTCCGGCCGTCCTTGATGTCCTAGACCAACCAAGAGAACTCTGCAAATGACTTGACGCCGCTGTCCTAACCACCATTTTCCCCTCAACTCCAGAGTCCATGACTCGAGTATGCTCGCCGCCCCGAACGCTCCCTCTAAGGCGCACGAGGATGGGAGTCCCAGGCAATGGTAATAACCTCTCTCACATAACAAGCCTTCAGGTGCCAAGCACCAGGCGAATGACTAGTGTAGGATCGTACTAGGAAACTAGCTCTGGTGCCACAGGTACAGTAAGAAGCGGAAACGGTGAAGACTCCACAGAAAACGAAACTTCGCAAGACCTACCTGTCTCTATTGTAGTCGTGACGCATCGGGTGTCGCAACCAGGCCACGACGCAATAGAGCGTCGCGATGATGTCGCGGCGGCCTAGCCGGTCGCGACCTCTATACAGGTCACGTTCTCAGCCGAGGGGTGTCCCAGTGTAGTCCTCCCAAGGATCGCCCCAAAACCGGTACAATCACATCCACACGGGGGAGGGGAGCATGGGAAACATAAAAGAAAGCTCATAAACCATACAAACCACCCTCAAACCCCACAAAACATGGATTTACAAAGAATCTATGCTCGATGGAATCCTAACTCACACAAGCATGATTCTCACACCCCCGCAGTCCCAAACCACGGAGAAACCACGTCTCAAGAGGGAAGGGAGCATGCTAGGGCGAGAGGAGTCGAGGGTCCCTACCTCCAAGAGTAGAGCCGACCTGTTGGGGCCTTCACGTCAAAATGGCCACCTCCTCCTCGCTTTAAGTTCCACGATCACGCCGCCTGTATGAACAGGTGTCACCTCCCACCATGAGCACCTCAAGGACATCGAGAAACCACCGAGAAGAGAGAGCTCGGAGGAGGAAGAAGAAGGAAGAAGAAGAAGAAGAAATGGGAGAGGGGGAAATGGGGCGTCGGCCTCGATTTTAAACCGATGGGCCCCAAGATGCGACGGGTCGGCTCGACGCGACAACGAGCATGTCGCGACGCCCCTAGGCATCACAACCATGTCGTGACGGCCACCCATGGCGCGACACCAAAAGTGGTCAAACCTCGAAGACCAGGAAACAAGAACACGACGGCTGATCAGGTCGCGTCAACATTGTACGCACCTGACACCTGACAAGGCCATTCTGATAGACAGGACAGCGGTCAAGTCGGTCAGAAAAGTAGTCGTGTCGCTTGCAGACGGCGCGACCAGAACCCGATGGCCACACCCGTCGCGACCAGAATGCGACAGCCAGGTGGGTCGCCACACAAACCCTGTCGCGACGGGCTCCCCCGTCGCGACCCTAAGGACAGGGCCAATGGCCCAGGGGGGCCGGGTCTTACAGGATCACCCTCGTTCAGGCTGTAGATAGGCCGCACTCACTACTAATTTAGATCGCAATATGAGAGAGAAGGTCAAAAATAATCCACTATATCTTTAAGCACAGACCTTCATTTGATGTGATTCTAGTTGGAGCTCGTAGAGGAAGTCGTGGGGAACAACTTTCATAAAGAAGCTCGAAGAGACATGTAGCGGTCCTTGTCGTTCAGACCTGTTAACCTATTAACGTGCCTGATCTGACTCCACCTCCCGCGAACGAGCCGAAGCCTCGCAAGGGATACCACTCACAAGTCCGTAAAAATATAAAGAAAACTGCTGAAATATATATAAGATTGCCATCTCACAAATATTTACATGAAATATACATAGCTATTTCTCACTGTAACCAGACACAACTACAACAACAACCTAGGGCATACCCCGAGGTGTACAAAGAAAGAAAATTACACTACTGGAGGTGCAGACCCTGCCCCGCTATGGTGCGGCTCGGAACTAAACAAAGGATGAGAAGCCTCCTACTCTCCCTCACCTGAAAGGAGTAGGGGTGAGCCTCACAAGTCACTAGCTTAGTAGGGAAACTCCCCTAGAAACCGAGCAAACCAAACTCACAAGTAACAACAGCAGGAAGCTACGCTAGCAATTTATAGAACTAACTAAGTAGGATATTAAAGCTGTAAACTCTACTTACCACAAGCTATTAGTAAAAGCAGCTTTAATAAATAAATAGAAAACCACAACTAGGTGTATGTGCTAAAGTAGGAAAATGCCAACTCGGCCACGAAGACTAGTTCGCGACACCAGCTATCGACCCGGACAAGCCACACAGGACTACCTCTCAGTCTCACAGCCACGGACGAAAGGTCCAGCTGTCGCTCCACTAAAATAGGCCAAGAAACTGTGGAGATCAACCAACAACACTCCTGGACCACACACACAGCCGCAGGCCCATGCCTGACACCTTTAGGGTCTCTGGCCTGAGCACCCTAAGTGAGGCAATGGAAATAGGACTACTGAGGCCCAGTACATCTACTGGTGTCCGTAACCCCCAACCACGAGCGCGCTACAAGCGACTAAACACAAACTCTCACAAGTCGCTGTCCCACTGCCGTCTTTCCCTCAGTCGGATGTACAACTCTACACAAGAGTGAGGGTGTCCAGGAAGACAACACAGACCTCGACGATACACAGGTATCAGGAAAAGCCCCGAGCACTCATGTGCCTGGCTCACACAAAACTTGGGGCTCCCAACTAAAGAGGTAACCACGGTAGACGTCGTACTACTCCCACGCACACACAACCACATGCACACTGCACAAACCACGGGAACACCATGTCAACCTTGTGAACAGCACCTCCCCGAGCGCTACAGATGCCAATGCACCTTACCTTTTCCAAGTACAATAAACCACGATAATCAGATAACCATGCCAACATGCACACCATAAAACCCCTCGGACCTGTTAACGCGATAGGGTCCCATGTCGCCTTCTGAACGCAACACCCCGATAGGTCGCATTCAAAAGTAGAACGCGATGGGTTGGCCTGTCGCGTTAAGAACGCGACAGGAGGGTCCGTCGCATTCACAGGCCGGAACCCTAATCCGGGGACCCTTCTCCAAATTTCCCCCATCAACCCTGTAAACCAGTGTTTAAACCCATTTTCCATGTTCTTCTCAATGCCCCAGCATGGTATCTACCATTTATAAAGCATTAACAACAATCTAAACATGCACCACATGCAATCCACGCAGTAAAACGAGATGGAATCTCCCTACCTCCGCAAAGAACGTGAAGAACAAGAATCACTCGGTGTTTCCCTCGCTCCGTACGATGTCCTCACGGCGAGAGCACGCCAAAAAAACACCTCCAAATCTTCGAATAGCCCAGAGACCCTCCGCAGCAACCTCCCCTAGCCGAGCAGAGCTTGTGGAAGCTCTGTTTGCCGACCTTACATAAAAATGCTTCACAGTTGGGAACGCGACGTAGCCCTCCATCGCGACCTGAACGCGACGTAGGAGGCCGTCTGTGACGGAACGCCTCGGCCAAGCCCGTTAAACCGATAACGCACTTGATCCGAGTCCGCCTCCCGCGAACGGGCCGAAGCCTCGCAAGGGATACCAAACCACAGTCCGTGTAAACATAAAGGAACACCCACATTTCATATATAATTTTTTTCACAATTTACATAGCCATATTCCATTAAAACTGTAAAGGTGTACAAAAGCCTGGGCATACCCCGAGGTACAACAAAAGAAGTAAACAACTACAAAGCTACAAGGCTACACTGCTGAGTACTACTCCGCTGAGGTACTGACCTGCTCCGCTACGACGCGACCCAGAACTGGACGTGGACGGGAAACGTCCTCCTCGCCCTCACCTGTGGGGTAGGGGTGAGCCTCTCTAGTCACTGGCTCAGTAGGGAACTCCCCCAAAGCCGAACAAACCACAAACCACAAACACAGGTACAAAACAGTAAACAGTACCAACAACATATAAAACAGCTAAGCAGGTAAGTAAAGCTGTAAAACTACTCATTGTCTGCCGACTACGAGAAACAACTGTAGTAACTAAACGGCAACCCAAAACAGGTGTACAAGCCAAAGTAGAGACAGCCAACACGAGCCACGTGAACTGGTTCGCGACACCAGAACTGACTCGGACAACTAACACAGGTCCACCTCTCAGTCTCGCAGCCACGGACGAAGGGTCCAGCTGCCGCTCCACGTAAAAAGGTCAAACAACTGTGGAGACCAACTAAAACACCACAACCTGCATACCACACGGTCACAGGCCCATGCCTGGCACCTCCAGAGACCCTGGCCTGGGCTCGCTAGAGTGAGGCACTGGAAAAGGACTAGCTGGGGTCCAGTACGTCTACTGGTGTCCGTACCCCAACTACGAGCGCGCTACAAGTGACTAAAAACAACCACAACTGTCACTGTCCCACTGTCGTCTTTCCCTCAGTCGGACGTACAACTCTAACACAAGAGTGAGGGTGTCCAGGTCAGACGACACAGACCTCGACGGTAAACACAAGTACCGGGACAAAGCCCCGAGCTAACAGCCTGGCTCACAAAGAACCTGGGGCACCAACTGAGAGGTAACCACGGTAGGCGTCGTACTACTCGTCACGTACATAAAACCACGTGCACGTCACACACAAACCACGTGAAACCTCACGTAAACCACAAGTAACCACTGGTCCACTACACGTGAACCCAACTGACTCGCTACACAACGCGCAGTCACCGAAGTAACAATTAACAGCATACCTTGTATGCTAAACACGTAAACCATGTGCACTCAGTGCACCTCATACGTTAACACCACGCATTAACGAAATAAAACCCATAAATAGCCATTTCTGTTCATATAAGAGTAGGCGGCCACATCGATTGCCGCTCACAGTAAGTAGACGGCAAGGTCCCTGGCCGTCAACCTCCTGCTGAAGATCTTGGCGGCAAACGATGTTGACGCCAAGTTCCCCGGCCTTAAACCTGCAGAAACCTAATCCGGTCCTGCGGGTTTTCCACTCATTCATATTACAGAAAAACATGTAAATGCTATTCCTCTAGCATGATAGAACCCAATACAACCCATTATACATGCTTTACACATTAAACTACACAAACCACCATTATCCCGCATGGTGCAACTCTATCCAAACATGGATTATCATGCTGGTCAAGTAGTTATGATGTGTTTTAATGTTTCTACGGAGCTACCAGGGTTCGTCCCCTACCTCAGAATGCGTTAGAATCTCCTGCAATCCCCCGGTTCACGCCGAGCCCTCCGCGAGCTCCCACGCAAATTGCACCACGCCGCGACGTTTCCTCTCGTAATTCGGCGACGCCGCGCGTCCCACAATCGACCAACCACTCCTCGGTACCTGCTAGAACCTTCAGAAACACGGGGGCGCGAAGCTGGGCAAGAGGGAGAGAGGGTGAGCTGAGAGAGCTGCCCTCGGGTGAACATATAACTGCTGAACTGACAGGTTTGGCGTCAACCCCCTTGTCGCCACATGCACCGCCAGACTAAACGTCCACAAAAGCTACCGCCAAGTTCAAGAAGTCAACGTCCATAAACCTGGTCGCCAACAGTAAACGACCACCCCTTGGCGCCAACTCAGACAGAACAGCAGCAGGTCCTATTCCAATTCAAAACCTACCCTGCTCTTCACCTGCTCAAGCCACGCAATCACCATGCATTCCACACACCCAACTCACACTGGCCTCACAACGGCCGCCACAACCACATGCACAGATCCGCATGGATCCGAAAAGCACGCGACGTTACCCGTCGCCTTCCTAAGGTCGACGTCAGCAAGTCGCCCAACGCGCGACACGCGACATGCATGCAGAAGACGACCGCCAAACAGCGGTTTCAAGAACGTGACACCCAGGGCCGTCGCGTTCAGAACGCGACGCCCAGCACTGTCGCGCTCACAGACAGTGAACCAGTAAGTGCTTGGGCCCAAATGCCGACCCACGAAGCCTCACAACCTGTGTAAACACCTGAAACACACACTATGGACACCCATGGGCCTTCATAACCATTTAGCACGATTCAAACAGTCAATATGCTACATTACTATCACCTAAAAGAAATTTCATCCTCGAAATTAAAACGGAAACTCCACACCAAAAATTTTCAATTAAACAAGCATGGTACTATCACCTAAAAGAATTAAAGGCTTACTCAACAAATATGGATACGCTTTCATCATTTCATCTGCTAGTTCCCACGTTCTTCTCCGCCCTGCATGTTTTCCCATATGAATTCACTTGTTCAATTTCTTTATTTCTGAGCTTCTAGGTTCTGCGACCTGTAATCTGCACTGGATATTCTAGCATAGTCATGTCTGGCATCAAATCATTTCTTGATAACTAACCATCTGGGTAGGATCTCTAATGTACTTTCTATTGAGCATGGGACTGAAACACGTCATGTGCATCTGTAAAAATCTGCTGGCAAATCCAATTTGTAAGCTGTATTACCCAGTCTTCTTTTATCTGGAATGGGCAACATACTCGGACTCAATGCGCCTCTTTTATGAACCTGAGCACACCTTGGTAGGAGAAACCTTCAAAAAAGACATAATCTCGACTTCAAACAGTAAAGGCCTGCGTCTGGTATCTGCGTAACTCTTTTGACGACTCTGCACTATTTGAAGCTTTTCCTTGATGGACTTTACTGTCTCTGCACATTACCGGATCAACTCTGGACCCATAACCTGTCTCTCACCTACTTCATGCCAATTTAGTGGTGTCCTGCATGGTCTGCCATATAATGCTTCATAAGGTGCCATTCCGATACTTGCATGATGACTGTTATTATAGGCAAACTCTACCACACCCAAGTGGCGCTCCCATACACCTCCCCAAACTAAGCAGCAAGCTCTAACATATCTTCTATGTTTGGATTGTTCTCTCTGTTGCTCATCTGTCTGTGGATGATAAGCCGAACTGTACCTTAATTCTGTGCTAACCACTCTTTGCAAACTGCTCCATAAGCCTGATGTGAACCTGGGATCTCGATCTGAAACAATGGTAACTAGAATCCCATGCAAAGGTACTATTCTTTCCACATATAATTTGGCTAATCTATCCACTGACCATGACATACTTACTGGCAATAATCTGCAAACCTTGGTCAATCTGTCTACAAAAACCCAAATACCATTATGACCTGCTGTTGACCTGGGCAAACCAACTACGAAATCCATAGCAATATCGTCCCATTTCCACTGTGGAATGGGTAACGACTGTAACAGTCCTCCTGGCCTCTGGTGTTCTGCCTTTACCTGCTAACAAACTGCACATCTTGCTATGAATTCTGCAATTTCTTTCTTCATATTGGGCCACCAGAAGTGCTTCTTCATATCTTGATACATCTTGGTACTGTCTGGGTGAATGGTGTATCTCGACCTGTGAGCCTCCTCTAACACTTTTTGCCTGATTTCAGGATCTGCTGGCATAAATAATCGACCCTTGAGTCTGACTACATTGTCATCACCAAGAGTCACTTCTTCCATTCTTACAATATCTGCTAAACTGTCATCTACCCTCTGCGATTCCACTATCTGCTAGTATAGGGAAGGTTCCACTGCACTGCTTGCTAATATTGCCCGCCGCTGGCACATATATATGAATTTTCTGTCATATTTTCATACAATTTCCATTCTCTGATCATAAGTTGATTCATAACTGCCTTTCTGCTCAATGCATCTGCTACCACATTAGCTTTGCCTAGATGGTATGCTAAACGGAAGTCATAGTCTTTCAAATACTCCATCTACCTGCGCTGCCTCAAATTCAGATCCTTCTGGAAAAAGATATACTTTAAACTCTTATGATCAGTGAATATCTCGAACCTCTCACCATATAAATAGTGCCGCCAAATCTTTAATGCAAAAACAACTGCTGCCAACTCTAAATCATGCGTTGGATAATTTTCTTCATGCTTCTTTAACTGCATGGAGGCATAAGCTACCACCTTGTCCTGCTGCATCAACACTGCTCCCAAATCTCTCCTTGATGCATCTGTGTACAAAACAAATCTGCCACTGCCTGACGGAATCTCCAGTATTGGTGTTGTGGTAAGCCTCTTCTTCAACTCTACAAACTACACCTGCAATCTAAGACCATACGAAAGGTTCCCTTTCCTTGTCAACCTTGTCATAGGAGCTACTATCTTGGAGAAATCTTGGATGAACCGTCTATATATATCTATACTAACCCAAAAAGCTTCTGATCTTGACATGTCTTCGGTTCTTCCCATTTCATTACCACCTCAACCTTAGCTGGATCAACTGCAACTCCTTCTGCTGAGATAACATGACCCAAAAACTGAATTTCTTTCAACCAGAATTCGTATTTGCTAAACTTGCCATACAACTGGTGATCTCTTAATGTCTACAAAGTAATCCTTAAGTGTGCTGCATGCTCCTCCTCTGATGCTGAATACACTAAGATATCATCAATAAAGACCATAATAAACTAATCCAGATACGGGTGGAATATCCTGTTCATCAAATTCATGAAGGCTGCTGGCGCATTTCAAGCCAAACGACATCACCACAAACTCGTAATGCCCATATCTGGTCCTGAAGCTGTCTTGCCAATATCTTCTTCCTTGATCCGCAATTGGTGGTACCCTGACCTCAAATCAATCTTGGAAAAACCTTGGCTGATGGAGCTGATCAAATAAACATCTATTCTAGGAAGTGGATACTTATTCTTGATTGTGACCTTGTTCAGCTGCTGTAATCAATGCACATTCTCAGACTGCCATCTTCTTTCTAACAAATAATATTGGCACTCCCCATGGCGAATGATTGGGTCTGATAAAGCCTTTCTCTAATAGTTCCTGCAACTGCTTTTCAATTCCTTCAGCTCTGCCGGTGTCATTCTGTATGGTGCTTTTGATATCGGTATGCTGCCTGACTGCAACTCAATTGTGAAATCCACCTCCCTGTGTGGAGCCAACCCTGGCAAGTCCTCTGGGAATACATTTGTAAATTCTCTAACCACGGGTACTGAATCTACAGACTTACCGGACTCAACTAAGCTAATTGAAGCAAGGTACGCTACACACCCCGCATTAATCAATCTCCTAGACCTAAGTGCAGAAATAATAAGCTTAGGAGTGTAAAAAGACATACCTTGAAATTAAAACACTGTTCCACCGGACCTGTAAAACCTGACCCTCTTCTTTCTACAATCTACCAGTGCCCCATAAGCTTCCAACCAATCCATCCCCAAATATCACATCATAATCCTTCAATGACAAAGCATACAATCTAGCTGGCAACTGATTGCCCTGAACCACTATTGGAACCTCATCTAGGAAACAATAAGTGAGCACATAGCCACCGGAAGGAACCTCTACTACCAACTCACACTGTCTCTCTTCTAGGGGATGTACCATGCTATCCTAAAAATCTTCGGAAATAAACGAATGGGTAGCACCCGGATCAATCAACACTCTAGCAGAAAAGTCAAAGAGCGGTAATATACCTTCAATGAGATTGGATGCCTCCGCCTGAGCTCTGGTGATTGCCATCACTCGACCCCGTCCTCCTCTCTGGTACGGTGCACCTCTGCCTTGCTCTGCTGGTTGCTGGTATGGCTGCTGCTACTACTGAGTCCCTCTGTCGTAGCCGTAACCCCGAGACCGTGGACAATATCTGGCTAAGTGCCCTGGCTGACCACAGGTGTAACACCTGAAGCCTGGAAAAGCTGCGGGCTACCCTGCTGTGCTCTGCTGTGACTCCTCTGGAGCTGGCCTGTAACCTCGACCCTGCTGAACACCCTGCTAGAAGCCCTGCTGTCTGCCTCCACCTCGACCACCTCCTCTAAAAATCTTCTTCAGCTTATTACCCCATTTTGCAAATCCTGACAATGATGAAGCACCTGAGGGTGTTTTACCCTTGCTGATGCCAATAGACTATTGGGAAAGCCGGAAACTGCCTGAACCACCTGCCTGTGACTGTCCCTGTCTGGCCTAAATAGTCCTCTCTAGTATCGCTGCTCTCTGCGCCACCTCCTCTAAGTCCTACACATCAGGGAAATCACTGCATCCTGCAACTCGGCTCGCAAGCCTCTGATGAAGTACTCTACCATCATAGTATTATCAGTCACCACATATGGCGCATATCTGCTCAATGCCATAAACCTCATCTGATATTCTAACACCGACAAGTTCCCCTGCTATAAAGTCGGAACTGCTCCCTCTTCGCCTACCGTATCTGGACTGGAAAGAAAGTGTCGTTGAAGACCGTCAAAAACTCATGCCAAGTGATGGTATTCTCTGACCTTCCTGCAAACATCGTCTGCATCTTCAATCTCCACCACTCCTGTGCAAAGCTTCGCAACTGATAGGTGGCAAGAATCACCCTATCTGTCTGCGAACATCTCATTGTCACGAACACTCTCTTTATCTCGTGCACCCAGTGCTCCGCTGTGTCGGGGTTGGAGCCTCTTGAGAACGTAGGGGGCTGCAACCTCAAAAACCTCTCCACAAGTGTCGTAGGCTCCTCTGCACTGACTAGCCGTGCTAGTACTGCTGGGAGTATGGGTACTACAGGGGGTATCTCTACTCCTGGTGGTGGAACTGGTGCTACTGGCACTGCCTCCTCTACAACTGATGGTACCGCAACTACTGGCTATACCGGTGCCTGCTGGTCCAACCTCGTTTGAATATCTATAAGGCTTTCCCATATTCTCTCTATCATCCGTTGGGTAGACTCCTCTCCCGACTCATCTCCACCACCTCCCCAATCCCTCCTGTCTGCCATTTCTAATCTGCACAAACAATATTCCAACCACACGTATACAACTAATCAATACAAAAACTAGGGTCAACTACCAGTAGTGGCTAAACTAGAGAATAGGCTATGCAGATTTCGATTTCTTTATATTCATACGGACCTTGCTCTGATACCAATGTAGCGGTCCTCGTCGTTCAGACCCGTTAACCTATTAATGTGCCTGATCTGACTCCACCTCCTGCGAATGAGCCGGAGCCTCGCAAGGGATACCATTCACAAGTCTGTAGAATATAAAGAAAACTGCTGAAATATATATAAGATTGCCATCTCTCAAATATTTACATGAAATATGCATAGCCATTTCTCAACTGTAACTAGACACAACTACAAACACAACCTAGGGCATACTCGAGGTGTACAAAGAAAGAAAATTATGTTGCTGGAGGTGTAGACCCTGCTTGCTACGGTGCGGCTCAGAACTAGACGAAGGATGAGAATCCTTCTGCTCTCCCTCACCTGAAAGGAGTAGGGGTGAACCTCACAAGTCACTGGCTCAGTAGGGAAACTCCCCTAGAAATCGAGCAAACCAAACTCACAAGTAACAACAGCAGGAAGCTACGCTAGCAATTTATAGAACTAACTAAGCATGATATTAAAGCTGTAAACTCTACTTACCACAAGCTATTAGTAAAAGCAGCTTTAATAAATAAATAGCAAACCACAACCAGGTGTACGTGCTAAAGTAGGAAAACGCCAAACTCGGGCCACGAAGACTGGTTCACGACACCAGCTACCGACCTGGACTAACCACACAGAACTACTTCTCAGTCTCACAGCCACAGACGAAAGGTCCAACTGCCGCTCCACTAAAATAGGCCAAGAAACTATTGAGACCACTAACACCACTCCTGCGGATCACACAGCTGCAGGCCCATGCTTGGCACCTTTAGGGTCTCTGGCCTGAGCACCCTAAAGTGAGGCACTGGAAACAGGACAAGCTGGGCCCAGTACGTTTACTGGTGTCCGTAACCCCCAACCACGAGCGCGCTACAAGCGACTAAACACAAACTCTCACAAGTCGTTGTCCCACTGTCGTCTTTCCCTCAGCCGGACATACAACTCTACACAAGAGTGAGGGTGTCCAAGAAGACGACACAGACCTCGACGGTACACAAGTACCAGGACAAGCCCTGAGCACTCACGTGCCTGGCTCACACAAAACTTGGGGCTTCCCAACTGAAGAGGTAATCATGGTAGGCGTCGTACTACTCGCCGCGCACACACAAACCACGTGCACACCGTACAAACCATGTGAACACCACGTCAACCTCGTGAACAGCACGCTCCCCGAGCGCTACAGGTGCTAATGTACCACTTACCTTTGTCAAGTACAACAAACCACGATAATCGGATAACCATGCCAACATGCACACACATAAAACCCCTCAGACCTGTTAACGCGATAGGGTCCCATGTCGCCTTCTGAACGTGACACCTCGATAGGTTGCATTCAGAAGTAGAACGCGACGGGTCGACCTGTCGCATTAAGAACGCGACAGGAGGGTCCGTCGCCTTCACAGGCCGGAACCCTAATCTGGAGACCCTTCGCCGGATTTCCCCCATAAACCCTGTAAACCGGTGTTTAAACCCATTTTCCATGTTCTTCTCAATGCCCCAGCATAATATCTATCGTTTATAAAGCATTAAACAATCTAAACATGCACCACATGCAATCCATGCAGTAAAATGAGGTGGAATCTCCCTACCTCCGCAAAGAACGCGAAGAACAAGAATCACCCGGCGTTTCCCCCGCTCCGTACGACGTCCTCACGGGAAGAACACGCCAAAAAACACCTCCAAATCGTCGAATCGCCTAGAGAACCTCCACAGCAACCTCCCCTGGCCGAGCAGAGCTTGTGGAAGCTCTGTTCGGCCGACCTTACATAAAACACTTCACAGTTGGGAATACGATGTAGCCCTCCGTCTTGACTTGAACACAACGTAGGAGGCCGTCGCCTTCCCAAGGCCGACGTCAGCAAGTCGCCCAACGCGCGACAAGCGGCGTGCATGCAGACGACGACCGCCAAACAACGGTTTTAAGAACGCGACACCCAGGGCCGTCGCGTTCAGAACGCGACGCCCAGCACTGTTGCGTTCACAGACAGTGAACCAGTGAGTGCTTTGGGCCCAAACTACCGGCCCACGAAGCCTCACAACCTACGTAAACACTTGAAACACACACTAATGGACCACACACGGGCCTCCATAACCATTTAGCCACGATCCGAACGGTCAATACGCTACAAGATATGTCCTCGTTTGAGATGTGGAAGGTATGATAATCTTGTATATGTAGATCATGATATGAGAGAGAATGTGAAGAATAATCTGCTATAACTTTGGGCATAGACCACCAATTGAGGTGATTCCACTTCGAGGACGAAGCTAAAGAAGAATAGAACAACTTTGATGAAGACCTTGTGAGCATATCAGCCTCTTTTCAGACTGTAGTAGGCGTGATATTCCTGATAGATCTAGAGGATATGAGAGAGAAAGGGTGCATGCATGAGAAGAGATAGAAAATCTATCTTGAGTTTAGATGGAGATTCTTCTTTTGAAGTTTGCTCATTTTAAATATTCATCAAATCATAAAACTAAAAAAAAATAATCAAACAAGCCCTTTCCCCACCGTATCTTAACGTTACGGTACAGTACGATACCGTATCATACCACGAAGAATGCGACACGATCGATCCAGACGATACAGTGAACCTTGTTAGTAAGTGGGCTTTTACCTTCCAAGGTCGTGGTAGGTGTTTCATTCGGATATCATGTTGCAAATTACGTAAAATTATTATTATTTTAAATAAAATAAAGATGCTTAAGTTTTTGAATCGATAGTATTTTTAGGTGAGTTTTTCCCACGCAACTTTTTATAGTCATTTATATTATGAATAATGTCACATGATAACAATGTATGTTAAACAAATGTAAGAAAATTGAAGCTAGAGCCGGGATGGGAAATAATTTCATTTCATTATACAAAGCCCTATTTTGTGAACATTGATTGTGAAGATGACATTAATATTCAATGTGCTCCTCTCAAGAAGTATTTATCCCCTTGTCAAAGATTTTATCAATTTTTTTGAAAAATGTCCTCTTAGAAGGAGACATGTGTCTTGCTTATGAGTACACATTTATCTTCACTCATCTTCAATGTGAAATTAAATCTCTCCTCCACACAGTCTCTCTTTCAATGAATATAAAAGTGTGCAGCGCACAATCGGCCTCATCATCCGGCTCTCAATATCTGACGTTCAGATATCTCACTTGACTCGCTCGACGTTCGGATCTCTCGCTCGGGTGCACCAAGTGTTCGGATAGCTCGCTCAACATTTGGCGTTCGGATCGACCGCTCGAGTCACTCGAGCAGGGCACACTGCCTGTCTATTCTCAAAGACAATGTCCATGAAGATGGCGTGAAGATTTAAAGCGCTCCTCCCAAAAAATATTGTCCGCTCGTCAAGAGTTTTATCTTTTTTCTTGAAAAAAGACCTTTTAGGAGAAGGAGACATATGTCTTGCTTATGAGCATATATTTATCTTCACTGATGTGAGATAAAATCTTCTTTTTATAGATTGAAAGTTATTAAATAGAAAGAACACTACATGGGGAACATGACCTAGTTAATGAACAAGATTTGATCGAATATATCATGTCAATAACACTTGTATAACTATAGATGAAATACATTATTTTATTATCTCCTCTCATATCGTGACATTAATATATCACTTGACTCATATATAAGCTCAACTCTCATTTTGATCACGCCAAGTCTCTTGTCACCAAACAGGAACTAGTTATAAATTTAAGATAATATGACAAGATGATATATATGGTAGGTGCCTACCGATGTAATTAACTATTTCACCAAACAGGTCACTCGGATAGTCTTTTAACTCTTGGATACAAAACAAATTGTCACCTCGTGACTGGCTCGTCTGTGCACTTAAGATAATAAACTAACTAATTAAAACACAATCTTAAAATTTTATATCTATTTCCACATTTGGGCATGTGATCGATTGGATCTCTTCGATGAAGGCTGACTGAAGATAAGCAGGGGAGCTCCCTAGGCTGGGTAGTTGGCCTTCTAGCCTTTGGACTTCCTCCAACTTTTTCTCTATCTCCCTAGGTCCCATTGGAGCCGGTGTTGGTCAATAGTGCTAGTTATGAGTCCCCTGTAAGCCAACTCACATTAGTGATGTTATTTGTAATTTTATACTAATCTCTTTTGGTAATGATATTAATGACATTTTCTCACTCTATATTACATACATATGATGATGTTTATATATTGTGATGTCCATGGATTTGTGCAATGAGGATTAGGATCATGATGAGATCATAATGAGACATATCATCTTTAAACACAGATCCTAAATATTCCTGATTAATTATAGGTTACTCGAGAAGGACATCAAGATAACTGGACAGACCGGTGTGCTATATATCCGCCTATATGATGGAGGCATCTCATACCTACTTGTGTGGAGACACTACGGGTATAGTATAGGTGCTCATTAGAGAATGAGTTTACTGAATGATCCGCTCTTGGATTGTTGTATGGTACTTAATTGTCAGATAGTTATTTCGTGGTCCTAATTGTGTAACTAGTTCTTACACTTGAGACACCAATGATGGCTTGTTTGAGTATTCTATTCTTTGATACCGAACTTATAGGTCTGGTAGTTCCAGATTTAGTACAACCAGTTATTGGGAATGGTAGCCAACCTTACGAAGGTAATTGTATGTTAATAAAGGATCGTCCACTCTCGGTATCAGGAGAGGAATAACATGTGCATTCTTACTCAGGAAAATCTCTGTCCAAGGTCAATCGGATTGAGAGAGAAGGATTTCTCCGAGAGAATCCGATAAGAGTGAGACTCATATGGATTCTGTATAGACCTAAGTACTGCACCATGACTAATATATGATCTCTGGGATATTAGTTGGATGATGGACTAAAGGTGCACAGTAATTAAGGGCGGAAAGGTCCAATGAATTAGATCCTCCTGTATTGTTTGGGGACTATAGAATAGTGGCCTAATAAGTCCATAGTCGATGAGTTGAGTGAATTATCCATAATAATTCACTAAGTGGGAAGGAATTTTGAGTCAGAAGGGTTCTGACGTGTGCAACTCACGGTCAGCTCGATATTAGGTCTAGAGAATCACACACATAAGGTGGATTGGATAAGAGTTACCCAATATGGTTTCTCTCACCCAGATAGTCATGCAGTCAAAGTGTGGTAAATGACAGTTTTGATTATCGTCGAGAATAGTTCCTGACGATGACATCTATCATCGTTAGCAGTTCGACTTCGATTGATCTTAGTTGCCAGTCGAAATCATGTTGATGGCGAGTTATAGACTGTCGTCAACATATGTTAACGTCAAATTGGTTGATGTCAAGATGGTCTTGACATCACAATATATTATCGTCAACACAGGTATGGCCCAATGTCTGATTTAGCCGTACACATCATGGCGTACACACCCTACCTCCGTGCATGGGTTGGTGAGAGGCCCTCTTTTTGGCCAGAGGACTCTCCAAAAACTTTATGGGCTGGAGGTTTTTGGCAGCCCTCTCCTCCTCCTCCTTCCCCTCTCTCTCGTGGGTCTCTCTAAAGAGAGAGGAGACACGAGGAGAAGCACGCCGACGTGGAGGAGCAATCATCATCGGTCGCCACCGTGTAGACTAGGTTCCGCACATCAAGGGATCTTACAAACTCCCCTAGGTGAGAATATCTCACCCTTGAATGGATTGCATGTACCTTCTATGCTCAAAATCATCTCGAACTGATAACAAGGTATTTGAGAATCATTTTATTTTTAAACTTTTTTCCACTGTGTGTCTTCATGAAGATTCCCTGCAGATAAGAAAAGGATGTAGATAGCTTAAAGTCAATCGTTGGCAATGACAATGAGTTGCTCAATCCCCAGCCTCATTCTCGAAGGCGTTCATGAGCTGAGTTGACTCAAGGGAAAGAGCCGAAATTTAGGGCAAATCTTTGGCGACCTCGGAAGATAAAGAAGGGGCCATATGGTAGGTCGGAGCTTCCACTAGCTTGGGGAGAGCTGCAAGTCCTCTCAGGGTCTTGCCCAAGTTGGTGACTTAGTGGGATTGTAACATCTCGGGATTTCCGACTTTCTGTTATGTGTGGGATGACTGGCCTTGTCACGACGGAGGTGCCCGTCGCGATAGTCATCCCTGTTGCGACTGCCTTGGCGTCGCGTTCTTGTCACGCCCAGTCAACGGGTCGTGACTGCTTTTGCTTTTGATCGTCGACGCCTGTCAGAGTGGCATGCATGGCAGACTGACCTGTCGGGTGTCACGGCGCCCAGGGAGGGCGCGTTCTGGTCGTGGTCTAGGCGGCGTCACGATAAGGTTTGTATCGCGACGCCCCGCCCCACCCCGTCGCGTTCTATGGGCCGTAGGCTAAAAGCCTTGGCCGGCACCCCTTCTTCCTTCTTTTCCCTTTTCCTCCTTCCCCTCCTCTCCTAGGTGGAGAGGCCTCTCCCCTCTCTTCTCTGGCGGTTGGAGCTCGTGGCGGAGCGGCGGCGGCTCGTGTGGAGCGGGAGCGGCACCGCGGGAGTGAGGAGGAGGTGGCGAGCTCATCGTGAAGGCCCCTTGGGGGTTCGGTTTCGCCTAATAGAGGGATTCTTGTGCCCTTTCTTGTTAGTGTGGATTGGAGGTCCTTTTGGTGTGATCGCATGTTTTATGCTTTCACCATGCTCCCCTCCCCATGGTTTTAGTATTTGTAGCGTGTGGGGGACCCCGGGATGTGGCATCCGTGGTGGTCGGCCTTCCAGTGATGGCACGCGACTGCCGATCGGTCACAACATCAGATAAGGCATCGCCTCGGTCCGACGCAACCTTATCGCAGCTCGGGTGGCCGTCGCGATAAGGGTCATGTCGCGACCCTATTTTCCGTCGCGACAGGGTTGCTGCCGCGGCGTGGTCGGATGTCACGACAAGGGTGTTACCTAGTTTCCTGTCGCGACAGCTCGTTGTCGTGACCTGCTTCCCCGTCGCAACAAAGCGCTTGTCGTGGTGGCCCTGACCGTCGCGATGTGATCGCGACAGGCTAGGAGGGCGCGACAGACTGTGTTGCTGTGGGTGTTTTCGTGGCCCATTGGCGTGTCGGCTTGTGCCCCAGGGAAGGGTTGCCCTCCAGACCATCTGGTAGGAATGCGGCAGGTTGCCTCCCTGCGTTCACTCACCGAAGGTGACACCTTCGTGGTCGTGTCCTTGCGGCGTTGCTAGGAGGCTCGCATCTGTCTAATAATCGATGGCCTGGCTGTCAATCGATTATTAGCAGAGTGTTGGTTTTTTTTGGCCTGGTGGTGTCCGGTTTCTGGGTCATGCCGTGTGGCGGAACGCCTCGGCCAAGCCCGTTAAACCAATAACGTACTTGATCCGAGTTCCGCTCCCGCGAACGGCCGAAGCTCACAAAGTACAAACCACAGTCCGTCCAACCCAGTCCGTGAAACATAAAGGAACACACCACATTTTATATATATTTCACAAGTTACATAGCCATATGTCCACAAAACTAAGAAAGTACAGTTCCTGGGCATACCCCGAGGTACAACTGAAGAAAATAAACAACTAACTCACTACACTACTGGAGCTGCTACTACACAGCTGGAGGTACCGACCCTGCACCGCTACGGCGCGGCTTTGAACTGGACGACGGTCGTGCAACGTCCTCCTCTCTCTCACCTGTGGGGGTAGGGGTGAGCCTCGCTAGTCACTGGCTCAGTAGGGAACTCCCCCAAAACTGAGCAAACCAAAAACCACAGGTACAAAGTAATAAATAGTACCAACAATTTATAAAACAGCTAAGCAGGATATAAAAGCTGTAAAAGTACTCACCGTCTACCGACTACGAAAAATAATTGTAATAATTAAAACGGCAAACCAGTACAGGTGTACAAGCTAAGTAGAGATAGCCAAACACGAGCCACGTGAACTGGTTCGCGACACCAGAAACTGACTCGGACAAGCTAACACAGGTCTACCTCTCAGTCTCGCAGCCACGGACGAAAGGTCCAGCTGCCGCTCCACGTGAAAAGTCAAGCAACTATGGAGACCAACCAAACACCACTACCTGCGGACCACACGGTCACAGGCCCATGCCGGGCACCTCTAGAGATCCTGGCCCGGAACTCTCTAGAGTGAGCACTGGAAAAGGACTAGCTGGGGTCCAGTACGTCTACTGGTGTCCGTACCCCCAACTACGAGCGCGCTACAAGTGACTAAAGACAACCACAAGTGTCACTATCCCACTGTCCTCTTTCCCTCAGCGGACGTACAACTCAAACTCAGAGTGAGGGTGTCCAGGTCAGACGACATAGACCTCGACGGTACAAACAAGTACTGGGACAAAGCCCCGAGCTAACAGCCTGGCTCAGAAAGAACCTGGGGCACCCAACTGGAGAGGTAACCACGGTAGGTTCGTACTACTCGCCACGTTACACAAACCACATGCACATCACACACAAACCACGTGAAACCTCACGTAATCCACAAGTAACAATGGTCCACTACACGTGAACCCAACTGGACTCGCGTAAACAACGCGCAACAACGAAAGTAAGTAAGTCACTGCATACTCCGTATGCTAATACAGAAACTTGTGCACTCAGTGCACCACAGGTGCCAACTCACCATTCATTATGGTAAATACCATAAATAATCATTTCTGCTTATACACTAGTTAGCGGCAACATCGACTGCCGCTTATAATAAGTAAACGGCAATGACTCTGGCCGTTTATATCCTGGCTGATGAACCTGGCGTCAATCGATCTTGACGCCAAGCTCTACAGCCTCTATCCCTGCAGAAACCCTAACCGATCCCACATGCATTCCTGTCCCGAAACATTGAGAAATAGAGGAAACAGTTCCTCTAACATCCATGCACTATAATTAAACTAAAACAGCATGCTTTACTACTTAAAATCATCAAACCACCCATTATCCCCGCATGGTGCAACTTAATCCGAAAATGCATTAACATGCCGATTCAGGTGGTTACGTCGTGTTTTAATGTTCTACAGAGCTAACAGGGTTCGTCCCCTACCTCAGAACACGCTTAAACCTCCTGAATTCTCCTGGTTCACTTCGACCCTCCGCGAGCTCCCACGGGAATTGCTCACGCTACGACGTTTCCTCGCCGATTCGGCAACGCCACACGTCCACGATCCTCCAACAGTCTCTTGTACCTGTTGGAAGTTTAGAAAAACCGGGGAGTGAAGCTAGGGCAAGGGGAAGAGAGAACAGGGTGGAGAACCTACTCTCGGGTGACCTATAACCTGCAGAATTCACAGGTTGGCGTCAACCCTCTGCCGCCTAGGGCAACCGCCACCCTCAACTCCAATCTAATGCCGCTAAGTTCTTGCAGTCAACGGCCACTTACCTGGACGCCAACAAGTCAACGGCCACCCCTGGCCGCCAATTCCAACTCAACTGCAGCAGGTCCTATTTCATTTCAGGACCAAACCTGCACTTCACCTGAACAAACACACATCCACACCATACATTCCACACAACCAACTCACATTGGGCTCAAACGGCCATCACAACCATTACACACATGATCCGCATGGATTCGAAAAGCACGCGATGTTACATTACTATCATCTAAAAAGAAAATTTCGACCTCGAAATTCATAACACAACTCAAACACAAACACTTAAACATACACACCTTTACAGCACTATCATCTAAAAAGAAATACAAAGCTTATTAAACAGATAGGATACCCTTTAGCCATCTCCTCGGTAACTCCAGGTATCCTCACTGCCCAACCTATTTTCCCATCTCACTTTAACTAGCTCAATTCTTTATTTTCTCATTTCTTTATTTTCGATCTGTGATCCGTACCGGATACTGGCATGGTCATATCCGGCCTCAGGTCACCACCTTGATATCTGATTATTTGAGCTGGATCTTCAATGCACTTTCTTAACATGGAACATGGAAAATATCATGCACATCTGCAAAATCTGCTGGCAAATCCAGCCTATAAGCTGTTTCCCCAATCCTTCCAACACTTGAAAGGGTCCCACATACCTTGGACTCAACTTCCCAGTCTTGCCAAATCTCATAATACCTTACTCGGGGAAACTCTCAAGAAAACAAAATCTCCCACTTCAAACTGAAGTGGTCTCTCCGGATATCTGCATAACTCTTTTGCCTGCTTTGAGTTGCCTGCAATTTCCCTTTAATAAGCTTCACCACTCTGTGGTTTGCTGAATCAATTCAGGACCCACTAATTGCCTTTCTCTCACTCATGCCAGTTCATTGGGGTTCTACACGGCCTTCCATATAAAGCTTCATACGGTGCCATCCCAAGACTGGTATGATAACTATTATATAGGCAAACTCAACCATTCCCAAATGATGCTCCCAACTACCTCCCAAACTAAACAACAAGCCCGCAACATATCTTCAATTGTCTGGATAGTCCTCTCTGTCTGACCATCTGTTTGGGGATGATAAGCGGAGCTATACCTTAGCTCAGTACCAATTACTCTTGCAGACTTCTCCAAAACCAGAAGTAAATCTTGGATCTCTATCAGACACAATAGTCTTCGGATACATGCAGTGGAACAATTCTTTCAACATAATTTGCTAATCTGTCCACTGTCCAAGACATACTCACTGCCACTAATCTGCACACCTTAGTTAATCTGTCAACAAACACCCATATCCATTATGCCCGAAACTCGATCTTGGTAAACCTGCCACAAAGTCCATAGCAATATCATCCCATTTCCACTGTGGAATGGGTAACGGTTGCAACAAACCTCCAGGTTCTGATGCTCTGCTTTAATCCGTTGACGATAGCACACCTTGCAACAAACTCCGCTATTTCTTTCTTCATATAAGGCCACCAGAAATGCTTTCTTAAATCATGGTACATTTTAGTACTACCCGGATGGATAGTGTACCTAGATTTATGAGCCTCTTCCAGCACTCGCTGCTTTACCTCTCTTTCTGCAGGAACAAACAACCTGCCTCTGAGCCTGAACACAATTATCATCAATAATAACTCCTTCCATTTTCACAATTTCAGGTAAACTTGCATCTGCTCTCTGAGCCTCAATATCTGCCAATACAAAGACGGCTCTACAGCACTAGCAGATAGTATTGCCCGTCGCTGACTACTGGGCACATACAAGGAGTTCTCCACTACCTCTTCATACAACTTCCACTCTTTAATCATCATCAAACTTACATATGCTTTCTGCAAGGCATCAGCTACAACATTGGCCTTACCCGGATGGTAAGCCAAACTGAAATCATAATCCTTTAAATATTCAATCCATCTGCGCTAGCGAAGGTTCAAATCTTTCTGAGAGAAAATATACTTCAAGCTCTTATGATCTGTAAAGATCTCAATCTCTCGCCATACAGATAATGCTCCACATTTTCAAGGCAAACACAACTGCTGCCAATTCCAAATCATGGTGGGGTAATTCTCCTCTGCCGGCTTCAATTGTCTAGACGCATAAGCTATCACTTTACCATGCTGCATAAGCACTGCGCCAAGTCCTCTTCTTGAAGCATCAGTATACAACACAAAACCACCACTCCCTACCGGTAATGTCAATATAGGTGCTGATGTAAGTCTCTTTTTCAATTCCATAAAACTTTTATGACATTCACCGGACCACACAAAATGGCACACCTTTCCTGGTCAATTTGTCATAGGTGCTGCAATCTTAGAAAAATCTTGAATAAAGCGCTATAATAACCTGCAATCCTAGAAAATTCTAATCTCGGTTATTGTCTTAGGCACTCCCCATCTCATCACTTCTTCCACTTTACTCGGGTCCACTGCTATTCCTTTAGCTGAGATAACATGACCCAAAAACTGAATTTCTTTCAACCAAAATTCACACTTATTGAATTTAGCAAACAACTGGTTATCTCTTAACAACTGCAGGGTAAACCTCAAATGATTGCATGCTCCTCTTCAGATGCTGATAAATCAGAATATCATCAATAAAGACCACAATGAATTGGTCTAAATATGGATGAAAAATTCTATTCATCAGATCCATAAAATGCAGGAGCATTAGTAAACCAAATGGCATACCCCAAAACTCGAAGTGACCATATCTGGTTCTAAAAGCTGTCTTATCTATATCCTCCTCTTTGATTCAACTGATGGTACCCGGACCTCAAATCAATTTTAGAAAATACCTTTGCTGATTGCAACTGATCAAACAAATCATCTATCCTCGGCAACGGGTACTTATTCTTGATGGTCACATCATCAACTTTCTATAATCATACACATCCGAAAACTTCCATCTTTCTTTTTCACAAATAAAACCGCACTCCCCACGGGGAATGACTCGGTCTAATAACCCTTTCTGCAAAAAATCTTTAAACTGCTTTTTCAATTCTTTAAGTTCTGCTGGTGCCATCCGATATGGAGCTTTAGAAATCGGCATGGTACCTGGCAGCAACTCAATGGTAAAGTCCACCTCTCTATGTGGAGCTAAACCAGGCAAATCCTCAGAAAAACATCAGCAAATTCCCTAACCACGGGAACTGCTTCCACTGGCTGACTAGCTTCTACCAGACTTACCGAGGCTAAATAAGCCACACATCCAGCATTTATCAACTTTCTAGCTTTAATTGCAGAAATTAGAAACTTAGAGGTATAAAAAGGCATACCTTGATATTCAATACTGCACCATTAGGATGACAAAATTTGATCCTTTTCTTTCTGAAATCTAACATTGCTCCATACATCTCAAGCCAATCCATACCCAGAATAATATCATAATCTGACAACTGCAGGCATACAACCGACCCGACATCTAGTTCCCTTCAATCATCACAGGAGCTTCATCTATAGCTTGAAGTGAGTAGGAACTCACCCGAAGGAACCTCCACTACTAACTCATAAGACTCTCCTCTAAAGGATGAGCTATACAATCCAGAAATTCTTCGAAAATAAAAGAATGAGAGGCACCCGAATCAAATAAGACTCTTGCTGAATATTATAAAGAGGTAAGTACCTTCTATCATATTCGATGTCTCCGCCTGGGCTCGGGTGATAGCCATAACCCGGCCTCTTCCCCCTGCTGCGGTGCTCCTCTGCCACCACCTGCCTGTGGCTGCTGAAACTGCTGAGGCTGCTGCTACTGCTGCACACCTCTTCCATACCCATATTCTCTCGGATAGGGGATATTGTGGATCAAATGCCCCGGCTGATTACAATTATAGCACCGATACCCTGGTGGAGTAATAGGCTGCCTGGCAGTACTCTGCTGCGACTCCTCCACCTCAGGCCTACCTCGGCCCTGCTGAAATTGCTGACGACCTCCCCATCCTCTTCCTTTACCTTTAAATGCTTGCTTCAATTTCTGACCCCATTTCCCAAAGCCTGATGAAGAAGGTCCTGCTGGTGCCTTACCCTTGCTTGCACCCACTGACTGCTGCGGTAGCCGAAAACCACCTGAGCCTGACTCGCCCACCTGACGAGTCCGAATAGACCTCTCCAATGTAGCTGCTCTCTGGGCTGCTTCTTCCACTGTCTTACACATGAGAGGTACTATTGCATCCTGCAACTCCACTCTCAAACCTCTAATAAAATACTCAATCATCATATTATTATCTGAAACTACATAAGGTGCATAACGGCTAAGTGCCATAAACCTCATCTGGTACTCTAAAACTGAAGAGTTACCTTACTGGAGCGTCCGAAACTGCTCTCTTTTCACTTGTTGTACTTGAATCGAAAGAATGTATCGTTAAATATATCAAGAATTCCGACCAAGTAATAGCCTCTTCTGTCCTGCCTGCAAAGGTGGTCTGCATCTTCAGTCGCCACCATTCTAATGCAAAACCTCTCACTGATAAGTAGCTAACACAACTTTATCTGTTGCCGGGCACCTCATAGTTGCAAAAACTCTTTCGATTTTATGAACCCAGTGCTCCGCTGTATCTGGATTCGGCCCTCCTGAATAAGTAGGTGGCTGCAATCTCAGAAACTTTTCAACCTGCATCACTGGCTCCTCTGCTAATAGCACTGGTGGTGGTGGCACAGGTGCTACAAAAGGCACCTCTACTCTTGGCGGGACTGGAGCTACAGGTACAGTCTCTCCATCTCCAGGTGGCACTGCAACCGGTGGTACCGGCGCCTACTGATCCATCCTTGCCTGAATATCCGTGAGGCTTTCCCAGATTCTTTCTATCAGACGCTGGGTACTTTCCTCTAGATCTTCTCCTCCACCACCCCAATCTCTTCTATCAGCCATTCCAGACATTTCTACATAAACAAAACCCAAACAAAAATCAAAACAACAAATTATCAGAAACCAGGGTCCCTACCAGCAGTGTACAAAGACCGAAATAAGGCTATATATCTTACTAATTCCCTTATTTTAACACGGATCTTGCTTTGATACCAACTGTGGCGGAACGCCTCGGCCAAGCCCGTTAAACCAATAACGTACTTGATCCGAGTCCGCCTCCCGTGAACGGGCCGAAGCCTCGCAAGGGATACCAAACCACAGTCCGTGTAAACATAAAGGAACACACACATTTTATATATATTTCACAAGTTACATAGCCATATTTCCACAAAACTGAAAGAAAGTACAAGAGCCTGTGGCATACCCCGATGTACAACTGAAGAAATAAACAACTAACTACACTACACTGCTGGAGCTACTACTACACAGCTGGAGGTACAGACCCTGCACCGCTACGGCGCGGCTCTGAACTGGACGACGGTCGTGAAACGTCCTCCTCGCTCTCACCTGTGGGGGTAGGGGTGAGCCTCTCTAGTCACTGGCTCAGTAGGGAACTCCCCCAAAAACCGAGCAAACCAAAACCACAGGTACAAAGCAATAAACAGTACCAACAATTTATAAAACAGCTAAGCAGAATATAAAAGCTGTAAAGTACTCACCGACTGCCGACTACGAAAAACAACTGTAATAATTAAACGGCAAACCAGTACAGGTGTACAAGCTAAAGTAGAGACAGCCAAACACGCCACGTGAACTGGTTCGTGACTCCAGAAACTGACTCAGGACAAGCTAACACAGTCTACCTCTAAGTCTCGCAGCCACGGATGAAAGGTCCAACTGCCGTTCCACGTGAAAAGTCAAGCAACTGTGGAGACCAACCAAACACCACTACTGCAGACCACATGGTCACAGGCCCATGCTTGGCACCTCTAGAGATCCTGGCCCGGAACTCTCTAGAGTGAGGCATTGGAAAAGGACTAGCTGGGGTCCAGTACGTCTACTGGGTCCGTACCCCCAACTACGAGCGCGCTACAAGTGACTAAAGACAAACACAAGTGTCACTGTCCCACTGTCGTCTTTCCCTCAGCGGACGTACAACTCAAACTCAGGAGTGAGGGTGTCCAGGTCAGACGACACAGACCTCGACGGTACAACACAAGTACCGGGACAAAGCCCCGAGCTAACAGCTTGGCTCACAAAGAACCTGGGGCACCCCAACTGGAGAGGTAACCACGTAGGCGTCGTACTACTCGCCACGTACACAAAACCACGTGCACGTCACACACAAACCACGTGAAACCTCACGTAACCCACAAGTAACAACGGTCCACTACATGTGAACCTAACTGGACTCGCGTAAACAACGCACAGCCACGAAAGTAAGTAAGTCACTGCATACTCCGTATGCAAAATACAGAAACCTTGTGCACTCAGTGCACCACAGGTGCCAACGCACCATTATTATCGGTAAATACCATAATAATCATTTCTGCTTATACACTAGTTGGCGGCAACATCGACTACCTCGTATAATAAGTAAACGGCAATGACTCTGGCCGTTTATATCCTGGCTGATGAACCTGGCGTCAATCGATCTTGACGCCAAGCTCTACAGCCTCTATCCCTGCAGAAACCCTAACCGATCCCACATGCATTCCTGATCCCGAAACCATTGAGGAATAGGAGGAAACAGTTCCTCTAACATCCATGCACTATAATTAAACTAAAAAACATGCTTTACACTTAAATCATCAAACCACCCATTATCCCCGCATGGTGCAACTTAATCCGAAAATGCATTAAACATGCCGATTCAGGTGGTTACGTCATGTTTTAATGTTCCTACAGAGCTAACAGGGTTCGTCCCCTACCTCAGAACATGCTTAAACCTCCTGAATTCTCCCGGTTCACTTCGAACCCTCCGCGAGCTCCCATGGGAATTGCACCACGCTACGGCGTTTCCTCGTCCGATTCCGCAACGCCACACGTCCCACGATCCTCCAACCAGTCTCCTGTACCTGTTGGAAGTTTTAGAAACATGGGGACGTGAAGCTGGGGCAAGGGGAAGAGAGAACAGGGTGGAGAACCTTCTCTCGGGTGACCCTATAACCTGCAGAATTCACAGGTTGGCGTCAACCCCTCTGCCGCCTAGGGCAACCGCCACCCTCAATGTCCACATCTAATGCCGCTAAGTTCTTGCAGTCAACGGCCACTTACCTGGACGCCAACAAGTCAACGGCCACCCCTGGCCGCCAACTCCAACTCAATGCAGTAGGTCCTATTCATTTCAGGACCAAACCTGCACTTCACCTGAACAAACCACACATCCACACCATACATTCCACACAACCAACTCACATTAGCCTCACAACGGCCATCACAACCATTACACACATGATCCGCATGGATCCGAAAAGCACACGACGTTACATGTCGTGTGTGCCGACGTTGCCGATGGCCCTTCTGGGGTTCCGGAAGGGGTGTCGTGCGTGCCTATGGCCGCTGGGCTTGTCTTGGTTATAAGCCAGCTGTGCCGGTTCTTGTGTGGTTGACCCGCCAGTTCTCTTTTCGCCCAGTGCTAGGCACTTGAGGGCTTGTCCGTGAGACAGGTTGTTACCATTACCTGGGACCCCCAGCCCCGTGCGTCTGTTAGAGGGAGTTCTCCGGGCGGCGGACGTGCTCAAGTCTCAGACTTAGAGCAGAATTGGAAAATGGTAGGGACAGCGGCGTAGAGTCATTTGTAGAGCTCTCTTAGCTGGTCTTGGTCTCTGAGGTGGTTGAGGTGCTCTTTTCGGCGGACCAGCTAGTCCTTCTCACAGCCTCACTCTGCGTTGGTTCCGGAGCCACGTAGGGAGGTCAGGCGTGGGGCGCAGTTCGGCCAGACTGCGGTGGTTGTGGTTGCTTAGTCCACGCATCTCACTCCTACGGGAGGGGAGACCTAGACTAAGGCACTTGTGGTGGTGGTTTGGTTGTTTTGCTGTGACGTTGCTTCACACGCTGTTTCCGAGCTTGTGTTCTCGTTGCCCTAGTTTACACGGGGGTTGTAGCCTAGTCGTGTCTCGCTTCCTTGAGCTTTGTCGGTTGGCCTTGTGGGCCGTGTTTAGTGGTTTTCGTTTTACGGGTTCTCTCGGGGTGTCTTGTGTAGACACCAACTGTTGTTTCAGTAACTCTTTTCCTTGGTGCCGTCTTGGTGGCATCGGCAAGTGTAGTTCCCTGACCTTGTGGCGTATCCGGGGTCCAGGGTGGTTCTACTTGTGGGCCCTCAACTGGTGGAGGTTTGAGGTGGCCGTGGTTGTGGTGAGATGAGCTTCTCCTGGTTGCTCGGTGTCTCTCATGGTGACACCTGGTTGTTCCTTCCCGACCTCGTGGAGGTCCGGGATGTTGGTACTTGTGTCGTGAGACTCTGGTCTCTCGTGGTTGCTCCAGTGTTCCGTGAGCTTCTTTGTCTCGACGGGTGTGTGTCGAGGGTTTGCTTCTGCATTGTGTTGCTCTGGCCTGACTCCGGTTGCGGGTCGTGGCGTTGCTCTAGTTGCTTCCGCATGTGTTTGATTCCGCTGGTTCTGCGGGAGTCATCTTTGGCCTGATCCGGGTTGTGGTCGAGGTGTTTTCTCGTTTTCACTGCTTTGTAGTACTCTGTGGTAGGTGTTTCTCTCTTTACTGCTTTGTAGAGTAGTTTTGCTTCCGCTTGTTGGAGTTCCTGCTACTTTGGCTGGTAAGGGACTGGTTATCCCTACTGAGCCTTGTTCGCGAGGCTCACCCCCCTACTCTCTTCAGGTAGAGACTCGCTGTCACAGGAGTTCGTTGCCGGACATTCGTGGTGGCAGTTTGTTGCGCCGTGCGTTGCCAACAGTGTGAGTTATGAGCATGAGTGCTCTTTTAGCGTGAGTTGAGAGTGGCCTTTTCGCAAGTCTTCGGGGTATGCCCCTTAAGGACTGCACCTTTCTTTCTATACTTGTACTTTTATTTGAGACATGTTGTATATAATTTATTTATTAATGTATGATTTTTTTGTTATAGTTATTTGAATTCATTGCTTTCTCACTGGACTAAATTCTAACCCTTCCGGGTCTTCGGATCCGTGGGTGGCGGCGCGACCTTCGGGGGTCCCTGGCGGGGGTCCGGGAGGTCGGGTCGTTACAGTGGTATCAGAGCTCAGGGGTCCAACGAGATTTGTAATGAGTTAATAACTATGGATGTCCCAAAGAAAGGTACTCGTGCGCTGCTGGCCCATTCGTGTAGAGTTGATTTTAGGTGAGCATTTGGTCTTGGTTGCAGGTGGTTAGCTTTCCAGCAGGGTCCGAGTGTGAACGCAGGAGAGCGTTGCTGCTGTTGCTAGGTGCGCATGCTGCGAGCGTGGTTGCTAGTTCGCTCATGCTGTGTTTTGGGGTTCATCCTCGGCCTACGTGTCCGTATAGGTGTGTCGCGAAGGCTGAGAGAGCCTACGTGTGGTGTGGCCTTCACCGGTGCATGGTTGTGGTCTGCGAAACCGGTAGAAGGTGTCCTTGCCTTGTTGGTTGTCCCCTTGTTGTTGGGGTGTGTCCTTGTTGGATGTCCCCTTGTGTAGGGGTGTGTGCTTGTTGGATGTCCCATTGTGTAGGGGTGTGTCCTTGTTGGATGTCCCCCTTGTTGTTTGGGTGTGTGTTGTGTTTGGCCTTGTGTGCCTGTGCACCGTTGGGTGTTGTGCTCTGCTCAGTCGGCGTCTTTACTCAAGCTAAGCAAATGCTTGTGAGCCGTGTTGCACTGCTGGTTGAGTGCTGCGACACCTATCTGTGGCTGTTGTCGGCCTTGTGTTGACTGGTTGTGAACTTTTGTGAGGTGCTCCCAGAGTTCTTCTCTGTTGGTTCTGGTGGAGGTGAGGTTTTCACCAGAACTGTGTTGTGCTCGTTTCTGGTTGTTGTGGCGTTGCCCTCTAGGTTGAGGTGCATCGCTTGGCTGCTGTGTTCTGGTGGTGTTCCCAGAACTATTTGTTGTTGTCCTAGTGAGAGTTCCTCTCCCTCTGGGACAGCTTCTGTGCTCGTTGAGGTCTTCCGCTGTGTTGCCTCCTTGGTTTGAGGTCTCTGTTGTCTGGTTGGTTGTCGTTGCGTTGCCCTCGAGGTTGAGGTGCATCGCTCAGTTGCCCTGTGTTCTGGTGCGGTTTCCCATAATTGTTGGTTATTGTTCTGGTGAGGTTCGCTCTCAGGACTGTTCTGGCTTATTTCTGCCAGTTGTTGTGCTACCTCAGGGTTGAGGTATGCTACTGTTGTGCTGGCCATTGCGTTCTGGTGGGTTTTCCCAGAACGGCGCCTTGGTGGTTCTGGTGGAGGTGCTCCCAGAACCAGTTTGTGTTGCTTCCGCTGGATTCTGTGTTCTCTCTGTTGGCCATCTGTTGGCCGTTTGTTTGGGCTGCATTCTGGTGATGTTTTCCCAGAATAGCTCTTGGCGCTTTGGGTGGAGGTCCTCCCCAAGCTGCTATGTGTTTGTTTGGTCGTCGCTGCTCTCTCTCTGTGGAGATGACCTATCGTTGCTGCCGGTTGGACTGTCCTTGTTGCAGTCTGCTTGGGTGTTGTCGGTCAAGGTGTGGTGCCTTTGACCGTGGGTCTGGCCGTGGTGCTGGCCAGGTTGTCTTCCGATTCGTTTACGCGTTTCTCGGCTGCGTTGGTGGGACTCCGTGTGTCCCCGTGGTCGGGTGTTTTGCTTCGTTTCTTGCACCCTGCGTGCTCTCCTAGATGGTAGTCTGGTGAGTGTAGCGGGTGTTTGGTTGGTTGCGCCTCACGTGTGAGTGCTAGCCTTGCGTGGGGTTTTCTCCTTTGTGTGAGGAAGAAGCCAGTTGTGTGCCTTCTTCCTCTGCTTTTCGTGGTTGCTCGGGGTGGTGGTGCTCTGCCATGGGCTTGGTGCCATGTTGCGCACCGTGGCGACCTTCGTGGCGAAGGTCCCTCCCCTTGTGCTGTTTTGAGGTTAAGTTGGTTGCTCCCCTCGTGCGCGTGGTTTCCTTGTGGTGCGATAGGTTGTGGTGACCTATTGTCTCGTCTCTTGCTTTGCTAGTTTCTTGTCACCTGACTGGACGAGGTAGGGCAGCGTGCCCTGTGTTCAGTGTGAGGCGGCACCGCGTGTTCTTCTATTTGGCTTGCTTGTGCAGGCATCGTTCCGGTGTGTGTTTCCACTTGTGCCTCAGCTGTGCTTGGAGGCACTTGTCGCCATTTGGTGTGTGGCCTTCCCCACCTATGGTGGTAGGAGCGGTGCCTTGTGTTATGTGCATCTAAGAGCCAACGTGATTGTTGCGCTCTTGAAGCTGCTGGTTCTCCGCGTGTTTTGCTTGTGTGGGTCTCTGGTGGAGAGTCCCTTTCAGTTGGCCTTGAGTCGTTTCAGGCCGTTGGTGCAGTTGTGTACTGCACCTTCAGCGTTGTTCTGTCTCGATGTTCCGTGTCTTTGTGCCTTAAAGGGGTTCGGGGCCGGTGTGGCCTGTCCTGCCCTTTTTGGCTTGCGGCTCCTTTTGTGTGGCTTTGGCAGGTCTCCTATGGAGATTCCTCCCTTTTAGCCGTGTTGTTTCAGCCTGTGGTGCAACTGTGTTGCACCTTGCCTGGTTTTTGTGCTTGTGGTGTCACCATGTGCTCGTGCTCAGGTGGTTTGTTTCGTTCCGTCTGGAGCCTGGGTGCATTGTGTTGTACCTTGGGTGGCTCTTGGTGCTTGTGTTGGCACCGTGTGTTGTGCCGTGTGTCCTGATCGTAAGCTTCGTGCATCACTTCGCGAGTTTGCTCGATGTTCGAGGCGTTGAGCTTTCCGCCTCTGGGACACTTTGTGCTGGCCGTGCCTTGTGGCTATACTACTACCGTTGTGGGGTGGCTGCTTTGCCTTGTGTAGGTAGCTCTATCGGTGGTACGCCAAGTTTTGGCCTCGGCCCTGTGTTCGAGTTTCCCCTCTCGCTTGGGAGCGAGAGTGTTCGGTTTGGGTCCCTGAGGTCGATGTGCTGCCCTCGACCTCTACAGTTGTTTCATTTTCCGTGCAGTTGCCGACGTCTTGAGTTGTCTGGCCTTGCCAACCTCTGACGTCTCTCTTGGTTTTGTCTCTACGTGTGTGCCTATGGAGCGGGTGTTTTAGCTTTCTGTGACTCCACAGTTGTCGTGTGTCCTTGTCGGACCACGAGGATGATCCGGGTGAGATCTAGTGGTGCCGGCGGACACTGCCTGGCTTGCCGTGATTTTCTCCACGTGTGTGTTTTTCGCTTGGCTTTGGGTCACCCTTAAGAAGCTCTCGTTTGGCCTTACCGTAGGTGCTAGTTGTTGCTAGTTGTGCGGAGCCATTCAGCAGAGTCTTGTGGATGGCCTCTTGGCATTTTCCTCAGTTGTCGTCAGTAGCTGGGACCACTATCTTATCGTTGGCGACAGAGTGAGTTACTGACCGGTTGGTCTCAACGGAGTGGTCTGTTGAGGGCTCAGTCGCGTGGTTTCGGCTGGCGGTTTCAGTGTTTTCTAGTCGGCTTGGTGCGCGTCGTGCCTGTAGAGTTGTCGACATCTGCTTGTGCGCTCTGCGCCGTTGTTGTGCGCCCTGTGAGCTGTCGGATGTCTAGTTTGGCACTCCCTTTGTGGAAAGGTCGTGGTGGCGACCACTGGGAAGTCGCGGTATGACTTAGTGGTCCCTTGGCACCTATTGTTTTCTCCGACCGGGTTTCGCCCTTGATTTCGAGGATGAAATTATTTTTTTTTGTTGGATGTATTGTAACATCTCGGGCTTTCTGGATTTCTGTTGTGTGTGGGATGACTGGCCTTGTCGCGACGGAGGTGCCCGTCGTGACAGTCATCCCTGTTGCGACCGCCTACAGTGTCGCGTTCTTGTTGCGTCGGGTCAACGGGTCATGACTGCTTTTTACTTTTGGTCGTCTAACGCTTTTCAAAATGGCAGGCGTGGCAGACTGACCTGTTGGGTTGTCGCGGCGCCCAGGGAGGGCGCGTTCTGGTCGCGGTCTGGGCGGCCGTCGCAATAAGGTTCGTATCGCGACGCCCCGCCCCGTTGCGTTTTGGGGGCCGCAGGCTAAAAGCCTTGGTCGGCGCCCCTTCTTCCTTCTTTTCCCTTTTCCTCTTTCCCTCTCCTATCCGAGGTGGAGAGGCCTCTCCCCTCTCTTCTCCGGAGGTTGGAGCTCGTGGCGGAGCGGCGGCAGCTCGTGCGGAGCGGGAGCGGCGCCGTGGGAGCGAGGAGGAGGTGGCGAGCTCGTCGTGAAGGCCCCTTGGGGGTTCGGTTTTGTCTAATCAGTAGGGATTCTTGTGCCCTTTCTTGTTAGTGTGGATTGGAGGTCCTTTTGGTGTGATTGCATGTTTTACTACTTTCACCATGCTCCCCTCCCCATGGTTTTAGTATTTGTAGCGTGTGGGGGACCCCGGGATGTGGCATCCCGGCGGTCGGCCTACCAGCTGATGTCGCGATCGCCAATCGCATCGTGACATCAGATAAAACGTCGCCCCGGCCCGATGCGACCTTATTACGGCTCGGGTGGCCGTCGCGATAAGGGTCATGTCGCGACCCTATTTTTCGTCGCGACAGGGTTGCTGTCATGGCGTGGGCAGCTGTCATGACCTGGTTTCCTGTCGCGACAGCTCTGTTGTCGCGACCCGCTTCCCCGTCGCAACAAAGCACTTGTCGCAGTGGCCCTAACCGTCGTGATGTGATCGCGACAGGCTAGGAGGGCACGACAAGACCTGTGTTGTCGTGGGTGTTTCCGTGGCCCGTTTGGCATGTCGACTTGTGCCCTAGGGCAGGGTTGCCCTCCGAACCTTCTGGTAGGAACGCGGCAGGTTGCCTCCCTGCGTTCACTGACCGAAGGTGACACCTTCGTGGTCGTGTCCTAGTGGCGTCACTAGGAGGCTCGCGTATGTCTAATAATTGATGGTCTGACTGCCAATCGATTATTAGCAGAGCATTGGTTTTTGTTCTGCCTGGTGGTGTTCCGGTTTCTCGGGTCGTGCTGTGTGTGCCGGTGTTGGCCGACGGCCCTTCTGGGGGTTCCGGAAGGGGTGCCATGCGTGCCGGTGGCCGCTGAGCTTATCTTGGTTACAAGCCAGCTGTGCCAGTTTCGGTGGTGGTTGTCCCGCCAGTTCTCTTTTCGCCCGGTGCTAGGCACTTGAGGGCTTGTCCGTGAGACAGGTTGTTACCTTTACCTGGGACCCCTAGCCCTGCGTGTCTGTTAGAGGGAGTTCTCCGGGCGGTAGGCATGCTCAAGTCTCAGACTTGGAGCAGAAGGGGAAAACACTAGGGACAGCGGCATAGAGTCGTTTGTAGAGCTCTCTTAGCTGGTCTGGGTCTCCGAGGTGGTTGAGGTGCTTTTCCGGTGCAGACCAGCTAGTCCTTCTCACAGCCTCCCTCTGCATTGGTTCCAGAGCCACGTAAGGGGGTCAGGCGTGGGGCCGCATTCGGCCGGACTGCGGTGGTTGTGGTTGTGGTTGCTTAGTCCACGTGTCTCACTCCGACAGGAGGGGAGACCTGGACTAAGGCACTTGTGGTGGTGGTTTGGTTGTTCTTGCTGTGACGTTGCTTCACACGCTATTTTCGAGCTTGTGTTCTCGTTGCCCTGGTTTACATGGTGGTTGTAGCCTAGTCGTGTCTCGCTTCCTTGGGCTTTGTCGGTTGGCCTTGTGGGCCGTGTTTAGTGGTTTCCGTTTTGCGGGTTCTCTCGGGGTGTCTTGTGTAGACACCCAACTGTTGTTTCAGTAACTCTTTTCCTTGGTGTCGTCCTTGGTGGCACCGGCAGGTGTAGTTCCCTGACCTTGTGGCGTGTCCGGGGTCCAGGGTGGTTCTGCTTGTGGGCCCTCAACCTGGTGGAGGTTTGAGGTGGTCGTGGTTGTGGTGAGACACGTTCTCACCTGGTTGCTCAGTGTCTCTCGTGGTGACACTTGGTTGTTCCTTCCCGACCTCGTGGAGGTCTGAGATGTTGGTACTTGTGTCGTGAGACTCTGGTCTCTCGTGGTTGCTCCGGTGTTCCGTGAGCTTCTTTGTCTTGATGGGTGTGCCAAGGGTTTGCTTCCGCATTGTGTTGCTCTGTCCTGACTCCGGTTGCGGGTCGTGGCGTTGCTCTAGTGCTTCCACATGTGTTTGATTCCGCTGGTTCTGCGGGAGTCATTTTGGCCTGACCCGGGTGTGGTCGAGGCGTTTTCTCTGCTTCCGCTACTTTGTAGTACTCTGTGGTAGGCATTTTTCGCTTTACTATTTGTAGAGTAGTTTTGTTTCCGCTGTTGGAGTTCCTGCTGCTCTGGCTGGTAAGGACTGGTTATCCCTACTGAGCCTTGTTCGCGAGGCTCACCCCCTACTCTCTTCAGGTAGGGACTCGCTGTCGCAGAAGTTCGTTGCCGGACAGTCGTGGTGGCGGTTTGTTGCGCCTTGCGTTGCCAGCAGTGTGAGTTATGAGCGTGAGTGCTCTTGTAGCGTGAGTTGAGAGTGACCTTTTTGCAAGTCTTCGGGGTATGCCCCTTAAGGACTGTACCTTTCTTTCTGTACCTATACTTTTATTTGGGACATGTTGTACATAATTTCTTTATTAATGTATGAATTTTCTTGTTATAGTTATTTGAATTCATTTCTTATCTCACTGGACTAAATTCTAACCCTTCTGGGTCTTTGGATCCGTGGGTGGCGACGCAACCTTCAGGGGTCCCTGGCGGGGGGTCCGGGAGGTCGGGTCGTTACAGGGATGGGGATTGGAATTGATCCATCGAGACCGAGGCAATCAGTGACTGTTTATTGTTGGCTCCATCGTCACCTCAACATCTCTATTCTCATAGTCTTCTGACTGAGCAAGAATCTTGCCTTTCCGAGGAGCGATGGTGATGCCTTGTTCCCATAGATGGCGCCAATGATATGGTCGGCTCAATTTAACTCTCAGATCCTCGACGGAGATAATAGGTCCAAACTTGGATCTCAGATAGTGGAGATGAAGAAAGGAAATAAGTATCGAGGCTACTCTTGGCTGCTTTCTTGACCTACAAGAAAGTTGGTCCTACGATATGAGTCTCGGGGGTGACCTTCCGACAGTGAAGTCAGTAAAGAGAAGAGTTCGGTCCGAGACAGGAGCTAGGGTGGGAGAGAGTGCTTGAGTGGGACCATGTCAGATGTTGACACCTGTCCTTTTGCCCTTACTTGAGACAATTGATGTATTCTTGAAGATGACCTTGGGTAGAAGAAATCATTAGATTTCGATATGGGATTAAGTTCTCTGTTGGAGGTTCCTTATCTATTCTTTCCCCATGTACCAAGTGGGTTGACTTGGGCCGATGTAGGGGCCCTATCAAATGACATTGAAGGCAACCCACGTCACATCTATATACACGTGATACGATGCATCTAGATTAACACTTTATATGATGAGCAAAATTACTACCTTGCTTGGGGCCGAGCTATCCAGCTAGGCCCTAGGGCAGGCACAAAGTTGTGCTCTTATACAATAAACATTATTTCTCATGGCAGAAATATTTAAACATATGTTATCAATAGAGAAAGTACTTTCTAAAGAAGGTAATAAAGATGATGTGGTATCCTATTGTTTGAAAATCTTACAAAATCTTTTTCTCTTTTTTTTTCCAACTAATATAGTTGTTTGGATGGCAATCCACATCACTTTTATTATCTTTCTTAAAGGGTACTAAACATTTATTTTATCAATATGGGGGGTGGTGGTCTTGGCTGCAATAAAATGTGAGCAATCAAATGTGACCTATTGGATTGGGATATTTGACATCGGGATAGATCGGATAAAGAGTGAGAATTTTTTAAAATTTTAGAGATATTCTCAATTTATTCTTGATCAACCCCTATACCAAATGACCCCTTAGTATTACCTGCAGATGTGAATATATACAGCTGTGATTTAGTTTACATCCAAAAACTAAAGATATACGATGATAAGATATGAATGAAGTTATTTTATTTTATGGAATGTGTTGTATTTATTATATATTAGTCTAGCATTTCATTCGGCATTGGACATCCATTTCAATCCTCACTTTCAGCTGTCAAATAATGATGTGGCATGTTTTCATTTGTTAGTGTCAAAGTTAATGTCAATGTTAATAAACCAGTTTTCTAAATTTTATTTGGCTACAAGGGGGTTTTGTATGAACCATATAATAACTTTTCTTCCTATTTTTGTCTTATTGGATTATGATTTATCTATGTATTTTCACAACTCATTGCTGGTTAAATGGTTTATAAAAGTTAGGAAAAAAATAAAGGCATGCCATTCCCTATTAATGGACTTATCATTTTCTCCACTGTAAATTTCTCAAAAGTGATAATTTCTTTATACTTTTAACCGTCAAATCACTGTACAAATATGTCCACAAGACAAAGTCCGAGACAAAGATGAGAAAAAACTGGTGTCGAGAGGATGTCATTTGCTACTTTTGCTGTTTTAGAAAATTTATTTGTTCTCATAAAAAATCATACACCATCTTAGAAAGTAAATAAAACTTTATTCAAGACATAGTTACCGGGAAATCTACCTCAACCAGAGTTCTTAGATTTTAGAATTTTGGGCATCTTTACCTCCCATTTATATGATGGCATTGAGGGTCCACAGCATGCCACGTAAAAAGGGGTAGCTCCAATAATATTCTTCCAATATTGTTTTCTTTCTTCGTTCACTATAATTATATGATGACTGAAAATTTTAAAAGATTTTATCATGTAATCTAATCTTGATCAAACCCAATAATTGTGTGTTGGCGAGAGGACCCACCAAGTAGCCAAGCAAAAGAGAGACGAGAAACGAATAACGTATACGACATCGTAATCTCAATTAATGCTCTTAGTTTGGAGTGGACTCCATTTCTCATATTTGTTTGGAAGAACGTGAGGAATCTGAACAAAGGTTATGATATATTTGGAAGAAGAAAATAATAAAGTCTAGTACTTGAATCGTGGAAAGGAAAAGACAAGATCTGAAAATAGTGGCAGATTTATATGTCCCGATTGTGTAATCTTCATCTGTTCTGTTTCCAGAAGTTTTCTTGCTAAATTGGCTCTTTCAGTAGAAATTTCGATAATTAACTAATTTGTGATGCGAACATCCGTCATGATCGAACTTGCATTCACCTTCTCATGAAAGTGATTTTTTTTTTTTTACCCTTTTCGATTTGTGCGTGTCAAAGACTATGTTAACTTTCTCTGCGTCATTTCAATTTTATCGAGGATGCCTTCCAAGGGATGCAAAAGTAAGATTTTTTTTTCCTTTTATCATATGTTTCCAGCTTAAGTTGAAACTATTGAAAACTTGAACTGGTTAGCCCCATGTTCAAGTTCGATGACAGAACTCAAGAGACAGATATAAGTTTGATATTTCATGTCATCTAATTTTTATGCACAAAAAAGTGCAACTAACAAGATAAGGGAAAAGAATATATAACCCTGTGATGTTCAATCACTTGATTTAAGAGAAATATTATAGTACCATCCTCTTATCACTCCATTTGTTATTCTCACCTCGATCTTATGTACATAAGTCAAGCTGAATGTTCTAGGATATCCCGCTTCCATTATTATCTTTTAGATTTCATGGTAAGTGGCTGCGGATTTCGTATAATTTTACTTGTGTTTATTTATTTAGATAAATTTTTAGGCTACGTTTATATGCTAGGTAAAATATATTTTTAATAGATGTCTGCGGAAAGATGATGATTAAATTTGTTCTGATTTTTCTTCTTTTAGTAACACTTATTTTTCTTGATGAACTATTTAAGTCATATTTATGCCATTTTATAAAGTATATTTTTAGGTGATGCTAGGGATTTAGGCTATACCTTGAGGTTTATAACATGTCTAACATATTTATAGGTCAATTTACAAGGTTGAAAAATAGATTACATAAAATATATTTAAAAATTATATATCCGCATTAGAGTTCGTAAAGATATCACAAGATCACATACTCTCAATGCAATGTTGAACTTTCTAATATTTTCCGTAATATACTTTAATTGCATAAAAAAAGACGCATAGAAACGCAACCATTCCATTATATCTGGAATATTTTTGACAATTCGTAGACATATGTATGTAACTTTGAAGAATATATATGCAAAAAAAAACCTTGAGATAGCTAGATATTTGGATACCATCTTAATTCTAATATTATCTGGTGAGGTCAAATTCAGATACGATTCTAATTTCTTAATGAAAATATAAAAACGTAAAAAAAAGACGTGCAAATAAATAAAAAAACATTTGAGTGCTCTTGCAATAAACATTTCTCCATTAAAAAAAAAACCACCTCGACCCAGTCAGGGTTGTGTCAATTGGGCCGGGACTTTTAAGAACCCGACCAGATCTGCTACCATAAAAGGCCTGCCTGGGCCCGATGGAAAGCCCAGTGTGCACTGTCCAACTCTGGCCTGTCCTATCTCTGCAAGATCCAGCCCGAAGCACTCCAGTTATATGAAATATATTCATACACTGAAACGAACACACACTTCATACAAGTGTGCGCTTGTGTGTGTCTGTCTTTGAAGATTCCATGCATACCAAGCAGTGAAAGTAATTATGAAGTTTCAAAATCCACCAGGACGAGTAATCCGGTGACTTACTACACTGGAGAACAGTGTCACTACAGCTTGAACAGAACCAGAGAGGAAAACAAGCTTCTGCGAGCTTCGTATGTACCGCCTGGAACAAGAAAAGAAACAACTAGGTTCTCCATCAAACAGCAGGAACAGCATATTCTACTCCGGCAATGCTACAAGGATGCCGGTGAGAGCTCTACCAGAACTATTCATTGCAAGTGGAAAGAACCTTGACGTCATCCAAAAGGTCTCTCTCTATGCATCACATATCAGGCTTCGCCTCCTCTGGCACAACCGTCAGAATCAGAGTCTGGTTTCTTGCTCGCTTCACGACTACTCTGATAGGTACCCCTACCTTGCCCTCCATTAAATCAATGATCTGTTGAAAACATGGAAAATATGTTTCTTGACGACACTCAATTTTGAGGCTATATTGAGTCATTGATATGAAAACAAGCATTGTATGGTACATATTCTCCTCAAGACTGGATGTGGCAAGAATAAAACGAAGGGTGGGACATCCAATGCAGTACTCATGTGAATTATGAACCACATCACTGCCCAAAGAGGTCAGCCTGCTAACACTACATGCCTATGTAACTAGGGGTGGAAATGAGCCAAGTTGAGCCGAGATTTGACATGCTCAAGCTCAGTTCACTCAAAAATATTCGAGCCCAAGCCTGTACTAACTTGCATTAATATCTAGGTGAACATCCGAAGATTTTGAAGGCCCATGCCACTGTTGTGCAACATTAGGGTGAAAGCCCTTCTGCGCCACAGCCCTTCCGATGGTAAACAACTGAGTTAACTCAGTCAAGATAGATTAGGGGATGGGTGTTTAAACAGAAGGGCTGGCTTTACTTACACGACTCCGGGGAGGACACTCAACTAAGTATTCCACATGGGACTAAAACTCTTCCCATGTCAATGCCCAGACATGTGCATGGTGCACATACAAGTAATCATTCACAAAAGAATTTCTAGATGAACAGAGGACCATGGTGATTGTAACAATATATTGATGTATTTTTGGCCCTCAAAGTCCCTACTTCTCTGTGATAGATAAACAATGCTTATGAAAACATGATTTTTATTTGTAGAATAGAAGACTTTAAAACCAGGTAGAAAACATAGAAACAGGTAACTTAAATAAGACCATGAGAATCTTTGTTTGGGAAAACCGAACAATGGCACTTGGAATTGAAGGTGATAGCGATAACAGCAATTGTGTCGGGACATCAAGCACATGCAGTGATATCAGTTGACACCCTAAGTAGGCAAGGACTTTTAATGACATCCCCTCATCCAAGTGAAAGTGAGAAAAGAGAGAAAAGGAGGCTGGAAAGGGATCAGTCACGAGTCACAAATTGGCACAATCAGAGACTGGATGGTCTGGCATCTAGCTCTGATCCCCAAAAGAGGTAACAAGGAAGAGATTCTGAAGATGGATGTCATCTATCTAAAGAGGATCCACATGTCTGTGGTGCCACAACAACAGTCATCAAGGTCCTGTCATGTGTGGAAACAACCTTCACTCATGTGGATTGAGGTCCTTGGCATCCAGCTGCATTTGTGGCGTGTAGAGTTTGCATCTTGCCTGGCTTTTCAAGTTGACGAAGGAAGCCTATGGGATGACAATGGACTCCGAGCCATGTCGATCGTGGCGTTAGTGTTTGTTCATTTGTGTTGTTCAAGCATGAATGTATGATTGAGTATCAAGATAAATCCATATACATCAATACTTCAAGGGTAATTAAGAGTGTCAATCACTTAGTTGGCCCAATGGAGTGTCAATGCACAACCATGTGCATTAATTTTGGGAAATTTTAAAAAGTTCCGATTCTTACTCTGATTTTGGGAATTTTGTCTGTGATCTGCCCATCAAGATCTTGATGTTAAAGCTATAGCATCAAAAATGTGACCAAGCAAAATGAGACCAGGCTAGTTAGTTGGACACCTAATTGGGGCTTTTGTTTAGTTAGTACAATAAAAATGCAATTGTGTCAATCACTTAATTGGTCCAGTTGGAGTGTCATTGCACAAGTATGTGCATTAATTTTGGGAGATTTGAAAAGTCCTAATTTTTACCCTAATGTTGGAAATTTTTAAAAAGTGTATCCAGATCCTGATGCTAAAACTGCATGTCAAAAATGAGCCCAGATTAGTTAGACATTTGATAATGGGTCATGAGGAATGACGAATGATGGAGCTGCTGCTGCCTGCTGGAGCTGCAAGAGTAGCATAAGTGGGTTTAGGGGTCATGTCACCTTCATTTTCTCCGGGCATGGGGCTCATAGGCCAATACGAACAAAGCTGAGGAGGAAGAGGAGAACAAAAACAAGGAGAATATGAATGCCAATAACGACAAGAAACTCATCACTGGGGCTACAGAAGCTATAAATGGGCCTTCTTATCCAACATTTTCTCAGCTTCCTACTTTGCCATACTTGGACACTAATGGTACTATGCAGAAGGATATTAAGAGTCAGGACATGCTGAATCTTCAGGTGGATATATGCATATGGTATTTTATGCACCATTCCATCTCAAGAGAGAGTTCGAGCCAACAACATACACCCAAAGGAATTCAAAGAGGGTTCCAACATTTGGCGAATTTCCTATTTAGTTATAGGTATAGCATGAAGGGCATATTATGGCTATGGACAAACCTCCAACCCCACGATGAATCATCTAGGCCAAACTGGCAAGAGTTGAGGCTAGTACTACATGATGGTGTATTTGCATCACGGGTTGCCACCTTGAGGCTTTACCCCCTTTTATTTGGATTATCTCTTCAAAGCTTCACCGACATATGTTGAGTGGGTCATTGGTAACACCCACTACAAGGGGACCACTTGTCATTGCCGTCATGGAATACTTGGATGAATCCTTAAGGATAAAACTCAAATCCATAGGGGACAGCGCCACTGTCCACAGTAGAAGGTTACCTGAACGATCTGAACCAGTATCAAGACACCATGTCTCGGAACACCTAGAAGAACAAATTTAACAAACCCCCAGACTCGGAGACTCCTCTTCATCAGCCATTAATGAGGTACGACTACAGGTAATGAAATTATGGACTCTTCATCTTGGCATATATCCTTACCTTGACCACCAAGTGATGAGATAACTTCTGATGATAATAATCCACTTGCTCATTTAAGCTTGAGCAGATACATTATTCAAGGATAAGAAATGAGATTCAAGATAAGCTACCTCTTTGATGCTTTTGACTGTTCTGCCATCAAATTCCACAACAACATCACCTGGCCGAAATCCAGCATGCTCACCTGGGGATCCTGGAGTTACCTGGTTTCCAATGTATGATAATATAAGCAAGAAATATGATATATCCTCAGATATCTCAGCCATTGAATACTACATATATCATAAACAGACAGCTAGGCATGTCAAAACACAGACATAGAAGATGCAAACATGAACTGTGAACAAGTAAAGATAAACTCGAAAAAGCAAACAAAAACCTTCATAAAATATTGATATTGCCATTTTCTCCAAGGCCACATTGCCACAAGGTTCCCATGAGGACTAGAACTGCCAACATTGGTCACCCAATCAAGCTGCTCTCGTGAGATTGGGCCAAAGCAGGATTTGGTGGATTCCAATTACTCTAATTCTTGCAGAATGAGGTTTTTCAGATATAAAAATGAAGCAGTTGCTGAAAAAAGAACCACATAAAGGCCCACAAATTCAAAAAAAAAAATCATAACCTTATCAATAAATGTCCATGCTGCTTTATTCCCTTGTGCCTTTGCCTCACGGAAATACAATCCACAACAGAAACCCTCAGCTCATACAACTCTATATCAAGAAGTTAGGATTGGAAAGACAAAAAGAAAAGAGTGACTTGGATTTGTCTATTCTTGCCTTAAAGCCACTAAGCCTGGGCTTATGTTGTAAGAACTAGTTCAAAACAAAGAAAATTTGAACACTCTTATTTACTATTTTTCACATGGCAGAGATAGAAACATGGATAGAGAAAGGTGCAAAAATGTGGGTGATGGTTCATGATAAGTATGAACTTTATTAATTGGGCTGAACACAGTTCGATTTGGTCCTGTTCAGTTAATTTTTTAGTCAACATGAATCAAACTGAATCAGTTTGGTGAACCGAACCGGACAGAACTGGTTATGTGTTTGAACCGAATTGAATCAAACCGAAGAAATTTGGTTTGATTCAGTTCAAACCATCAGTTTGGGCCTTCTAGGCGTTTGCATGCCAAGATTATGGTTTTATCTGTTGAGAAAAGGGTCCTAATTGTAGTAGAATGGGAAAAGATTGTTTGGCATATCTTGTGCTAAGTGACAAGGTCATGTTATCCTCTGCACTGGAGGGATATTATGATGCATTGATGTGAAACAATGAAGAAAAAGACACTTTGGATCTAACAAGAAAAAGAAAAAAGATGATTTATTTGTAGGGAAAAAAACACAGCAGTCTAGCCTCTTCTTACTATATGAAAGCATTCCATGGATTGTTTTTGTGAATATCCCATCACAGAGTCCATTTTTTAATGCCCAGGTAAGAGTGCAGCCACATTACAGAAGTAGAGGGATCAAATTCTCAACTGATTTGATCTTGTATGAGACCAATTCCCAACTTATTTGATCTAGCATGAGACTGATTCTCAACCTAGAAAAAGAAAAGAGATCTGTCGTTACATGGAGAGCTTGGACTCCGGAGAGGTAGGAATCTAAGAAGGGCATGGCAGGAAATTTGAGTAGCACATCATGGCCGCCTGCTAAGCCTGGAGATCAGAGCAAGAGAAGGGAGTCGCAGGTGACCTGAGCACCGTGCATCCACCAGGCCCAGGTGCTAGAGAACTAAAGAAGGGAGCTGCAAGCCACCGGAGATCTGAGCAAGATTAGACACCTTCACCAACATTGTGTGGTTGCTGTCACTGTTGCTCACCTTCATTGTGAGGGACTTGCCGTTGCCCTAGGGTTCATCTGTTTTGGATGGAGAGGCTGAGGGGGACCAGAGGATCCAGGAATTGGCAGACAGCACACTGGGCAGTGGGTCACCTCACCGTCGTCATTGTCACTCGCCTCCACCATGAGGAATTCCCCATCACAGTTGGCTTAGGGTTCTTTCATTCTGGATGGAGAGGGCAAGAAGGACCAGAGGGTGCTCAAGGTTTGGGGGTGGCACACTGGGTAGTGGGTAGGGTGAAAGATTAGGGTAATGTGTTTAGGATATACAACGGTTGGGTCGGTTCAGTTCGGTTTTCCAGTTTACCAAATCAACCTGCCTTGTAGTTAAACGGTTCGGTTAGGGCTACTGAACCAAATTTCCAGACTCTCGAACTGAGCTTTTTGGTTCAGTTTGGGTTTTCAGGTCAGCCCGAATTAGGAACAGCCCCAGTATGAAATTTGCAATCAATATTCATGCAGTTAAAAATTTAGGCTAAGGTTGCAGTATGCACTGAAGGACTACAAGCATATTCTAAGAAAGAATAAAATATTGAAGAATCTAAGAGGTAGTACAAAAGCCTACCACGGGTACTAGTACACCTTCTGTTATATCAGGGAAAGAAATATCTCTTTCTTTAAGATGGGCAATGACCATGTCATTGAGATCAAGCATTTTCAAACCAAGCCAAGGCCGGATCACTCGCCTGTCAGGAGTAAAAGACTTTGGTTAGCAGTTGAAAAAAAAAAGCCTTGAGCTAGCTTCATCTGGGTTAATGTTGTTCAATAAAATGAACACAAAGGAAGAAACATAAAACTGGAGAAAACAAATGGAGCATGAAGTACATAGCCATCTGCACTTGACAGCAAAATGTTTCCTACAAGGTAACACTACAATAATCCTTCAAAATTTCAGAATGCAAAAGGCATGGTCATATACTAAATGATTTTGAGTCAATAGTGCATCAGCAACAGTATCTACCTAGTGAAAAATGGAAGGCAAAAATCTGCAAATACAAGCATACACGAAAGGAGTAACATGCTAAAAAGGAGAATATAATCTAAAATTTTAAATGTTCCAGAAATAAAAGATGAAATTACATGTTTGAATTGTGAGCAAGAAGGAACATTCAACACCACCCCAGATTGAGAAAAGTCATCCTTACAATGATATAAGAGAGAGGGGCTGAAATAAAACTATGCATGGGCATACCAGCCTAATGCAATTTCAGAAGGGGGAGATTTTTGAAAGCCCTTTGCTTCTTTCACATTTTTGCATGGATGTTTTTTAAAAAAGGGAGTGTAATTAGCTACAAAACAAAGTTTAACCAGTCAATAACTGATCAGAATATGAGGTACTCCCAAATCAATGCCATTAAGGCATAATTTATGAAAAAAGATATGGAATATCAACTGAGTCACCACCATTTCATGCAAACAATCAACTTAACAGTAATAACAGGATACACAGAAGACCCAACAGATAACACTTATTAGTATGAAACCATTGAAGATTCTTGGAATCACTAGCCCATGGAAGATAGTAAAATAAAAGGTACAGAGTTGAGAAGACTCTTTCAATTTTCAGCTCATGGAAAATAGTGAAACAAAAAGTACAGAGTTGAAGGGTAAAAGAATCCACAGAAAGTATACCCATTCTTCTTGAATTGTTCTACAATTTTCACAACTGAGTCAATTGGCACTGCAAAACTCAATCCAGCAGCATCCGCAACCTTCATGATGTTAATACCTACTACCTCACCATCAAGGTTCACAAGTGGACCGCCAGAATTACCCTGTGAAGTTCAATCAATTTGTTTGGTATCTATCTTAGACATTAAGAAGTGTACAAAAAGATCTCGAGGACACAAAAGGGAAAGACCAATGATTGTACAATCAGAGACAAGAAAATGGAGAAAAATTGATGAGTTCAAGTTGAAGTGCCAGAAATGGCGAACCATTGCAATGAAGACTTCGTTCTTTCTAGTCACAAAATATATATTATCATTATTTGTATGCATTATGGCTGTGAGACTGAGCATCCCTGTTTATAAACCATCTATGCTAATTTTTTCCTATGCAAGTGCAACATTAAACATCCAAATATTTCATTGGGTACATACATATATCAATAGATGATTCTAGATCTCACCTGAATGCCACTAGCCATTAACTGCCACTGTTCCACAACATATAATATGAGATTTTCCACCTCCTGTAGCATTCCATGATGTTAATTAACTTTACCAATCTCCATATCCCAGTATACCCTAGGTCATAGAACACATTGTTTCATCCCACATTAAGGGGGCAAGTAATACTCCGAATATTCAAAGAACTTGTGTAAGTTTCAGAAAAGGACAAAAATTGGATTCCCAGTTAACTACCAGTCTACCAACATCCCTGGATCTTCTGTAAGGCTATATATGGATCAAGACAAGATTACTCTCTAAAGATGTGCTGATCCATAATCAGATCGCAATTGGATAAGCCTAATTTAAAAACAGAGCAAGCTTCATAGAAACTAAGATCTAAACAGAAATCCCAAAGCACATTTAACTTTCATTTTTCTGCTAGTGTTTCCCATGTAATATGCAGTGACAATGAATCAACTTGAAATAAAACCCTCTCATCATCTCTTTTACATGCATATCATATTTTTATTTCTATGCACTACTCGGAGAGAGAGGGTGGAAGCTGGGGATGGAAAGTATGGACTGAGAGGAAAGCATGTAAAAGCTGCTGAAGCAGTGAAGCTACAACTTGGTCTGTCATTTCTTGACGCCTGTTGCTTTTGCCTTCTCACTGTCTAATCTCATTTAATTTATTCTCCATAACCTTTTAAGGAATTAATATGATCATTCTAAACTGTGGTCTAAGATGTTTAATGACTTAGTCTCCAACCATATGCAGCTTGCTTAAACTAGACCTAACATATTATTTACTGTATATTACTATATTACCCTTTTCAAACCAACCACAATGCCCACCCCACCCCAAAACAAAGAAAAGCCCACCTGGGGGGAAAAGAGACAATGTGAACCAAAGTTAGCATGGACTAAATGACAAATGACTAATGAAGAAATTCTGCAAAAAACAAGCTGAAGTAGAATTGCATGCTGATCCTGTTGAAACAGCATAGAAACAAACTATCTTGCCTCATTGATTGCACAGTCAGTCTGAAGGTATTCCCTTCGAGTTCCACCAAGACCCAAGTCAGTACTTTTCCGATCAACACAACTAACACAAGAAAAAAAGGGAAGTTCATAATGATGAATAAAGAGGGGGAAAAGATTTTGATACATTCAATGGAAATATATGAACTTGATATGAAATCTGATGAGACTGTTTGCTTATGGAAAAAAAAACCCTGATAAGTTCCATGCAGTGTGCTACATTGATGTGAAATCTATCACATGTATTCTTCAAATCATTAGGAGTTGGACATGCATATAGAAGTGTGAAAACACAAGATTGAAACCAATATCATTACTATAGCAGACTGAGGAGTTTCGCTCATAAAAGCTCGTGATGAAATTTGGATAGATTGTGATTAATGGTTTTTCTAGGCATAGAAAACAGATATATGACACCCTTACATTGGATATCTTTGGAGTATAAACATGGTCACGGCATTCATGATTTGTTGGATGATGGCTTCTTCATGGTATGGAATTTTCTGGGTTTTTTTTCCCCTTATATCTACCTTTGCATTTACAGGGCGAAGTGTTTGTTGCGACCACATATTCTACAAATTGTATGTCATTGGTATTAGCCGGTCTGCCTTGTTTCTTATGTTTTCCAGTTTCATAAATATTCCATACAGCTTGCCAAATAAAGAAGACGACCTTCTGATTAAACTTCAAGCTTCCTCAAATCTGAAACCAATCAATAAGATCTACATCATCATTGATGGACATTTTCTCCCTGAAGGTATGAAACAATAAAAGGAAAAGAATGACAGCATCAAAACTTGATACTACCTGACAATGCCAGCTGTAACTGTATTTTGCAGAGATAGAGGACAACCCAAAGCAACCACCCAATCTCCAGGACGAATCTTGCATGAAGTTCCAAGATTAGCTGTTGGCAAGGCAGTCTTTGTGTTGATCTTAACGACAGCAATATCGGACTGAAAATCAGCATTCACCACAGTGCCCTCAAATATCCGTCCATCTTGCAAGGTCACGTCAACCTGTAATTCTTTTGTTACAAATATTGGAAATGATAATGCAATATTTTCACATGTTGAGATGCATCAATTTTAAGATCGACCAAGATGGCATACAGGAGGAAGATAAATAGATAAATTAGTATGATACAGGTAGGAGAGCTCTTGAGAACAACTTGTCCCACTCGCCACCCCCTGTTCATCTCTCTCCCTGATCACCTGCCTAGCTTTCTTGAGAACAATACTATCACTGCCTTATAGTATTTTTTTGTGCCTTTGCTCTTTCTACCTTCCTGTAAATTGTCATCATCTGATTAATTTTTCTTTTCATCCTGCTTTTCTCAGAGCTCAAAGCTGACAATAGTTATGACATTTTTCCCCTTTGTAGATTAATTTCCTTTCCAACAACCACCTTCCTTCTTTGTATTCTCTGGTGTATAACATCATTCTTCCTCAGCAATATATGGTTAAAGAAAGGGCAAAATGCAGCAACTTCCTAAGGCTTTGCAATATTAAATGGGTTCTCACATTCAAGGGTCCAAAGACTCGTTAGATTATGTGCGGAAGTTTTTATGCATTTCTCCAGCAGTGAACGGTCATCTAGTGGAATCTCTAATACAAGAAGCAAAAGGGTAAACTTTAAGTGGCATATCTTGCTGCAATGAGACCTGGTATTGTGGTAGAAGGTTAATAACGTTGACAGTCCTTCTAGAGCACTGACCTTTCGCTTAAATATCGTTCTTGGGCCCTGGGGGTCCACAACAACATGAGCACATGTCAAGATTGTGCCATCAGGATCTATAATCGTGCCACACCCAATGCTCTTTCCAACCATTAATCCAAAGTAACCTGCAAGTGCAAAAGCATGAGAACTTATGAGAAGAGGTTCGCTTGGATGGACAAAGCAAGGCAGAGGCACAGTGCTCACAAGAAAGTTAGACAGTCCACTTCACCTTGTACGGCTGAGACATTGGATATGTTAACCACGGCAGGCGCAACCTTGGCAGCAGCTGTGGAAATAGAATTTCTACCCAAACATCCCGGGCAACATTGTGCGTCGTCCCCACTATCTATGTGACCTCGTTTCCCAGAAGCAGCTGTCGAGGATGAGCTAGGCACGGAGAGATGGGGTGCCTCTATCGGCTCTAAGGATGTGAAATGCTGAAAATTTTATGAGAAGCAAGAAAGGCAGAAAATTTACAATGAACGGGGAAAGTAACAAAAAGGAAAACTTTCTATCGGCGACGGAGGGCTGGAGTGGGGAGTTCCAAACCTGGTAACCTCCTCTCTGAAAGAATGGCCGAGGAAGCCCATGTAGAAGTTGCTGCCATCCCTGCGACATCAGCTCCCTGAGCGGCGCCGATGCCGAAACATCTGCACATACGGTTCACTCTTTCAAGAACAATTTGGTCCGATGCAAACGTAGACGAACATAGAGAAGTACAAACAATCAAAACCAAAATTAAAAAAAAAAATGGAGAACACGGAGGAGGCAGTGGATACTGGCGTGGAGATCGCCCCCGTTGTTGATGACGACGCCGCCGCTTACGCCAGCCAAGGCCAGGACGCCCACGGCGGCGCCGCGCCGCCTCTGACAAATTTACCCAAGAGAGACAAATTAAACTTGCAAATTTACCGGCTTAATCCACAGTAATTAGGATCACAAACGGAGAGAGCGATGAAATCGAAATAGAGGAACTCACGAGTAGCCCAAACATGCGCGATGGGGACGGCGACTGCGAAGGTCTGAAATGGCTGGATGGCGACCCTTCCGACTCAGGCGTGTGGAGAAAACGGGCGAGGAAGCGGTGGCGATGGCGGTGGCAGTGGCGGTTTTAAACCATGCGCGTCGACTCGCGACGGGGGAGATGCTATAAGGAACGGCAATGTTTGGCTCATATTATTTCATGGAAAATTTAGCTTGTCTCTATTTTTTAAAAAATAACTTTCTTTTTTTCCCACTTTTACGAAAAACATCCCTATACCTCATAAATCTCATAATTAACTTTGAACGTATTATATTGGGTTCAGGAGAACATTCTAAGAATAACACTCAAAATAGCATTGGGGCTCTCATTTGATATTTTTTCAATATTCTGGCTTTTTAAAATAGAGAAATAATCATTTTGTATTTCTTATTTTTGATAATTCAATAAATTAATTTATTATATTATATATTCTTAAATTCTTTTTAAAAATATTTGATATTACAACATATCAAAACTAAATTAAAAACATCCCTAAAATTTTGAAGACACTCACTTTCTATTCTCAATCAATCCGCGAGAAAGTTCAAGTCGAGTCTTTGGCTCCTCCACAACACGTATATATAACCTAACACACTTAAGTCAAATTTTTTACTACTATTTCTAGTGCCACGTACCCATAAACAAGTTGCAATTGAAGTTTTTATTTTATTTTTAATTTTAATTTGATTATAGAAAATGGATGTAAAAATATATTTTTATTTCGGACTCTACATGTCGAGAATCCTAGATAGATGGCGTATATAAAGTGCTTGTCAATAGTATTTAAGATGAAAAGAAGATTACAATTTTGTCATTCACTCCAAACTATTTTTTTCTGTATCAACAAGGGGGTGAAGCACACAAGTGAGAACAAGAGGGTGTTAACGTGTTATGTCGGAGTTTGTAGGCTACTCATTTGCTTGTTTAACCCATGGTTCATTTTATTGCGCGGATCAACCGTGTCACATTTTTCGTGGTGCGGTATAATACGGTACTTGTGGACATTAAAAAAGTCAATGCCAAAAAATGCAGATCAAAAAGTTAAGGCCCATGATGCACAATCGATTGGCCGATCAAAAGAAAAGAGGGCATCTGGGCAGCCCAATGCCTAGAGGGGAAAAAAAGGGAAAAGAGGTCTCTAAAAGGGCCTATAAAAAGAGGATGCTTGCACAGCAAGAAAGAGGGACAGAAGAAAAAGCAAAAAAACTCTCTCGAAAGCAAAAAAGAAAGAGGCTGAGAAGAGAAGGGAGGGCAGAGGAGGTCTGGAGCATCTCTCTGCTTCCCCAAGCAGTTGATACGAAAAAAAGGGAGAAGAGTTGGAAGATTGGGTCATCTCCAAAAAAAAGTACTACAGTTGAAGCAAAAGAAGAAGAAGAGGGTGAGTGAGGAAAAAGAGGATAGAGAGCCCAGAGAAAGAGAACATCGGCCCTTCCCCCTTTGTCTTTTCCTTGTCAAGTCTCTGTACTTCTTCTCACTTCCTACTGTGTTGTGTCTTTTCTCTACCCCCCTGTAGACACGCGAATTTGACTCCACTGCGAGCAAATTTCATATTGCGCTATAATACCACAAATGGCCTTCATTTTGTCTTGAAAGAGAATTTTCCCCATCATTTTGGATCACCCTCATTCCTCCCCGGTGCTTCCCCTCCATTTTCAGAACCCCTCGGGTATTATAAACTTGAATTCCTTATCGCGACGGGTATGGCAGCCGCCTCTCTATAAACACGTCCGGTACCCTGGACGCGATTCAGGATCCTTATCGCGGCGGCCTTCAGGGGCGCAACCTTATCGCGGCCTGTATATCGGACACGGCTCAGTTTGTAGTCGCATTCTGCCGCCCGGACGCGATTCAGTGTGACCCAGAAAGTTGTCGCGCTCAAGCCCGTAATCATGAGAAAAGCCTGAATTACGTCCTTGTCAGAAAACGTGATTTAGAAGGTCAAATCCTAAAAGCTTCCAGCAGACAAGCACATTTATAAGCCGATTGCCTCGGAAATTACCTCTATGGTAATCACGTCGGCCGTGGTCGCCGCGTTTCAAGTCACGGCAGCCTTGGCGGATGTGATTCCATTACTTATTGTGGCGTCCTGACAGGACGCGATTCAGAGACATTGACGGCAATCAGGTGCCTGTCTCATCGAATTGACCTTCTGAAATGCGGCCTGCCGCCCAGACGCATTTAAATCCTTGTCGCGGCACCCAAGACCGACGCGATTCAAGTAGCGGCCTGCCGCCTAGACGCGATTCAACTCCTTGTCGCGGCGGCTGTACCCGACGTGATTCAAAGATTTACCCCTATAAATTGACCCCTGAGGGTCATTTGTAAGAGGGAGTTCCACGAAGCGGCGAAGCCCTGCCGGACCGGTGACCCGACGTCCTCCGTCCTCGCCTTCTTCCACGCGTACCGGAGCGGAACGAGGCGGGAGCATCTTCCTCCTCTTCTTCCTGCATTCGTCCAACCGGCAACGGCCCGTCACGCCACACCAACCTTTGGGGAAGCACCCCCTCCCCTTTCTCCTTTTTATTTGCATTTCTACTCCCTCCGAGTCCCACGTGGCTCTTTACATTTTCACATCCTCCGGGCCCCACGTGGCCCTCCTTTAATCTTTTTTTTACACGCATGTATGCATACACACACACACACCATTTTTAGGGGTTTAAAAACCACCATCTGGTGAGTCCTCCCCATTTTTATTCATTTCATTTATTTATTCGGGATTCGGTACTACACGCCTCATTTCGCTAATCTCCATTCTTATTTGTCTTTTTTTTGCAAGGGTAATCAAACGAGGAAAACGCCCTCTACCCCGGCCGGCCGTGTTCGTAGAGGAAGAAAGGCCCCACATCATCCCCCACGCAATCTCCCCACTAAAAAGGTACGCTCGCGATCACATTCTTCCATCCGCACCCCTCGTCGTGCATCCTCCATTCGGTGCCCACGTGCACCTGGCGATCACGATCCTCTTCTCACCCTCCATAATATCCCTCTTTGTGGACTATTCTTCGTCCCCCCTAAAAAAGAAACGGAAAACACATCTACACCCCCACCCCTTTTTTTTATGTATGTTAGGTATTTATGACCCTCTTAATTAATGCCATGGGAATTTTATATGTATAAAGAAGCATATCTACTCTTCTTTTCATGCAATAGGATACAAATAGACTATTTAATGCTTATTTTTCTTAGCTAACTGGGACTGTGTGGAGGTTTCCCCCTTCCCACTATATAGCAGATGGTTTCCCTCCATTTGGGGATGGATAATCTTAATATCCAACCTCCTTTTGTGAGAAAAGAGATGCCAAGCCCCTTGCTCAACCGTGGGGGCCCTCTCCCTCTTCTTTCCTTCTTGCTCTTAATCTATTCAGCCATCTTATTTATCCATTTAGAGCTTTGTTTCACTTGTTCTGGGTACTCAGTCCCCTTTAAAGGTTTGTGCCGACTCACAGCAATGAGAGTGTTTTGGCATCAAAGAATAGATAATCTAACATATATATCTTGTCTGAGCCCCAAATGTGAGGTAACAGACCTCAAACTTTCCCTGATGGTACTGTTTTTCCTTTCTACCGTGTGCATTTCTTTCAGTTATAAGTTTTTCTTACTTTGAATGATCCCTGCTGTAACACCCCGACGCGGAATATCGAAGCGAAATTACAGTTATTTAAATAGTATCGAGCGATAAATAGACATCAAACCATTGCACAATTGGAATAAAGCCAAATGGAATCCATCCTCATTAATAATTCATCATCCAACTATTACATTCACTAATCAGAGCCAAAACTAGGGCCTAGAGTACTTTATTCAAATCCAACTAATACATATTGACTAATTAATGACTAACTAAAAGCACGGGTTGTCGAACTGGTCACTCATGTTCCTCCTCATTCCCTTCCTCGTGAGTGTGGTAGTCTTTATCAGACTCACCTAAAACACATGAAATAAATAGCGCAGGATGAGCGATAAACGCCAGTAGGACTTAATATTTCATATAAACAGACATGCTTTAAGTGATTAATGTCTTAAAAATGTAGAATAACTAAAGAGAACTATCATGTATAGTCAAGAGAGCAAAGTAACGATGGCAAGAGAATGACAACACTTGTACATGGAAAATAGCACAACAAGTATGATAATGGATTGGCCATGTAACGATATAGCACGTAAAATTGCACAACGGTGCACTAGTAACGATAGCACTTGTATTGATAGCACTTGGATTGATTGTCATAGATTAAATCTTGATAGTATAAATAGCACTAGATGTATGCCAACATCCTGATCATTTTAACTCCCATGGACAAATAGCACTTTTCAGACGCTCCTCTTAGGACCAGATCGGGCCCTATGCCTGGCATAGTCATGTTATTATCTTAGACAATCAATTGTATGGCCAAATAGAGTACCAGGAATAGATGAGAGTAATTGACGAATAGACGAGAGTGTAAAGAGAATGTGAACGGATAAGAGTATAGAGATAGTAGATGAGATAGGGACATATTCGTAAAAACAACGATAAACAGGCGATAGTAACAGCTGCATAGCACTAGGTCGTGTGCCAACAGTCCGGTAGAAGTCACAACCGCCCACTAGCCGTGCCATAACACAGACCAGAGGTCCGGCGTGATCCCAAGGTAAGAGAGAAACACACTAAGGCCGTTGGATCATGTTGATCCCTAAGGTGTCAAGGGTTTTAATGGTACAACCCGCTCGTCGGAAATGGACGTCCGCCAAAGCCAAGAAGACTTACGGAGGCCTTGACAAGGAGTCCCTAGTCCGGTCAGGAGTATTCCCAACGGAGAGGTGGTCCAAGTCAAGAAAGAAGTGTGTACAAAACAAGTGTTCGTCGTGCCTTGAGTGCTCGAAGGCAGAGGGACGCGATAACGGTATGCAAAACTCGTGCATAAAATGAAAACAAATTCATTTAAATAATGGGGAGATTAAGTACATAATTACACTTAATTACCAGATATATTATTGAGTAAATTAATAAGGTCTCATGACAAACATTAATGTTTAGTGTGTGCAAGTGTAAAGAAATCATGAGAGCATGAATAATTGTGCACATGGCTTTTAATTAATAGATTTCATGTAATTATTACCCAAAATTAATAAACAAATCATTACTATTCATAACAGTACATAATTAAGGTTAAACAAGGATTATATGGCATAAATAACAAGGGTATACATGAAATTTAGGGTTCTGGTAGAAATTCTGAAATCGCGACGGGGGTACCCGTCGCGTTTCAAGTCGCGATGTTAGGGTCGGTCGCGTTCTGTTGAACCGGGCTGGGCTCATGATGGCAGTGGGAAACCGCGATGGGTCAGGCCGTCGCGTTCAAGACGCGGCGGTCCACGCGACATCGCGACCTTCTGAGATCGCGACGGGTTGGGCCGTCGCGATTTCAGAAGGCGGCCCGAAGCCCAAAAGGGGAATCAGCCCCATTTCAAGTTCGGTCCTTCCTTCCATGGCATGATACAGGGCCTTTCAAAAATCTATATAAAATCTCAGGAACGTCCAAAAATCATGAAACAAGTTTTAAACGAAACTAGACATGTAGGTGTATCAACAGGCATGAGTAATTAGAAAATAGATAAGTAATGGGCATGCTTTAATTAGGTTATTTTTCGGTGACCTAAAACATGCACAGGGTTGGAAATCGATTTAATTCACAATGATACATGATGACAATTGGGGAAAATAAGATCATTTGAATCCTAACATCATGCAGTATCTATAATAAAATTTACAGGGAATGAGATCAAGTATCTTTATGGATTGAAGGCAAACAAGTGAGTTCGGGTACATGTATAGCACAGAGATTGGAGCATGAAATACTCCTTCATGACACAACTAAAATTGGAGCAAACATGAGGCTTTGATAGAGGGTATCAAGGTCTACCTAGAGTCGAGTTTAATTAGATTTAGCTTGAGAGATTGCCTACTTTTTCACGCTATAAAGATCCTAGGGTTTGGGGTGACGAAATAGCCAAGACCTCCTTGCTCCAAGCCTCCTTCATCTTGCTCCCCACGTTCTTAGCCTCTTCTCCTCGTCCTCCAATGCTTCAGCAACGATCTAGGTTTGGGAAGACACGAATTGGGGTGTATTTGTGGGTTTTAAGAGTCATATTTGCTTAAAACTCTTCTTCTCCTCTTAGCTACGAAATTCCACATTTATCTCATCTATTTCTTGCATTTATCTACCTAATAGGATTGGAGAGAGGTTTAATTTCGTGGGCAATGGGTTAGGATGGGATGAAGACTCATTCTTAGGATAATTACAACACATTTAGTATTTATCTTACCCCTTTTTAATTTATTTACTAATTAACTCTGAATTTAAGTCTAAATATCTCCCATCAATCATGGGCTCTTCACATTTGGGCACATTCATTCATATTTGGATCATTAGTATAACCCATTTACTAATTTAGCTTAATGGGTTTTGATTTTAATCTCCTTTTATTCAATTTATTCCCTCTTTATTCTAATTTAAATATATTTATCATATTTATTCATTAATTTCTCATTTATTTTAATTAGTACTATTTATTAAAATTTTAAAAAAATCAGAGTTGCTACATCATCCCCCTCTTAAAAAATTTGGTCCCCAATTCATATGATCGTAAGAGGAAGAATGACTTACTAAATAGTTCTGGATAATTTCGTCGCATTGTTGCTTCGGGTTCCCACGTGGCCTCTTCGACTTCGTGATTTCTCCGTAGCACTTTTACCATAGATATGGTTAGTTCCGGAGCTGTTGTATCTTCTTGTCCAAGATTCTCACCGGCTTCTCTTCATAGGACATATCTTTGTTTAGAATTATATCGTCGTAGTTGATTACGTGTGATAGGTCGTACACATACTTCCTTAGCATAGATGCATGAAAAATATTGTGTACTGTGGAAAACTGAGGAGGTAATGCCAGACGATACGCCACTTCTCCAACTCTTTCCAGTACCTCAAATGGACCTATGAATCTTGGCCTTAACTTACCTTTCATCCCAAACCTTTGAAATCCTCGGGTCGGGGATACCTTGAGCAATACATGATCTCCATTTGGAATTCCAGATCCCTTCTTCTTTTATCTGCGTAGCTCTTCTGCCTGGACTAAGCTATTTTAATTCTATCCCTGATGATCTGTATATCCCTGCTAGTGTTATGTACCATGTCTGGTCCCAACCATTGTTGTTCACCTACTTCATTCCAACACACTGACGATCTACAGCTTCTACCATACAGGGCTTCAAATGGTGCCATCTTGATGCTGGCCTGGTAACTGTTATTGTAGGCGAATTCTATCAGTGACAATTGTTCATTCCAGTACCCCTCAAAATCTATAGTGCATGCACGTAGCATATCTTCCACAATCTAATTTGTTCTTTCCGTCTGCCCATCTGTCCGTGGGTGGAATGTTGGGTTAAAGTTGAGTTTTGTGCCTAAAGCAGTCTGAAGTCCCTTCCAAAATCTAGAGGTGAATCTGGGGTCACGATATGAGACTATGGACACAGGGACTCCATGTAGTCTCACTATCTCTTTCACATAAAGAGCAGCTAATACATCAACACTCCAGGTACTTTTGATTGTTAGGAAATGTGCGGACTTAGTCAATCGGTCCACTATGACCCAAATAGCATCGAGTCCACCACGAATTCGGGGTAAACCCATGATGAAATCCATTCCGATGCTTTCCATTTCCATTCTTGTATGTCCAGGGGTCTGAGTACACCCGCAGAACGTCGGTATTCTGCTTTAACCTGTTGACATGTGAGGTAGTGTGCGGCATGCTCAGCCACCTCACGCTTCATGTTGGGCCACCAAAATGACATTTTCATGTCCTGGTACATCTTGGTTGCACCTGGGTGAATTGTATACTTTGTCTTATGGACTTCATCCATCAGCTTCCTTTTCAACTCTTCATTATCGAGTACACAAGTCCTTCCTTGAAATAACAACCTCCCGTCCTCCGTGATGGAGAAGTCTAGTCAGTCTACTAGGGTTTCCTTGACTTAGATTAGAAATGGATCATTAGCTTGTTGCTCCCTGATCTCGACAAAGATGTCGGGTTGAGCTCTAAGATTGGCCACTAACACCTGATCACTTCTCTGTTCAATATTTATATTCAGACTAGCGAACTGTTCTAACAATTGCATCTCACCCATGACTAAACAAGATAAGGACGCCACAGACTTCCTACTAAGTGCATCAGCTACTGCATTACCTTTGCCAGGGTGGTATTGGATATTAAAATTGAAGTTCTTCAGATATTCCAGCCATCTCCTTTGTCGCATATTAAGCTCCTTCTGGGAAAATAGATACTTCAGACTCTTATGATCATAGTAGACAATAAATTGCTCTCCATAAAGATAATGCCTCCATATCTTAAGTGCAAACACCACAACAGCTAGTTCTAGGTCATGGATAGGGTAATTGACCTAATGAGGCTTCAGCTGTCTAGATGAATAAGCAATCACCTTTTCATTTTGCATTAACACACAGCCTAGACCGATTCCAGATGCATCAGTGTAGACTGAGAATCCTTCGCCCTCGACTGGTAATGGGAGGACATGTGCAGATGTCAAGCATTGCTTCAGTGTCTGAAATCTCTTCTCACATTCTTTGCTCTAGACATAGGGGTTCTCTTTTCGCGTAAGGCGAGTAAGAGGTACAACTATTTTAGAGAAGTCTTTTATGAACCGTCTGTAGTAGTCAACCAGTCCAAGAAAGCTTCTGATTTCAGTGACATTGGTCGATCTCTCCCAGTTGAGTACAACTTCAACCTTGGAAGGATCAACATCTATACCATCCTTTGATATGACATGGCCTAGAAATGACACCTCCTCGAGCCAGAATTCACACTTGCTCAATTTGGCGTAGAGTTTGTTGTGTCGTGCAGATCTGCAGAGCGATCCTCAGATGCTCCTCATGCTCTTCCTTGGTCTTGGAATATATGAGAATATCATCGATAAAGACCACGACGAATTTGTCGAGGTATGGTCGTAGATGTTGTTCATCAATTGCATAAAAGTTGTAGGAGCATTGGTTAGTCCAAAATGCATGACTACAAATTCATAATGACCGTACCTGCTCCTGAAAGCCGTCTTGTAAATATCTGCATCCTTAATTCTCATTTGATGATATCCCAATCTAAGGTTAATCTTAGAGAAGTATTTGGCTCCTGATATTTGATCAAACAATTCATCGACACGAGGCAGAGGGTATTTGTTCTTGATGGTCAGCTGATTCAACTGCCTGTAATCGATGCACAATCTCATAGATCCGTCCTTCTTCTTGACAAACAACACAGGTGCTCCCCAAGGAGAAGTACTTGGTCTGATAAAGCCGTTTTCCAATAACTCCATTAATTGTTCCTTCAATTCCTTCAATTCAACATGAGACATTCTGTAGGATTGACGTGACACCGGTGCCGCTCCAGGAGTCAAGTCATTGAGAAATTTACCTCTCGTCCAGGTGGGATGCCTGGCAGCTCATCGGGGAACACGTTGGAATATTCTTTCACTATATGTATATCAGATATCTTGGATGCTTTCTTTTCAACCACTATGTCGGCAAGAAATGTCACACATCCCTTTCTTATCATGTTTTGTGCCTTAATAGCAGAGACGAGAGACAAGTGCTTCTTGTGTCTACGTCACGTGAAGGTCAACTTAGGGAATTCACTAAAGGAAAATTCTCCCTCTTTTACAGTCATAAGATCCCTGTAAGTGGATAGCCAATCGGCTCCCAATATGACATCGTAGCCCTCCATGGGCATACAGATCAGATCGGCTCTTATTGAGTTCACCAATCTTTACATCAGCTAATGGAAATATTTGTTCATTGGGCTTTCTCCCCCAGTGGTGTTGTAACAGGTAATTCAAAACTCATAGATGCAGGTTTAACATTTAATGTATCAGCAAATGTTTGTGATATGAACGAATGTGCTGCGCCAGTATCAAACAAAACAAATGTTGATTGAGAAAGACTGGTAAGGTACCTTCCACAACTCCACCTTCCTCGGTGGTCTCCACTTCCTGTAAGGCTTGCAATCTGCCAGGCAGGCTTCTTCTGTCCCACATGACGCTTCTCATTTTCTTTAAGCATTGGGCAGTCGGGAATACGATGCTCTCGACTCCCACATCGTAGGCATGCACCTACCTTCACATTCTTCTGCAGTGTGACCCAGCTTGTCATAGTACTTGCATCTAGGCTTGTTAGGGGCAGAGGGGGTGAAGACCTTGGGCTTCCGCTCTTGGCTTGGCCCGTCAGTAATACTTAACGAGCTTTTCTTGCCGTTGGTGAGCTTGCTCAAAGATCCCGATGTCTGTTCTTTCTTGACCATTCTACCCTTGATACGATCGGTGAGGTCAGTCGCATCCTCCAGCAGTTGTGCCTTCTTGACCATTTCAGCATATGTCTGAATGTCCAGGGGTGCAAGTTGAGTAATATATGCGGGCTTGAGCTCGTTGAGAAAGTGCTTCACCTTCATTCTCTCGGTGCCGACAAGGTGATTGGCATATCGAGCCAACCGTGAGAATTGTGCTTCATACTCGGAAACAGAGAGGTTTCTTTGCTTTAAGGCAGTAAATTCGGAGGCCTTCATTTCTTGAACTCTTTCAGAAAAGTATTTGGAGTTGAAGTGCTCCTTGAATTCATCCCATGTGAATTGTGAACTGGCTCTGGTGGCTGTAGACGATTGTTTTTCCGTTCCCTTTTTAGGGGAGCGAAGAATGGCCCACAAATATGGATGATGAACGGGGAAAAAGAAAAGAAACGTGATCGCCAGGTACGCGAGGGTACCGAATGGAGAGTGCACGCGCGAAGGGGTGCGAATGGAAGAAGTGATCGCGAATAACATGTTGGAGCGTGGGGAGATTGTGCGGGGGATGTGAGTTCCTCTTCTTCTACGAGCATGGCCGGCCGTGGTAGAAGGCGCTTTCCGTTGATGATTACCCTGAAAAAGAAAAAGACAAAGAAAGGAAAAGGGGATTAGCCGAATAATGTGTAGTACCGAATCCAAAAGAATGAAATGAAATGAATAAAGAACATGGGGAACGACTTACCGTGTGGTGGCTTTTAAACCCCTAAAAATAGGTATGTTTGTGTGTGTATGCATGCATGTGTGTGTATAAAAAAAGGAGTATGGGAGCCACGTGGGGCCCGGGGGAGGTGAAATGTAAATAAGAAAGGGAGAAAGTGGAGGGGGGGCTTCCCAAATGTTGGTAGGCACGAAGGCGCTGCCGATTGGATAGACGGAGAGGAGGAGGATGCTCCCACCTTGCTCCGACGCACGTGGAGGATGACGCCGGCTCCCAACACCGAGGAAGGAGGGCGTAGATCGACGTGGAATTGTAGACGGTCCTTCTTGGCTCGGAGGTCGAGGCGAGAATTCGGCAGGGCTTCGCCGTGCGGAGGTCCCCCTGAACAACTGACCCTCGGGTCTGTATTTATAGGCATGAAAGTTTTGAATCGCGTCGGGTACAGCCTCCGCGACTATAAGAGTGAAACGCGTCCACACGACACGCCACGATTTACAAGCCCTTGATTTGACAGCAGCATGATGATTATAGCCTGCGGCCATCTTCAGAATCGCGTCGGGACAGCGTGCCGCATTTCTAAAATGCGTCGACCTACCCGGACGCGACTTCATTTTGACATGTGGGCTCATAAATGCGACGACTCTTGGGGGTCTAGGGTTCAGGCCTAGGATCTAATCACGGCGGCTCAGGCGGACGTGATTCAGAGATTCCCCGGGATTCGAGGTACGTGCACTTGAGTGCGACGACTTTTGGGGTCTAGGGCCTAACCGCGTCGGCACGGTCCGACGCGTCTCTAATTTGAAACGCGTCGGCACAACACGACGCGATAAAGTATTTCCCTATTTTATGTATGAAAATCCTGCCAAAACCAACATTAGAATCGCGTTGCCTATAGCAGACGCATTCATGAAGTGGCAATGGGCAGTCTCCATAAATAAAATAAGTAAATTCTTTATCACGTCATACAAGGCCGCCGCGATAAGGACCATTTGGCCTAGTCGCGTCCAACATGCTTGGCGCAATAATGAGAATCAATGGAATCGCGTCCACCATGCCGGACGCATTTCAGAACGCGTCCCCCAGACCCGTCGCAACTTGGAAATGCACCCACCACGACCGTCGCAACTTGAAAACGCGCCCCGAAGACCCGTCGCGACTCGAAATGAATGCCTATAACCTCCGGCTAGCCTTGGGAATGGAGGGGAAGCACCGGGGAAGAATGGGTGAGATCCAGAAATATTGGGAAACCACTCTTGGAAGGCAAAAGGAGGGCCATTTGTGGCATTATGGCGCAATATGAAATTTGCCTGCGGTGGAGTCAAAATCGCGTGTCTACAGTGGCCTCTACGGACTCCCACCACGCACGGGCGTCCCTTTCAAGCTGAAATGTTGCTAGCAGTAACTTATCCCCATCTGCGCATTGCATAACGCGGAAGATGCATTCTGTCTCCTTTAGCCAGTTTTCTGCCTCGTCGGGATCAGTGGTCCCACTAAAACGAGGTGGGTTCAGGTTATGGAAATTCCTATACAAATCTCCAGCTCCACGGTTGCCACCACCTCCAACAGCTTGAAGTAGAGCTCGAGTAAGTTCTTGGATAGTCTGCTGTGTTGAACCACTCCTATATTTTACCCTTTTATTTTGGTGATAACAAAATTTATGTTTAATTAATTACTATTAAAAATATTTAATATTATGTTTTTCTTAATAAATATAAATTTACATGATTAATTGAATATTAAATATATTTATTACCATGATTTTTCTAATAATAAATTAAATATCATGATTTTCTAATAAATATAATTTTATGACATTATTCTATAATGATTCCACTAAACAGATAAATGGATTCCATTCAATTATATATAGATTTCAGTTCAAAGTGCCACATCGATTGGTCTCATAACGATTTGATAAGTGACTCTCATAAGGATTCCTTTGTACCCACACAGATTACCACACAGATTACCACACAGATTACCACACAGATTACCACACAGATTACTACACAGATTACCACACAGATTACCACACAGATACTACACAGATTACCACACAGATTACCACACAGATTATGCAACGACCCACTTCCACCCGGTACGGTTATACCAACCCACGTCGGATGAGAGCAAGCCGCTACAGGGGAGAATACCCCAACAAGTAACAAATGAGCTGAGATATACACAAATAGAAATAAATAAATGCAACGGAATTTAAATAAATCTCATTCCATCAACTTTTAAATCCACATACCACAAACTGTATAGTTCAACAAGAGATAACATAAATAAAAATTGTTTCAAATACATAGCCGATTCCAAGTACATTTGAACAAAACTCAAATTTCAATTATAGCTTTACATACTATGAAAGATAAATTACAAGTCTTCAATCACTTAGTCCAACTCTACTTCAAGCCTTGCTAGCTTCTCCGCTACAAATTTCCTGAAATGTTTAGCAAGAGTGAGTCTACACAATAGACTCAGCAAGTAACTTAAGATTCAATACATACATGTTTTTTTTTTTTTTTACCAATTAACACAATAAAATTTCAGCAGTTAAATCATACATGAGCATGCTATAACCTAAACAAATTCCATTAAACAATTATCTAAGCAAATGTAACTAAAATCTACACAAGATCACTAACATCATGGTGTCATTAACATGAGTAAAATACACATTCACACGTTTTCATACTTCATCCAAGTCATTGTAAAGTTGCACAACTAAATCATGGAAACATATACAAGATAGGTAGCACTCCTAGCATGATTTCTAACTCACTTCCCATGCAATCATAACAATTTTCTTCACATTTAGCTTGCTGATTTTATACAAATTTTATCACATCCATAATACCTTTGCATAGGGGTCACTTTTAACTGTACAACATGATACTAAACACATGTGCACCAATCATTCAAATTCCATGAATATGAAAGCATATACTTACATTTTGGTACTAATGGTAACATCACTTTTGGCAATTGACAATTTATACATAAACACATACACACACATTGTACACATCCATAAACAATTTATCAATTAACAACATTGTCATTTACACTTATACTATTTTCTCATTACACACAACCATATGATAAACCTTGGCTTTCACATACACTCACTTTTGGTTTTATCACACAACACTTACACACATTTCCCATTGTTCCTCTTTCACATTCACACACTTCTTATCATTTCACTTTTGCACATCACATGTGCCACATTACACATATTTTGCACATTCCTTGTGCTATGAACCCATATCACTTTTCACGTCACACTTATACTTATTTTCACTTAATGCCAAGACACAGCCCAAACCACCATTAGACGGTCACATACACACACATTCACTTTCACTTACTTAATCACCGGCACAGTGATAAGTCTTGGTTCCTGCAGAAACCGGGGAAAGCCCTTCCCACCATTACCAGTGGAACTTGTCCACCTCCAGGATTTTACAAGACCCTTTGCCAGGGTGTACATTTTATCAAGACCCTTTTCCTAGGGTATCACATAACGCATTGAGCTTTTCCGTAGGGGCATTACTACAGTACAACTCCAAGCCTCTAAGGTGGCAGTGTCTTATGGGCATATTTGGTTATCTTTATCACATTAACCGTTTTACACACTTATACCACTTGTTTTCCATGTCTCATGCACACACACTCATACATAATTCACACACATATAATCATCATTCACTGATTTTTAACATCACTGTTGCAACTTCCAAATAATCATAATATAGATTTAATCATACTGAAATTCACTGAATCACATCAAAACACAATTAACATGCTCACATAGTCGTTTTTCTCATTAAAAATCCATAACGATACTTACTATTATCAAAACAACCTGAGATTTTAACCACAGACACATTTCAGGTTTATAATCACACACGCAAATTTTCATATTTTTCTGAACCATATTACATTTACAGAAATTAGAACATGCAATCTCATGCCGTTCATAATTTGATTTAACATGCAACATAACATGAACATCGGGTTTAACAGTTCACAGTCCTGATCCTAACATATTTTCCATCACAGAAATTTTCCTCGGATTTATTGCACAATACACAATTTACTGTAGATTTTACAATTCCTATGCATGTCTCCTATTTCCAAAACAGAATTTTCAGTAAATTCCACAGTCCTGGAAAAATTCTCAAATTTTCAGGGCATGGACTGATACATATACACATGGTATAGAAAAATTTATGGCATTTAATTCCACAGGAATTAGGTAGACAATAGACGAACATGCATATCCATCTTTTTACAACATGTATTTCAATAATCTAAAAAAAATTCATGCCATCCACAGAAAAATACAGAAATTTCCACACACACACCACATTATCTATTTTACATAGCATATAGGATTTACACTATATCCTCATGGCGAAAGCATATCGAAAATAATCATCTATCAGGAAGAACAGTTCACTGTTCTGTCCTGAAGAACTTGGCGGCAACCTCTGGCCGTTCAAGAGTTTTGACGGCACGATCGCTGGACGCCTATGGGAGACCTTGGCGTCAATGGCATTGACGCCAAGTTCCTGTCTGTGCAACAGCACAGACCGAACCCCAAATACTCAGTGAAAAGGAGGGTCCAGGACACGATTTAAAATCCATAAAAATTACTGGGACCTAGGGAACATGTATGGGATTGAGATCTATGGGTTACTTGCCTCTGAATAAATCTCCAAACGGATCTAATGGCCAGAGAAGCTCTCCTTGGGCAGTGCCAAGAAGCCTCCAAAACTCCTTGGCTCCGGGTTCTAGGGGTTGTAGGCCGCAGTCCACCGCCGGGGAAGCCTTCTCCTACGTATGGTCTTTCTCCTTGTCGTAGAAGATCACCAGGAAACGCCTCCAGTCGCCGATCCAAGCCCTCCAAGGTCAGTCCTTCCTCTCTTTCTCTGTTAGGGTTTCCTTTCTAGTAAAGAGCCAAGAGAGCTCTCTAGGTTGCCAAAGGGGTGTGTTTCATAAACTAGGGAACAAGAGGGGCTCGTGCAGGGCTGAAGGGACATGAAAGGGCCGATGGGAAGACATCTCCCCAATCAGAAGCCTGGCCCAATGGGTGTTCTCTGCGCTCTATTGCGCACAGAAAATTAGGGATATTGGCGTCCACATCTATGGACGGCTACATTAGGGTTGGCGTCAGTCGATATGGACGCTGACATATCATGGGCGTCCATCCATGTTGACGCCAAGACACTCTTCTGCCAGAACTTAAAATCATGCAGAACCAAGCTTAATCCACACATATATACACATGAAACCTATGTAGTATAGTGTATACACCACTACACCATGTAGCCATCCAATATTTACCACTAATCCTACACATACATACATAGGTACATCAAGATAATAACACGTACATGAATATCTTCATACGCATACAATGTATATATATATATATATATATATATATACACGTACACTCAACATGATTCAACACACCAAGAACTGTGTTTACACTACGTATACACATACAATGTATAAGGTATAATATGTATATTACTACACCGTGCAATCCATGACATTTATACCTGGGCATACACATGCATATATAAGTACAATAAGATAAGATGTACGTAGATATCTACCTATGCGTACATGAGGTTTTACATAAGCGTGACTCAATCACGCGGCAAATAAAATGACAAGAATTGCGAGGCTTCACAATCATTAGGAGGCAATATGAATTAAGTTAGCTAGGAATAATCTATTCAATAAAGTAGTTCTTGCTTGCACTCCATACGTACATGCAATGTACGAAGTACAATGTACACATTAACCACACCATGCACTGAACAACATTTACAACTAAATATACCCATGCATACCTAAGTATACCAAGGTGTTACATATGTAAAATTAGGTATACAATATCCATGAAAAGGGTAATATAAGGTACACTTCAGTATTTAGATGGTACTTGCATAATATTTGAATAGATACCTTATACACAAAATTGGCCAATTACTTATATTCACATATATTAACATACATCCTCGCGTATACACATGCAAGATTTATATCTATAATATGCATCATCTTCATGCATACCATTTATGCAAAAATAAGTAACATCATATACATAAAACAGAAGTGGGAAAAAGAAAATTCGGGGCCTTACAGATTACCACACAGATTACTACACATATTACCACACAGATTACCACACAGATTACTACACAGATTACCACACAGATTACCATACAGATTACCACACATATTATCACACAGATTCTTTTGTACTCACACAGACTCCTTTGTAACTCATAAGGATTCCTTCGTAAAACAGGATTTCACTTAAACATAGATTTCCTTTATATTCCAAAATATTTTTTGACATCTAGTGAAAAAGTCAAATATTCTTGATTTGCGTAATCCTCTATCTTTCTGACATGAGATCTTTTTGCTTATCTCTCTAGATCTTTTCTTTCCTGCCAACAAAAAGGGAATTACTTACTACTTCTGGGTGGCAATAGGAAACATAGAGGTATGAGCTTTTTTGATAGAAACACTCTTTTATCTAAACACTTTTTCTATGCTTGCAGACCTCGTAGACCACAAATTATCAGAAGAAAGAGAAGATGAGCAACGGCTAGAACTCCAACGGATTTATTCAAATTGCTCATATAAAAGATGAAGCAAGGCTGAAGAAGAAGCATGGGCTTTCCTGAAGATTTTTCAAGAGTGTACATCCGGGAAGAACCTCAACTCCACATACACTCAAAGGAAAAGCGAGAAAGAGCCTGAGCCCAAGAAGAAGTGTTCAAGCATCTGAAGCCCTCAAGCTTCAAGCTCCTTCTCCTCTCTTCACTCTCTCTGTGTGCATCTTTGTAATCTGGGGAGAGAGTCTTTTGCTGAGAGTTCTTTTAGTTGGTTTTTATTTGTTCCAACTCTCAGCTTTGTTCTTTCTTTTCTAAGAAAGACTGTTGTCCAGCTGTAGGACTGTATACAGTGTAGAACCTAGCTAGAGGTTTGTGTCTAGCAGAACCGCACTGGGGTTTGTACCAGGAGGTTGGCTTCTTTACCTGTAAGAGAAGTGGGTTGCCTTCTTGCCCGGGAAAGAGAAGAAGACCAGCTGGGGTGCTGGGTGTTGTAGTGTCCTTAAGGGGGACTATACCCTTGGTTAGTGAAATCCCAAGAGGTTGCTTGGGGACTGGACGTAGGACTTCCATGTGGGAAGGGCCGAACCAGGATAAATCACTTGTGTTATTTGTGTGATTGTTTATTTGCTTCCGCACTGCTACTCTTTATCACACTAAACTAACCAAACCTTCAAGTGTTAATTTCTGTGTTTAAGTTTCTATTTCAGATTTCAAAAAATCTATTCACCCCCCCACTCTAGGTTAGCTTGCTGTCATACCATAAGGGCCAACAAGTGGTATCAGAGTAGGTCTCTGATCATTCAAAGAAGATCCAACGATCTTAGAGTAAAGATCCATGGCAGCTCAAGGATATGCTGAAGGTCAATCAGTCACCAGGCCTCCATTCTTTGATGGAGAGGACTACCAATATTGGAAGATGCGAATGGAATGCTTCATTCGGGGCACAGACTTTGATCTGGGCAGGTAATAGAGGTAGGTGATTTTGTTGTTGTTCCTGTTCCAGGCACTACTGCTATTACAATAGCTGATAAAAATAAACTATCTTTAAACTTTAAAGCTAAGAACTATTTATGTTGTGCTTTATCTAAAAAAGATTTAGTAGAGTATCTGCATGTAAATCTGCTAAAAAAATATGGGATAAACTGCAGATAACTTATGAAGGAACAGATAAAGTAAAACAAACTAGAATAGATAATCTTGTCTCACAATATGAGCAATTTAAAATGTTTCCAAATGAAAATATCACTCAAATGTATAATAGATTTTTCAAGTATAGTAGTTGGTCTAAGCTCTCTTGGTAAAAATCTTTCTGATGAGGAAACTGTTAGAAAAATACTTAGGTCCTTAACTATTTCATGGACACCTAAAGTAACTGCTATTGAAGAGGCCCATGATTTAGCCAAATTGTCAATTGATAATTTAATAGGTTCTCTCATGGCACATGAAATAAATATGGAGCGATTGTCTGAAAGCTCATCTAAGAAGAAATGTACTAATGCTCTTAAGGTTGTAGCTGCTCCTTCCACTTCTTCTTCTAGCTCCAAAAATGCAGATCCTGAAGACAGTGACGTAGATGAAGTTCTGTCCAAGCTTCAGAAAATTTTCAAGAAGAAGAAAAATGGATCGAAAAGGATTCAAAAGAAAAATAGAAAAGAGAAAGAACAAGTCTGCTATGAATGCAGAAAACCTGGACATCTGAGACCGGATTGTCCAAGACTCAAGAAGACTGGTCAAAATGAAAAACCCAAAAAGAAGCACAAGAAATTCAAAAGAAAAGCCATGGCGGCTGCTTGGGAAAATGAAGAGACCACATGCTCAGAATCATCAAGCTCAGAATCAGAGAAAGAGCAGGTAAGTCTAGCCCTCATGGTAGGACTAGATGAGGTACATTATGACCCATCTTTTAGCTCTTGCACTGATTCAGGATCAGAATCTGAAGACCTAGAAGAAGTCTTTAATGAACTATATGAAAAATACAAAAATGTTGTAAAAGAATTAAAGAGTCTGAAAAACAACACTATTTGCTTAGAAAACACCAATTCTGATCTTAAATGCGAACTGGAGCAACTAGAAAAACAATTAAAGGACAATAAAGATAATATTTATCTTTTGAATGAAGATTTAAAAAATAAGGACAATGAAAAATTAGAGTTAGAAGAAAAATTTAAAACTCTAACTGAAGAAAATCTTTATTTAAAAGAATCAGTTAGAAAATTAACTAAAGGGAAAACATCTTTAGCCCTATGTTTAAAAGGATCAAAATCTGGAAATAATAAACAAGGGCTTAGATACATACCTCTGGAAAAAGGAAAACAAGCAATAATTCTAGGAAAATATCAATTACCAAAATTTGTAAAAGAAACCAAGTTGCCTCAGAAAATGGCCCCTGTAAAAAAAAATGTTTTAAAAAATTATGTCCTAAACAGACATCATAAAAACAATAAGAACTGCAAAATAGATTATATTCATTGTTGTTCTCCTTGTAATAAATTAGGACACACAGTAAACACCTGCACAACAAGGCACTTAGTTTGGATTCATAAAGGTTATTTTCATGCATCTAACCATCAAGGACCCAAAAAGATTGGGTACCTACCTCTGAGTAATGTATTTGCAGGTTAGCCTTGGAGCATCAAAAACCAAGAATGCTCAAGGCAGGAGTGACTGCAGATTCTTCATTCAAATCACATCTGAAGAAAGAGTAGTCACAAAAATGAATTAGTCTTTATTACTAACAATTATTTGCAAGTTTCATTCAGGTGGAGTCTCTCATTCAGGGGGAGCACAGACTAAGGGGGAGTTATTCATTTATGTCAATCATTGTTGAACCTCTCAATGGTAAGAATTTCTTTCACAAAGGGGAGAGAATGCAATGGTAAGAACCTTCGTTTTTGGTTTGTGACAAAAAGGGGGAGAGTATGCATGGTATGCATTATCTGTGAATTTTCTGTATTTTCTATGCTTTACGTATTTTTGTCAGAAAATTCTCATAAATTTTGTCATCACCAAAAATGGGGAGATTGTTGAACCACTCCTATATTTTACCCTTTTATTTTGGTGATAACAAAATTTATGTTTAATTAATTACTATTAAAATATTTAATATTATGTTTTTCTTAATAAATATAAATTTACATGATTAATTGAATATTAAATATATTTATTACCATGATTTTCTAATAATAATTAAATATCAAGATTTTCTAATAAATATAATTTTATGACATTATTCTATAATGATTTGCAATAAACAGATAAATGGATTCCATTCAATATATATATGGATTTCAGTTCAAAGTGCCACATCGATTTGGTCTCATAACGATTTGATAAGTGACTCTCATAATGATTCCTTTGTACCCACACAGATTACCACACAGATTACCACACAGATTACCACACAGATTACCACACAGATTACCACACAGATTACCACACAGATTACTACACAGATTACCACACCGATTACCACACAGATTACCACACAGATTACCACACATATTACCACACAGATTACTACACAGATTACCACACAGATTACCACACAGATTACCACACAGATTACTACACAGATTACCACACAGATTACCACACAGATTACCACACAGATTACTACACAGATTACCACACAGATTACCACACAGATTACCACACAGATTACCACACAGATTACCACACAGATTACCACACAGATTATCACACAGATTCATTTGTACTCACACAGACTCCTTTGTAACTCATAAGGATTCCTTTGTAACTTACACAGACTTCTCACATGGATTCCTTTGTAACTCTCATAAGGATTTGATAAGTGAAGCATTGATTCCTTTGTAAAATATGGATTTCACTTAAACATAGATTTCCTTTATATTCCAAAATATTTTTTGCATCTAGTGAAAAAGTCAAATATTCTTGATTTACGTAATCCTCTATCTTTCTGACAGGAGATCTTTTTGCTTATCTCTCTAGATCTTTTCTTTCCTGCCAACAAAAAGGGGATTACTTACTACTTCTGGGTGGCAACAGGAAATATAGAGGTATGAGCCTTTTTGATAGAAACACTCTTTTATCTAAACACTTTTTTCTATGCTTGCAGACCTCGTAGACCACAAATTATCAGAAGAAAGAGAAGATGAGCAACGGCTAGAACTCCAACGGATTTATTCAAATTGCTCATATAAAAGATGAAGCAAGGCTGAAGAAGAAGCATGGGCTTTCCTGAAGATTTTTAAGAGTGTACATCCGGGAAGAACCTCAACTCCACATACACTCAAAGGAAAAGAGAGGAGAGCCTGAGCCCAAGAAGAAGTGTTCAAGCATCTGAAGCCCTCAAGCTTCAAGCTCCTTCCCCTCTCTTCACTCTCTCTGTGTGCATCTTTGTAATCTGAGGAGAGAGTCTTTTGCTGAGAGTTCTTTTAGTTGGTTTTTATTTGTTCCAACTCTCAGCTTTGTTCTTTCTTTTCTAAAAAAGACTTCTGTCCAGCTGTAGGACTGTATACAGTGTAGAACCTAGCTAGAGGTTTGTGTCTAGCAGAACCGCACTGGGGTTTGTACCAGGAGGTTGGCTTCTTTACCTGTAAGAGAAGTGGGTTGCCTTCTTGCCCGGGAAAGAGAAGAAGACCAGCTGGGGTGCTGGGTGTTGTAGTGTCCTTAAGGGGGACTGTACCCTTGGTTAGTGAAATCCCAAGAGGTTGCTTGGGGACTGGACGTAGGACTTCCATGTGGGAAGGGCCGAACCAGGATAAATCTCTTGTGTTATTTGTGTGATTGTTTATTTGCTTCCGCATGCTACTCTTTATCACACTAAACTAACCAAACCTTCAAGTGTTAATTATGTGTTTAAGTTTCTATTTCAGATTTCAAAAAAACCTATTCACCCCCCCCCCCTCTAGGTTAGCTTGCTGCCATACCATAAGGGCCAACATGCTGCATGTCACGGAGTTGTGCACGCTCCGCTGCCATTGCTAATGTCTTAAGTTCCTTCAAGAGAAAAGTTTAATGTAAGATATTGAGGTTGCACTAAGTTTGTGCGTGTGTGAGTTTATTTTAACTTATTACCCATGGTTCTACTCACGCAGGTATGGATTTAGACATCTAGTCGAGGCAGGTCAAACCTAGATCATCCTATACTTAGAACAACTTAGGCCCTGATACCACACAACTGTATGCCACGACGCGGAATATCGGAGCGGAATTACAATTATTTAAATAGTATCGAGCGATAAATAGACATCAAACCACTGCATAATTGGAATAAAGTCAAATGAAATCCAACTTCATTAATAATTCATCACCCAACTATTACATTCACTAATCAGAGCAAAACTAGGGCCCATAGTACTTTATTCAAATCCAACTAATACATATTGACTAACTAATGACTAACTAAAAGCACGGGTTGTCGAAAATGCTGGTCACTCATGTTCCTCCTCATTCCCTTCCTTGTGAGTGTGGTAGTCTCCATCAGACTCACCTGAAACACATGAAATAAATAGCGCAGGATGAGCGATAAACGCCCAGTAGGACTTAATATCTCATATAAACATGCATGCTTTAAGTGATTAATGTCTTAAAAAGGCGGGATAACTAAAGAGAACTGTCATGTATAGTCAAGAGAGCAAAGTAACAATGGCAAGAGAATGATAACACTTGTACATGGAAAATAGCACAACAAGTATGATAATGGATTGGCCACATAACGATATAGCACTTAAAATTACACAACGGTGCACTAGTAACGATAGCACTTGTATTGATAGCACTTGGATTGATTGTCATAGATTAAACCTTGATAGTATAAATAGCACTGGATGTATGCCAACATCCTGATCATTTTAACTCCCATGGGCAAATAGCACTTTTCGGACGCTCCTCCTAGGACCAGATCGGGCCCTATTGCCTGGCATAGTCATGTTTCTTATCTTAGACAATCAATTGTATGGCCAAATAGAGTACCAAGAATAGATGAGAGTAATTGACGAATAGACGAGAGTGTAGAGAGAATGTGAACATATGAGAGTATAGAGATAGTAGATGAGATAGGGAGATATTCGTAAAAACAACGATAAACATGCGATAATAACAGTTGCACAGCACTAGGTCATGTGCCGGCAGTCCGGTAGAAGTCACAACCGCCCACTAGCCGTGCCATAACACAGACCAGAGGTCTGGCGTGATCCCAAGGTAAGAGAGAAACACACTAAGCCGTTGGATCATGTTGATCCCTAAGGTGTCAAGGTTTTAATGGTACAATCCGCTCATCGGCAATGGACGTCTGCCAAAGCCAAGAAGACTTACGGAGGCCTTGACAAGGAGTCCTTGGTCTGGTCAGGAGTATTCCCAACAGAGAGGTGGTCCAAGTCAAGAAGAAGTGTGTTCAAAACAAGTGTCTGTCGTGCCTTGAGTGCTCGAAGGCAAAGGGACGTGATAACGGTATGCAAAACTCGTGCATAAAACGAAGACAAATTCATTTAAATAATGGGGAGATTAAGTGAATAATTACACTTAATTACCAGATATATTATTGAGTAAATTAATAAGGTCTCATGGCAAACATTAATGTTTAGTGTGTGCAAGTGTAAAGAAATCATGAGAGCATGAATAATCGTGCACATGGCTTTTATTAATGGATTTCATGTAATTATTACCCATATTAATAAACAGATCATTACTATTCATAACAGTGCATAATTAAGGTTAAAAAGGGATTATATGGCATAAATAACAAGGGTATACATGAAATTTAGGGTTCTGGCCAAAATTCTGAAATCTCGACGGGGTACCCGTCGCGTTTCAAGTCGCGACGTTAGGGCCAGTCACGTTCTGCTGAACAGGGCCGGGCTCATGATGGCGGTAGGAAACCGCGACGGATTGGGCGTTGCGTTCAAGACGCGGTGGTCCACCCTGTCGTGACCTTCTGAGATCGCGACGGGTCGGGCCGTCGCGATTTCAGAAGGCGGCCCGAAGCCCAAAAGGGGAATTAGCCCCATTTCAGGTTCGATCCTTCCTTCCATGGCATGATACAGGGCCTTTCAAAAATCTATATAAAATTACAGGAATGTCCAAAAATCATGAAACAAGTTTTAAACGAAACTAGACATGTAGGTGTATCAATATGCATGAGTAATTAGAAAATAGACAAGTAATGGGCATGCTTTAATTAGGTTACTTTTCGGTAACCTAAAACATGCACAGGGTTGGAAATCGATTTAATTCGCAAAGGATACATGATAAAAATTGGAGAAAATAGGATCATTCGAATCCTAACATCATGCAGTATCTATGATAAAACTTACAGGGTATGCGATCAAGTATCTTCATGGATTGAAGTCAAACAAGTGAGTTCGGATACATGTATAGCACAAAGATTGGAGCATGAAATACTTCTTCATGGCACAACGAAAACTTGGGCAAACATGGGGCTTTGATAGAGGGGATCAAGGTCTACCTAGGGTTGAGTTTAATTAGATTTAGCTTGAGAGATTGCCTACCTTTTCACGCTGTAAAGATCCTAGGGTTTAGGGTGATGAAATAGCCAAGACCTCCTTGCTCCAAACCTCCTTCTTCTTGCTCCCCACGTTCTCAGCCTCTTCTCCTCATCCTCCAATGCTTCAGCAATGATCTAGGGTTGGGAAGACACGAATTGGGGTGTATTGTGGGTTTTAAGAGTCATATTTGCTTAAAACTCTTCTTCTCCTCTTAGCTACGAAATTCCACATTTATCTCCTCTATTTCTTGCATTTATCTACCTAATAGGATTGGGGAGATGTTTAATTTCGTGGGCAATGGGTTAGGATGGGATGATGACTCCTTCTTAGGATAATTACAACCCATTTAGTTTTTATCTTACCCCTTTTTAATTTATTTACTAATTAACTCCGAATTTAAGCCTAAATATCTCCCATCAATCATGGGCTCTTCACATTTGGGCCCATTCATTCATATTTGAACCATTAGTATAACCCATTTACTAATTTAGCATAATGGGTTTTGATTTTAATCCCCTTTATTCAATTTATTCCCTCTTTATTCTAATTTAAATCTATTTATCACATTTATTCATTAATTTCTCATTTTATTTTAATTAATACTATTTATCAAAATTTAAAAAAAAAAATCAGAGTTGCTACACCTGTTGACTCACGGCAACAGCAAGTCTAAGCGCTAAAGGGTTGGATAATATGATATATATGCTCTATTTGTGACTTAAATGGGGTCTGATCATGTTCAAGAGTGCATGCATGGTGTAATCTTCCATTTTTTGGGGTGAAACACCGTGTCAATCATCATTTTTCATGTTGAAGATTTGCTGCCGACTCACAATGACAGTGAGCTTTAATATCATGAAGTTGGTTAGCATGGTATTCAAACCCATTTATGAGTTCAGAATTGACCTGGTTATGTTTTTAGTTTCATATGTGAACCTATCTCGCTTATTTATCATGAGTATGCCCTTTGATCAAGAGTCATCCCTTTATGAATAGGTGCTGCCGACTCATACAGACAGAAGCATGTCTACTGCCGACTCAGTCAGAAATGAGAAATCTATGGGATTTCGGGTTAGATAATATGATATATATGCCCAGTTACCTAGACTCAAACACCGTTGGTTCGCCGACCGGATTTATTTATGGTCTCGGTAATAACTGGTCCCCTCGTAGGCGTGCCTCGGGGATCGGTACCATGTGCCATTTTGGGTGACGCGCGTACGCAGAAAACACCTGGTTTTTGGTACCATCTCCTTCGTGGTGGGCGGGTACTGCGAACTCCCCCACACTCCATGAGTTAAGGGGAGATGCTGCCGAATTTTTTCCGTGAGTTTTGAGCCGATAACGTTCTAGGTTGATGAGTCAGCAAGGATTCAGCAGGCTGCCGACTCACTAAACCAGTGAAATGTTTCAGACTGATGAGTCGGTAAGCCTCATGAATGATGAGTCGGCAAGCCTCAGTTGATGAGAATATTCATTTTTGGTCTCGATAATCATCGGTTCCGTCGTAGGTATGCCTCGGGAATCGACACCGTCTGCCATTTGGGTGACACCGTACACGTCAAACACCTTGTTTTTGGTACTGTCACCATCGTGGTGGGCAGGTACTGTAACTCCTCTCCTCGCCATGAATAAGGGGAGGTGCCTTTGAATTTTTCTCTCGAATTCATGTTGGTAAGAGCCTTTAGAATCCTTACTGGTTAGGTGAGTCAGCAACATCTCGATAGTCTTGCCGACTCATTGATCCAGCAGGGTCCTGCCAACTCAGTTGTGCTCCGCCGATTCAACAGCCTTGCCGATTCGATCAAATCTTGCCGACTCAGTTGTGTTCTACCGATTCAATCATGTCTGCCGACTCAGTCATGTTTTATCAATTCAGTCGTGTCTACCTACCGAATGAGATGTCTTGCCGAATGACTGTGCATGCCTTACCGAATGAGATATATGTCCCACCGAATGGGCTGTGTCAGTGCTGCTGACTAAGCACACAATGATCAAACAGTGTCGAATTACGAGCAGAACTATGACTATCATGTTTCAAATAGAACAAAGAGAACACATTGGAACTAATCTATAAATAAAAGAAACAAGAAAACAAACAAACAACAAATGAACCAATGAATAAAGAGGTCCAATAATGATACATAAAAATGATAATGATCACAATGAATTAAGTGCCAGACATCCTTTCTCGTTGCCATTTTGGCTTAACTTCAAGACACATTTTGCACTTTTATCGGATGTTTCCTTCTCAGGTCATAAGGCTTTCTAATCTGACGATTAATCAAGGGTTTTCTCTCTTAGAGAGATGTAATTAATGTCGTTGCACTTAGGCAACATAATGATATTGGTCTTGACCCGATATTCACTCTCATTTGACGAAGTCGAACAGTGCGCAAAGAGACCTAAAGTCCTTAGACTCTTGTAGGCAAAACACTTTGTCACTCACGTGACTGGCACGCATGCGCTCTGTGATTGTCGATTCATCTTTCGTCTTCGTGGCTAGCTTAGCACTAGACGAGACTTGAATTTGCAATACGTAGTCATACACACATAAGAACATGATAAATAAATTAAAAAAAATAATTTGATGGATATAAAATCCATTTTCACAGTACTGTATCGTATCGCTAAGATACGGTTGGAAATAGGTCAATTTGATTTTTATTATTTATTGTGTGACTTGATCAGTATGTAAAATTAGCAAATTTTAAAAGAAAATGAGCAAAACATAATAACATCATATAGAGAGATTGAAAAATATAAGAAATTTCATTTAGTCATTCAAGCCAACCCAATACAATCATCTAGTATTGTGATCTATGTTGTCCTAAGTATATGAAGTGGATGTCAATTAAAGTTTTTATTCTCTAGTTATACGAAATTTGCATCCCTTAATCACCAAGACGATTTTGCGAAGGACGGGTCTTCTTCTTGTCGAACGTTCGCAATAAATTTCTTAATAGAGATCTTGCAATTAAGTTGGAGAGCCAATGTGACATCATCCAAGGACTTCAATTCTCATTGGAGAGGAGTCCACCACACTACAAGAAAAATCAGAATCATTAACATTTTTTTTCTACGGATCAATATCCATATTGAAAAATATATTGGGATTCGATGGACTCCTAGACTATATAGATTCGTAATTTAGTACTATTATATGGACTGAATAGTACTATATCATACTGCAGCGTTTGAGTTGATCAACGTCACCTCCACTACCACCACCACTAACTCCAATGTGATCATTATATAATATTATGATATGATTGATGTATTTCATTAAGTCAACACCAAGATTTCGAAAATAAAAATAAAATTGTAACGTCCTAAAATTTATAATAAAATAATAATATGACACTAAGAAATTGAAAGAGATAGTAAATTATACGTAAGATATGTCCACTTACATAAAACATAATTATCTTTAATTTTAGAATATTATTATATTATTAATATAATTAAAAAATTAAATTAAAATCACTATAATTTGTATCATCTCTTAATTAACTTATGTTTAAAGTTTCATCTCAATTAGACACCATTTAGACCTCTTAATACGTCAGATGTTTTTTGGAGAAGAAATTAAAAAAATGATTCTCAACAGTCTGTCGCAAACCGAACCATTCCAATCCGCGACGTACAGTGATGTGCCGCAACGGCACGCAAAAGTCATTTTAGGTGTTTTGGAAGTAGCAGTATGCTTCTCGTAATGGTAAAGGCTTAGTAGTAAAAGATTTCTTAAGGTTATACAAGTAACTTTCCTTATTATCATTCATTAATTATATCTAATTATCTTTCAAACCTATTTGTTACTATCCATATCTAGTTATCTTTCATTTATTAGTCGTGACATAAAAATACTTTAATGAAATATTAAAGATATGAGTTCCACATCTTTTTCCAAAACTTTTTTTTTTGTCTGGGACTCCATCATCTTAGATAGACCGATCACCAAAGAAATAACATAATTACCTGCATATTACTAGGTGATACTTGTTGTCCCGTGATCGAATAATTATATTATCTAGTATTAGACATAATTTTATAAGATCTGCGCTATCATGACGTTGGTAAATCCTCCGAAACTGTGTTTGGGTCGGGTAAAATAGTTGATTGTTCTTTGGGTAACTATCTTTTCTCGTTACTAAGAAAACATGCGAAGAAGAAACAATGGTGAAATTTTTGAAATTTTAATTTAATTTTAAAAGAAAATAACTACATGTTTCTAGGTTCCCCTCAAATGACAAGATCTCCTTTCAAAATAAGATTAGCCGTCGAGTTTTTGGACCGTTGGGGAGTCGTTATCTGCAAAATGGCCCTATATCAACTTAGATTAGTATGTCATTGTTTCAAAAGAAAAAGAAATAGTGAGCATAGACTAGGTGTCTTACCTCCTCCTATCTCCACCCCGTCATAATTTATCGAGAAAGGATTCCGCACCATCCCGCACCCACATGGGGCGTGGGCGCACCCACATTCGGGGGTGGGGCGCGCTGTGGGCGCGGGATGGCGCGGGCGGCCGTGCAAATTATTTGCACGGCCGCCCGTGCAACTCGCATTTCTCTAATTTATCATCGTCATTTGTTATCGATCATTCGAACCACAGATGTTATCATTATTTGAAATGACTTTAAACGACTAGATGATATACATGTCCGACATGTACTAAATATTTTTTTCTTAAAAAAACTATTTATGTTCAGATATCTCACTCCACCCTTCTGCTCATGTCTTCTACTCTTTCCTCTCGTCTACCTACTCTCAACATCACTTGATTCTCTACTTTATTTGTAGATTACATGCATTATATATCACAAACTCATAACACTTTATTCAACTAATATATCCACAACGTTAGATATTGTTCTCATATGCTTATATATTTCAAATCTTCAGTTGCCAAATATATCTATTACCTAAAGAGTGCAGATTAGTTATGCAGTTACATTTTCGGATATTTATATAATTAATTAAATTATTAAAATAAGACTAATATTTATATATAAAGCATCATTATCAAATAAAAAAGGGTATAACTGTAAACATCGCCAATTCATCCAGACACCATTTTCAATCAGAGAGAGGCTGTTACCTAATCATCTCAGCAGACGGAAAAGGACCCAAATCATGTTAACAAAAAAAAATTTTTTTTTGAAAAAATAATATTAAAGCAGAGCAACTCATGTTAAGATCACATCAAAGTAGAGACACACCACGTTTCGATGCTCCCGACTAACAGTTCCACCCACCATGCGACATCACCACCTGGGAAGTGGGAACTCTCTTCTGATAAACCGAAACCTCATTACCACCACACATGTACATGTCCACATGACGGGATTTAAATACAAATATTAGCTGGGCATGGGCTCTATGATTGTGACTAGGTGGAATGGACCAATGAGAAATATTTGCGCGTGTCACACCCACTACGCTGATCAGACGATATGTGAATGATGGATCGTGTCTGCTCGTAATCCAATCAGAGCACCTGCTACAGGGTGGCATGAAACACCCATCGAACAGCAAACATTTGCCTTTTATCTTTTGTATTTCTCTTTTTCTTGTGTGTTCATCGACGAATTTATGATAACTCTTTTATTCCAATTATTTCGTTCGAAGTCTGAGATGGGCATACCACTGCTGTAGCTGGGACGCCAATGCCCTCACAGTGAGATCCACAGTATTATTTCAAAGTAGCCAATCACCACTGTAGAGTAGAAGCACTTCTTTCTACCAAGCGAGTAGAAGCACCCCTGTTCTTCGTCTCAAACATAACAATAGGAAATGCAGAGTCCTAAATTTGCTCTCGCTGCTGGTAAGTGATCAATTATATTTACCTTGACCAAAAAAACTTCGTTTTGCAGAGTGTACTTCTATATGTATATGCCCAAACTGCCAGAGAACTGTTATATATCAAAATGTACATCCCCATCTGCATGCTTCATGTCCTCCACAAGCAACATTTTCACAAAAAAAACATGCACAAGGTTACAGCAGAGCAACACCGAGAAAACCCAGCAAAACTTGCAAGTGGTGCCATTCTATTTGGCTCCCTTTGCATTACCAGGACCAGCGTTTCCTTCTTCCATCAAAGACTCCCTGTTTCTCACAATGTCGCGCATCTGAATCCCCTGTGCAGATCCTTCCTTTGAGCCTGCATGTGATGTTGGGTTCTTGCCATGGACTGATAGCCCCTTCCGCTTCTTCCCCTTATGAGCCCAATCAACAATGCTCTGCTGCACATGATCCTCAAAGATTGCCTTTTTGAACGAACTCCCCATCTTTACAAGCAGCACAAACAGAAGTTAGTGATGAACTGCTTAGTAGTATAGAGTACAGAAGAAACATAAAGATATTTGAGATCCGACCCACCTGAGTTACAATAGCATAAAGTGGTAGGGTGCTGTAGCTACAGAGAATCTGAATAATAACACTGTAACCAGACAATGATGCAATCAGTTTTAAGATGCACAGTTCCACCCTTGGACTATAAACAACATCAAGGAAAGTGATTTTTTTTTGTTGACTTGTACCAAGGAAGTTGATATTTTACCCGATCACAAGCCTCGGGACAATGTAACGAACTTGTCCCATGATGCAGGAGTCGAAGCCGTATGTTGTCTGTACAAGGAACTTGTCAGGATCTCACTGATTGCTTTTTGGAAGAAATCAAAATAGTTCTCCTAGCAATCTTTGAGTATAGCGGAATCCTTTTCAGATGTCTTTTACATGTTTTCATCAGTCTATAATAACAGGAAGTTCATGGTGGTGTCAAAGACAACAAGGTTTTACAATTGTTGTTCCATGGTGTTATGATTGGTGACACAGATGGAGTACGTCCAGCAGATTACTACCATCACTCAATCAAGCAAATGATAACTAATCAAATGTGTGATTTTTGAGTTTCAAGAAATTCAAGAAAATTATTCTCCTTACCAGTATCCAGAAGAAAAATGCAATCTCGAAGGCATTTTGGAAGAGGATGAAGTGAATCAGGTAGAGGACGATTCGGGGCCTGTGGAACCAGAAGTGATCATCTGAAGGTGTAACAACCAATTCACCTTCTATTGCAGAATGTTTCTCAGCAACCTCATGTGCCAGCTGAGTGATTACATGCTCCAGCTTTGTGCCAACAGCAAGTAGAAGCTGCAATAATAGCACAATTAGACACGTAGAAGTCTCCAAGCAAAGCATGAGGATCCAAAGGTAATTCTCTGTCTTTTGCTTAAGACATGAACTAAAGAACATCAATCATGGAGATTGGAAAATTGCACACCACTCACAGATGTCAGAGGTTTATAGCTCAATGTGACTGCCGATTCCTGAGTAGCCACACATACTGTCTATACTCTTTAACTTTACTTGTAAATTGTAGAAACCCACAAAACCTAGGTGTTGAGGTTCTAAGGCCCAGGCTATATAAGCACATGGAACCCATTTGATTTTTCCGATATGGGATAACCCGTACGGTTCTCCAACACTCCCCCTCACGGCCAAGATGGGCCATGAAAATTAGAAGAGAGGTGGCACAATTATCATAATGGGCCTTGGCCTACTCTGATACCATGTAGAAACCCACAAAACCTAGGTGTTGAGGTTCTAAAGCCCAGGCTATATAAGCACATGGAACCCTTTTGATATTTCCGATATGGAATAATCCATATGGTTCTCCAACATAAATCCTGCAGCAACTTAACCTTCTTCACCAAATATACCAATTACGGAATCTGCTAAACCAGACAGGGATTTGGCAATTGGTTTTGGGACAATCACTCAATTTAAAACTGAAAATCCTTAGTAGTATACAGGTCGTTATTACCCACACTGTCCTGAGTTTAGGAACCTTCCTTTTTGTTTCCGTTGTCTTCCTAATTTTTTATTTTTTTTATTTCGGGGGTGTGGGTGGGAGGGCATTGAGGCACTAAGAACTGAGGTAGTGAAAAAAAATAGTGATGTCCACTGGCAGGGGTGTGGGTGGGGGGCATTGAGGCACTAAGAACTGAGGTAGTGAAAAAAAATAGTGATGTCCACTGGCAAATAGTCTTCACTATAAGTGATTCCAAATGCTAAAACATTTTCTTTAGACACAAAGCTGTTGTGACAATCTTGTTTAAACCAAGGTTCAAGAACCCAGGGATTGGTCTCGGAACGGCCGGCCCCAAACCGATCGGATCGGCCGATCCGAGCCAATCCCAGATGAGGCAGGTGTGGCCGGATCGACCCTCTATAAAAATTGGTAAAAAACAGAAAAAAATGAAAAAATAGAAGAAAAAAATAAGGAGTGCATTTATTAACTGAAATATATGAAAATAAAGTGTATGATGCAATGATAGTAATGTATAAACATAATTAATATATATACGAATCATACAATCATATATTCGTGTACAATATCTTATTTACTTGAATATCATTTAAGTAAATATTAGTATTTGTAGTTTCATTTACTTAAAATATTACATGTAAATAAAAAAGTATCCCCCCCATTTAAATCCAATAAAAATAGCAAAAAATTCATCTCGTACTAATAAAAAGTCAACTCTACCATCCAAGAAGAAAATTGTGATTTTGATGATTCCATCAAAATAACGTCTTTCTAATCCCTCATAATTTGACTTATCTAAAAATTTCATAATTCAAATAAACCCAATAGAACAGTAAAAATAAAAAATCCAGTGAAAAAATTCAAACGTGTATGTGACTTCTCCAAGGGAGCCACTCTCCTATTGACAGCAACTAAGTCCTGGTCAGTAGGAGAGTGACTCCTTTGGAGAAGTCACATACACATTTGACTTTTTTCACCGGATTTCAAATTTTTAGTGTTTTAAATGATATTTAGGTAAATAAGACATGAAATCGACCTAGACTCAGCCTGGAATCGGCCCCCGGCAAAGTTACCCCGGATCGGATCAGTGGGCCCAAAACTGACCCCAATCAGCCGATCCGATCCCGATCTGGACAATTTTTGATACCCTAGTTTAAACGATCATGTGAAATATTTGACTTCTCAGCTATAACTCTGCAACTTATACCGATGGGCTGTGGCCTAGTTGGCATGGTTAGAGGAGGTTAGGAAGGGAACCACCCAGCTTCGGTCGTGTGAAATATTTGACTTTCCAACTATAACTCTGCAGCTTGCCCTGTGGGCTGTGGCTTAGTTGGCACGGTTAGATGGGGTTAGGAAGGGAACCACCCAGGTTCAAACTTGCATGGGATGGGTTTTCTTTGATGTCTTTGCCACAGCCGCAGAGACCCTAAAAGAAAGGGCACTGCAACTTTATCTTCATATTGAAATATCAAGTGGAGGTGGAAAGTTTGTTGCACCAACACTAAAGATAACCAGTATCACATGGAAGCATCATACGACATAATTACTAACTACGATGAAAAACTGAAGATAAGCTTGCTCCTTGAGACTGAAATATTTTTCATACAAAATTAGATCCACTCAGCTTATTGAAATCATCACTCTATCAAATATCATAACCTTTAAAAAAACGATGTGCAGTTGTCAGCACTAGTATATCTACATGAATGGAAGTCTACATCTTTTAAATCCAAAAGATGTAAAAGAAAAATATGATGCAAGGTCAAGCTTACTTACAATTAATGGAATGAACGCTATCCAGAAATATGTGTGCCAGCCTTCAAAATGATAAAACAATAAAAAAAATGAGCACATTGTCACCTTGAATAAAAAGAAGAAAATCTATTTTCTTTTGTTCTAACTAGTTGAGACTCCTTGTTTTATAACTTTGTGTTTTAAACTGGTTTGCTGTTAAAACTATATTAGATGTGCTTTCTCAGATGCCATGCTTGGATTGCTTAGAAGATGTGAACTGTCAGAAATGGCTTGCATTGATAGATTTAATAGTGAAGTGCATACAAAATTCCTTTGCATTAACAACTAAACAACATGCATAAATTAGAGTGAATGCCTAGATGATATGAACAGCTTCTCATCCATAAACTAAACAAGTGGGGTAGGACAAAGCTAAGTAGTACCATTGACATTCAGCAGCAAGAAGATAACAACGAATACCCAAAGGTACCAACTGCAACAGTAAAGAAATAGTAGTGAGTATCAATTGGAAGCTAAAAAGACTGTACGAGAGACGTTTCACTTGGAAGTGCTAAATATTCATGCAAGCAAGTTTTTCTACATTGCTACAGGTTGCATGCAAAATTACCTTATACCAACAACTTTCTTAAAATCAGCTTCTAGGGCACGTATCATATACTTGTGAAAATTAAACTTAAGATTTCCTCTGCAATGAGTCTATAAAAAAAATAACGATTATTCAAGCAAGAAGCAGAAGAATTGAGTTAGTGAAAATGAAGCATCTATCAGGTCCTACTGCTTACCATAATGAAACCTAGACGCATAGTGGTGTAGTCTGATTTTGTGACAGATCCATAGAATTGTTTACCAAAGGAATGCTGAAACAAAAACAACATGATTCAAAACATTGTAAATGTAAACAGCAGAAATACAAGGAAGCACCTGAAGAATGCATTGAAACAACTGAACCATTAGTTATAACCTTATGCAGACAACTGCAATAGCCTATGATGTTTTCCCAGCATTTGATTTTGCTGTAGCTAAACTCAAACATAAGGATGAAGTAGATGCCTATTTGGTCGAATATGTAACCATTTATTTGCCTGCTGACATCATTTCAGTGTAGAAAACACAAATAAAGACCCCCCACCCCCACAAAGAGAAGACACTCAGAGCACTTATAATGAACTTTTGCCAACATAAAAACAATCCTCCTTTCCCTGAAAACGGAGTTGCAGTTCCTTTCCCTGAAAACAGAGTGCAGTTCATTCTGGCAAAATAATAATAATCAACCTCGATGCAACATTGCACCAACACAAAGTGTTAACACTCGCACATGTGCCGACTAATGGAGGAATTGGTGTGCACAAGCCTATTTGCAAAACCTGGACAAATATGGAGGGTAGAACCACATGAAAATGCCTCTTGCTCAAATCTTTGCAAAACTGCAAAGACGGTTTAACAGGGCCACAGCTGTATTCATATCATCAATGGAAGAATTTTCAGCCCTGGAGATGTGTTACTCACAAGCCAGCTCACTATGACAGAGTCCTTGCCGATACCCTTAAACCGCTCCCGGATGAAATCAAGTTGATGTACATGGGTGACCTTTGGAACTGCAAAACAAGTGTTGTGCACAGATCAATGGACACATGTAACTCTATCTAGCTCCTCGGTTTTTTTTTTTTTTTTTTTGGGGGGGGGGGGCATGACTAGCTCCTCGGTTAAGAAGAAGCTGTCATCAGGGCATTCATCTATAATGACGAAAACTAATGCCAAGCAACCTCGAAGTTAGTAATACCTCCAGCTTCATCATTTCTCTCCCTCTCTCTCTGAATGGAGTCCTCCCAATGCTTCCATTGGCGTATCTAGCAAGACAGAGAAAACATGTGGCCGTAAATGCCTCCAAATATGTTACACCCAAGTGGAGAGAGAAAAAACTGTCAATGCCTTTTACCTTTGCCCCTCCTAAAACCACAGTGAGCACACAGAAAGTCACATGAACAAGGGCCAGAACAAAGATGAAAATGTGCAGCTGGTGCAACGCTTCCAAAGACAGCAGCGGAACTTTTCCCTGCAACAACACAAGAAAGAGTAAGAAAGCTATGGCAACGGAAGCCAAAGGATTTGCCTTCTGGATTGAAATTGTTGGGTCATAGCCCTTTTATTCAGCCCATGGTAAGTCTTGCTAGCCCATGACCCACTTATATTATTTTAACCCTTTCTTTTTTTGCGGCGGTGAAGAAAAAGGGAGTAGCAGGCGCGGCTGTGTGGTTGCTGTGGTCGTGGTTGGGAGAAGCCGGCCAGCAGCGGTTTAGCGCATGAAGCAAGAGGGGACGAGAAGTGAAGAAAAAGGCAAGACAACGTTGAAGGCTGTTCTCAATTATCCCGGCAGTGTTTTCACCACAGGTTCGATCAGATTTGCAACAGGTTGTTGCTGTGATCATTTGGAGAGAGTCTGGATATTGTGCACGGTGACGTAGTTCTTGTATCTCTATCATTCTCTTGTGGTTGTTACTCGGATCTTGAGCAAGAGACTCCGAGCGTTGTACGCTCATTATATTTTATAGTGGATTTGTTGCTCCGGCTTACCCCGTGGATTTGTTGCTCCGGCTTTTTCCCCATCAAATTGGTAGGATTTTCTACGTAAATTTTGATATCCTGTGTGATTATGATTTCCGTTTGTGTTTCCGCTACGTGTTACGGCTTGCTTGCATTTATTCGTACACAAGCGTTTTATACCCTTCAACCAGTATCGGAGCATTGTTGAATTAGAACATTTATTTGTGTGTGAATATGGAGGCCGGTAACACTTCCCGCATGATTAGTTTAAATGGAAACAACTGGATGATATAAAAACCAAGAATGGAGGATCTCTTGTATTGCAAGGAGTTGCACGGTCCATTGCAAGGAGATAGTGGAAAGCCTGAAATAATGTTAGCCGATGACTGGAAAAAGTTGGACTGAAAAATTGTTGGGTTTATTCGACAGTGGCTTGATGATAGTGTTTTTCATCATGTTTCCACTGAGAGTTCTGCACAATCTCTATGGAAAAAGTTAGAGGGTCTCTATGAAAGAAAAACAGTTGGTAACAAAGCTTTCTTGATTAGAAAACTTATCAATCTAAAGCATGGTTTGGCGTGGCGGATCGAATCGGTCCGATTCAGCCGAATCGGATCGAATAAGGAGAAACCTGATTCCCATCGAATCGGACCGATTCACATCCGATTCCCATGCGAATCGGCCCGATTCAGGAGAATTGTGGCGGATCAAGAAAAATCTGATTCGTCCTGATTCCCCGATGCGGCGAACCTTGATCTGAAGTATAAAGATGACACTTCTATTGCTGAGCCCTTGAATGAAATGCAGAGTATCACTAACCAATTATCCTCCATGAAGACGTCTCTTGATGATGAGTTGCAGACATTGTTACTTCTCAATTCGTTGCCAGAAAGTTGGGAGACACTTGTAGTTTTCCTCAGCAATTCTGTACCAGATAGAGTTGTCTCCATGAACCAAGTAACAAGCAGTTTGTTGAATGAGGAGTTGAAAAGAAAGAATTCAGAAACTTCTCACAGTGATTCACAGGCACTTGTCTCAGAGAATAGAGGAAGGTCAAAGTCCAAAGATAGAGAAAATTCACAGAAGAGCAGAAGTAAGTCAAGGCCAAGAAAAGATATTATTTGCTACAACTGTGGGGAAAAAGAGCATTTCAAGAATCAGGGCAGGCAACCTAAGAAGAACAAGAAAAGGAAAAGAAGTTGAGAATGCAGAGTCAAAGGAGAATGTCACAGCTACAGTGCCAAATGATGACTAGTCAATTTTGTCTACTTCTGATGATATTTTTTCTTGTGTGTGTCAGGACTTCGAGTGGGTGATTGACATAGGTGCTTCTTACCATGCTACACCAAGAAAAGAGTTATTTGCTACCTACAGGTCTGGAAAATTTGGTGTTGTCAAGATGGGAAACCATGGAACAAATATCATTGGCATGGGTGATATCCACATAAAGACCAATCTTGGCTGCAAGTTGGTGCTTAGAGATGTGAGGCATGTGTCTGATTTAAGACTGAATTTAATTTCAGTTGGAAAGCTAGATGATGAAGACTATGATAGCAGATTTTATAAGGGAAATTGGAAGCTCGGTAAAAATTCTCTTGTTGTTGCTAGTGGAAAGAAATGTCATACCTTATATAGGTTGCAAGTCAAAGCTTATGGTGATTAGTTGAATGCTACAGAGAAAGATTCCAGCATGGAGTTGTCAGTTGTGGCATAGGAGACTGGGACATATGAGCAAGAAGGGCATATAGGTTCTTTCCAAGAAAGAAGTCTTGCCAGACTTCAGAAGTACACATTTGAACTCATGTGTTGATTGCTTGGTTGGTAAACAACATAGAGCTTCTTTTGCTAGTACTACACTATCTAGAAAAATGCATGTCTTAGATCGTATCTATACAGATGTCGGTGGTCCTTTGAGGACAAAAACTCATGGTGGATCAGTTAACGTTTCAGGAATCAGTTGTGCACTTTACTTTGTTACTTTTATAGATGATTATTTTAGAAAAGTTTGGGTCTATACTTTGAAAACTAAAGATCAGGTTGTTGATGTTTTCAAAGAGTTTCATTCTAGAGTTGAAAGGGAGACAAAAAGGCTGCTAAAATGCATAAGATCAGACAATGGTGGTGAGTATATATGATTATTTAATACCTATTGCAGGTCACAGGACATTCAACATGAGATTATAGTTCCTGGTACACCTCACCATAATGCAATTGTAGAGAGGATGAACCGCACCATCATGGAAAAGACCAGATGTATGTTTTCAAAGGCCACGTTGCCCAAAAGGTTTTAGAATGAGGCTTTGAGGACAGCTATTGATGCGATCAACTTGTCACCCTGTACAGCTCTAGATGGTGATGTTGCAGAGTATGTATGGTCAGAAAAAGATGTCTCCTACAGGCACTTGAGAGTGTTTGGTTGTCGTGCATTTGCACATGTTCCAGACATTGAAAGGTCCAAAATAGATGGTAAGACAAAAGAATATATTTTTCTTGGTCACTCAAATGATTAGTTTGGTTACAAGCTTTGGGATCCAGAAAAGCAGAAGGTGTTTAGAAGCAGAGATGTGGTCTTCTTTGAAGATCAAACCCTTGAGGATTTGAAGAAGAAGACACCAGTCAAGACTTCTACAGAGGGACTAGCAAACTGTGACACAGTTACTCCTCCAGCATGTCAAGGTGACGGGGGAGATGTGCAGGAAGATGGTGCAAAGACTAATGTTGACTTACCTACATGACATGTTGAGCCCAGGAAGAAGATGGAGAGCAACCTCCTTCAGAGCCTCAGCTAAGAAGATCTTCCAGTCAACATCAACGTTCCAGAATGTACTCTACAGATGAGTATGTGATGCTTACTGATGCAAGTGAACAAAAGAGTTACCAAGAGGCACTTGAAAGTGAGCAAAAAAATTGAGTGGTTTATAGCTATGTAGGAAGAGATGGATACTTTGTAGAAGAACCACACATATGACTTGGTACAACTACCAAAGGGAAGGAAGACTTTGAAGAACAAGTGGGTTTTTAGGTTGAAGACACAAGACAAATGTTCTCAACCAAAGTACAAAGCTAGATTGGTTGTGAAAGGCTTTGGTCAAAAGAAAGGTATTGACTTTGAAAAGATTTTTTCTCCTATTGTTAAAATGTCTTCTATCCATGTTGCTCTAGGTGTTGCTGCTAGCCTGGACTTGGAGGTTGAGCAGTTGGATGTAAAGACAACTTTCCTTCATGGTGATTTGGAGGAGGAAATTTATATGGAGCAACTAGAAGACTTCAAAGTCAAAGATAAAGAAAAACTTGTTTACATGTTGAACAAGAGCTTGTATAGACCGAAACAAGCTCCAAGGCAGTGGTACAAGAAGTTTGATTCATTTATGGCTGAAAAATGATACAAAAGAGCAACTTTAGATCATTATGTATATATCAAATGGTTTGGTGAGAATTTTTTTATTCTCCTATTACATGTTAATGACATACTTATCCTTGAAAAAGATATGTCTATGATTGACAGGTTGAAAAAAGAACTTAGCAAGTCCTTTGCAATGAAGGACATGGGGCCAGCAAAGCAAATATTGGACATTCAGATTTCTCGTGATAGAAAAGCCAAGAAAATATGGTTGTCGCAGAAGAAATACATCGAGAAGGTGTTGGATATGTTCAATATGGGCAACGCAAAGTCAGTTGGTTCTCCTTTTGTAGGTCACTTCAAGTTGTGCTTAGAGCAGAGTCCAATAAGTGAAGAGGAAAAAGAAAAAATGTAGAAAATTCCTTATGCTTTAGTAGTCGGAAGTCTGATGTATGTAATGGTATGTACGAGGCCGGACATCGCGTATGCAGTGGGTGTTGCTAGCAGATTTCTTGCAAATTCAGAGAAAGAGCATTGGGCAGCAGTGAAGTGGATTCTTAAATATCTCAAAGATAGCTCCAAAATTTGTTTAAGCTTTAGGGGCGGACCATCTGAGCTGACAGGTTACACAGAAGTAGATATGGCAAGAGATATTGATACAAAGAAGTCCACATGAGATTTTGTTCTTACTTTTGCAGGGAGAGCTGTGTCATGGCAATCCAGATTGCAAAAGTGTATTGCTCACTCTACCACAGAGGTAGTATATATTGCTGCTACATAAGTTTGCAAAAAGATGTTGTGAATGAAAGAATTTTGACAAGAATTGGGGCTGAAATAGGAAAATTATGTGGTGTATTGTGACAACCAGAGTGCCATCCACTTGTGCAAGAACCCGACTTTTCATTCTAAGTCAAAGCATATAGATGTCAAGTACCACTGGATTAGAAATGTGTTTGAAGAGAAGCAGTTGCAACTTCAAAAAATTCATATAGATGACAATGGGGCAGACATGTTGACAAAGACCTTGACAAAAGAAAGACGAGATGTGCCGACGGCTAGTCGGTATGACTTCACATTAAAGAGTCATGAGCTAGCCTCCCTTATGGGGCCCTTTCTTTTTTGTGGCGGTGAAGAAAAATAGAGTAGCAGGCGTGGTTGTGTGGCTGTGGTGGTTGGGAGAAGCCGGTCAGCAGCGGTTTAGCGCATGAAGCAAGAGGGGATGAGAAGCGAAGAAAAAGGCAAGACAACGTTGAGGGCTGTTCTCAATTATCTGGGCAGTGTTTTTCACCACAGGTTCGATCAGATTCGCAACAAGTTGTTGCTGTGATCATTTGGGAAGAGTCTGGATAATGTGCAAAGGTGATATAGTTCTTGTATCCCAGTCATTCTCTTGTGGTTGTTATTTGGGTCTTAGACAAGAGATGAACGTTGTACGTTCATTCTATTTTATAGTGGATTTGTTGCTCTGTAGTTTTCTCCCATCACATCGGTGAGATTTTCCGTTTGTGTTTCCACTGCGTGTCATACACAAGTGTTTTATACCCTTCAGAAATGCCGGAAGGAAAGTGGACATAGGGGGAACCTTTGCGCACTTGTTGTCCCCACCGCCCCCAGATAGCAGCCGTCTGCCGCCCCCAAGTATGCCGGAGAAGAAAGCAGTCTGGTAGTGAGACGACGAGTTCACTGACTCCCCTTCCCCCTTCTTGCATGGCAGCATATGCTCCGTAAGATTCTTAGGGATGCAGATGTTCTGGATCGCTCCTTGGAACACCGTTAACAGCAGCGATATGAACCCCAGAAGCATCAGTTCTGCAACCATGCAACGAAGGGAAGAAGGAAATTTATGCCTTTGCACCAATAATAGAAAGAAGATGGAAGAAATTAGGGTATCCCACAAAATAAAAGACAAAAAGACAGATCTTTTGCGGGAAAAGAGAGGGAAGAGGCAACCTTCCTTGACCTTCTGGAGAGCTTCACAGAGGGGCTTCTGATTCTTCTTCTTCAGATACTGCAAATGCGACGAGCAGAGGACATGAGATCAGAAAGATTGCATCTTTCTCCGCCCTTCCGATCCCAGATGCGCAGGGGAGGTGAGGGGAGGGCACTGGGCATGGAATGGGTACCTTGCCGAGGAAGTGCAGCAGGCGCTCGACGACGAGGGAGATGAAGACGATGATGGAGCAGACGAGCGCCACCACCCACGTCGGCGTGAACTCCAATTTCAGCTCTTCTCCCCCGCCACCCCCCGCCATGTCTCTCCCACCGTCCCTGTCGCCTCCCTTCTCACTCCCTCACTCTGCCCTATCCTCTGGGTCCCTATCTCTCCCTCCAACGAGAAGGAACCCGCGCTAAGCCTGTGAACTCAGACACAGCAGGGTATGTATATGAACTAGAGAGAGAGAGAGACAGAGAGAGAAAGAAAAAAAAGTACCATACCATACACGCGTTCCCTACGCGGTTGGTTGGTTGGAAGCCCGGTAGAAACAAGGTTCTGCTTTAATAGTCCCAGAAACAAAAAGGGAACGAAGGAAGCAGAGGCTTCGGATATGCAAGGGCGGACAGAAATGAATGCTTTGATCTCTGCTTATTTAAGGAGAATCGTCATTCTTTGTTATTATCATTGTGCTCGGCTCATATCATCATATGGGTAGCGCTGGGAATGCCTAGACTTCACTTACCACCACGGAAAGGTTCCGGTGATTCCGTAGATGGAGATCCTGCTCTGGCAACGCTCGAGGAAAGCAGAGGCTTCGGTCATCCCCACTAGATGGAGATCCGCTCCCTTTTTTGAACGTCTTCTTCTGTATTTTTATTTTCTGATGCGGATAATTATGCCACCTATCCCAGTAAAATTATCCGTGGAGCAGTAAGTTGGAGCAAGGATCTCCATTCCCACTGGAAGGAATATCATAAACTAATGGCTGCTTGGGTCTTCTTCCATTAGTCGTTAACAGGATGCCGTCCGCGTTTGCCAGGGCCCAGAAGCTACGGAATCACCGGAACCTTTCCCGGAGCATTGGTCGTCCCCACTAGATGGGGTACCATGTGAAGCAGAAAGTTGGAGCAAGGATCTCCATTCCCACTGGAAGAAATATCATAAACTAATGGCTGCTTGCCTGCTTCTTCCACGCCTTGCTTGCGATGTGGCGACTGGCGTGCCAAGTGCCAAAGGACCGACCGAGGCGACAATTGACAAGTGTTGGACAGTGCTGCTGAAAGATTATGAGTAATGCTAGCATTGCCCCGTTGGAGGGGCCGCGCGCCCTCCTCCGTGCGCCGCGTGGAGGGTGCGGGCCCCTCCAACATTTAATATTTTTTTTTAATAATTTGTGCACACAAATGATATATTTGTGCACACAAATATATTATTTGTATACGTAAATGGTACACAAAAAAAAAGACAATTAATGCTGGGGGGCCCGCGCCCTCCACGCGGCGCGCCCTCCACGCGGCGCGCGCAAGAGGGCGCACGGTCCCTCCAGCAGGGCTATGCTCCCGACAGTGACGGGAGCATAGCATTACTCGAAAGGTTATAGTATGAATTCCCACAAAAACATTTGATACCGCCGGCGGGTTTTTTTTTTTTCGATAAGGAACCCGGGCGGGTATTTTTCGTGGCGCTGGCGCTGCCGCTGGCGCTGGTGAGGATTTGGTAAGCAATGTTGCTACCCGATTATAATTAAATTTTGTATCTTTTGAGGTGGGCGAGCGACCGGGAATGGGGACAAAGGAACAGGTGGAAACGTGGGGTGTCCGACGATTTCGGACAAATTTTCAAAAGAAGAAGAGAGATGTTGAAGAGAGACACATTTTTTTTTTTTTACTGGTTAGGCATCCACACTGCTGAAAAACCACAGCGCCGACCTAAGTCCGAACCCGTGGCGTTGAAGAAACGCACGCACTGGGATCATCAACACAATCCAGAAATTCCTTAAATTCTCGATCGTATGCTTAATTGCTCATGTTAAAAGCTCCCTGATATGCTTTCAAGATGAGTAAATCGTTTTCAACTTTCAATAAATGGCGAGACTTCTATAGGGTGTCTTAACATGTTACGCGGAGTTTCTATAGGTCAAGAAATTGAATTTTTTGTATATAAATTATTGTTAAATAATTATTTGTAAATATATCATACCTAAAAAATGTATTAACAAAATTATTCTTAATTTATTTAAAATTGTACAAATATGTCATCGCCCAAATCCTCTGCTATCTTCCGTGGATGTAATTCTAGCTAAGCTTAATTCTATGTGATCCTAATTAAGTTTAACTCTATTTGGAGAAAGACAAAAATGTCCCAAGTTGTGATGGGAGAAATTTCAATAGACGGTGTGTGCGAGGTCAACGGGACTCGCCGTCGAGATGTCACATCTTGTGGCCCCGGCACCGGCGCCTCCCCCACCTCTCCGTCAAAATAGACACCTCCTGAAGGTGACGTCCCAAGAGAAGTCACTTGAAATCTTGACCCACACAGCTAGATCCACCTCTTCACCGAGGGAGGCGACTAGGGTACTTGTGATTAGTGCGGATACAGTCTTTATAGAGAAGATCTTTGGTCGCACAAAAATGCATCGTTAAACACTCGCGGTAATCAATCTAAAATCAGACTCAAGATACAACTAAAAGCATGTAATGATATGACAAGCACGTTTCAAAATCACAAAGAAGGTCAATGCCTAGTTTAAAGCTCTTTTAGTCGAAAATTAATTTTTACATACGTTTAATTATAAATTTAATTTAAATCTACCTACACAAAAAAAATAAAAGATAGATAGAAGAGGAGAGAGAAAAGATGATGAGGTGTAGAGAAAAATGGAGAGAGAGAAGAGAAAATGAGAGAGAAATAGATAGAGGAAATTAATAGAAAGATATGATAAAAGGAAGAATGGGAATAAGAGAGAGCGAGGATAGATATGTAAATAGAAGAGAAAAAAAGTTGAGAAAGTGAGAGCATTAAATACTAGCACTTTCTATAACACTTTCTCCGTAGGAAGATTGCATGGGGGCACACGACACCCTGTGATCCACTCCAATTAGAGGGGGAGCCTATATACCCTATGTATTATTCACTAAAAATTTATTTTTTATTTAAAAAAATCAAGATAACTAACCTAAAATAAATAGATTTGAGAAAAAAACAATTTAAACTAAGAAACATAAAATTAAAATACAATTTGAATGAATAATATCCCAAATGTTAAGTTCACACCAACGAATAAAGCGTACAAGCTTGAATGAGAGTAAAGTGAGAGAGAGAGAGAGAGAGAGAGAAATGGAGAGCACTGTAACTAGCTTTACACAGCAACGCCACGGGAAGAAGAGGATGTCACCGGGCAGCAGGTGTACAGGCGAGGGTGTTGAGTTCGGTTTAGAACAAAAATCGGAGGCTCTCTCCACCTCCCACCGAACTCCTTTACTGCCTTCCGTCAAACCCCCCGGGCCCCTCTTCTTAATCTTTTTGAAAAAATATATAAAAAATAGAAGTCCATCATGACATGATCGATTCGAGCAAAATTTATTGATTGCTATTTATATATAATTTTATTATATTTATATATTTAAAATATCAATAAATTTTAAAAGAAATTTTTTATATATTTTAACAAAATTTAACACTAACCGAAAGATACGTCATAACTATTTAAATAAAATTAAATTAATTTGTTTAGATTTATTTGAAATTTAATTTATATGTAAATGATGTCTAATTAATGTAAAATTTTAAACACAAGTTAATTAGAATATAATAAAATTTATAGTGATTTTAATTTATTTTTTAGAATAAAATTTTATCGAGTAAAAATTACTCTAAAAATTAATAAATTAAATTAATCTCGTTATCTGTGCATCAATAATTCTTGATATTCTCATATTTAGAATCAACACATTTTTCTGAGAATTATGACAGTTTTAGATCTCAATTTTATTACTCAAGTTCGGTGACGTTCTATAGAAGTGCGCACGTTTGAAAAAAGTAAGGTAAGTTATGTTAATAATATAAAAGTGTCTCTAAATCAAAAGTCGGAGTTGACTAATGTATGTAGATGAGATCTCACTTGTTCTGGAATGTGTCGAACTCGACGGCGAGCTGTTAACGAACGTCGAGTTGACCAATACATATAGGCGGACGCTCCAAAATATACTATTAAAATAATAATATGATATTGGAAAGTTGAAAGTGACAATAATTCTTACGTGGGACATGACCATTTATATAAAATATAATTACTTTTGATTTATATGTACTCTTACATTATTACATAATCACTCGTACAGTATTCAGATGTGCGCATCTCGACGAAACTTCACCGAACTTGAATAACGGAATTGTAGTGCTTTCTGTAAATGTAGTAAGACACTTGAATATACTCATAAGTATTAGAATATACCCATAAGTATCACAATACAACCATAAAAGTGGCCACTTTATGTGAACATAATATAACACATGAATACAACCATAACAATGGTCATTAATTCATAGCATGAAAAGTGGCCCCTATTATGATTGTATTGTAGTGCTTATGGGTGTATCCAAGTGTGATACTATCTTATCAAAAAGTGGTTAATATTATATTTATATTGTGGTGTTTATGGGTGTATCTAGGTGATTATGTGTGCTCCAGGTGTCAAACAATCTTAATTGAAAGTGGCGACTATTATAGTTGTATTGTGATGCTTATGGGTGTATTCTTGTGTTTATGTGTGTATTCTTATGTCATACTTTGTTCACTGAAAGTGGCCACTATTATGGTTGTATTGTAGTACTTATGAGTGTATCTAGGTGTGATACTATCTTACTAGAAAGTGACTACTATTATGGTTGTATTGTAGTGTTTATGCATGTCTCCAGTTGATTATGGGTGTATCTAGATGTTAAACAACCTTAACAGAAAGTGACGACTGTTATGATTATATTGTGATGCTTATGAGTATATTCTAGTGATTATGAGTGTATCCTGGTGTTATATTATCTTACCAAAAAATAGCCACTATCATGGTTGTATTGTGGTGTTATGGGTGTATTCTAGTGATTATGAGTGTATCTATGTAGCGACCCTGGATACTTATGCCCGAAAAGACTCCATATCTAGATCCACCTCCTGCGAACAGACCGAAATCTCACAAGGGATATCTCACACACATGTTTAGTAAGAATATAAAAGGCAACCATATTGTATTAAAGTACATGATCTCATGCATTCATAAAATTACATTGTCTCACTACATTATTACATGTCCAAAGAAAAGTACAGAAGCATAAGACATATGTAACGACCCAACCTCCTGGACCCCGCTATGGACCCCGAAGTTCGTGCAACCACCCACGGATCCAAAGAGCCGGAAAGGTTAGAAGAATAGTCTAGTGAGATAAGCATCAAATTCAAATAATTATAACAGTTTGTATAATATACAAAAGTCTATACAACATGTCCCAGATAAAAGCATAGGTACAAGAAGAAATGTGCAGTCCTTAAGCGACATACTTTGAGAACTTGCAAAGCACAACTCTCAACTCACTTAGGTACAAGAGCTCACAATGCTCGCTCTCACTGCTGCTGACAGCACACGGCGCCACAGACGTCTCTGCAAACCGTCTGACACTGAGCTCCCGCAACGACGAGCCCCTAGTTGAAGAGAGTAGGGGGGTGAGCCTCGCGAACAAGGCACAGTAGGGATTACTAGTCCCTCACCAGCCAGAGCAGCAAGACTGTAGGAACTCCGAAAACAAGAAACTACAATAGAAAGCTATAAAATGAAGGAACATTTATAGTAGGATACTACAAAATAGCATAACAGAACAATGCAATGCCATGACCACCAACCCAGGGTCGTGGCACACACACGACTCCTGCAGAAACCAACGGAGTCAGGCATAACATGGAAACAAGCCTTGGCATGCCTGCCGAGACTGGGGTCTCACAGAGACCATGGATTAACCATGTGAGAAAGACACCTCACCACAAACACGACCACCTCAGACCTCCACAAGGTCGAGGGCCCACAAGCAGAACCACCCAGGACCCCATACACACTACGAGGTTGGGAAACCACACACACCGGTGCCACCACAGACTGGCACCGAGAAACGGGACTACGGAACAACGGTCGGGGCCCGCACAAGGCACACCGAGAGAACATGCAATGTGAAAACCACTAGAAGCACGGGCCAACAGGGCCAGACCAACGATGCCCATGGAAACTAGGCACGACCAAGCTATAACCACCGTGTAGGTTAGGGTAACAAGTCGCACCTGGAAACACCGTGAGGAAACACCGTCACAACATCAGCAACCAAGCCACCGCCACTAGCAGCTAAGAGGAGGACACACCGGCCACTCCCTCTGCTCGCCAGTTGGCTCTTGCCTCTAACCATCCTAAAGGAGCGAGACAGAGCTGCCACAGAACACCACAAGAACGCACGCACCACCGCAGCCTGACCAAGCTGCCGCCCCATGCCTAGCACCACTACGTGGCTCCAGAACCAATGCAGAGAGAGGCAATGAGAAAAAGGACTGTCTGAGCTATGTAGGGAAGAAAACACCTCGACGACCTCGGCGTCCTGCCCCAGGCAAGAGATCTCTACAAACAACTCGACGCCGCTATCCAAACCTCGTTTCCCCTCCGCTACTAGAGTCCGCCAACTATAGGATGTAGACTCAAGCACGCCCATAGTCTATAGCACTTCCTCAACGGGCTCAAGGAGATGGGGGTCCTAGGAAACGAAGACAACCTCTGAACGGGACAAGCCCTCAAGTTTCAAGCACTGGGCGAACGGCGGGGCAAGCACAACAAAAACCACGCCGAACCGCTGGCTTGCAACCCACGACAAGTCCAGCAAGCACGAGGCATGCACGAACCCTCAAGAGGGCCGTCGGCCAACTAAGGCACGCACGAAAAGTTAGAACCTCTGAACACCACCAGTCGGTACGTAAAAGCCCGTCACTCTGTTAATAATTGTTTGACTGCCAGTCAATCGATTATTAGACAGACGCGACCCCCTGGCACTGCCACCAGGACACGACCACGAAGGTGTCACCTTTAGTCACTGAACGTAGCGAGGTAACTGATAACTGTAAAATTTTTCGTGTTAAATTTCATACATATAGTTGATTTTAGACATCTTTTGTCTATAAATAATGTGCATTTTGATTTTAATTTTCATTTCATCTAGAAATAAGTTTCTGAACATATTAGTTAATAATGGGATAGAATGCACATGATAGATTTTCATTCAATAAGTCACTATTTTTCAGATTGACTAATCAGGTTTATTTTTCTTTGCACAGATACATTTTGGGAAATAAAAGATATTTGTAAATAAATATTGTATATAAATAATTTTTGTTACAATAATATTTTTGTAAATATCTTTTAGTAGAAAAGTGTGAGTTTTTAAATAAATAAAGATTTTTAATACCCCAACCAATCCCATCATGCCACATACCCCCCTCATAAGTCCATTGTGCCAACATTTCTTTTCACTACCATCGGCGCATTACGCCAATACCATTTCTCTCATTTAAACCCTTTTATTTCCACCAGATTGTTGGAAGCGGGGAGAAGCTTCGAAGCAACTTGGCGATTTGGGGCAGATGGAGGTGGTGCGTGTGGATCGTGCGAAGCAGAGGTGGAGGTTGTGCGTGGCCGGATCTGCTGAGCGCCAGAGGAGCTGGTGCACTGCGGAGACAGGAAAAGGCCAGGGGAAGAACGGGCGTGCGAAGCAGAGCTGGGAGCTCAGGCGGTGAGCTGCAGCAGTGAGCAGCTGTGGCAGTGTGCTGGCGTGCGCATCCGACACTCAGGTGATCTCGGGGCGTGAGGCTGGCAGAAGAGGCGTGCGCAGCAGCTGCGTGCGTGGTGCACGGCCGGGTCGTGCAGAGGATCTGGCGGTGGGCGATGGAGCTGGGGCATGGCAATCCCGGGGGTGCAGAGCTCGGGCGCAAGGTGTGAAGGTTGGATCTGGGGCGTGTGAGGAGCTCGTGCAGAGGGGGTAGGAAGGTTCCAGGGAGCCTATATAAGGACCCTAAGGTCCTCATCAGCAGAAGTTTGATTTTTGGGGGGTTCGATAGTTGGCTAGGTTCCATTTTTTTTCTCTTCTAGTTCAGTATTTTGAGGGTTCAACATCTCTTCTGGTTCAAATGTTTGGGCAAGGGAGATCGGGTTTGTAATTTTCTTTGGGTTTTCTCTTCTTCTTCTCTTCGCTGCTGTTGTGAGGGATTTCCTCTGTTCTTCTGTAGGGATTCGATTGCTGGGAGGGAAGGGGTTTGAGTTTTGATTTTTCTTCTTTTCTCCTGTGAAGGTTGGGGTGGGAGAATTTGTTCGGATGCTGTGAGGGATCTATCCAGTGCTTCTTCTTCCTTTCTTCTCTGGTTCGGCATCTAGGAGAGCATTTTCTTGAATAGTTCTGCTGTTGTGATTTGTTTGGGATTTTACCTTTCTTCTTTGCTGCTGGGAGGGCGATCCAGAAGCATTTGATTTCCCATTTTTTCTATGTTTCAAAGGTTCCATTAGTTCCTTTCTACTGTGTGAATTGCTGAGAGATTGAGGGCTGTTGGAGAGTTCAATCCAGTGGAATTTGATTTTTCCATTTCTTCTTCTGTGTGGACTTTTGTCATTTCTTATGTGCTGGAGGGCTTGATCCAGTGGACTTCCTCCTTTCTTTTGTGTGCTGTGAAGGCTTTCGGAGGGCGACTGCATTTATTTTTCATTTCTCTGCGTTGGAGAGATCGATCCAGGTGCGCTGCAAAGGAGGGTCCAAAGCGACCAGGGGAATCCATCATTGGCTCTTTCTGGGTTGTCCGGTGATCAGAAAGCTTCTAGAGATCGGAAGTTTGATGTGCAATTTATATTTTCTTTATTTATTTGTTCTTCATCCCTCGAGCTGTGAGATATAATGATCTGAATTTCTTGTAGTTCATATTGTTTTAAGAAGGCTTAATTTGACCTGTTATCAAGAGTTCTTACTTCAGTTTTAATGCATTGAGAATTTAAGTATTGTTGGTGCTTATTTGCGCGGTATCAATAAGAGTTTGAGTTAGCAACAATTAATGTCTATTCTTATTTTTTTTGTCCGATCCTTGAGTCGTGAGGGTATTGATTCGGTGTTTGTGGAGAGTAATTCTTGTTGACCGTTCATCTCCTGAGCTGTAGGGGTAAATTGGTTGATAGTTTCAAGTTAAGCTTTCTATTTATCTATTTGATCCCTCAATTGTGAGGGTATATTGATATCAATTCTCTTTTAATTCAATTCAATTTGTTCTTTCATTAAATTTGACATGTCGAGTTGTGAGGGATTTGATTGGTGTTGTTGATAGAATTGATTTTAATGCAATGTTATTTTGGTGAAAAAGTGTTGTTAGAATAGTTTCAACAAGCAGTTTCTTAAGTCAAACTTTATTCAGTCTCCCTGTGGAAATGACATGTTCTCACCACTTTGCTAGTCCATCTTTGCTATTTTAAATTTGTGAGATAGTTTAAAGAAGGTGAGCATTTTGACGGGTGCAACGAACTCTAGACAACGAAAGTGTAAAGTCAATAATGTCGTGTTCATCTTGGCGCCATTGCCAGGGAGGTATTAGAGTTTAATTTAAATCTGCTTTCATTTGATTTTATTTGCATTGTGCTTCTTATTGACTTGTTATTGGGCTTTTCATTTCAGATTTGCACAGAAGTGGAACATGGAGATTGGGCTTGACATTTGAGCCCATTGGAGAAGGAGAGCTTGCTGATTTCTTTTCGCATTTTATTTTAATTCAGAATTTTAGATAGAAGAGTGTGAGTGAAACTTATAGTAAGGATTTCATGTACTCTCTGTGCATGTACAGAGATTCTTTCTCGTTGGTATGTAATAATTGGTTTTTGGTGGTTTGAGTGGTTGGAATTAGTTTATAGTATCACTTTATATTTTCTTAGTTAAATTTTCATTTTATTTAGTTCAAAAACCAAATAAAAATTAGAAAAATCTAATATTTTTTTCCAAATCGCTCTTTCATGTAAACTGTTTGTTTTGTAATTAAAATTTCATCTTCTTAAGATTAGAATCACTGTTTTAAGACATTCATCATTTTAATTTCATTTTATTGAAGAGTGCGGGGGAAATGTACGATTTCTATATCTTGTTTCATGCATTAGACTTAGCATTAGAAAACCATTATTTGAACTTGATTTGTTGCATTTCACATTGTAAAAGGGACTGCTTAAGGGCATCACCCTTTAGAAAAACGATAAGGTGAGGGATTTCATCACCTTTTCCTTTGCCCAAAATCACAAAAAAATGTCACATTCTTGCATTTGTCTAAACTTTCAATAAAAACCAGTAGACGTGGTCCTAGGATTCATAATTAGATTTATCCTTTCTTAATTTCAAAACTTCTATTTAAGTCTGGTGTCTAGGATTAGAGGTTAAAAAGCTTATGCTTAAGTGAACTAGAGGTTATTTAATTGGGTCCTTGCGAAAGCAAGGGGGGCCTCCCTCTACTCCACCTCTTACCTGGCCGGTACAAGAAGAGTTAGGATTGGGCTTAAGCAAGCATAAATCCGATTTTGAGAAAAATAACATAGGTCCAAGGAACACTTAGTGTTTAAGTTAATTTGTTTTGAAAGTGTTTGTTGTTTGTATTTGTTCATAAAAATTCAATAAGAAAAAACAATAAAATTTTAAAAATTCAAAAATAAAAAAATAGATGGCTTTTCAACTGTGTATGCTTGCTTGGTAGACGCTCCCTAAACATAGATTTGGCTTAACCTATAGACAAGATTGAAAGATTCTGTCATAGGATGGCCAACCAAGACCAAAACCAAGTTGCTAGAATGTAGAGGAGGTCGTACCCAGATAGATGAAGGAGTACTTTATTCCTTCTGATTATCAGCCTGCTACTTGCATCAGGCTGGAAATTCCTGTAAATCACTTTGAAATCCAGCCAGGAACCATTCAGATGTTGCCATCCCTCTATGGCAATCCCAATGAAGACCCCTACAAGCACATAGATGAGTTCCTAGAGATTTGTTCCACTGTAAGGATTCAAAATTTCACTGAAAATGCCTTGAGACTGACCCTATTTCTATTCTCTTTAAAAGATAAGGCCAAACATTGGTTAGGAACCATAGGGAGAACCATTAGAACATGGCCAGAAATGCAGCAAGAGTTTTTGAAGAAATTTTACCCCATTGGCCGCACTAACACCATGAGAAGAGCAATAACTAGATTCTCCCAACACCCGGGAGAGTTAATGCATAAATCGTGGGAGAGATTAAAGAGTTGCTTAGAAAATGCCTCCACCATGGTCTGTCGAGGTGGCAAATAGTCCAAGCTTTTTATGAAGGTCTGATAGAATCAATAGGCAGATGGTTGATGCCTCGTGCGGAGGAGCATTCATGACTAAGAGCGAGGATGAGGCATATAATTTGTTTGATACATTGAGTGAGATTTTATCAATCATGCCTCACTCCACTCTTATGAGAGAGCACTAGGACCTGTAAGAAGGTGGGTTGTATGAATTAAGAGGGAGAGGAGAATCAGATTCTAGGGTAGAAGATTTGTTAGATAGACTTGATCAGAGATTGTAGTAGAAGTTGGAACAAAAATTCGATCAATTAATGTCTTTGACTGGGCAAGCCACACCCAAATTTTCTCAACTACCCGAAACTTGCTCTATGTATGCTAGCTCAGCTCACTCTATGAATGCTTGTCCCACTACTGCCCAATTACCCCCTTTTATTCAAGAACAAGTCCAAGCTGCCCAAGGTTTTACAAATCCTCCTATGATCCATTCTAACACATACAACCTGGTTGGAGAAATCACCCGAACTTTTCTTGGAAAAATCAATCTGAACAAGTGCCTCAACTTCTTTTAAGCAATCCATGTACAGTCAATAATGTCGCGTTCAGTAACTTGCTGCGTTCCCCACCTAAAGATCCTAAGGGCAAGCCAACCTTGGGGCACACACCGACACCCCACCGGAACCACGGAAACACCTAAGGCAACACAAGCACTGTCATGTCCTCCTCGGTCGTCACGATACTATCGCGACGGGCAGAGGCACCGCGACAACAACCTTGTCGGGACGGGGAAGCGCGATGTGACAATAACCCTGTCTCGATAGGGGAAACGCGTCCTGACATGATCGCATCCGACCGCCAGACATCGACGCCATCGCGTTGGGTCTGCGCATCGTGACACGATTGCACCCAACCGGGTGGACGCCTCCTCTGGTGCCGCGACACGCACTGCAGTAGCGACACTTGTAATGGCCCTGACGCTTGGACATCCAGCTCCCACTGAGAATCGGCCATCAGTACCGCCGCCCACGGGCCCAAAGACCCAGAAGGGCTAACGGATCAGTCTAACAAGATATATAAATTGAGTAAATGACGACAACAAGTACTAAAAATATACTAACATGTGAAGAAAAGCGTCCAACACAAAGTACAAGTCTAGTACAGTCCCAAGTAACAAAGTACAAGTGCTAAAAAGAGGGGACAACATATCCCTTAGGGGCATACCCCGAGGGTGAAGAATCAAGAAGTACGAAGGGGAACACTACTCAAACAGGGCGTCGTCTACTATGGAACAGTCTCCTCTGCCCGCTACGAAAGGTGCTGCTGTGACGTCTCATCTGAAAAGGAGGGAATGAGCTGCACGAAGAAGCCCAGCATGGACTACCATTCTCACACTGGTTCTAACAAGAAAAATAGATATATGTTTTAAAGGACATAAGCAAGATAATCTATTCTACTAACAGAGTAAGTGCAGAAGCGTAAAGTAAACTACACAGACATCTATCTAAACATGTTGAGACCGGAAACTCGTGTAAACCACAACACTGGGACGAACCACAAGGTTGCAAACACAGACAGAGGAAAACTATCTGGACAAAGACACTAGCCACGGAGAACGACTACTACTAGTCAACCGATCAGGAGCGCCACGCACCTTACCCTCGACACCAGTCCGAGTCTGCCACCTCCCGTCGGAGTGAGACATAGAACTACAAGTAACCACACAACTGCCATAGTCTGGCCAGACTATAGTCCCATGCTTGGACCCTCTAGATGGTACCAAAACCATGTAGAGTGAGGCAGTGAGAAGGACTAGCTGATCTAAACCACCTCGGCGTACCAGACCAACGAAGAGAGCTCTGCAAACGACCCTACGCCGTTGTCCCCACCATTTCCCCTCAGCTACCAAAGTCCGTAACTCAAGCACGCCCACCGCCTGGAAAACTCCCTTAATCGGCACATGGGGATAGGGGGTCCCAGGTAACGGTAACAACTCTAACGGGACAAGTCCTCAAGTGCCAAGCACTGGGCTAACGACTAGTCTAAGACCATGCTAGGAACATCATAGGTGCCAAGAAACTAGAGACGCAGAGGAAAGGAACTCTGAACAGGTCGCTAGTCACTCTCTGTCTAAGAAGGCGACAGGGTCACTGTTGCTTTCTCAGAGGAGGTGACACAGAGGCTGTCGCAACCTAAATGTGACAGCATGCCTATTGCGACTTGGGTCAGAAGATGATAGGGTCGACCACAGACAGAAGTCTGGGTGCCCACCCGAGACCTCCAAAAGCCCCAACTACAAACCAGATCTGAAGGCGACGGCCACTCTGTCACAACCAAAATGTGACATGGTGTGCGTCGCTACTAGACCAGAAGGCGACAGGGTGGCACATCGTATTCTGGGTCGCAACAAGAACCTTGTCGTGACCACAGACAGACGCCTGGTGCCTACCCGAGACCTCCAAAAATTCCCCTAAACAGCAATTCGGTGTACACAGAGGGAGGGGAGCATGGAGAATGATCTAAACACATGATAGCAACTCAAATCACCCTCATCCACGCCCATGCATGTCAAAGAGAAGATTCTACACTCATGAAACCCCACATGCATCCATGAAAACACTTAAACCCCAACCCCCATTCAAGCTCAAAAGGAAATCAACATGCAATCACACATGCCTAACATGGATTCTACAAGGCTTGGAGAAGGGGAAGGTAGTCCTAGCATGATAGAACTAGGGGAAAAGTTGATGGTCTCTACCTCAAATAGAAGAGCCAACCCGTTGGGGTCTTCTCGTGTGCATGGCCACCTCCTCCTCACTCCAAGCTTCACGCTCACGCCGTCCACGAGCAAGATCCGGCCTCCTACACGTTGGAGAAGAAGTCACCACCACGAAGAGGGAGTCGCCATGCTCACGCCGGAGAGGGAAGGAGAACCGGAGACTCCACACCACCAAGAGCTCCTCCACAGTTGAGCTCAGACAGAAGGATGAAAGGAAAGAGGATAGGAAGAGAAGAGGAGAAAGGGAGAAGACAGATCTACTAGCCTTGCATATATAGGCATTGGATCTGAGAATGCGACAGGGAGCTGATCGCATTCACTATTGAACACCACGAGCATCGTGTCGTGATCCCAAAGTCCTGGTAAGACCTAACAATCAGACCAGCCACGTGTCACCCTCGTAGGCCTAACACCCTGAACGCGACGACTGGCATGTCACCTTCAGGTTGCATGCGGCAAGACACATGTCCCGACTGTCTCGATAGCAAGACGACAAAAAGACAGTCAATGGCCAGAAATTGTCAAAAGGTGAACACGATGAGGTACCTGTCGCGTTCTCAACAAGAACACAACCGCCAAGCCATCGCCTTCAGAGGGCGACAGCCCGATATGTAGCAACCTTCAACAGAGATTGGCCAGCCAAAGAGAGGGATGCTACAACACCAGAAGGAAGGCAGACCCGCGAGATGCTCCATCTCGAGGCCACCCACAAGCCACAAACACACCACACAAGGGAGGGGAGCATGGAGAAGCTATTTAAACTATCTAGAAAGCACGAGGGGCTCCCAATCTACCTGGATCGAGAAGGGCACAAGCAATCCCTACCTTTCAAGAAGAAACGAACCCATTGGGGGCCCTTTACGTAGGAATGGCCACCTCTTCCTTGCTCCACGACGCCGGGAACACGAACACGACCCTCCTCCTCACTCCACGCAAGCTCCATGACACCGGGAACACGAACATGACCCTCCTCCTCGCCTGAAACACACAAAGAGAAGAGAGGGAGGTGGAGCTCCCACCGGAGGGGGGGGGGGGAGAAGAAAGGGGAAGAAGAAGAGGAAAGAAGGGTCCCCAGCTGAGGCCTTAAGCCTCTGGCACCCAAGTCGCGACAGGGCAATGCATTGCGTTAATAACCTTAACGCGACGGGTCAACCGAGCACGACACCAATGCATCCCGCAGGGACGCCGTGACAAGCTGACAAGTCATACTAACACGCCTGCCACCCTGACTTATGTCAGACGACCAAAGCCACTGAAGACTATCGTATCCCATTGACCGGGCGCGACAAGAACGCGACACATAAGCAGGGCGCGACAAGGATGACTATCGCGTCTGGCCACCTCGACACCACACTAACGCATCGCCCAGCCTGGATGCATTAGGAGCTAGTCACCCAGAATCCAAACAGAAAGCCGAGAAGTCGGAATACTATAGCGTACCTTGAGGTGTACAACAAGAGTCACAACTCACACTATTGCTGGTGGTACAGATCCGCCTTCACGAAACCACGCTTGCTAAACACCTAAAAAAGGTGTAGGGGTGTCTCAATAGGGAAACTCCACAAAACAACAACATTTATAATCCACCTGAAACAAAAGAAAGCACTAACTAATACCAATCTACCGCTTAGCTCACATACAACAATTAAAAGGAAACACAATGAAAGCTAGAACCTAAACATGCTTTCTAATGAACATAAATGAACAACATGCTTCCCACAGATAAACAATTAACTAACAATGAACATAGATAATAACATACATCACCATTAACTAGAAGTACACTACTAACTAAGAGCTACTAACTCAATAAACATTAAAGGTAAACTATTAAGAGAACATTACGAAAACAACAAGACCAACTGTAGAATCAAGTGGTACCAGGCCAACTGTACCACACTCTCCACGGAGTAAATCATCAGAACCACAAGCTGAGTCTGAAGGAGCGACACTACCACACGGGTCACGACTACTAGTTCATGATGCCAATATCTGACCTAGACAAACCAACATCAGAAACACCTCTCAGTTCACAGATACGGACGAAAGGTCCAACTGCGGCTCCACCACAACACTGTGTAAGTCAAAGAACTATGGAGACCAACCAACACCACTATGCGATGACTCACGCTGCAGGCCCATGCCTGACACACCTCTACAGGTTCCGAGGCCCGCAGAGTGAGGCTCTAGTAACACGGGACTAGCTGGAGACCAGTACATCTATTGGTGTCCGTCCCCTAACCACTAGCGCACTACAAATGATTGAATAGAAAAACACTCGGACAACACAAGTCGCTGCCCCACTATCATCTTTCCTTCAGTCGGACAGACTACTCAATAAACAAACGAGGGAGGGTGTCCAGAAAGATGACATAGACCTCTACGGTACACATAATCGGGACAAACCCCGAGCACTACTGTGCTTGGCTCACCGAGAACCTAGGGTACTTGACTGGAGTGGTATTACAGAGTGAGCGTTGGACCACCAAACTCAGCAAACCACACAAGTTACAACCAACCATAATCATACTTTCAAACATTTCGTTTATAAACCACAACAATCTTTATTTGCTCACAATCATATACTGAACCACAACGCTAAACTCCTCATTCATAAACTACAACAATCCATACTAATCATTATCAACTGATAAACGACTCATTAAGATATACACTACGATCTCTAAACCACAACCTCATTCATTACTCATATAACATAATTAACTTGATGATCATTAGCTACTAACTGATTATAACTCGATCCAATAATCACTAATTCATGCTTTACTAACATTAACATGCTTTAGACATCTTAAACAAAAATTAAATAACCAAAATCAGGTCCACAAAGGATCCACATTGCCCAACACAGCACAACCCACTTTAGGAAGCAGAATGCGACAGGGCCAGTTGTTGCGCTAAGAATGCGACGACCCGATAGGTCGCGTTCAGAATGAGAATGTTTGGGGTGGTACGTCGCGACCTGACACGACTGCCCTACCCGTCGTGTTCTCAAAATCAAACTAGCGGCCCTTGTAACCTTTTGGCGGTCTCGATGGCCTCCCCTGCCCCCCTCCAGCCTCCCTTGGCTACCTTACGGCCCAAGAGTCTCCTCCAACGACCCTTGCGGCTTCCTCAATAGTCTCTGTCGGTGTCTCTGTGGGCTACGACCTCTCTTGGCGATCCCTGCCTCCTTCTCTAACAATCCTTGTATCGACGAGCCCCAAGGGGGTGAAGATGAGTCTCAGAGCTACGTACCCTAACGAGAGAGAGAGAGAGAGAGAGAGAGAGAGAGAGAGAGAGAGAGAGAGAGAGAGAGTAGTCATTTACCCCCGAGTTTAATTCAAGTTTAGTCTATGGGAGTGACGATAGGGGTATAAATACAACCTAACAAGATATTTGGATGGTATTAGTGGTAATATGTTGAAGTGAGGGTTTATTTGGCCTAACCCCTATTTATGAGGATATTTATGTAAAAAAAATTAAAATTATTTATCAATAATTCACATCAATTTTATTATAAGATAGTGTCTTACAATAAATATTTATCTGGATAGAAAATTGAGCTTGCTTAGCTTTGGAGAGTGACAATATTGTCACGATTGTCACCATTAGTCATAATGGAACATCCATCCAGAAAGATTTGTTCCCTTTTGCATGCCAATGTCAATTCACTTCTTCTTTGTGGTTCGAGTTCATCTCAGCCACTCAAATTAAGAAGGTGTAAGTTGTGCTTTTTCACATTAAAAAGGGGGGAAAGAGATAGAGAGGAAAGACTGTGCTTAGGTTATCATCCATTTGATTTGGTTCTTTCGGTAATTAATAATTTATGTTGCGTGGAGGTGACGTACATATAACTTAGCAATGTGTGTTGGTTGTCTAAGACTCTTAGTAACAGATTTTTAATGCTTACCTTTCTAAAGTTTCTTATTTATGTGCATACTTTTCATGTTGATGAAATGTCAAAACTACTTTTAAATACTACAAAATAATAGTTACAATTATTTATTCTTAACAAATGACAATTGGAGGGTATATATATCAACACAACAAATTGTAGGAGTCTATATATAATTGTTTCAATAAGTTCGTCGAGAATAACTTAGTACACTTGAGTTTTTTACTTTGCACTTGCATCTCTTGCTTCCCATTGGCCAATGAAAAGAGAGCACAATGTACCCATCCAATGAGAAGTAAGAGATGCAAGTGCAAAGTGTAAAACTCAAGTGCACTAAATTCTTATTTAAGTCCGTCATCACTTTAAATATTGATGCTTATATGTAAGTTCAATATTGACGTTAAAAAAATGGGCTCACGCCAACTTTGCCTCTCGGGTTTTTTACACATACACACACATTTAAAATTATACCCTACCCTTAAAATTAAAAAGTCATCATATATATCTTATTATATTCATTTAACTCAACTATACTTTAGGTACGAGAGTAAAAAAAGTTATCCTATCCTCACCTCTCTCTCCCTTTCTAGATTGGAGAAGAGCGCAATTTGACATGTTGTAGACTTGGTCTCTCCATCCAGCACCTCTCTCCCATCTCTCTTTCTATCTCTAGGTTGGGTTTAGAAGAGCTCAATTCAACATGCGATAGATTTGCTCTCTCTCTCTCTCTCTCTCTCTCTCTCTCTCTCTCTCTCTCTCTCTCTCTCTCTCTCTCTCTCTCCTCTCTCTCTCTCTCTCTCTCTCTCTCTCTCTCTCTCTCTCTCTCTCTCGTTGAGAGCTTAGTTGGGTACACGCCAAACAAAAGGGAGATCTCCCCCTCCAACGCCTCCCTCCCACCTTCCTCCGCCCTTCCACCCCCCTCTCTCTCTCTCTCTCTCTCTCTCTCTCTCTCTCTTGTGGTCCTTGTCGTTCAAATTCTAAATGGAACCCGACCAACCTCTGCCTCCCGCGAACACTAAGGTCCATAAGGGATATCAACACATGTGTTCAATAGGAAATATAGAAAAGATAGTTAAACATGCATTGAGATGGAAATGTTCATAGGATTTCACATATATTTACATGAAGCTATGTTGTCTCCATAACATTAATCTAAAAAGAGAACATACAGTAACTTGGGACATGCACCAAGGTTAGTCACTGTTGGAGATAAAGGCCCACCCGCACTACCACAAGGTTCAATGTCAAATTGGGGATGGGAGCTCATTTGTTCTTATTCATCTGAAAGGAGATGTAGGGTGTGTGAGTCTCACAAGTTCACAGAATCAATAAGGAAACTCTAAAAAACACATAGCAACATTAATAATACATGTAGTAATAATTACCAACTAATATATAGAAATTTAAATGTACTCTATTGCAGTAAAGAACATGTGTTGTTGACAAGAAATAAATCATCTAAATCATTATTCCAAACTCAATGTAGTAAGCACAAATCGGAAGGCACGATGCTGCCACTTGAGCCACAAAGTCTAGTTAGCAACACTAGAATCTGACCCGAGCAACCAACACAAGAGGGTTCCAGGGCCCATAGAGGGAGGCTATGGAAAAAATATACTCACAACACGTCTTCTGATGTCTGCTCCCCTAATCACGAGTGTACTACAAGTGATCGAAAGTAAGAACTATTGCACACCACGGATTGCTACCCCCATTGTCGTCTTTCCCTTAATCGGACCTACAACTTACCATAAGGAGTAGGAGATCTAAAAAGACAACCAAACCTTGTTGGTACCATGGTACCGAGACTAACTCCAGGCACATAAGTGTTGAACCACTCTTGTATTTTATCCTTTATTTTGGTGATAACAAAACTCTTGATTAACTTAAATATAATGAATATATTTAATATCATATTTTCCTCATAAATACAACATACTATGGCACTATCGTTTCATGATTTGTACTGGAAAGCTAAATCGATTGCTGTTCAATGCATATCAATTACTGACTAAGTGTCACATCGATTATTGTTATAATCATATATTGATTACGGTTGTTTCACATTGTTTACCTCAGAACATAAATTACATTAGAACATGGATTGCATTACTTATACATCGACTTCAGTTGAACATCGATTTCATTATCGACTTTAGTTGAACATCGATTTCATTATCGACTTCACTTAAACATCGATTTCAGTTGAACATCGATTTCATTGAACATCGATTTCATTAAACATCGACTTTAGATGAACATCAATTTCACTTAAACATCAACTTCATTCAAACATCGATTTTGGTTCAACATCAATTTCACTTAAACATCGATTTCACTCAACATCGATTTCATTAAACATCGACTTCAGCTGAACATCGATTTCATTAAACATCGACTGTGTTCAAACATCGACTTCATTGAAACATCGATTTCAATCCAACATCAATTTCACTCCAACATCGATTATGTCTCAACATCGATTACATTTATACATGGATTATGTTCACATCGATTTCACTTCAAACATCGATTACATACATGAATTACATTGAAACATCGATTTTATTGGAATATCGATTATGTTCACATCGACTTTATCTCAAACATCGATTACCTCTATGTTTCAAATGTTTCAAATTATCTTTGGCACCCAAATGAAAGTTCAAATGTATTTCATATGTTTAACTTTTTATGTCTCTGACTGAAGATCTTTTTGCCTGACTCATAGGATCTCTTCATTCCTGCAACAAAAACACATGCATTCAATTTCTAGCTATCTGTAGGAAACATAGACAGAAGGCAAAAAGAGGTATGGGTCATTTGGCAAAAGACTTTACGAGTCTAACCATCTGCCTTGCATTTAATGTATGTAGGTCCACCTCTACACATAGTCAACATCTTGGACCTGCTACTGGTATCCTTGGAAGTGTACACCAGCTGGAACATCCTTTTCCATTCTAAGTAGCCAGTAGGCACAAGAAGGAAGCCGTTAGACTCAAAGGAAAGAAGATGAAGAAGAAGAGCAACTGATCCAAGAAACTCTAACGGTCATATCAACGGATCTCTTCAAGCTGCTTCATGTAAGGAAGAAGCACAAGTAGAAGAAAGGAGAGACGAAGAGCTTTTCTGAAGATCATTCAAAGAGTGTACATCCAGTGAGAAACCTCAACTCTACATACACTCAAAAGGAAGAGAGAAAGAGCTCTAGCCCAAGAAGAAGGGTTCAGCCATCTGAAGTCCTCAAGCTTCAAAGATCCTTTTCTTCTCTTCACTCTCTCTGTGCATCATTATAAATCTGGGGGAGAGTCTGTGAGCTGAGAGCTAGAATTCTTAGGGAGAGTCTGTGAGCTAAGAGCTAGAATTCTTAGTGTTCATCTTATATAGTTCTTGGCGTGTTATTTCTGTTCTAAAAAAGACCTGTGTTCAGCTGTGGGACTGTACACAGTGTTCCCCTTTGGTTAGAAGGGAAGACCAGCTTGCGTCTGGTGGTGTCCGGCTGTGGGACTATACACAGTGTTCCCCTTGTTTGGAAGGGAAGACCTGCTGGGGTGTGTACCAGTGAGTTGCTTCTGAGCTCGTAAAAGAAGCACCTGGCTGAGGTGAAATAGTGGGCTGCCTTCTTGCTCGGGAAAGAGAAGAAGACCAGCAGGGGTTGGGTGTTGTTTGTCCTAAAGGGGGACTGTACCCTTTGTTTGTGAATCTCAAGAGTTTACTTGGGGGCTAGACGTAGGACTTCCATGTGAGAAGAGCCGAATCAGGATAAATCTCCGTGTTCCTTGTGTGCTTGCTTTCGTGCCTTTAATTTCCTTGCACACACTTATTTAGACTAACCAAACATTTTTAAGTGGTGATTTCTATGTTTTATAGATTTTCTACAGCGAATCTATTCACCCCCCTCTAGATAGCTTGCTGCCATATCCGTGGGCCAACAATAAGTGCTTGGCTCACAGAGAACCTAGAGTACTTGACTGAGGGACCTCTAGGAACAAATGTTTAAGTCACTAAACTCGGTGGCCACATTTATATAAATCAATGTAGAACCATTAACAAACTTCTAACTGAGCCTTAAAACAATCTTATAACCAAACATTAGCTTAAAACCTACCCACATGGCTTGCTACAAGAATATAGAACCTACAGGGAGAATGCGCCAAGGGTCTGTGAAAATTAAATGTGCCTACCTGAATGGTTGTGTCTCCATGGAAAATGCGCCAGGGGTCACTAGTGCATTAAGAATGTGTCTACCCATTGGCCGTGTTCTAAGACATAACGTCTAAATGCTCAAGTTTCATCCAGAAACCCTATAAAACTATGATTTCCTAAAACTTTGACTTGTTGTACACATCCCAAACATTATGAACTCATCATAACATACTCCATAACACTTTAAGTTGCTCAAACATGGATCTACTCATATGAAACTATCTTTTTGGCATACCATCAAGCTATTAAATAGAAATTCAAGCATAAACAACTTACGTTTCACCGTCAAATGCCATTAAAATGAAGCTAACCACCTATTTTTAACAACTTCCGAAGGAAAACATGACTAGACCATGAGATAAAGGGAGAAACACCCTACCCACATGAAGAACAAGGCTTGTAGAAAGCTTCTCTGTGAGCTGGTCATCTCTCCTATGCCAAAATCTTGCAGAATTTGTCAAGAACCGATGAAGGTCGCCTCTAATTGCTAGAGCCGAGCTTCTCCTATCTAAACTAGGGCTTCCGCCCTGTTCAGCAAGCGAAATATAGTAACAACCTATTAGAATCTGAAATGCACCTGAGTAGGGGTGTTCATGGTTTGGTTTGGTTTGGTTTGATTTATAGGAGATTTTTAAAAAACCAAACCAAACCAAACCAAATTCGGACCCAATCCGAACCAAACCAAACCGAAGTCCCTTGAAACCAAACCAAACCAAACCGAATTAAATTTGGTTTGGTTCGGTTTAACTTGAAAATAAATGGCCTTTAGAATCTCTTAGTCTTAAATAAGATTTTAATCACTTGTTTCTCTAATAAATCACTATCAAATAATTTTTGAAATGAAGTATTAAATGTTGATGACCATATTAACCTCCATAATATGTATTTTTACGTAAATATATTGAATAAATTTGATAGATATATACAAATTAAAATTTATTATTATAATTCAATTTAATCGATTTGGTTTGGTTACTAGAGCTTTGAAACCGAACCAAACCGATTTTTCTTTTTCGGTTTGGTTTGGAACCAAACTAATTTTTTTTCCATGTTCAAATCGAATCAAACCAAACCGAATCAAACCGATTTTTCTTTTTCGGTTTGGTTTGGAACCAAACTAAATTTTTTCCATGTTCAAATTGAATCAAACCAAACTGAATCACTTGGTTCGGTTTGGTTTTTTCGGTTTGAACCAAATAGTGAACACACTTGGGTCAGGTGGCGGCGGTTCAGAACGTGCCACATTGGGGCGACGCGTCTCCAAACTTAGTGCCACACATCACGCTAGGGCACACCACGTATCGCGCATGTGACTAAACACCGAAATAGGCGATTCTAAAGATGCGTCTGAGGTCCTCGACGTGTTATAAATGCATCTGCCTAGGCCACAATGTCTTCAATCAGAGTGCTAAAACACAATAAGCCACCGAAATCACATATACAAACCACAAAAACTCAAAAGTGCACTTCATTGGCCTAAAAACTCATTAATACTCGTTAGCCTCAGAATCTGAATGACTAGGACGCTACACACACACACACTCTCTCTCTCATTGTTTGCCCCTAGCTCCATCCGAGCAACCCAACCTAGTCAACTCCACCAGGTCAATCCCACTAGATCATCTCTTTCTTTCTCTCCCCTCTTCTTGAAGAGGGAGATTTAGTATTTTTTCCTCATAATTAACAGTGAGGTGCACATTTAATATTAAAATAGACAGCTAACTATAAGAATATAATTGATGACTTTTTTTATTTATTTTGGAGATATAAATTATAATATGAAAATTTTAGGAATACACATTTAAATATGATATATTTCAACGATACATATATACTTTTCTCTATATGTTCTCACACCATTTGTACTAATAAACCCCAGATACATGACCATCTATTTTATACTATATAACTAACATAGAGTTCCCTTCCTCCCGCCAAAACTACTTTCTGACCACGTGGCAAGTAAAGAAGCTTCTTATTTCAAATTATTTTATCTATCTCCTCTCTCCTAAAATTCCTCCATGCATGTAACTATTCAGATTCCTCAATCTTTCTCTATCTCTATTGGTCGACTATTCATATTTCCATCCCCTTTTGAAGCTTCACCTATTTTTTGCGGTCATGTCGCTTCAGTTCTCAAAAAAGAAGTTGAAGGGGGCAGCGAACTTCCACTTTCCAAATACAGCGAATGAAGAGGGTGCTGGGAGATCCACTCCTTGTCCAGTTGCTATTCATTCGAGAAGAAACTTCTCTACTACGAGAAGTTCTATTTTGTTTTGCCGGCGCCTCAATTTCTACTTCCTCCCAGTGCCAAGGTAAATGATCTATTCTACAAATTGCTCTTCTCCTCACAACTGCCCACCTCCTCCTGTCCTCCATTTCTTTCTCGCAGATCAGGGAGAAGTACGCATTCTAGGGTCGTGGTGACAATGGAGTCCCTCGATGCGGAGGATCTGATCCCCTGGAACGTCGGCTTGGAGGAGCTTGCCGGCTTATTGCTATCGGCCCGTGTCGACGCGGCCCTGCTCCTGCCACTCTCTATCTGCACCATCGGGATTCCGTCCTGACTGCCAATTAATGTCATCCGGGAGGGCCTCTTCCGCAATTCGACTTGAGCGCGATGCCGCCGGGTCTCCTCCTTGAAGCTGCCACGAACTGGAAGGCCCATGCGCCGGGTAACAAGAACGCTACGCGGCGGCTGGGCAGTAGTGGGAGTGTGGCTCCTTGACTCGCTGCCGCCTCGGCGTCGGCCTCCCCACACGGGGAAGAGTGGACGATGCAGGGACGCTTCCGGGAAGGGAAACAATTTTTTTCCAATCACTACCTAAGGACCTAGATAGGCTTTGAATTTTTTTTTTAACCCCCAAGTTTTTCGACGGAGATGTTTTCCCAATCATTATCTAAGGGACCGGGACCCAACAAATTTTTTCTTTCCAAATTCTCTTTTTAAACCACCTATTTACTATATATACATATTGATATATGTAAGTTATATATATAATGTTGTTTTGAAATCATGCGGTTTGTTTCAACTTTCAACCTTTTGTCATCTCCTCTTAAATCTCAATTTACTGATACAAAATGCAGTCTCCCCCTGCCACATGTTAGTACATTCTTTAACATTTGAAAAATAGTTTAGTAACATATTCATTAAACATATATATATTTAACACCAGTTACATAACATAAAATTTAAAATATATATGACACTTTAAAATTTGTGCTATATAAATTATGTCAAATATAATGTTATCAAATGATATCTTTGGATTGCTGTTAAGAACATATCTTTGTTTTGACACTATGTTAGTGAAAATATATTATTTGAAAAACTGTTTTAGTGAGATTTGTATTGTAAATTCTTTCCATTAATTTTCTAAAAAAGTTATTTTTTTTTCATTGCTAAACGGTGTTCTCTCCATTATGTCATGTTGGCAGAGTCTTCATTTCTGCGAAGAAGCTCTCTTGCACTTAACTTTGATTCCATCCATATTTCTTACATTGTTAACTATTTTTTACATCATGTGATGCATAAAACTTCATAGATATTTTAATTGAAACAAAATTGAAAAATTTTAATTATAAGACATAGAAAAAGATATTAAGATAAATATGAAAAGTCCAAAATATTCTAAATTTTAAAATAATATTTTTTTTATAAAAATTTTAATTATTTATTTTTTACAAACAATCGTTCGCACGAATGTTCAACTAGTAAGTTTAATTTCTGAATAACTACTCATATACAATCCTTTCAAAATGATATTACTACAGTTTGTGCTTGGTCAATGAATGTGGACAAACCAAAACATATAGAAACAAACTTAAAGTTGGACGTGAGAAGGGGGTGGGGGGGGGTTTGTTAAACCACCATGTACAGGAAGTGGAGTATTATAATCCCTAAAATCGGACTTTGAAGGAGAAGAAAGCGTAGTTTTTTGTTTTTTTCCTGGGAAGAAAGCGTAGTTGGTAGAAGATGGGGACCCCTTGTTAATTTTTTGGACTACCTAGTTACTAAACTGTGGCCTAACCATATCTGCCTTCCTTCAATGCATCTTCTCTCTACATATCTTTATGCCCTCTATTCTAATAAGTCTTTTTTTTTTAAATTACATCGATGCAACTCTTTTCTTTACTTGACCATAAGTTTGGTGAATTTCCCTTTTATTTAGTCAGCATTTGACATGTCTTTCGAGTACAAACTTGCCCTAAACTGAATTTATATTTTGAATTAAAAATCACAAGATATTTGATATTTCAAGTGCAATTCGAAACTTGCTTCTGGGGTGAAGTCACATGGTGAAAAGCCGGCCTTATTTGTGGGAGGCCAATTAAGCCATTGTTGTTATGTGTGAAGTGAGTTTTTTTTTGTCTTATATTACGTGAGGTGTATGTTCTTGTGAGTCATAATACAATTGAAAAAAAAATCGAAAAAAGGACATCATTAGCCAGTCTAAATTCTTGGCCTGACATATTTTTTACATTTTTAGATGGCATCCAATTTGTACGAAAATTTGGAAGTTAGAAAAAGATAAAGAGACGTGTGAGGATAGAAAATGATGAGAAGCATGGGAGTTGAGATGGACATTTTTCTTTTGATAATTAGTTGAGATTTAAATGAGAGAGAGAGAGAGAGAGAGAGAGAGAGAGAGAGAGAGAGAGAGAGAGAGAGAGAGAGAGAGGGAGACGTGACTAAAGGGGAGAGGGAAATGTCACCAGAGGAAGATTGGGTGGGGATTGGAATGTGGGCTTAGATCAGTCCAAAGTTATATTGGGCTTTGCCAAAGTTGGGTTGGGCCCAACTTAAACTTAGCATCACGCGCTCTGTCCAAGCTCCATTCCAGTCGCAACTCGCAAGTCGCATGAAACAAAGATGAGAAATACTTACGAGGAATTTTCAAAATTTTACCCCATAATGTATCATATTTGTGGAACTGCCCATCCAATTCAAATATCCGCTCACAAGCCCTCAGATGTACATGCTTATTTTATTTAAAAAAACCCCACCTTTTTTAGGAGCTTGTTTGTAAATGTCTGAGCAGCCTAATCATAGATTCATAATGTTCTGCGCTGTTTCAGTAAATAACTTGAGATCTCGCAAAAAAAAAAAAAAAACAGTTCTAGATCGGAGGGATTAGTCTGTAGAGGTTGTAAACTAAAAAGTTCCTAGAAAAACTATTTTTCTGTCAGGTGACCTAATGAGCAGGTGTTTAGATGTTCTATTTCATGAAAAACTTTGAAGTGTGGATATACAGTAATAATTATTAAATAAAATGTTTCAAAAAATAATCTAACAATTTTTCTTCTTCTTCATATGATTGGGTTTTTACTTTTCAAACTCGGTTTGAATGTAATTGTATAATATACCACGGAACAATTAATAAAAAAATGAAATATGTTCAAAGATTTATGAAACAAACTTGGGGGAGGTTGACACGTCATCTTCGTTTGCTTCATAAGTAATGAGTTCAAATTTCATATATATATATCCATGAAGGCTTATAATTCAAAAACATTGTTCGAAGATTATACACAATAAATCTTCTACTTTGTCAAAATTATTTAAATTTGCGAATAATTGAAAAATAAGACCACCTTTCCCACTCGCTTGAGGGCGAATTTGTGCTCGCCACGTGTCGGGCTGTTAGTGGCTAGATTTACCAGTCGGCCCATTCCGTGGGGTTTCAAGCCAGAGAACGCGGATCCGACGTGGCCGGCGTCTGTCAGATTCCCTTCTTCGTCGTGACACCAGAAGAAGAACACGATAAAAGCAAAGCCCAAACTTCCAATAATAACCAGCCAACACTGCTCCACACAAATCCCGAGATCCTCTTCTTCCCGGGGAATCGGAGGAAGAGGACGGCCGCCAAGAGCAAGCGCAGAGATGGAGGTGGGCTTCCTGGGTTTGGGGATTATGGGCAAGGCAATGGCCCTCAACCTCCTCAAGCACGGGTTCAAGGTCACAGTTTGGAACAGGACTCTCTCAAAGGTCCCTCCTTTCTTTCTCCCTTTTCTCCCACTTTGCTTGTTGGATTTCCTCCCGCACTTCTGTTTGCCCATGGCCAGCGGAGCCGGCTTTTGCGATTAGTTTACTAGATCCAAGGGTTTTCTTTTCGTGAGTGTTGGGGCTCTGGCTTTAGTGTAAAACTGGGATGTTTCTTTTCACTGTTAGCAGCGTTAATTTTTAATCTCCTAGCTCTCTGTTGCATCTCCGATTAAATAGTAGCAAGAGAAGAGGAATTGGGGAACTTGTAATAGCATAAAAGAGCTCTTGATACTCTGCGGTGTAGCTGTATAATGTGGGTGGCTAAATTTTTGTCATGTTCATGTGTTATGTGATGATTTTCCTGCACAGGAATATTATCACCTGGGATGTCACAAAACTTCACTCATATATGCTTATATAGTTTCTTCATCTGCCCATTCTTTCATCTTCCTTGTTGGGATATTTCGGGCCTATGAAATTCTTCTCGAGTGCTTGGTAAATGGAAGTATATTATCCACTTGGCCACCACCTCTTCCCCCGGATAGCATCCAATGCAGACTTGATTCGATGTCCACTAACGTGTCTTTTCTCACCGTAACCAGTCTTCTGATTTTTCTCGATGAATTTCAGCACTTGAACTCAGAGTTCACTGTTTTCTTGCTTTGCTCCTGGCCTGAACATAATCTGATGGAGGTTTATCTAATGCTTTCTCATATTCCGTTTAATTCTTTAGCATCATTACATGGTGGCATAATCAAATTTTTTACGGCTTATTAAAGTTGTGAAGGACCTGAACTTAAATCACAGTGTGATGAGCTCGTTGAGCATGGTGCCTCCATCGGAGAAACTCCTGCAGCAGTAATTAAGAAATGCAAGTATCAATAGCCATGCTGTCTGATCCTACCGCTGCTCTCTCAGTCAGTATCATTTCCCTGATGCTTGGTTCATTTACGTCTGAATTATCCATATTGAAACAATTCTGGATATCTTTCAGGTGGTCTTTGACAAAGATGGTGTGCTTGAGCAAATTACTAATGAGAAAGGGTACATTGACATGTCGACAGTTGATGCAGAAACTTCATCAAAAATTAGTGAGGTCTGTCCTCCTTTGTGTTCCTGACATTTCGGTTTGTTTTTCTTGGTGAAGTTTTCGTTGTTCTCACACTTAATTGCCCTTCCTCATTCGGAAAGTCCATTACATGATGATAAAATGTCTAATCCATGTAGATACACTAGGTTAATATTGATATAAATAATTTATGCTGCCATTATATGAACATGAATATTGACACATGCTTAGTATTGCTCGACAGTTTATGCTTTGTCATAGGCACCAAAGTAACTATCTTGCTTGAAAACAAGCTGTTTGTTTTACATAACTTTGTTGTCAGGTGCTAACATACTAATCTGAGTCTTCTAATTCACTGCATCTCTCAAATAAGATAACTTTGTTGTCCTGATTTATTTTATTGGCAACATGATCTGAGTTTGAGAAATTTTGTTCATTGCTAAGCCATTGTGGAATATATTGTCCAGACCAAAGGATCCTTTGAACTGATTTCTCATCATGCATCATCACTGATTTGTTCACTTGAAGTTGAACACAAATTGTTTGTCTGAGGACACCACTTGCATCTTCGGCTCAGATCCTTATGTTGGATGTCTTTTCAATGAGACAGGAAATCAAAGAGAAGGGTGGGCATTTTCTTGAAGCCCAGTCTCAGGCAGTAAAAAGCCCGCTGAAGATGGCCAGCTGATTATTCTTGCCGCTGGAGAAAAGGTAATATGATTTCTATCTGCTTGCTGTCAATTTCAAATGTCCACCACCGTCTCTTTTCTGCATTCTATGCTGTATTACTTGTTTTGGAACTAGGTTGCATTCTTCAGTTTGCAGAAGGATAATTGAGAAGTGCTATACAAGTTTAATAACAGAACAAGTAAGAAATCAGGCAAAACAGAAGATGCTCTGCTAAATCCTTTTAGTTATTCACAAATGTTTCCAGGTTGAGCTACCATGTTGATCAAACAGATATCTAAAGCTCCCTATTAATGCAAGGTACACTTTGTTAGGGACCCATGAAATGCAGTTTACCTTGGACAGTGTCTAATGTTAACACGGCTCCAATGAAGTGACTTCAGACCTTTTTATCCTTTCTCCGATCAATTTTCTATGGAATGTGGAGATGCTTCACAGGCATCCTCAATTCCTCATAATCACAGCCTTAACCCTCTAGATACCCTAAACATAAAGCACAGAGGTGATATGTTCTCACGGCATGATGTTCAAGTACACTTGTTATTTGAATATGCTCCATTTTGAGTCCATAGACATACACTCAAAATACTTCTTGCTTTAGCTGCGATTTACGTAATGTAGCAACCTAGGATTTGCGGCCTGCTAAGGATCCGTGGCAGTGCGAACCTTGTCCTGCCATCCACATGTCTGAAGATCTAAAAGGGTAAGGTAACCGGTCAAGTGAAGTGTACAAGAAACTGAAATAACTATAACAGAAACTAAAGGACACTACTAACATGATATAAGCGGTCCCAAATGAGAGTACAAGTAAAAGAAATGCTACACTTCCCATATGGGGCATACCCTAAGGATCTATCAACAAATAACTATTGGTGCGAGGGAAGCCGGTATCCATGAGCTAGTCTTGGGACCGAGGCCGACATTGTTGACTTAAGCCTTCACCTGAAGGGTAGGGAGTGAGTTTCACAAGTTATAGGCTCGGTAGGGATCTTTTATCCCACCACTTAGGCAAAACAACGAAAGAACAACATAGTATGATATGATAAATAAGCAGTTAACTTAAACTATGTAGGAAAGCAAAAACTAAACTAGTAAAAAACAGAGTAAGGTTTCGAGACCAGTCAACACACGATGAACATAGGACATACGCACATAGAGTCTACAACATGGCATACAAAGACGCTTAAGAGGGAAAGAAGTCAGCCATCATAGGTGCGTTATAAACGTATCTATTAGGGTGGATGCCTCTAAAAGCATTTGTCAGGGCTGACTCCCCTAGAACTTGTCTGCCTAGATTGACTCCTGTTCTTATAGCGACCTTGATAATCTGTACCTAATAAAGATCAGGATCCAATATGGCTTCCCATGAGCCTGAAGATCAGAAGGGATTTGTACTCGGTCTAGAGAGATAAAGTTGTACAAGTGATTATAACATGAAATAAATGTGCAATAAACAATTATACAATGTCTGAATTTAAAATATGAGTACAAAACTTAAAGGTACATCACCTGTTGGCATACAGAACACCACTACACATTTGCTGCGCTGGGTCAAGGTCTGCATCCACAAACTCTTTCTTGAAAAAATAGGAGAATGAGCCTCACGAAGTCACAGACTCAGTAGGGATCCCTCGATCCCACACTCGCTAATCCACAATAGTGAAATATCATTGACGCATTAAAACCATGGCTGTGTTCTGAGTTGTAAATCGTGGCTTGGCTCTTGACGAGGTCTCTGTGTTTCATGTGTTGCAGATTGTTAGTATTATTGTTTAGTGCGACGTTCACCTACCTTGGTACTGTGATACTTTGCACTGTGTATGTTGATGGGGTTTAGTCCTACTATTCTATGCACTGACCAGGTTTGGTGCCATCTCCTTGGGCTCCCCTTTGTTGAGCCTACATTCGGGCAAGGGGAAAGATGACCTGGGACGACGTGGAGTAGTTTACTTGAGTGAACTCATGGTTGGGGGAGAGGACACCCTATAGACATGTAGGTCCCTAGCTAGTCCCGAGTTTTCCTTACTTGCCTAGCTCTTTGGGCTGCAGAGCCTCTGAGATGGTCAGGTGGGAGGCTTCAGCCTGGCCTAGCTGCGGGTAGTAGTTGCGTACTGGGTGTCTCCACTGCCCTCTCCTCGAGTTGTGGGTGGAGGTAGCCGGGCGTGGGTTAGTAGTCGGAGTGTGTCGGACTGTGAGACTGGTGCAGTATTGTAGTCATGGTTGACTCTGAGTTATGTGTGGTACTGAGTCTTTCTTGAGGTTTGGACTTGTGTGATGCACACGTGGATGGTGTCTGTGGCTGAGTCGTTGTGGGCAGTTGGTGGCCCGACTTAGAGGTTTTAATGATTTACTCCAATGTTTCTATGAAAGGCTATGAGATTCATTAGTTGTTAGTGGCATAGTTTATTTTGTTGTCTGCCACTGGGTAAAGCAGTGTCACTCGTGCTTCCTATAGATTTCGCCGTGGTAGTTACTATTCCTTTCTTTGTTGTATTCTAATATTGTGGATTGGCGAGCGTGGGATCGGGGGATCCTTACTGAGCCTGTGATTTCATGAGACTCATTCCCCTACTTTTTCATGAACAAGTTTGTGGATGTAGCACCCTTGACCCAGTGTAGCAGATGTGTAGTGGAGTTTCGTGTACCAGTAGATGACGTACCTTTAATTTTTGTTCTCATATTTTAAATTGGGACATTGTATAATTATTTATTGCACATTTAGTTCCTCTTATAATCACCTGTACTACTTGTATCTCTCTCTAGGCCGAGTGCAAATCCCTTCTGAGTCTTTGAACTTGTGGGAGACAATACTAGATTTGGACCCTTATTCGGTACGGATTACCATAGTCGTTATAGTTCTAAACCATTAAAAGCTCTAGGACAAAAGTTCACCATTGAGCCATGAAAACTAGGCATATCAAATCTTGACCTCATAACACATTAGGGGTCACAGATGCCTTAACGACAATGAGCCAATGTAGGTGATGCCTATACCTTGTCATAGAAGACTCTTGTAAAGATAGACTAGAGATGGTCCAATTAGGTGGATGCAATTAGAACACGTCCTTAGGGTCTAACGTGTCTACACATAGAGTCTATATAGAGCCTTTCTTCTTCTGGAGCTCAAAATCACCACCTAATCGCCTCAAAATGCAAAGAGGAAAACACAAGTAGAAGGGGTGGAGGAAGGGGAGGCCATTGTACAAATCCAAAAGTAATTATCCACCAAGAAACCACAAGAAATCAATAAGAACATAGCTCACCTCTCCCTTGACATGGAAAACTCCCACATTCTCACCCTAATCATGGGTATAACCTTGGGAATCCATGAAATTTTAGTTTGGAGCATGGGGGAAAGTCACCATAGCTTTAAATAAAGAGCCTAACCTGTTGGGGCCTTCTCATAGATTGGGCACCTCCTCCTTATTGTCGCCTCACGTCCACAAACACCATTGCTTGATGTTGAGCACCACACCTCCTTAGCTCTCGTCCACTAGCCATCATTGGTGGTTGGAAGAAGCGGAAGAGGAGAAGTGCAACTCTGAGAGGGAAGGTAAGAAGAAAAGGGGTGACGCTCAATGGGGTCCCTATATAAAGGCCCAAAACTGATAAAATGTCAATGCACTACAATGCAACAAGGTGGAAAATGTGTCTGTGCAGGCAGAAATCTTTTGAACGCATCCTGCTGCCCATACGCCTTCTCCTGACAGATTTGACTTTCAGGTCTGACACTTGATATGCTTGACCAACACACTAACAGAAGTGTCCATCTGACCAAATGCATTTTGGACCGTGCAAGTTGCCACTTGGCACTCTAGGTCAAATGTTTGGTAGATAATCAGCGTATTATGGAAATGCGTCTTGCTTTTTGGATGCCTCTACTTGGTAGAGACTTGACGCATGGGCACTTATCGGACAAAACACCTAAATGCATCAGCCAACGCAGATGTGTTCAAGACACTTAGACCTCATTGATGCCTTTAGGCATCGACCACATAACACTTAAAGAAATGGCTGTCCTCAGTCCAAAATGGGTTAGCATCCAAAGTCTTGGTGGGTATCCAACCCGCAGCGCTAACCCACTAACCCGCATCCGGGGAACCCGAGAAGTCACAAGTAAAATATGGTCTTCTGTTTACCCTAACTTGTATGTCTTCCTTTCTTTTTGAGAAAACGGGAATTCCTTCACCCACCTTAATATATATGCTGGAATTATTCTTGGTGTGCTTTTCCATGAGCAACATCTTATGAATAATAAGCCATGGGGAGAGTGGCCAATATGCCACTTTTCATAACTCTACTTCTAGGCAGAACGAGATTTTGACATATGAATGCATTGATTTCCACTTTTCCTACTTGGGTTATGCAATGCCCAACACTGGAGCATCTGTGGCGAAGCCCATGAGATTTTTGGTCTTTAATCTTCTCTAAATGGCAAGGGTGTGCATTCCTCTCATAGACGTAGGCTTGATATTCTTGTTCTTTTATGTCTGGATGTACTTTGCATCAAAATATAGTAATACTACGACAAGGAGGAGGAGGCTCATGCTTCTGCTTTGAGCATATAACATATGCAGTGGACTTCAGCGCCACCGAAGAATACATTTACTTATAATATTAGTTGTTACTGAGCTGAACCATCAACCCAAAACTCAAGTTAGTGGGTGGAAGGGCCCATGACAATATGGGCACGAACTGGCTATAATGGGCTTCAAACTAGTAGTTTAATGTGGACAGTCACCTGTATGAAGTTTCTATGACTGTATTTACTTTGCATAAATGCAAAGTGTCTTTATGATTTTTGAGGCAAATGAAGAACTCTGACCAGTTATAACTATATCCTTGTATGCAATACAAATTCAATCCAGATGTTTGTTAATTCCATGTGTCCATTCTGATGTCTGAGGAGGCTATGTTGTATGCATTTTGACATGAATCCTGACACTGGCTTTCGTGTCAACCTTGAGTTTCTGGAAGAAATTCCTTTTTTGTTGTCCATGTCCCTTGAACCTCCTCGTGTCCATGAGTTTAAACTGTCTAAATCGGTTACTTGCGAACCGCTCTTCAGGTAATCTAGACAGGATCCTCTGCCATTTGTAGACACTCACTTTCAGCCTATAAGTTGAGCCATTTTCTGTTTATGTTAGTGACGTCCCAAATTGGTCATTTCTTTTGAACCACTCTTTGGCTTATTTTGAGCCCATCAAGCCCATTTCGAGCCTAATACTCCCTTGAAGACCAAAATTCTACGTAAACTTGGTTTTATGTAGGGTCTGCATGAATGCCGGTCTGGCCGTAGACCACGTTCAAGGTGCCTTATCTTGAACGCAGCCTATTGCATGACTGTGTTCATAAATGTAGTCATGTGATATGCGGTGTTCTAAAAAATCCTAGCAATCCTTACATAACCCGTCTCTTCTCATCATTATCAACATAAAAACTAAGTTTAAGAGATTTGGGGTGATTCTTTCGTTTCAATTTGCTTCATAATTATCCTAAAAACCATTTAAATCCATTTTGGCTCATTTATCATTTTAAAGCCTCATTTTCTCTTCATTATCCCCCAAGACTGGGCTAGGGTTTCAATTCCTATAATAAACCTCTATAGGCCGTTTGATATCAGGATAGATGATAATAAATTGAGAATATCTCCAAAGTTTTGAAGATATTCTTACTCTATTCTTGGTCTAATCCGATACCAAACATGACCCTAAGGTCTAGGGCTTAAAGAGGATGCCAAACAATGGTGGGACTAGGCTGTGATGGTAGTGCTCCTGCTCTACATCCTTTCTTCATCTGCCATCAGCTGAGTAGCTTAGGTGTTCTCTTTCTTCTTTTCTCCCGTATTCTCTCTTATTCTTTTATTTCTCTACCTCATGGCATGCTAGATGAGTCTTTTTTTTCTGTTTTCTTTCATCCATACACAACACACATGACACACCTACTTTGTCACCCACACAGGGGTTAAAACCCACCCTCACGGTAAGCAACCCTCTATTTGCATGTCTATCATATGATCTGGGGATAGGCACTCCATTTAATAGTCTAATAGGTTTTCTCTGTGTTAATCATCTTAGTAGGATTAGGCAACAAGGAAGAAATGATGCCTTTAATCTTTAGCCAGCTGAAAAGCAAGGAAGAAGAGGATCTTCATCTGCCGCACTTGAAGGCAAAATGTGGTTGGGCTATAGGCTAGTCCTGAACGCGGCTCTACGATAGACTGCATTCTCAGTCAGAAGGATTCTGGTTGATTCATCCACCGTAATTAGCTAAACTTTGTCCTATTCCTTCATGCAATTAACCTCAGTGGCGATCACTTCTTTATTTTATGATGTTCACCCAGTGTATACTATTATATATATATATATATATTTTTTTTTTTTTTTTGGGGGGGGGGGGGAGGGTCACATATCCTTGATTACACCAAATGGTCATCCTGTGAGATCGTCAAGGTTAAATTCATCTAACAGTACAAGATCAAGGCGATCCTGAGTGCTCAATGGCGATCTGATGACTGAGAAGATTTTGTAAGTTATGTTGACCAACGACATCTGATGGCCGTGCATGTCTAGGGGTATATTTCAGAGAAGAGAAAATTATGGGGATGTGACACCCCCCCCCCCCCCCCCCCAAAAAAAAAAAAAAAAGAAAAAGAAAGAAAGAAAAAAAGAAAAACTGTCTATCCGGTTGAAATCATACAAATAAAAGAGTGATTGTCACTGAGTTAATTGCATGAAGGAATAGGACAAAGTTTAGCTAATTACTGCGGAACTTGTGAGAAATCAGCCAGAACTCTTCTGACTGATATCCGGGGTGTCGTAGAAGCCATGTTTAGGACACGGCTTGCAGCCCAACTGCATTCTATCTTCAAGTGAGGGAGAGGAGATCCTCTTATCCTTGCTCTTCAGCTGGCAAAGAGCAAGGACATTTGTCTTCCTTCCTGCCTGATCGTGCTAAGACGATTAGACACAGAGAAAACTTATTAGTTTTATTAATGGAGAAACTATCCCTCATATGATAGAAATATGCAAATAGAGGGTTGTTCGTGGCAGTGGGTTTTAACCTTTGTGTGGATGACAAACTAGGCATGTGTTGTAGGGGTGTTCACGGTTCGGTTCGGTCGGTTTTGGACCCCTTTTTTGCGAAAACCAAACCGAACCGAATTTGGGGTCAAACCGAACCGAACCGAACCGAACCGAAACGGTTCGGTTCGGTTTGAACCGAAATAAGACAAAAATGAGAAAAAGGCGTTTAAGGGGTGGTGCGAGCTTCGAACTCGCAACCTGCCCATGGCAGGGAGCACTCCAACCATTGCGCTGCTGCTCTTTTGTATTATATTATATTATTTATATTATATATACATATATTCGGTTCATTTCAGTTCTTCTGCTCCAAACCGAACTGAACTGTGATACTCTCCAAACCGAACCGAACCGAACGGTTGGTTCGGTTCGGTTTTTCGGTTTGGATCGATTTTGAACACCCTAATGTGTTGTTTTTGAATGAAAGAAAATGAAGAAAAGGCTAATCTAAGATGCCACGAGGAAAAGAAATAAAAGAATAAGAGAGATTAGGGAGAGAGAAGAAAAGAGGATGCCTAAGCTACTCCCTGGCCAATGGCAGACAAAGAAGGGAGGCAGAGTAGCAGCATACCCTATCCCACCTCGGTTTAGCATCCTCCTTGAGCCCTAGACCCTAGAGGTCTATTTTTAGGGACAGGAAACTGGTGGGGACACCAGAGCTTGGACCGGGCCGACAGGATCCAGGTGTACCGCAGACGGAGGCGACGTGCAGCGACGACGGCCTCCATTTGGCTTGACGACTTGCCGCCAGGCCACTAGTTTGTTCCTTTATTGAGTTTGAGCATTTAGTTGATGTAATAAGGCCCAAATGAGGCCCATTGTCCTTTTTTATTTTCTGTGTATTTTCGGGTCCGATTTTGGACCTATTTTTAGGCTTGGGGTTATTTCGGTCTTTGGGTGTTTAGTGAGGACCATTAGGGTTCCATCACTATAAATAAAGTGTAAACAGTTGTTTGAAAGGTTAATGAACATTTGAAGACAGCTTTGGGCAGCCGCCATTGTTGTCTCCTCCAGCGGGGTGGATTTCCCAGGGGTGGAATCCCCATCCGTGTTCTTCTTGCTGCCATCTCTCTCTCTCTGTCTCTCTGTTCGCTGGTTTCCCGCTTCCCACGCTGTCCCGCATCATCTTGGTATCAGAGCGGTAGGCTTCTTTTTAGGAGCCCGTCCGGTCTTCCCCTCCCATCGCACGGAGCCTTCGTCAACCCTCTGCAACAGGCGCCCCTGCGCACAGGAAAGCCCTCGCGCAAGGGCCCCAGCCACCCGCACCCAACCCACTCGCGCGAAGAACACCCAGCGACCCCCCCCCCCCCCCCCCCCCTGCGCGCTCTGCCTTCCCGCGTCGTCGCCGCGACTCGGTGCCTCAGCACCGCAGCCGCGGTGCCCCTGCCCTGCTGTTCCCCCGCGTTGCACGCGTCCGCGGACGTCGCGCCCCAGCGCCTGCGATCCGCATCCCCGAGCGCCTGCGAACTCGCGCCCCCCCCCCCCCCGCGTCGCTCCGCGGCCCACCTCGCAGCCGCGTCCGCCCTGCCATCGCGCCGCGGGCCCCGGCGTCACCCCCCTTCGTTGCGACCCCGCGCCCTGTTGCCCTGCTCGCGCGAGCGGACTCGTGGCCGTCCCCTCCGCGGCCCTCCCCCCCGTGAGCGCCCAGGCCGCCTCGCGCTAGGCGCCAACGCCCTCGCGAGCGCTACGCCGAGCCCCGAGCCAACGCCGGCACCTACGACTGCACACGCCCTCGCACCACCTGCGTCAGTGGCCGCTCAAGTTCTCCAGCGACTGCACTGGCGTCCTCTCCATCGTCCTCCTTCGCGACTGCCTCGCCTTCCTTCTTCCTGTGCGAACAGACGCCCTTCACAATCGCGTCTTCTTCCTCAACACCGGCCCACTGAAGCGACAGCGATAGGCGATATGACCAGAATGGGGCACCGAACGCCAACCAGGACCAACCAGCGCCAGTGTACTTTCCGGTTCTGCGCACGAGATTTTCCAGGCCCGTCGACCGTGTACGCCCCCACGCCAGCATCCCAAAGACGGTTGTATCTCCTACGACTGGACAGGACGTGGATTCCGTACAGCGTCTGCTTGCTGCGTTGAGGATTGAACCAGGCCAGGACAGCGGACCTCGACCCCACGACAGCGATTGTTCGACTTCGGCTTCGTGATTGCGACGTGCGTGTGGACACGTTATTGGTGGTACCTCGCTCTACAGCGAGTCGATTAGCATTTACAGTCCGCTCTCATCTCTTGCTCGTCTTGTATTTGGTTAAATTTGCCGCCATGAATGTGCGTTAGGAACATCTAGCCAGTTTAAAATTATTGCTGCGGAATTTTGTGAGTTAGTTTAACCATCTCTTGAGCATCAATCTTTTACATTCATCGTGGAATATCATTAATATCCGTGGAAATCTTTGGCTGCTTGGAGAAAATTTTTCTTAGAATGCGAAGTTGTCCACTCCTCGAATTTTATAGTATCTGTTTAGGCGCACTCACTTTCTGGACACGTGCACGATACGTAAATTGCTGCAATTCGATTAGTTTGCACTGCTGATCTCACTCGTGGTAGGTCGTCGGTCGTAGTCGTCGTAGGTATAGGGTTTTGAGTCGCTTGCTTTTGAATTTCTATTAGTCAAAAAAAAAAATGTTGCGTCATCATTAGTTGTTGCATGTTAGTTGCGTCTCATGCCCACACGTAGTGGCACTGAATACCACACTTCAGTGCCGATGTCTGCACCTCAAAAAGCTATGTCGGAAAACCGTCTTCCCTCGCATGGCACTCATGCCAATCTGAAGACCTGAACCTGACGATTTGGTGTTACATCTTAGAGAGGACATCCGTGGGATGAGAGAGGAACTTGACGGTCTTAATGAGAGAGTCACTGGGTCGGACCGTACTGTGCAAGGTATGGTAGGTCACATTGCGGCCTTGGAAGGGGTAATCGTGAGCGAGGAGAGGTCAAGCCGACGAGAGGCCCCGCACCAGCGCCCCCTTACCCCTACGGCCCCTCGGCACCCTCGCCTAGGGCGGCCCCCAGCTGGTGAGGACGTGGTCGGTACATTGACTATGACCTGGATAATTTTGAAGAGGAAATTGATGAGAACCCCAGGGTACCTGTGCTCGTAGGTTGGGGGTATGGTAGGAGGCATGACCGGGAGTTTGATGAGATGAGCGATGTGCGTATCGGGATCGAGACCATGACATCCGGAATGCCCGCTTGAGGCTCCCAGCTTTGACGTTCTTTGGAGCCTCAGGATTACCTGGATTGGGAGGCTAGAATGAATAGCTATTTTGATTGGCTGGGAATGTCAGACCCTCGGCGAGTTCTTCGCCAAGACCATGTTAAGGGGTCGTGCTTAACCTATGGACCAACCTCGAGGAGCGCTTTGCTCAGAGATTTGAGGTGCGATTGACATTGGGATGAGATGAAGGCCAGACTTCGTGAGAAATACGTCCCTGCGACGTACCGTCACGCTTGATTGATAGATGGCAGAGCATCTCGCAAGGCTCTAGGAAAGTGTCAGAGTATATTGATGAATTCGATGACCTGTTACTGAGGTGTGGAACCCGTGAGGGGTGCCGTGACCCTTTCTCGCTTTCGGAGGGGTTTGCGTCGAGCTTATCAACAAGAGCTCTTCCGTCAACATGTGACACTCTTGATCAGGCTTACTAGGTTGTGCGAGAAAGGAAATGGAGAGTAATTCAGCAAGAGTGGGAGTCCTCTCGTGTTAGGTCTACCTATCAGCGTCCTCAGGATCCGAGAACCGCCCCAGGCCCAACTCCGAGGGTCCCATCTACTGGTCCTGGAGGACCGCGTTCAGGGAGACCCCTCCTGTCTTGCCGCCTTCTAGGCGGATGATAGAGGGAAGGCTCCTATGAGGGAGACCACACGTCCGGGGGAAAATCCCGCGATCGTTGTTACCGTTGTCAGGGGATAGGGCATCATGCGATTGATTGTCCCCAGAGGACCTTAGCTATTGGCAATGGCGAATCCTCCGAGCAGGAGCAGGCCCTTCTGGATGTGAATCATGAGGGTGATGACATGGACGATGAGTATGAGGGCGAGTTTGTGGGCGTCGGCGAACCCGCCGACTTGGTGGTTGCCCGAAGAAAATCGGCTAGGAGTGGTCCTGTATTCTAGCCAAACCCAAGGAAACTGAAGATTGGCGTCGTACAGCCATTTACAGACCTACTGCTGCCTGGGTGGGAGAGTTTGTCGTTTCATCATTGATAGTGGGAGTTGCATTAATGCTATTTCCACCGGACGGTTGCCCATTTGGGTTTGGCGACGGAGGATCACCCTCGCCCTATCAGTCTCTTGGGTGGACACCACTTCCATCCCTGTGCGTCTGAGATGCTCGTGACCATTCATCTTCAATCGTATGAGGCTCAGATTTGTGTGTGTGATGTCTTGCCCATGGAAGTCGGGAGTGTTATCCTTGGCCGACCATGGATCTATGATACGGATCGCGGCTCTTTAGGCGGGTCCAACACTTGTGTCTTCAAGCATGGCGGTCACCGTATCACCATTCATCCCTCCCGACCTCGTACTGTCCCTCTTTGGACCCCCAGCTCCACATCCCCTTCTGTTGCAGCCACTCCTCAGGTGGTTGCCCCTTCTGGCCACCCGAGCTCTTCTCCGCCGAGCGCTACTGCTAGTGCTATGGCACCCCTGCCGGGAAGCCCCCTCATGCTCGTACCCCTGAGACGAGCACTCCGACCACTATGACGTACAGTTGATCACCGCCCGAGTTCGAGCATGAGCTCTTTGATTATGACGTCATATATGCTCTGATGGTAGGGAAGTTGATGATGAAGGTGTCCGAAGACACACCTAGTGAGCAGCCTGAGGATGTTGCCAGTCTCCTCCAGGAGTTCTCGGATGTCTTCCCTAGTGATCTTCCTGAAGGTCTACCTCCGATGCGTGATGTCCAGCACGCCATCGATCTGATCCCAGGCTCTTCTTTGCCCAACCTTCCCATTATCGCATGACCCCACTGAGCATGCTGAATTGCAGAGGCAAGTTGAAGAGTACCTGAGGCAGGGTCGTGTGAGAGAGAGTATGAGTCCTTGTGTCGTTCCCGCACTTATTGGCTCCAAAAAAAGATGGGACTGGGAGATGGCGTTGACAGCCGTGCGATCAATCGCATTACAGTGAGGTATCGGTTTCCCATTCCCGCCTGGACGACATGTGGATATGATGTCGGGAGCCCACTCTATTTTCAAGATCGATCTAAGGGTGGTTACCACCAGGTGAGGATTCGACAGGTGATGAGTGGAAGACTGCCTTCAAAACGAAGGACGGACTCTATGAGTGGGTGGTCATGCCATTTGGTCTCTCCAACGCCCGAGCACCTTTATGCGACTTATGAATCAAGTGGTGCGCCCATTCATCGGGGTGTTCCTCGTCGTATATTTTTGATGACATCTTATTTATAGTCGCACGAGGATTGACATTTGGATCACCTGAGACAGGTCTGTGCTACCTTGCGCCGTGAGAGCCTTTATGGAAACCTCAAGAAGTGCGCTTTCGTGACTCTCAGGTCACTTTCTTGGGGTTTATTGTCTCTGGTATGGGTGTTTCTGCTGACCCAGATAAGGTCAAGGCGATTGTGGAGTGGCCAGAACCGCAGAACCTTCATGAAGTTCGTAGTTCCCACGGTCTTGCCACTTTCTACCGTCGATTTATTAGAGGGTTCAGCACCGTCACGGCTCCCATTATGACTGCATGCGAAAGGGAACCTTTGCCGGACTAAGGCAGCTGCTTCGCCTTTCGCGATCTTAAGGAGCTTATGACCCAAGCACCTGTGCTTAGATTGCCGGATTTTTCTAAGGTGTTTGAGGTAGCTTGTGATGCCTCTGGTGTTGGCATAGGTGGGGTACTGAGCCAGGAGAGTCACCCCATTGCTTTCTTCAGTGAGAAGTAAGCGATGCCAAATTAAAGTATTCCACCTACGACAAAGAATTCTATGCGGTAGTCCAGGCCCTGAGGTACTGGAGGCACTACCTTCTTCCTCACGAGTTCGTGTGTTTTCGGACCACGAGGCTCTGCGATTTCTCCACGCCCAAAAAGAAACTTAACCCGCGACATAGTTGGGTGGAGTATCTTCAGGCCTACACATTTGTCCTCAAACATAAGGCTGGGGTGGAGAATCGAGTGGTAGATGCGCTGAGTCGTCGCGCCTCTTTGCTGGTAGTCGTCTCTTCGGAAGTCAGGGATTTGAGAGATTACGAGATGACTACCCTAGCTGCCCGGATTTCGGTCCATCCTCTCATCCCTCCAATCTGGCCCCTCCAGTTATATAATGACTTCGTCCTTCAGGACGGGTATCTTTTTCGGGAACATAAGCTTTGCATTCCCCGTACCTCTGTGCGTGATTTCTTGTTTGGGGAAGTGCATGCAGGAGGTTTGGCTGGACACTTCGGTCGCAATAAGACCATTGAGCTAGTGGGAGTACCGGTTCTATTGGCCTAGTTTAAAACGTGATGTGGCCCTAATGTGGCCCAATGTCGCACCTGTGCTTTGGCCAAGCAACAAAGCAGAACACCGGTCTCTATATCCTCTACCTGTGCCCGACCGTCCGTGGCAGGACGTGAGTATGGATTTTGTCTTGGGATTGCCTGCACGGTCCGCCGGCATGACTCCATCATGGTGGTGGTGGACAGGTTCTCCAAAATGGCCCATTTCATTCTTGTGCCAAGACATCCGATGCTTCTAAGGGGCCCGTCTTTTCCTTTCTGAGGTCGTACGCCTCCGCGGGCTTCCCAAATCCATCGTGTCGGATAGGGATGTGCGATTCGTTAGCTATTTTGGAAGACCCTGTGGCACCTCTTGGGCACTAAGCTCAAATTTTCTACTGCTTACCACCCTCAGACAGATGGCCAAACTGAAGTGGTCAACAGGAGTCTAGGGGATTGTTGCGTTGTCTAGTCGGAGAGGAGAATGCTCGGAATTGGGATTTAGTCTTACCTCAAGCTGAATTTGCCTACAACAACTCGGTCAACAGGTCCACTGGCATGAGTCCTTTCGAGATAGTCACGGGGTATAAGCCTAGGAGTCCTGTAGACTTTGTTCCCATGTCTCACCAGGCCCGAGTCTCTGAGCACATTAGAGGTCTACATGATAGTATCCGTCGCCACATCGAGATCAGCAATGAGAACTATAGGGCAGCAGCTAATTTACATCGTCGTTTCCACGATTTCCATGAGGGTGATTACGTCATGATCAGGGTCAGACCTGAACGGTTTCCCTCAGGAACCTTGAAGAAGCTACAATCCGGGGGAGCGGGACCCTTTAAAGTTCTAAAACGAATTGGATCCAACGCTTATGTCATTGATCTACCGCCAGACTATGGAATGAGTTCCACTTTTAATGTTTCAGATCTGGTAGCCTATAGAGATCCCGCAGAATTCCTAGTGATCCATTCGAGCCATCTCCTCCCTTGTGAGTGATCCCACCCCAGAGTGTCCACGCGGCCATGACCCCTACACGGCGTGAGCAGGTTGACCAAATACTTGATGAGCAGGTAGTCACAACCCAGAGCGGAGACTGTCAGCGCTACTGGTTCGTGGGAAGGGTCGACCTCCCACCGATGACGCGTGGATCACCCGCACAGAGTACAGAAGCTGGATCCTGACCTTCTGGAGCGTCTCCAGAGCGTCAGGACCCTTACTCGACGGGGTCGAGTTCTTTCAGGCGGGGGGTATGGTGGGGGACACCAGAGCTTTGGACCGGGCGACAGGATCCAGGTGTACCGCAGACGGAGGCGACGTGCAGCGACGATGGCCTCCATTTGGCTTGACGACTTGCCGCCAGGCCACTAGTTTGTTCCTTTATTGAGTTTGAGTATTTAGTTGATGTAATAAGGCCCAAATGAGGCCCATTTGTCCTTTTTTATTTTCTGTGTATTTTCGGGTCCGATTTTGGACCTATTTTTAGGCTTGGGGTTATTTCGGTCTTTGGGTGTTTAGTGAGGACCATTAGGGTTCCATCACTATAAATAAAGTGTAAACGGTTGTTTGAAAGGTTAATGAACATTTGAAGACAGCTTTGGGCAGCCGCCATTGTTGTCTCCTCCAACGGGGTGGATTCCCCAGGGGTGGAATCCCCATCCGTGTCTTCTTCCTGCTGCCATCTCTCTCTCTCTGTCTCTCTGTTCGCTGGTTTCCCGCTTCCCCCACGCTGTCCCGCATCAGAAACCCTACTCGGTCTTGGGGGATAATGATGAGAAAATAGGGCTTTAAAATGATAAATCAGTAAAAAATGGATTTAAAATGATTTTTAGGATAATTATGAACTGACTGGGACTAAAAGAATTACCCAAAACCTCTTAAACTCGGATTACATGATGATAAAGATGATAAGAGACGTGTTATGTAATAATTGCATGGTTTGTTTTTAGAATGCAGCATAGCACGACGCCGCGTTTATGAATGCGATCGTGCGATATGCTATATTTAGGATAAGACACCTTGTATGTGGTACACGGCCAGATTGCGTTCATGTAGACCCTGCATGAAACCAAGTTTACGTGGAATTTGGTCTTTAATGCGGTGGGTATTAGGCTTGAAAAGGCTTGAAAGGCTCAAATAAGCCAAAGGAATGATTCACAAGCAATGGCCAATTTGGGACATCACTAACTGAACAAGAAAATAGCTCGACTTTGGGCTGAAAGTAAGTGTCTAAACCATTAGACGTCATTCTGCTTAGGAACACAGAAACACCTTTTACATGGTCTATCTCATGAAATGCAGCTGTTTGTAATATGACTCCTATCTGCCGCATCCTTGTAGGGCCTAGCCGATGCTAGATTAACGGGATGCCTTGTAATCCTGGTATGTTTAGTGCATGTTGCTTCTCTTTCATACTGATTATATCTGCATCTTCTCATCTTTCATGGTTCTTTGTATGATATGCCTTGTAAAGAATAACCATTTCACATTTTTTACTTTCCACCCCCAGTCTGCTGCAATTGCTGCACTGTCTCTTCTTATTATGTATCTTGATTACTTGAAAGTCTTGTCACTTCATTGCTCTGAAGGTACTGCTGTATCATTTAATAATCTCCGTATCTAATATGCAGACACTCTATGAAGAAGTGATCCCATTTTTGATGGTGGGGAAAGAAGTCATTCTTTTTGGGGGCAGTTGGCAATGGAGCAAAAATGAAGCTTGTTGTCAACATGATAATGGGCAGGGAGCAACTGCTTATCATCCTGAATAATGGGTCTTATTTCATAACTTTACAGAAACAGTATGCTAGACACACTTTCAAGAGAGAGAGAAAAGAAGGTGAAAAATATATCAAATGCAAACCTGAGAATACGGTTGGAACTATCAATGTTGTTAATTCTGAATAATGTTTCAGATTAAGGGGATAATCACCAAACTTAAATGTGCTAGCAAGCATTAAAGTAATATACATTATCTTGTAGTTTCTAGACTTGGAATAACTGATATCATGGAGTTTGACACATGAAAGTATGTGTTGCACGAGGCAAAGGGATCATCCATCTGTGTCAAGCTTTCCGTAGAGACTGTAATTTTAGGAACCAAATTGTTACTCTTAACTCCCTTTCTACTGGGTATTCCGCATAGATCTACTACCTCCACTGTATGTATACCAGCGTTCCGTAACAGGACTTCAGGAGATATCGGAGAACTATGTAATTGACTCCAGGTGCTGTGGAGAGCAGGCATATTGATTGCTTAATCATGTCGTTTTAGACTCAGTTACAGAGAATCAAGCTTGCTTTCAGACTAGAACCACATCTGTCACTGCTCATGCTCTGTTCTATTTCTTGCTCAGGTTCAAGCCTGACGCGGTAGGTCCTAGGATGTACAACCAGTCTCTTCTGGTTTCAGATGGAGAACTTCTGAGGAGGGAGGTGAGAATAGTATAATAGCAAAGAAGGAGACGAAAGTATAAAATTGAAGGCTCATATCTGGGCTTAGCAGAGCGCTAGTTGAGCATAGGGAGTAGGGAGCAATAGACACCAGCGGCTTATTGTCGTTTCCTCCTCTATTAGATGTGGAACACCTGCTGTCCTTTTGACATTCTTAAACCGAGTACCTCCATAACTACTAAAGTTATTGCCCCCCTAAAGGTAACCCCGCCTTCTCCCACCGTTTCCCTAAGATTCCATGCTCTTTCTGTTTGTTGGCATGCTTCATCATGTGCTTGAAAGATGCCGGACAACTGGAATATCATAGTCAAGATTCTCCTAATCCAGATTTTGGTTATCATATGTTCTTCTCGAAGCTTTATGTCTGGTGTTACAATTCCTTTTTGCTGCTTAGCTTTTAGTAGGCTGAACTTTACTTTTTTTCGGATGTCTGTGCAGCATGATGAATGCATTCTCGAGGGGCTTGTGTTGGCTGATAGAAGTGGACTTAGCCAGCAGACACTCCTGGAAGTACTGGTATGATACTGTCATCTGTTCAAAAGTATGGGACCACAACCCCCACCTGTCCACCTCTCTGTATGTATACACATGGAGTGACAGGTCTCTATTGTTTTGATTTCATCTGCCAGGATCTGGGTGGTATTGCTAACCCGATGTTTAGAATGAAAGGGCCTGCCATGATCAAGAGCAGTCATCCTCCCAACTTCCCTCTGAAGCATCAGCAGAAGGACATGAGGTTGGCGCTCGCTCTGGGAGATGAAAATGCGGTCGCAATGCCCGTCGCAGCTGCAGCCAATGAGGTGCAAATGCCTTGCTTCTGCCCCCAAAACGCTGTCCTCACTTGCTCTTCCCATGTTTTGTCACACTTCCCAAATCTGAGCTCTAACATCCGGTGCATGGTCTCACAATGCAGTCCTTCAAGAAGGCTCGAAGCTCGGGGTTGGGGGACCTGGACTTCTCTGCTGTGTATGAGATACTGAAGGCCACACACCCAGGTGCGATGTGAGATTCTTCTGGCACTTTCGGTATTAGACACTTGCTCGAAGCCTGCCTGCAAGTCTACCCTGTTCACAGGGTGAGATCATTCTGGGTTTAGCCAATGGTCATTCTGTTTGCCATTTTCATGCCATGGTTTTATACGTATCCGCTAGGAAAATGCGTGTGAATAATCTTCGCTCTTCGATGTTTACTTGAGAAATATGCCTGTTTCTCTTGGACAGTGGACATTGAGAGAGATCAGTTGCCTTCCCAGAAGCTTAGTGCTCATGTTATCATCATGACAGATTTGCGAATACCAAACCACTGCATCCATAAAACCTCTCATGAAGCGAACGTAAGAAACATTTTTCCCCCTTCCTTATTTAGAGGTTTATAAATGGAGTTTCAAGAGAATCTGCTACTGGTTGTAGGAGAAAAAATATGACCCATATACATTTTGTGTGTGTTAGATTTGTTGGCCTAATTTGAACTCCCACTTGGTGTACGAGGGAGCATCTAACCAACCGAGTTACTCTTAATGTACGACCCATATACTAATTAAGAATAGGTTTTAATCCCTCGAAATTTAAAAAATGGGGATGAGGGTAAATTAATTCGGAGATACATATCCCCATTCCTAATTCACCTCTTGTTTGGTATTTTTAATGTTAGATTTTTGAAGATAACTCCATTCTTTGTTTGGTAGGAAATGGTGTTAGTGTGGGGATATAACTTTTGTTTTTACTTTTGGCCGTCTCTTGGTCTCCCGTCGCGCGATCGGTGTCCAGATTCGATGACCAAGGAGTTCGGTGTGCGTTGGTGGTCTTTGCCTTGCACGATGGACTCCTTGGCTTGTCGGGCCAGCGCCGGACCGCCACCACACCTCTGGCAGGCGTCGAGGCCCGTGGGTGTCGACGTTGACATTGGCATCCCCTTCATGTCCTTTGAAATCGGATCAACCTCCACGTTGTCCTCCTTCTTTGCCCCCATATTCATCGTGAACATCTATTTCAGCGGGGGTGCCGCTTCGTTCGAGGACTGCTGTCGTTGCTCGAGGAGTTGGAGTTAACACCCGACATATCTAGTGAAAAACGAGATTGATCTTGAACTATGTTCGAGTGAACACTATCTCCACGAGGACGTCGACCTCTCGAGTCCTGCACGAGAGTGGGAAGGGTGATTTGGGGGAAGAAATGAGTGTAGAAAATGGGGATAAACTATCCCACCGAAAAGGTGGGATAAGCTATCCCCAGTTTATCTCCACTTTTTTAAGATATCCTCAAAATACTTAAATCATGTTTATCCCCACTTTTTTTGAGACATCAAATATGGGATGGGATTAACTTAACTCTTATCTCCTATTTAATCATATACCAAACATGCATTAAAGAATAAAACTCTACATCTCCTCTTCGATTAGTGCCTCCTGATAGTGCAGAAAATTTTCTGCAATATTAGCATCATCTTCGAGAATCTCAGCCCATAGCATACACTCACCTCTAGGGCACTAGATATCCTCCATAATCACTCTTTATGATACTCAATTATATCTATGAAAATAATCAAACATGTGCAAAAAGATGTTTTTATCATAAACACAAATAAAGTAACCTGGTATGCGTTTTCATACAGAAATATATGTTACCCATCTGAATAGGTTATTTTTACAATCTGTCAAGCTCTATTTCTCACATTTAGTAGTTCATTTGTGAAATGGCTATTAAGGATAAACAAGGTCGCAGATAGTTTTATCATCCGTTTGCGTCTGGACGAGTAGTAACTTTTTTTTTTTTTTGCATCCAAATATTGGTTTCAAAGATTTTAGGCAGACAAAGAGGGTATGCAACTCAGATGTGAGCTCTGAGATTTTGATTGCATTAAACACTGCAAGGTGTCAAGTCATCAAATTTGGAAGTTCTACGATCAAAACAGCATATGAGGCCACACATATCCTTTCTTAAGATGAGGTACCTACTTTCGATGTATTTTAGTTAATGCCCATGACAAAATGGCCTTAGAAATAATGTCAAAAGTTGGTCGTTTGGTCTATATTTTACATACTTTGCGAAAAGAAAATGATAGCAGTAATAATTGCTGCAAACAATAGGGTTTGAGGAACCCAAGTTTACCCTCTTCCTATTGAAGAGAACATGGAAATAGTTGTCATTGTGGCATGTCTGAGCTATAAATACTTAGTTGCCAATGGAAGATGGAAGTAATGCCATATGGAAGAGTCAGAGAAGAGTACAAACAACATTTTTTTCATCGAACATAGGATCTGTTTGAATGTGAAATGCATGAGAAAAATGGACTGCCTATTTTCTCCCTTCACTTTTGATATGCATTTTTTTTTTACATTTGATATGCATATAAAGAAACAAATTGGACTTTTTTAAAACTTATATTTTGTCATATTTAAGAGTTAGATCTAATCTAAGCATTCACCTTAAAAGCATTACTATTTATACATTTATTTGGTAAACACCCCAGAATTTGAGAGGAATAAGCCCTTCAAATAATCTCTTCAACTTTTTAGGAAAAAGCCCTAAACAGACTGCTTACAAAAAAAAAAAAGAGTGATGATGATACATAACAAATTCTTAGTTATATGATCTGGGTAATGAGGACTATCGGGTGGGGCTGTGGAGCATTTTTTTTATATCTCTGTTTGTGGGACAATAATTCAAGAAATAAAAAGTTAGCTAGCGACTTATAGTGGCAAACTTCTGTTCTCCTACATTCTACTTGACTCTCTAATAAAATACTTAAGAGAAATAGTTGCTATATTTATATAAGTGCACTTATTGCACTTACAAGAGGTTCTTATAGGAAGAACACAATGTGCCGCCTTCACATGACTAATAAAACCTCTCTTTTTAAGTGTAATAAATACACTTATACAATAAGTATTTCAAACTGACAACTTCGTCCATTTGAGTTCCGTGTAGGTATCGGCAACATCAAAGAGGTTTATAAATAAGTATGCAGATAGGAGAGTTTAAACACTACATGCGATAAACCATAGAGCCAGGATAAGAACTAAAAATCCAAAAATGAAAAAAAAAATCTCTTCCCCATGCCAGGGATATTAGCAAGAAACACTTAAGCGATTCCAACAGAAATTTAGATGAAAATCTCACCAAGGCAAAAGGCAGTAGAAACACACACACGACTTGCAGAATCCGACGACTGTGAAGCACAGTAAACCAGCTGAGCAACCAACGAGAGGCGACGCCCATTAAATATGACAGCTGTACTATGGCGAAAGAGAGGTGTCCAGCTGACAAAATAGCAAACAGAGATTGCTCATAGGTCATCACAATAGTCAGTCATCTGTAGTGCTTCAATTTGGCCAAGAAAACAATAAAACTCCAAACAAGCTATTAAGTTATTTAAGTTTATGGTACATTTTGTGTTTGTCCCAACTCGGCCATTAGTCCCTGCAGTATATAACTTTTCAGATTGAGGAAAGAAGCCCTTGCCCTGTGCACTAATTAGTTTGGTTCACTATGCTTTATGTTTTCTCTTTGCGTTTTCTCTCTCTCTCTCTCTCTAATGTGAAGTAGTCATTTCCCTTCTAAGATAGCTGTAGTTAATTATTTAAACTAAGCTGTAAGTTTCGCGTTCCCCCCCCCCCCTCTCTCCCTAAATATGAGAAACTATATATGTCTACGGAGGAATAATACTAAAACTTCTTAATTTTCATATGAAAATAGGGAGAATTAACTGTTGGCCCATGACAGAGATCTGACATTATTAATTTTCAGGTCCTTGTCAGATTTTTCTACGCTGTCCGGTCCCTGCTTTATGCAGGATTTATTTTTAAGTCCCTGCTATTAATCGCCGTTATCCTCCCATGTTATCTCAAAAATGTGTAATTGGGTAAGTACGTACTTACACAGTTACATGTGTAACTGCGTAAGTATGTAAATCCTATAACTGTGTAAGTATGTAATTACATACTTATGCAGTTACACATGTAATTTTATAAATACTTAATAATTTATAGAAATAAATATTTACTTACTTATTGGGAGAATTACTAATCAATCTCTAATTTTGGAGGATTTATTTTTAGATCCTTGAGTTACATAATTATATAAGACGAGACTTACATAGTTTTAGAAGAGCTTACCTAGTTACTAGGGACTTACCTAGTTATAGAGTTGCATGTGTAATTACACACTTACGCAGGTAAGTCCTTCTATAACTCCGTAATTACCTAGTTACCAAGGACTTACCTAGTTACAGATCGAGTCCCTGAGTTACATACTATGTAACTCCGTAATTACATGTATAGTTACAGAGTATGTACTTACAAAATTATATTTGTAGTTACATAGTATGTACATGTGTAATTACACACTTATATGTAGTTACATAGTTAACTACATACTTACGCAGTTACAGGAATTACATACTTACGCAATTACATGAATTACATATGTAACTCTATAACTAAGTAAGTCCTAGGTAACATTTGGTAACTAGGTAATCCCTAATAATAAGTAAATCCTTCTGAAACTATGTAAGTATGTAACTAGGTAAGCCCTAATTATATAGTTACAAACTTATAAAATCTCTATGCAGTTACGAGTTACATGTGTAACTACATAAGTATGTAATTATATACTTACGTAGTTATAAGAATTACATACTTAGGCAATTACACATGTGACTCTGTAAATATATACTTACGCAGTTACATATTTAACTGTGTAACTACTTCATACCTTGTTACATAGTTACAAGAAGAAATAATTACAAACTTAAGGCGTAAAAAACTTTGTACTTACATACTTACAGAGTTGCATGTGTATGTGTAGTTACATAGTATGTACATGTGTAATTACACACTTATATGTAGTCACAGAGTTACACATATAACTATGTAACTACATACTTACGTAGTTACAGGAATTACATATGTAACTCTGTAACTAGGTAAGCCCTAGGTAACCTTTGGTAACTAGGTAAGCCCGCCTGATAACTAGATAATCTGAAACTATGTAAGTTTGTAATTACTAGGTAAGCCCTAATTACAAAGTTACAAACTTATAAAATCTCTATGTAGTTACAGAGTTACATGTGTAACTGCATAAGTATGTAATTATATACTTACGTAGTTATAGAATTACACACGCAATTATACATGTAATTAACTCTGTAAATATATACTTACGCAGTTACATATTTAACTGTGTAATTACTTCATACCTTGTTACATAGTTACATGAAGAAATAATTACAAACTTAAGGCATAAAAAACCATGTACTTACATACTTATAGAGTTACATGTGTATGTGTAGTTACATAGTATGTACATGTGTAATTACACACTTACATGTAGTTACAGAGTTACACATGTAACTCTGTAACTACATACTTACGCAGTTAAAGGAATTATATATGTGACTTGTAACTAAGTAAGCCCTAGGTAACTTTTGGTAACTAGGTAAGTCTTGATAACTAGGTAAATCTTTCTAAAACTATGTAAGTCTATAACTAGGTAAGTCCTAATTACAGAGTTACAAACTTATAAAATTTCTATGTAGTTACAGAGTTACATGTGTAACTGCATAAAATTACATACTTAAACAGTAACAGAATTTATATACTTACGCAGTTACACATGTAACTGTGTAAGTATGTACTTACGTAGTTACACACTTTTGGGATAACAGTTACACACTTTTGAGATAACGAGAGAGGATAACAGAGGTTAACAGTAAGGACTTAAAAATAAATCCTGCATAAAGCAGGGATCGAACGGCGCGGGAAAACCTGACAGGGATATGAAAATAATGTCAGATCCCTGTCAGGGACCAATAATTAATTCTCCCATGAAAATATTATCTACAAACTATTCCTCATACAAAATTAGGTAAATAAAATATTACAGAATCATATAAAATTAGGTTAGACTATTAAAGAATCATATCAAATTAATTAGGTAAATAAGCTATAAGAGAATCATATGAAATTAGGTAAATAAGACACTAAATCAAATGTCAAGAACAGCAATCCACATCAACTCACCTTGGCGAGAGCAAATCACTCATGGTTAGACTAGGGAAGATTGACAAGATATACACTATAACCGCCACACTTAATTAAGTTAAAATTAGCAATTTAAATTGACGTTTCAACTCAACAGTATCATGAAGACCATGCACCCAGTGTCCAATTGGCTACATGACATATCCATGTATATTTTACTAGGCATAATGGAGTCCAATGGAGGGGTGGGGGAACAGTCATCTACAGTATTCCATAAACAAGGCATAGGTCATTGACTTGGACATCGCTGTGTGTACTATGTGCCAGCCATTTGCTTCCTTTCTCCTTTTTCTTGCTCGCATCCTTTTCAGATTGACATGATCTTCTGTGTGAGCTCCTCTCCTCGGTGACGTGGGAATCTTATCTTAGATCTGTCCTCTCTTCCTTGTTGAAGTAGCTCAGGCATGTCTTGTGGAGGTGAAAGATAAGATGATGTTGAAACGTTCTCCCAATACAAAGATGTTCCTTTCTAGATGTGTGCATATAGGAGTTCTATTAGCTAGACCTGCTCCACCAGTTGACCTCGCGTGCTGCTGTCTTAATTTCTTCTTCCCGTTGTTGGTGTATGGGAGTATCTATCTAGCAGTTCTTTAACTCATGAACTCAGTGGCTAGTGCTTGTTCCCTTGCAAAGGTCAGAGAGGGAAAGCACTCAGAAGGCGATCTCCTAGACAGATGATCCATCGTCGTATATACTGGACATAAAAGCTCTTGATGGGATTACTATACCACTCGCATCATTGGTATTTATGTGCACCGAGCTAGCATATATGTTGTAAGTACAGCTTTAAAATCCATCTACACTCGGCATAAATAGTGAGCTAGAACAAAAGATGATGAAGATGCCAACAACCTTCATACTAGCCCCATGAATATTACTCTGCGTACCTCACAGGATGTTGGTTTTTAGCACCCACCTAATCCATTTAAAGTTGATAAATCCATGGATTTAACGTTGTTGGGATATTCATGTAGGTTGATTCCATGACCAATTTTTACGTATTGTAGTCTCTGTCCACTCAATATCTAAGTTTTGAGAGTTACATGCACATGGCATCAAAGTAAGCTTCACTTTTTCGATTGTGGATTTCACATCATTTCATTAAAATCTATGTGATTTTTATCTTATATAAAATCGACACATATAGAAATATGTTAAGATAGAATATGTCATATCAATTAATTGATTTTGTAATGAATCAATCCTTATATAATGTAGTCTCTATATCTAAGTTTCCTAACGGACATGTCCACAAAAGTAAAACTAAAATTGCAACATATGATCTCACAATCAAAGCCGACCATTTGAGAATCTTCGTACTTCAAAATCAACTTTAATTTGCCCTCTCCAAAACAATACAAATGCAGACTGCTGGAAAGATATCACTGCCTATTGTTGTTCTTTTTACTGAAGATGGACCAATCACCAACGACTATACAAAAATTACAGAGTCTTAACCCCCACAAATATTTCTCTTTCTGATCCAATCTATATAACTTTCTGAATAACTAGATAGCTCAAATTTGAATCTAGGGGAAGGAGACATGGCAAGGGGAGCTGGTGGGATGTGAGCTGCATGCCCGGCGGTGGCTGGTCCCTCATGCTGATGTCCTCTTCCCTGGCAGGGGGTGCATACGCTGTGGGCCTGACCTTCTACAAGGCAACGAGAGGACGGGTGTGGCAAAAGCTGTCACTGTGTGTGATCAAAATCAAATCCACCAAGAAACGGATTCGGAGGTGATCAGATGGGTTGCAAGCTCCACATGGGGAGGAGAAACAAAAGAACCGTCCTAGAAAGTTCAAAACGGATTCGGAGGTGAGATGGGTGTCCCTCCAAAGGCTCCAATCTACTTTATTCTTTTCCTCCTGACCTTTTCTTCTTGACCTCTGCCTCCTCACATATGTGAGTGCACACAGTGGGCCGGGTCGACGAAGGGAAGGCCACAGCCACCAAATTGGCATATACTGGTACATGGGTGTCTTCTAGAAGGGTGGGGGCCTGGCGCCCACTGTCTCTGCTAGTAGCTCCAACGCATGTACGAGTGCTTGCTGCACTCGATCGTCACCCTCACCTTTCCTCTCCACCGTTCACGTCCCTTCTGTCCCCTGTCCCAGTAGTGTGGGAGCATGCAGTGTTAGTGTCCGGTACAGTTTCTGCTTTCATTTGCTAAATCGTGTGTATGTCTTGTTGCGGCCCTCTTGCCGATCGATTGTTCCGTCAGTTCCACCTTGATCTCCTTGTTGTGCAGATCCCTGTATGTGTCTCCCATGGAATAGTACTTTTGTGCCTTTATGATCAACTACGTACAATTGCTGCCGTAACGTTATTCCTTGAACACATGAATCGCATGGTGAAAGCTGGTATGAAGAGAAACTGGCCGGGATGAGGAAGCCTGTCGGATGGCATTATTCGTCGTCCGGCGAGGGTTCAACGCTCACATGTCATCCCGATCGAGGAGACACGAGAGGTGGACGCCGTCATCAGGCCCACCTGCCTCTCGATCGGCCGCCCCATACAAATCAGAACAACCACAAATTAACAAGCTCGGAGCTATATCTGCCTCAAAATTTTCCTTTGTCACTTATATGGACCACCCCCACCCCTCCCACAAAAGGATATGGCCGCCACTAGAAGCCCAGATAGAGGGGTCTTTATTATGATGAAATTAAGAGGGACGTATTAACAAAGCCTTCCACTTTCAGGGCTGCGCTGCTGGGGTTCCCTAATAAGCTTCTAGAATCTCTTCTCCATGGGCGGCAAGCCGTTTTCATAATTAAGTTTCCTACTATATGTATATCCTAATGACTTCAGTTGGGTATTATATTAAAACACCTTTCCAACGTAACACCTGCATGTGTAATCCGTCGATCTGAAGCTTTGTTTGCATTAAAGCCCTCTCAAACTAGGTCGATTAGATTAATTAAAGCCACTTGATACATAGTAGACTAGTATAATCTAGTATGAGGTGTATTGGTCCAAGTGCATAGAAACTAGCTAGCTGAAGAGGCGTGGCAAGACGGCAAACTCTGCGCGCCTGAGCGGGTATCTGAATTTTTTTTTTCCACTTTTGCAGGCTGGAAAATTCTTATCTGCATGCTATATATGCGCCCGTCATTTGACCATCCATAAAAAGAGTATGCTGATGGTAATGATAGACATACCTGTATACTTAACACTATAACTATCTTGCCGATGAAGTGAAAGACTCTCTATATGATGGTTAGATAGTATAAGACGGATCTTCTTATTGAAGATTAATCTTCCGCCCATGTACTAAGCAATGACGTTTGCCCCTGAATTGATAACGGAATAAAAGGATGAGATGGAGATCAGGAGCCTGACTATATACGTCATTCAAATGCCGGAGAGCCTGGACTTTTCTCAAATACCCCACCCCCTATATAACATGCTTATGTCTGTTATACTGCCCTGAAAACTCGAGTTTTGAAGCCTAACATCAAGTATTCAAAAGGTGCCACTCATCACAAACACAATGAGTACTACTTGCAAAATCTTAAATGGGTCCTTGTCTGATCTGATCTTGCATGTTGTTTTCTCATTTATGTCTTGGGCTTCTTGAGGTCACCAACAGACAAACGCGTGAAGGGGTCAAGACCCGTGCCGGTGAGTAGGGCCTCCGCCATTAAACGATCTCCATGGCTAGCATCCCCATTTAAGGTCTGAGGCAAACGTCTAAGCGGATAAGACACCCTCTTTCAGTGGCCCGCGAAGAACCGGGGAGAAGAAAATCTAATCCATCTCTGGCCCACCTCTTGGCTTCCCATGCCGTTGCCTCCCAAGTCGTCCTTGATGGCTGGCACTTGTAGGTCACTATATATGGACTACGTACATGTATCACGCTATACATATATACATACTTAACAGGTGTTCTTTATCAGAAACTAGCTAGTGACTGCTGTCTTTTAGCCACGCCTTCTAGAAGGCCTTTAGCCTGCCCATCTTTATCAGGAAGGTCCCCCTTACGTTCCCAACTCGACTGCTCACGCCCTCCACATTCTTTACTCTCCATCATTTTGTAGACAATAAAGGACAAGCTTATAGTTGCTCCTTTACCAATCACATCCCCCCACCCGCTCTCTCTCATTCACTCAGTGACCCACTCTTTCTACCTCTCTATATCTTCCTTATCGGTATCCAGAGTGAGCTTAATTAATAAGAACATCAAAATTTCTTGATGTCGATCGTAGTACTGTTGGATGGAGAGGATTCTTACTCTTTACTGTTGCGGCCTCAAAAGATGGAGTAATACTTAGTACACACTCATGGTGTGCACTAAATTGGGCACGTCCAATGAGAGTGTGCCACCAATTCTTAGGGTTGGAAAATCAAGAGATGGGATATTATTATAATCTCCCATCTCTTGACATGGCACACTTTCATAGGGTGTGCCCAACTTAGTGCACACCAAGGTGTGCACTAAATATTACTCTAAAAGATATACCCATATGAAGACCGTGCTTATGTATTGGTAAGAAGAAATTGGATCAGGGAGCCGGTGGGGTCTTACACGTGGGGTCACCTTGGTTTGGGAGCGGGGGGGGGGGGTAGATATAGAGTTATGGATGTGGATAGGAATGTTAGTCAGAAGCATCTCAGTAGCTACTATTTGGATCTGATCACGAAGAAGTCGATTTCTTATCCAATCCGCTTTCTCGGAAAGCACGATTCCTGAGCCTTCCTGTGTGCTACACCATCTTACGGTAGTTCATATATGTCGCACCCAAAACAGGCCATAAGATGGGCTTGTGCACTTCCTTTGAGACATAGATCACATGTTCCTTTTTTTTTGACACAATGATCAGTACTTGTTCCTTTTTGTTTACACTGTTTGTACCCCACTTCATCCCACAAAAAAAGAATACAATATTGTAAAAGAAGTATCCTCTACACATCGTATCCCCTCTTTACCTATATATCTAGCGTTCCTTTAGTTTGGACTCATCCGGGGCCTCACAGAAAGAGGCCACACGCCTTTGCGCTCTGGTTAGTAGGCTCCGATAGATGTCCTCTCATCAGAAAAATTGAACAATATTGATTTGGCTGTGGTGGGTGGAATCTCCCTACCCCACACAACCCAAGGAATCATGCATATGTTAGTCTGAGTGGAGATCCTCTCCAGGTGGAGGGGACTCCAGCAGTACAAGGGCGCCGGTGGGTGTTTTTTGGGTTCACCTCGTGTGTGTGTGTGTGTTTTTTTTTTATCCAGGGACTTAACCCAAAAAACACCGGCCGGCGCCTTGTACTGCTGGAGTCCCCTCCACCCGCGGGTGGAGAGGATCTCCACTCTGTTAGTCTTTCCTTCTGACATCACAGACATGTTTGCCCTGTAACCATCGCTGGCGACGGAGGGTGGATACACCGGCCGCATCCTGCAACAATTTAATGGCTCCAACTTTGACACAGACAGGTGCTTTTGGAGATCTTTTCCACATGAAATATGCATATTTTACTACTAGATAATGGCTTCTAGGAGGTTAATTATACGGTATCCAAAAACACATGCGTTATCGAGTAGGAGATCTCACTGAGAGTGTTGTGTGTCCTTCCACTTTCCCCCTTCTCTTCCAGCTCCCACCATGCATGTTCCTTCCACCTTGATATGACCTCCTCTTTGGGAGTTGTTTCTCTTATATATGACGTGGGGGACTTGTCAAGATTCTCTCTTACATGCCTCCTGGCTACCTTGTAGAGCTCAAACGCACCATGATGAAGAGAAAGATGTATGAACGGTGGTGACGTTGTTCCCATTAATTTTCTTTGTAGACCTCGTTCGGCGGTTGACCCATTGCGATCTTTTTCCATGCTGCCCACCTCTCATTGTGGGTAAAAGAAGCAAAATATTCCATGGGCAGTGTGGGAACATCTGCACTTGTTTACTTCACAATCTCATTAAGAAATGCCCCACTTTGCCTGAAACTGCAAGAGGCAAAAAGTTTAAAAGTGAGTCCCAATGACAAGGCTCTTTTACTCTTGCGTTCGAAAGTTTTCAAGGACAGGAAGGGCACCTCACCACACACGAACAGAGTGGAGATTTGAAAAGTTAAAAGTCCCAGGACATCCACAACAGTGACTTGCTTACAGTGGTTTCTGTCTTAAGCAGAAGTAAGACAAAAGTGCCACCCATAAATTAAGATTTCTTTCTAACTAATTCAAAGCTAGATGGATGGTGCTAATGAGCCTTGATTTAGTAGGTAATCAATTTTTTTCCTAGAATATCTTTGAGTTTTAAATTGTGCCTACAGCGGCTGTTCTTTAATTAGCTTGTGAATCCATAACGACCTATATCGAGTGCTTCTATATATATATATATATATATATATATATATATCAGTTTTCCTACAAATGTATTCTCGTTGTAAGATCTATGTGTTTGGAATAGCAGTCTTTCTTACAGATAGATCTATCTCAAGATGCTATAAAAACCCTATAATTAAAACATGTCTCTTATAACTCTGGACGTCCTTGAATATAGATTTATGACAAAATTGTGGTGAAAAATTTCCTTATAATTAGGAAAATCTCTTATAATTCTGGACTAGGCACTATTTTAACGACGAATTTATGGTGAAATTTTGCCTTATAATTGGGAAAATCTCTTATAATTCTGGAATAATGGCTCTTTTTAACTGACGAATTTGTGGTGAGATTGGTGGTGGGTAACAAAAAAAAATCTCTAGAAAAGTAAAAAGCTGGATGAATGATATAGAAAAACGAAAGTGTCTAAAAAAATAAAAAGATATCCATGCATGAAACACCAGAAAATTATATATATGATCTTGTTCAAAGAGCGAGCATGTGTGGCTCCCCGTAGTAACAAAGATGTTGGAGGAGTGTAGAGTCTTGATCCTTATCTTGACAACCTTTTTCCTATCTTCGCTCGGATTTACGTGGGATATTTTTGTAATAATATCTATGTTGGGTTGTCTTAGACTTCTTATATTTATAAACAACTTTTTTTTTTGATTAAAGGCCGAAGAAGGCCAATTTTTATTGATAAGAGGAGATTGTAACAACCAGAGGCAGACCAAATACAAAACCACGACTACAAAAGATATCTAAAACTCCATGGATGATCTATCCTATGAATGAGTTCGCCGAAAAACAGCTCGAGGACGTAAGTCAGGTCGAGGAGAACAACGCTCCAAATTTTCCTCATCCGATTCTATTTTAGATGACTGCTGATCAAATCAAAAACCAAACATAAAGATATTTTCCGCTTTAGCCAGGTCAGCAACAGATAAAGCCTTCATCCACATGTCCAAAGATGGAGGTTGAACTGGCATGCTAGTAGCATCTATCGAACGCAGTGGGCTCAGTGAACATTCTCGGGTGCGTGGGAGATAAATCCTTACACCCCCTTTGCGAGATGGTCGAGAAATTCGTCGATCAGACAACCCACTAGAAGAAGATTTTGAGGACACACCATTAGCTGCCGTCCCCTGATACCATAGTTGTCAAGGCATTCGCCTAGGCGCCGCTTAGGCGTAAAGGCGCCCTTGAAGAGGTAGGCGGATCTGACCGCTTTTCTGAAAGGCAAAAAGGCACCTCTAGGCGTCGCTGAGGCGGTCTAGGTGCACGCCTAGACCGCAATTGGGCGGTTATTGGGTCGCCCAGACCCAATAACATATCCAGCCGCGGTTTCTGAAAAAGCCAAAACCCCACGCCCCAAACCCACCCGACCCCGCTGACCTCGCTCCCTCCCCGATCCCGCGACGAAGCTAGGGCTTCGAAGGGCCGCTCTGAAGCCATCGTCGCCGGCTCCGGCGTCCACCATCACCGACTTCGGTGACTCCCTCTAGCCTCCACCATTGCCGCCTCCGGCTCCATGGCGTCCACCCTCTTCGAAGGTACCTCGCTCTCTCTCTCCCTCCCTCCGGCCCCCTGCTCCCTCGCTCCGGCCCCCTTCTCCCTCCCTCCGGCCTGCTCCCTCCCTCCGGCCCCCTGCTCCCTCCCTCCAGCCTCCTTCTCCCTCCTCCGGCCCCCTGCTCCCTCCCTCCGACCTTCTCTCTCCCTCCGGCCCCTTGTTCCCTCCCCGGCCCCCTGCTCCCTCCTCTCTCATCTCCCAGTCCCTGCTCCCTCCCTCCCTCTCTCACTCTCTCATCTCCCAGTCCCTGCTCCCTCCCTCCCTCTTATTCTCTAACATTTTAGACATTTGTGAACTTCCTTTTTATTATGAGTATTTAGTACTTTCTTTGTTGTTGTGGACATATTTTTTTTATAGCTTATCTTTATTATGTGATGAGTTTGTGTTTATGTGTTATTTGAGAGTTACTATTTGATATTGTCATATTATTTCATAGTCTTTTTTGAAGATTTTAGAACAACTTTGTGAATTAAAAGGTTAGTAACATTATGTTATATATTTCATTCATTGATATTAGTTTCTTCTTCAAGTTTTTAGCATTTATGACTTATTTTTTGTAATTTTTTCTACAATTTTATTTTTTGTAATTTTTCTGTAATTTAATTTCTGCAATTTAATTTTCTGTAATTTAATTTCTGCAATTTAATTTTCTGTAATTTAATTTCTACAAATTTTTTCATGCTTCTGATTTTTTTGTTGTAATTTTCATATATTTTATTATGTTATGTATATTAGGAAATATGTATTTTAGATTTTTTTAATTGGTGGCTTAAGTGTCGCCTAAGCGACGCCTAAGCAGACGCTTAAGCGCCTAAGCGCTTAGGGATCCCGTGAACGCCTTGGTTCGCCTTGATGCCTTGACAACTATGTCTGAGACGCTGGGGACTGACGCACCACTTGTGCAAATGTCATGAGAGTATTTACCTGGGCAGTAGTAGGATTCACAACATCAGTCATCTTAGGAGAGATATTCTCCACTTGCACAACATCTTGAAGCTGCAGCCCATGCTGTTTGCAATTTGTCTCGTTGGTGACTTCTACCACGTGAGCCACCTTATTTGGGCCCAGCGATGGCCCATCCGATCCAGAAAAATGAGGTGGCCCATCTGTAACAGGGAGAGACAAAGACGGCACGAAGACCACCACTCTGGCAACGCCTCCCATTTCTACCCCGCCAGCAGGTTCGCCTGCCACTTCAGCCTCCTCAGTAGGTTCTTCTGCCATGTTTGACCCCAAGGTACCATCTCACGGAGAGACCACGATGAAGCTGGCATTGCCAACAGGGAACCCTTCCAAGTCTTCTGCGGTAATCCCGCCTTGGACCGGCATTCCTTGATCAAATCCATCTACGACAGCAATTATAGGAGGAAGCGACTCTTCCGGAAGGTCTTCTCGGGCAGCACCAGCTGACGATCTAACCGGCGTAGATCCCCTCCTATTGTGAGGATTTTGCAAGCCAGGAATAGAAGGGCCACCACAACCGGATTTTGCCAACGGGGTGGCTTGCATGTGACAAGTTTCGCCAGCGGGGTGGCCTTCCTCATCTGCCGCTTGCATGAGAGGACCACCTATGGCAATATATTTATAAACAACTCTCTTATAATTATTTGTGTGATAAGAAACAAAATTCAATGCAACCATAGACTGTAGACATAGGAAGGAATATAGTCTCTCCGAATCAATGTGGTTTAAATTTTCCTTTCTCTCTCCCTCTCCTCGGCGGCAGTCGCATGTGGTTGCAGGAGGTGAGAATGTTGACGACGGCTGCAAGCGGCAGCGAGGTGACGACGTCGACGGTGGTTATAGGTGGCGACGACTTCCTTGGCAGAGACAATGTTGACGGTGACTGCAGGAGGTGACGACATCGATGGCAGCTGCAGGCGGCAGTGACCTCCTTAGCAACTCAAGCAACGACGAGAGGGAGGAACGATGGAGACAGGAGGGAAAGGTTGGTCCGGGGGAGGGGGGGGGTTGGAAGTAGGGTGACAACAATTGATTTTGCGACCAAAATTAAATCAGTTGTAAAATCAGTCTTCGATCTGCGACTAATTATATCGATCGCTATTTGGTTGTTATAAACGACTTAATAACGAACGATATTTTTGGTTGCTATATCGAGCTGTCTTATACTTCTTATATTTATAGACAACATCTCTTATAATTATTTGTGTGATAAGAAAAAAAATTCAATGCGACCATAGACTGTAGACGTAGGAAGAAATATCGCCTCTCCGAATCACTCGTGGTCTCCTTCTCCTTGGCGGCAGTCGCGTTGGCCACGCCCTTCTAGAAGAAGTACCGAAATGACATCAAGAGGAGCCAAAAACACACCGCATGGCACCACCTTGAAAGTAGAGAGCTAGCTCAGAGTCTTCAGATGCTCGATGAGTGGGTATCCGGAAGTGGGAAGGCTTCAACTAGCTAGCCAACCCTTTTGGTTATCTTAACCTTTTGTTCTTGGCCCCTTATAACTGCTTTGATTTATGTGCTTGCAGCTGTATGTACGTACAAAGAAGAGAGGGCCCTCGCCATTCACCATATGGACATATATATGGGTCTTCTAGAAGGAGATGGGTGGGGTGTTGTGTGTATAACTTTTGTCTGGATGCGGCTCCCAAAGCCTCAAGTGCTGGACTCATCATCCGTCTCTTCCCATCTTCATGCCTGTCTTCATCGCGCGCTCACGACGTCCCTTCCTCCGGGTAAGAAAACGACGTGGGACGCCGACGGTAAGTGCCAACAAGTAGCCATCAGGAACGAGTCATCTTCCCCATCCTGGGCGAGCCAAATGCCGCTTCATGACTGCTGGTGGGTTTATCCTAAGTGATTGTGACATCCTTTTGATCTTGTGTTCTGTGTATATGGAAAATGAGAAGAATTTAGGGTCCGTTTGTTTTAATGTAAAACACTATTAGGAAAAGTTTTTCAGGAAAAAATTTATTCTTTCTCTCATTTGTTATCTTGTAAAAGTAAAATTCAAAAAAATCAAATCCTAAAATTACCAGATTTTGGCATCCGCACAAAAAGCACGGATGCCATTTTCCGGTTGCTTTGTTGGTGCGGCTGCACCATTTGCCCAGAAGCCATTTATATGCACTATTCATTCAAGGTGAATTTTTTTTTGTTCCACTCATTTAATAGTATTTGTCAAATTTAATTATTTTTATTAGTTATTTTTTTTACTTTTTTATTAAAATATATGTAGAATATTATTCATCAAATTGTGTTTTTATTTTATTTCTCCTACTTTAAATTATATTTGTCAAAGTTACTTATTTTTTTTATTAATTATCTAATTTTTATTTTTTTAAATATAAAAAATAAAAAATAAAATTTTTGATGAATAATATTAATACACAAGGAGTATATGACTCTCTCTCATTTGAGTAGATTATAAGATCTCATACTCCTCCATACAACTTTATATTTTCCAAACAACCAAATAGACAATTACATTTTCATTTTCACGTAAAAGTTATTCCGTGGAAAACTATTTTCCTCTAAAACTATTTTACATACAACCAAATGGACCCTTAGTGTATTTGAGTTTTGTATTTTATATTTATATTTTTTATTAGATAATGAGAAAAAGACATAATACACCAATTCAATGAGAGGCAAAAAATGTAAGTATAAAATATAAAACTCAAATGCACTAAGTTATTCTCATGAAAAATACCCCCCATAGACGGGTTGCTCCCATCCTTTGGCACGGGTTCCGTCAGAGGGGGGACCCACAGAAGCAACCTCAATTTGGGGCGGTGAGTTTTGCCGTCCAGACGAATGACTAGCAGTGCCCTCTGCGCTTGTGTGTGTATATATATATATATATATATATATATATATATATATATATATATATAATTTATTTTTAATCTCTGATAAAATGATAATTTATTACAGTAAGCGTTATCTTCTGTTATAGTATATTTTAAACTAGTTCTTTGCCCGTGCGATGCACGGAAATTTTAAATATTTAAATATTAATAAATAATAATATGTTAAAAATTAACATAATTAGTTATTTATAAAATATTAAGATAAATAAAAAATATATTTATAAAAAATTATTAGTTGTTTATAATTACATTATATAAAATATAGTAAAAAATATGAAGATGAATAGAACATTGAAGGAGATTGAATAGTATGAGAGAATAAGAATATACAATAAAAAGACTTTTATTCATGCAAAAGTAGTAATTCATAGGTAGGAAAAGAACATTAGATATTGAAATAACAATGATAATAGACACTTATTAAAAAATATACAATTTTCTATGTAATACCAATATGAAATCATGTGAGAGGAAAAAAAGATAAGGAAGACGTTCAAAAGTGTTGATCATAAGTTCAACAAATATATCTTTCACATATGAAATTTGATCTATCGAGAAGGATAAATACAAAGGTCATACACAGTTAAACTTTGAAGTAATCAGATAAATGAATTTTGACAAAATCTAATATCAGACTGTTAGACTTGTTTGAAAACTCTAATATCAGCGTCACAATAAAAAATTTAGCCGAGTGGGAAAGATTATTTACCGAGCATCCGTGCGATGCACAGATATTTTTGAAAATATAAAATTTTATAATTACCAAAAAATATAATATTTTTTATGTATAAAACAAAATTACGCTCTATAATTCAGATTTTAGAAGAGAATGTTAGAATAATATAAATGTATATAAAAAATTGTTTCCAATTTTTTTTTGCAACACAATATATTCAAGTATTTAAACTTACGACATTTACAAAAATTCACAACACACTCATAATATAATTTTCTGAATATTATCTGAAGATTAAACATTTAATTACATTGGACTATTTCCTGAGAATTACGGGAGTGCCATCCATATTTAATCATGCTAATTCTTGACACACAAAATTACCATTCCAATAATCTCTCTCTAGATCGGCCATCATGCCTCCGTCTCCACCAAGTTGCTGCCATTGTAGCCCCATGAACAACCGTTTTCCCCATCCGTAGTGCTTTTGCAAGAAGCCTCCTGTGGCCAATGGTGTTGCACCACACAGTACTTCGAAGGGTGCCGTCAACGCCCTCTGTCCCGCCACACTACCTTCCAGAAAAATAAAAACAACTTGAATCCACTGTAGCGCTAATATTACTGTAACTGCTACAGTAATAAATTTAAAATAACAATATTTATGTTATTTTTTATATTAAAAAACTATAAAATAAAAAACCAAGGAATATCCAATCATATTTTTAAAAATAAACTTACATAAAGACAGAAAAATGGAAGAAGCTTAAATCTACTGTTCATAATGTAGCGGCTACAGTACTCGCTGGTACCCAAAAATTACAAAAATTAAATAAACAATACTCCTTATGTTTCTGCGTACAGATCACACGTGTAACACGTCGGTGACGAACTTGCCGGTGCCGGGGTTCAGGGCCGCGATGAAGAAGAAGGCGACGCTGAACAGCACCAGCGGCTCGATGTCGCTGATGGGCACCCCTGTCTCGATGTTCAGCTGCGCCAGCGCCTCCTTCCCCGTGATGATTTCCCCGATGATGGAGAAGGCGATGCCCAACTGCGCCAGCCTCCCCACGAACAGCTCGTTCGCCTTCGTGAACCCGAACAGCAGACCTGCATGGAACCCCCAGCTCGTCAGCCTTCTCCGATCAGAGTCTCCACGGCGGCTGGCCATGCTTCATATGCTTTATGGTTCTGTGACGGGAAGCAGAAAGATGGAAGGGAAGCTGCTGCTGCCTGCAGCTGCAGAGGTGTGTGCGAGTTGTACCTACCTCTTTGAGGCCCAGGGCAGACTTAAGGCCCTTGCCGGGGGGGGATGACGGCCCCCTCGATCCCGATGGGGGGGGGGGGGGGGTCGTCGACGAAGCTACCCCGGTCCCCGAGGGCTCCAATGGCGCCGAGAAGGGTGAAGAGGATGGAGAAGAGCAGGAGCGGCTCGGCCTCGTAGATGGGAATGCTGGTCTCCAGGTTCAGCTGCACGGCAGACAGAGTCGAAGGCTTCCCGGACTTTATGGGTAGCATCACGTATACCCTCCCAGCTCCAGCTTGTGATCGGCGGGCAGCGGCGAGGCAGGAGGAACAACTGCCATCTTTCGGCATTTCCAAATTTTATAAAATTTTTAAAATTTTTTAACAACTGCGTTTGCAAAATTTTTGGCAAGATAGAAATCGATATTTGGCAAGATAATTTTTGGTGAAGATGGCAGTAGTAATTGTTGAGGCTTCCGTGTTTCTAAATTTATGTGCAATATTTAGCAAGGTTTGACAAATCGATTTAATAAGATTTTTTCACGGTTTTAGGTAGGAGGCTTACCTTTTTAATAGCTACGTTAAAGGATGAGATGTATTTGTGAGTTTTGTAAAAAATATGAATATTCTGGTGCTGCCACGTGGTAGCACCAAAACTCCATATCTCAGTTTGAGCGGAAAACAAAACAATTTTAGTGCTGCCACGTGTACGTCTAAGACTGAGTTTTATAATAATAGTATAGATCTTATTATAATAAAGATCTCTCCGATTATATAGTAAGAAATATTAATTAATTTATATCATAATATATAGATATATATATATATATATATATATATTATATATGAAAAATTAATTAGAAGTCTCTGACTGTATCATGGAGGTCTTACTATAACATAGTTTAACATATAATGTAACAGGTGATAACACTTATTGTAATGAGTTATAACTCTATCAGAGATTAAAAAATAAATCAAACATTTAATAGGAACTCTTAATTGATTTACCCATATATATATATATATATATATATCCGATATAAAAGATGGGTCTCATAATATATTTATATGTTGTGGGATCGGAGAGAGTGCGGATATAAAAAGATTTTTTCATATCTAAGTGCTCTTGGGATAGCTCCTTCATTATAGCTAGAGAAGGATACATGATCGTATTTAATGTGTGTCTGAAAAAAGGAAAAACTCCAATTAGTCAAAGAAGTTGTGATAAGCCTACTTTTGGTGGGAATTGATGCTTTTCAAGTAATATTATTCTTTCAAGAAAAAGTAAATTGATAATGTATGTGGGGCCATAGAATTCGCCGACAATTCAAAGTCAGTGTTATATATATATAAATATAATATTGGTGAAAATTGATGCTTTTCAACTAAAATATTGTTTCAAAAAAGAGTAAATTATTTGATTTAGTTGATATAATTTCATGGGCATGTCCTGTTGATGACATAATGCATGTGTGAAGCCGTAGAATTTGCCGACAACTCAAAAGCCATACGCAAATGCCCTACAGCCCTAGTGATCCTCAAATACGCCCAAAACATTGGCTTATGGTGGGCATCAGAGGATCTCCAATCTCAACTTATAAAAGAGTAAGGGTAATTTATATATAAAGGTAGTCAAGAACATGACTAACGAACTACATTCTAAGCATTCAAGAGGTTTTGCAAATTTAATTACAATAATGGCATATTTGTAATTAAAGGCAAAGCCCCGTAGATCATATTACGTGTGGTTGGAAACTAACATGCCTTTTTTTTTTTGCAAAACAATTGTGAGCATTTTAATATTATGTTATAAAACATTTCTTCCGCTAAGTAAAAAAGGATGATTGTATATATCTTCTATAGATATTTTATAATTAAACTGCTCATATTAATTACTTTTCAAAATCTTATGTTTTTTTTTTTTTTTTGTATTTCTTCCTTCCCCCTTGACATATATAACTACCCATGATTTAGCTGACGATGATGCCACTACTAGTATTTCCAAAATATTCGATTATTCGATTATCTGATCTGATTCCAATAAAAATTATAAGACATCCTAGACATCTTCACTCTGTAGTTTGAGTAGTATGTCCGGCTGAGGGAAAGACGACAACGGGACAACGACTTGTGTGTTGTGGGTGTACTTAGTCACTTGTAGCGCTCTCTTAGTTGGAGGACGGACACCGGTAGACGTACTGATCCCCAACTAATTCTTGTTTCCAGTGCCTCACTTTAGGGTGCTCGGGCCAGAGACCCTAAGGGTGCCAAGCATGGAGCTGTAGCCGTGTGAGCTGTAGTTGTGGTGTGCGTTTGTCTCCACAGCTTGTTGGTTCTGTTGTGTGGAGCGATAGCTGGACCTTTCGTCCTTGGCTACGAGACTGAGAGGTAGTCCTGTGTGATTTGTCCGGGTCGGTTGCTGGTGTCGCGAACCAGTCTACGTGGCCTGAGTTTGACGTTTTCCTACTTTAGCATGTACACCTGGTTGTAGTTTATTGTTTATTTATTAATGGGGTGTTTGGTTACAATTTTTTTACCTCTTTTTTCTTTAAATTTTAAAAAAGAGAGAAGTCAGATACAAAGAGGTGTTTGATAAGTAAATTTTTTTTAGAGAAGAATTTTTTTTCCATGTAATCTCTCTTAAAAAAAAATAAGTCTCACCCTATTTTTATTTTAAAAACACACAGTTTTCTTCCTCCTCTCCCCCCCTCCCCTACACGCGAAACACCCCCCCTGCCCGGCGAAACAAAACCCCCTCCCCCTGCGCCCCCTCACCCCTCACCGCCGTCGGAAAACACCCCCCTATGCGCCCTCACCAACCCCCTGCCCCCTGCGCCTCACCCCTCACTGCCGGTCGAAGCCCCCCCCCCCCCTTCCACCCCTTGTGCCTTCACCCCCCACCCCCTGCGCCCTCACCCCCTCCTCCCCCGCCCCGCGACCCGCTGGCCCCCAGCCCCCTGCCGCGCGCCCCGCCCCCGCCCGGCGACCCCGCCGCCCCCAGCCCCCTGCCGCGCGCCCCCCGCCCCCCGCCCCGCGACCCCGCCGGCCCCCAGCCCCCTACCCCGCGCCGCGCCACCGCCCGCGCACCCCGCTGCGCCCCCAGCCCCCCCAGCCCCGCCCCGTGACCCTGCCGCTAACCCCCAGCCCCCTGCCGCGCCCCTGCCCCGCGCCCCCTCCACCCCCCCAGCCCCCGCCGCGCCCCCAGCACCCCGCCATGCCCCCACCGCTCCCCCAGTTGCGACCTCACCCCCGCTGCTCCCCCCCCCCCCCCCCCCGCCACTCCCGCTGCTCCCCTCTCCGGCGCCCAAACAGATAACATAATTTTTTAAATTTGTGATGTCTTTTACCAAACAGTTAACATCACGTTACTATAAATTTAAATTTAAAAATAAAAATGAATCTAACATAATTTTTTAGATAGAAATAGATTTTAAAAAAAAAATATTCCCATACACCCTATAAAGCCATTTTTTTGATAGCATGTGCTAACTAGAGTTTATAGCTTTATTAACCTACTTAGTTAGCTCTATAAATTGCTAACGTAGCTTCCTGCTTTTGTTACTTGTGCATTTGATTTGCTCGATTTTTGGGGGAGTTTCCCTACCGAGTCAGTGACTCGTGAGGCTCACCCCTTATTGCTTTCAGGTGAGGGAGAGCAGGAGATTTCACGCCCGTCTTCTAGTCTGGAGCCACATCGTAGCGGTGTTGGGTTCACGCCTCCAGCAGTGTAATTTACTTTTCTGTTGTGCCCAGGGGTATGCCCTAGGCCTGTGTATTTAAGTTTGACTTTTGTTGAAATTTGGCGATGTAAATCCATTGTAAATATGTGTGGGATGATGAATCTTATATATATCAGTATGTTCCTTTGTGTTTTCATGGACATGTGTGTGGTATCCCTAGCGAGGCTTCGGCTTGTTCGCGGAAGATGGAGTCGGGTCAAGCTGTTTATTAGGTTAACGGGTTTGAACGACGTAGTCTGTCACAGAATTGTGCCTCATAACTCCAGGGTGATTCTTCTGACCTCTGACATACAGTGAGGAGGAAGGCTGAGCTCTTGGCAAGATGGGCATATCTTGTGAAGTGTTCCAAGAACTTCACTCTGAGCATCTAGAATGTCAGTTTGGAGCTTGAAGATAGGGTTTTTGTCATGCCCCGCCAATTTAGCAGCAGAATAAATCAGGGAGGCATGAACAACGAGTATGGTAATGTAAATTGCGCATACATTCGCAAATATCAGAGCAACTAATGAACAATAATTACAATATAACTCATCATTTTATTGATAATTCATCTAAACTATTACAACCACTACTTCAGAGCCAAAATATAGGGCTCAATGACTTTATTACATTTGGAAATGATAACTAAGCAACTAACTAAACTAACTCTAGGGTACTGGGAATAATCCATCGCTGTGACTCCAGGTCGCTCATCACTTCATTCCAATCCCGTTGATGTGTGTAAGGTCATCACCTGATTTACCTGAAAACATAATAACAAGTAACGAAGGGTGAGCGATAACGCTCAGTAGGACTTAATATCTCGTGTAAACAAACATGCTTTAAGTGATTAATATCTTGTAATGCAGGTTAACTAGAGAGAATGATAAAGTATAGTTTCAAGGAGTAATAGTACAAGATAACGAGATTTTAATGGCATACTATATCAAGAGAATGATAGCATGCAATAACAAGTGAACGATAATACACTTCACAAGAATATTACAAAACTAGAATGATAGAGAAAAGACCATATAACGAGATAGTGTGTAAACGTGTAACGAGATAATGCGTAAAGAGATAGCGTGTAAAGAGATAATGTATCGAGATAACATGTAAAGAGATAACGTGTATGGTTGCCACCGTAGTGCACTAGACGAGTACGACAATAGTCACTTTAGACAGTAGCCGTTTCATGATAGTACAGTATGTCTGAACTCCCATACTAGTATTATAACAATTAGATGTCTAGCCAAAATAGTATAGTCAGAACCGGTGCAATGCAGAACAACGTCAATAGTCCCTGCAGGTATTTTCGGGTGGCTCTCTGCCCCCAGGACTAGATTGGAGCCCCTCGGACACTCTTCGTGCCCTGCACTGTATGCATTCGAGTCAGTAGGGTCACCGGACCCATATTATGGCACTAGACAGTCATGTATAGTACAAGCAATGGGAGCCACAACAGCTCAAGAGTCTCAAGAGAGTACTAGATGAATAGACAAGATAGTAGAGTGAACGTGACTAGATGAGAGTACAAGGATAGTAGATGAGATAAGGGTATAATCGTAAAACAACGATAAACCATGATAGTAACAGTTGCACAGTACCAGGTCGGGTACCAGCAGTCTGGTAAAATCACAACCGCCCCACTAGCCGTGCTGTGTACACGAGCCAGGTGGTTCGGCGTGATCGCGAGATAAGAGAGATCTCACTAAGGCCGTTTGGATCGTACTGATCCCTAAGAGTGTCTGGATTTAAAGGTACAACCAGCTTGTCAGCTAAGGACGTGCGCCAAAGCCAAGAAGACTTACGGAGGCCTTGGCAAGGAGTTCCTGGCCCAGTCGAGAGTATTCCCAATGGAGAGGTGGTCCAAGTCAAGAGAAAGTGTGTAGAAAACTACTCCGTCGTGCCCTGAGTGCTCGAAGGCCGAGGGAAAACAGTAACGGTCACTACAAGAAATTGCGGTATTTTCGACGGACAGAATCCATCGGAAATCCGACGGATTACCGTCGGAAACAGAGACTTCCGACAGCTTTCCGTCGAATGGTCGTCAGAACTTATCCGTCGGAAACAGATGGTCAGAAATTACCGACGGAAAAATATTCCGTCGGAAATTTGTCGGAAATATCGACAGAACATATCCGTCGGAAAATGGGTCGGAAGTTTCCGACGTCCACCGTCGGAAAGATGTGTCGAAAATTTGGTCAGGATTGACCGACGGACCGTTCCGTCGGCATTTCCGTCGGTAAATTCCGACTAAACAATCCGTCGGAAAACAATCCGTTAGCACTTTAGACAGAAATGCCGACGGGTTTTTTTCGTCAGTAATATCTATTTTCTGACGGAATACTATCTGTCTGAAAGTCCGTTCGAAAGTTCTGTAATTTTTTTTGAAAATAAAGAAATAACAATGATTTCAAACCGGCTACAATATTCATAAATTTCACAAATACTCACAATCAACATAAAATATAACAAATGTAAAATCATACATAATAATAAGTACAAAAAATCAGGACAGATGTAGGATCGTCTGCTGTCCCCGCCTCGTGATCGTCAGGTGCTAGAGGTGGATCCTATATTAAAAAAAAAATAATAAAAAACATTAATAAAAATTAATATCATACATTATTTTCAAAAATTAAATTTAAAATATGTGATTATTTATCAAGTTGAATTAGAAACTATTTTTAGATCCGTCGAGACTCAAGTTTTTTTTAGATCCGTCATTTCAACGCCCAACCCAATCTGGGAATCCAAATCGGATTCCGTCAGTTCGCACACGTCACTTTCACCCACCCGGTCGTGTCGGAGGAACGGCATGCCGATCAGATCCCTATTTGAGATTTTGGACCCCCGGGTTGTGTATTTTGACCCTTTAGACTCATGTTTTTTTTAGATCCGTCCTTTCAACGCCCAACCCAATCTGGGAATCTAAATTGGTTTCCGTCAGTTCGCACACGTCACTTTCACCCACCCGGTCGTGTCGGAGTGAACGGCATGCCGATCAGATCCCTATTTGGGATTTTGGACCCTCGGGTTATGTGTTTTGACCCTTTAGACTCAGGTTTTTTTTAGATCCGTCGTTTCAATGCCCAACCCAATCCGGGAATCCAAATTGAATTCCGTCAGTTCGCACACATCACTTTCACCCACCCGGTTGTGTCAGAGTGAACGGCACGCCGATCAGATCCCTATTTGAGATTTTTAGACCCCCCGGTTGTGTGTTTTGACCCTTTAGACTCTGTTTTTTTTTAGATCCGTCGTTTCAACGCCCAACCCAATCCGGGAATCCAAATAGATTTCGTCAGTTCGCACACGTCACTTTCACCACCCGGTTGTGTCGGAGCGAACGGCACGTCGATCAGATCCCTATTTGGGATTTTGGACCCCGGGTTGTGTGTTTTGACCCTTTAAACTCAGATTTTTTTTAGATCCGTCGTTTCAACGCCCAACTAAGTATGCATAATTTATTGAGGAGAGGATTCCCAGTTGTGTTATTTGAGGAGAGTTTTGTTGGAGTGGATGTAACTTGGGAAACTGGGTTAATGAGTTTCATAATTTATACATTTGTATGACCTTGTGTGATTTTATACATGGAGTTATGATACCATCAACTCTCAAAAGGAAGACTTGTCGCCCCCCAATCACATATACTTGGCGCCCCCAAACTACTACGAAGTTTTGTCTTAATTAGGTGGGGAAAGGAAGACTACCTTCGCCTCTTACGTGTTGTGGTTATCATACTTGCCTAAGGATAAAATCATGCTAATCCCAAACAATGCTAGCTAGTTGCCGTGCAGTAGAGGGTAATTCCCCCTCACATAAGTGGGTTCCAAACGATGGCAGTGGCACACAATGGCAGCTCAAAACAAAAATACCCACTGCATGCTCTGAAAACCCATGCAAGGCATTTTCCTATTTGCATCATCTTTCTTATAGTTTAAAGTGTGCAACTTTTCGATGACAGAAAAGAGCTTTTGCGCATTGCAATTGCCCTCTTAATACGTAAGAATGTTCCCTTCTATATCCAAAGTCATCATTTTTTGGCAAGAGAGAGATGTTGATGCTTCAGGTACCTTGTCTCTAGGTGTATTTGCCACGTTAGAACAATATCAAAAAATGAAAGCCAAAAATATACCAAATGTAGAGAACTAGATTATGTAAAAAGAATAAAAAAGTCTTCGTTTTATTATTATTCTAGCTTGATGTGTGTGGTTCTCACCTGTATTATAAATTACATGTAACACAAGATTTGTGTGGAGTGATCAGACCTCTGAAAAGCCACAAACAGGAAGTTAACGTGCATGGCAGTGTTGAGCACTTCAACAGACACTCTTTGTTACTGGTCACTGACATTAATTTCATACGATTTTTACAGCCATCAAAGAGATAGAAATATGGCATATATATACAGAATGCATGTGTGTGCCAGTGTGATTGTAACTTGTAAGTTGCAATTATTGGGAATTGGAGGTGCCCAATTAAGAGATAATTCATGGTGAACAATTTGATCAGAGCTTAATTATAGTGTCCCTTCGTAGTTGAAGAAGGCTAACCACTCAAGTACATCAATAGAATACTATTAATAATTGAATAAAGGTGAAGTACATAAACTGAATCTAATTAGTAGTGTTTCATAAACATGCACCATCCATGTCCTATTTCTTACCAATGATGTATAACTATGCCTATTTGAAACTCTAACTAGTCCGAATACAAGAACAAACCATCAAATAAAATTGGATGCCCTTTTACTTCTCAATATTAATCATAGAAACCTAATTAACCAAATGATTGGGCAGTAAATAGAATAATATATAATATCACATTTATACATGGGATTATACATGAGAGTAATTTATTTCATATTTTTATCGGAGGTGGGGTGGGGTGGGGGAGGAGGGGATTATGGGGAATGTGGGGGAGGGGGGACGGAGGGGGGAATGTGGGGGAGGGGTGGACTGTGGGGTGGGGGGGGGTGGACTGTGGGGGGAGGGGGGGACGCGCGGAGGGGGGGGGAATGCATGTGGGGGAGGGTGGACTGTGCGGGCCATGGAGTGTGGGGGGGGGAGGATGGGACTGTGGGAATGTGGGGGAGGGGAGGGGGGGGGAACTGTACGTGGGGTGGGGGAGGAGGGGACTGTGGGGAATGTGGGGGAGGGGGGACGGAGGGGGGAATGTGGGGGAGGGGTGGACTGTGGGGGGAGGGGGGGTGCATGAGTGGGAGGCGGACTGTGCGGTCCGGGGGGGGAGTGGGAGGGGCGGGACTGTGCGGGTCGGGGAGTGGGGGACGGTGGGGGAGAGAAGACGGAGGGTGGAGGCGGATGGAGGGTTGTAGACATACCGGCGGCGTGGGGGCGGCGAGCTGCAGGCGGCCGAAGGCGGCGACAGCGGCGAGGTGCCGGAGGCCCGTAGGTGACACGGCAGGTCACGCACGACTAGCGGGCAGAGCAGGGGAACGAGATGGCGGCGCGGGGTGGCGGCAGCGAGGGGCACGAGAGAGAGGAGAGAGAGAGAGAGAGAGAGAGAGAGAGAGAGAGAGAGAGGAGAGAGAGAGAGAGAGAGAGAGAGAGAGGAGAGAGAGAGAGAGAGAGAGAGAGAGAGGAGAGAGAGAGAGAGAGAGAGAGAGATTGGGGGTTTTCGCAGGATGCGAGTGGGGTTTCGGCGGGGATGGTAGGGGAGGGAGATTGGGGGTTTACCGACGGATATTTTCGACGGACATATTTCCGTCGGAACTATCCGTCGGTAATCGTCTTTTAAGATTATTACTGACGGATTTTTCCGACGGACTAAAATCGGTTGGTACTTCCGACCGATATGCCGACGAAAATAATGCCGTCGGAATAACTGTCGGTATTTCCGACGGATAAATTTCGTTGAAAAAATCCGTCGGTAACGCCGCATTTTCTTGTGGTGGGTGTACAATTCACGCGAATAAAATGAAGACATGTGTCATTTAAATAATAGGGAAATTAGGTAATTAATTTCACTTAATTATCAGATATATTATTGAGTAATTTAATAGGGTCAAATGACAAACATTAATGATATATGTGTGCAAGTGTAGAGAGATCATGAGAATATATAAGTCGTGCTCATGGCTTTTAAATTAACAAAAATTATTTAAATATTATTAAATAAAAATATTCAGGTCGATTATTAAGCTTAATAGTACATGGTTTAACTTGTTCAAGGGTTACATGTCATATAAAGCAGGGACATATGCACAATTTTAAGTTCTGGCTGAAATCCTTAAATCGCAGCGGGGGAGCCAGTCGTGATTCAGATCGCGACGGGGCGGCCGGGCGCGTCAGGTGAACCGCTGGTCTGGCCCGGTTCGGGGTGGGAATCGCGGTGGCTTATGTTGCCACGTTCTTAACGCGACACGCCTGTGGGCGCGACCCGACTGATATCGCGGTGGGTTGCGCCGTCGCGATATCAGAAGGGTCCGGCCCTTTTTCCCTTTTTCCAGGGCGGATCCTATTTGATACAGGGTACTTGTAAATTCAATATAAAATTGCACGATGATTCAAAAATCACGAAACCAGTTTTAAATGAAAGTAGACACATATATCTATCAAGATGTATGGTTAATTTGAAAATAAAAGGTTTAGGCATGCTTTGATTGAGTTACATTTCTGTGACCTAAACATGCACAGTTAAGATTCAACGAATTAATTAATGATGGATACATGATGAAAAATTCGAAACTAGGGGCGTTCGAAAGCTAACAAGATGTAGTATTTAGGAGAATTTTATAATGATATGAAGTTAAGTATGCACGAGGTTCACAGCAACATGAAGGGTCAGATGCATGGATTTGATAGGGATTCAAAGAATTAATTCTCCCTCATGGGAGATCGAAAGAGCGAAACTAGGGGCGATTGAAAGCTAATATTATGTAGTATATATGAGAATTTTCCCATGGCATGAGAACAAGTACATGCGGGGGTATAGAGAAAACATGAGAATTCAGGTTCATGATAACAGCAGGGTTCAAGCAATTAATTCGCCCAAATGGATGAGTGAACTACAACAAAACTAGAGGACTTTTAAAGAGGTTCATGAAATCTACTTAGGGTGATTTTTACACGAATTTAGCTTGAGAGATCACCTACATTTTCTCGTGGGTAATGAAAACCTAGGGTTGTGGACAAAAATGGGAAAACCTTCCTTGCTCCAAGCCTTCCTCTCCTTGCTCCTCGCATCCACAGCCTTCTCCTTCGTCCCCTAGAGCTCCAACAACGATCTATGGGGTGATAGGGCTGAATTGAGGTGTATGGCTTGGTTTAAGAGTCCTACCCCTTCTAAAACTCTTTCTTTCTATTTAATTACGAATTTCTATAATTATCACCTAATTTCTCTCCTTTATCTCCTAATTAGGGTTGGGAAGAGAGCTAATTTCTTGGAGAATGGATTTGGGTAAGCTTAGGACTCTTTTTAAGATATTTATAACTCTTTTTAGTATTTATCTTACCCTTATTTAATTTATTTATTAATTAACTCCGAATTTTCACATTTATCTCCCCTATTTTCTTGCCATTATCTACCTAATAAGATAGGGGAGAGAGTTAATTTTGTGGGAAAAGGATTAGGGTAGGTCTAGAACTCTTGTAGAGATATTTATAAGCTAGTTTAGTCATTATCTTACCTTTTTAATTTATTTAAATATCAACTCCGAATTTACACATTTTTCTCCTCCTTTTCTAACATTTATCACTTAGTTGGCTTGGGGAGAGATTAATTTCGTGGATAATATGTTAGGATGGGATGGAGACTCTTTTTAAGATAAGTAAGAGTTAAAATAGTCATTATCTTAACCCTTTTCTATTTATTACTATTTTTAGGTACGAATTTAGTCCAATTACTTCCCATTTCATGATGGGCTCTTCATATTTGGGCCCAACAATCCATGTTAGGAGCATTAATAAAATCTATTACTAATTTAACTTAATGGATATTGATTTAATTCCAATTATTCAGCCTCTATTCTTATTTAATCTATTTATCATACTTATTCAATTAATTTCCTATTTTAATTCAATTATATTATTTATGCCAATATTCTTAACCTTCATCATTTGGGCTCTTACTCTAGGCCTAATAACTCGTGTGAGCTTAATTGTATAACCCATGTACTTACTTTACTTAATGAATTTTAAATTATTCTTTTATTATAGAATTAATTCATGGGCCAAGATTGTCCGTTGGTCCATATATCCTAATGGTCTATTGACCCATATTATTGAAAGTGTACCCACATGTTTATTTAATTTATAATCACTTTGACTCATAAATAATGGGTTCTCTGACTTATTCCTTAATGCGATAATAGTCACGTAAATTCTTAAACTTAGTCTAAATGATTTTTTCTGTGCCCAAATTTTGATGGGTCATTAGAGAATATTATTTAAAGTATAACTATTATTTTTACGGAATTTTTATAAGGGTTATACGCATGCAATAATGATGCGTACCTTTTATCTACCCGAATTTATTAATAGATAAAATTTCAATTATCTTATAATTTTAATTACGAAATTTTCTGGGGTACTACATCCTCCCCCACTTAAAAAGAATTGGTCCCCAAATTCATATGATATTATACGACTACCCTTTATTCTGAATATTTCATCCATCATCTCCCCCACTTAGGGCTTTGCTGTCAAAAAAAATAATATGAAATTAAACTAAGGGTTTAGTGATGGTACCTTGTCTACCTTTATTGGCATGATTTGTATCCACAAGGACTTGTAATCGTCTTTGGTGTGGAGTTTGGTTCTTCTTTATTGGACAGTTGATGACCCGGTGGTATTGACTTCCACAACGCAAGTATCTGCCCAATTTCTTCCAACAGTTATCAATCTGATGCCCTAGCTTTTTACAAAATTTACAAAATTCCTTCCGTTTCACTTCCCCTTTCATTCTCTTTCTATCTACTGTATTTCTTCCTTTATTATCTTGGAATGGGTAGCATGTTCCATTTTCAACGCCTTCTTCTTATGGATCCTTTCAAGAAGTCCCATGGTGTCCTCTACTATTTGAGCTCTCAATACTATGTCTGAATATACTTCAAGGTCTAGCGAAGCCAACTTTTCCTAGAACACAGGTCTCAACCCTTCTAAGAATCTCTTTGCCTTCATCTTTTCCGTACTCATCAAATGTGGTGCATATTGTGCTAGTCTTTCAAATTGTGCTTCATATTCTGCTACAGACATCATTCGTTGTTTTAAATTGGCGAATTCATTTGCCTTCTTCTCACGAATCCTCTCGGAGAAATATTTGGTGTTGAAGAGTCCTAAAAATTCATCCCACTCTATGTTGATGTTGGGTAGTTATCAACTGGCAGCTTCCCACCAAGCTCTAGCATCGCGGTCCAATTGGAAGGTTGTCAGAAGGATTTCTCCTGCTCTGAACATTGCATAACTCTAAAGATCTGTTCCATCGCCTTCACCCAATTTTCAGCTTCATCGGGATCCGAAGTTCCATTAAACCTAGGTGGATTCATTCGTTGAAAGTTCTCGTATAAATCTCCTGCTCCATTTCTTGCTCCTGCTTGAATCACATTGTTAAGGCTTGAGTTAACCTTGTACGGTGCTTTGCAAGTCCCGCAATTGTGCATGCTCACTAGCCATCTCCACTAATCTCCTGCGAGCATAACATTTTATTTATTTCTTTTTAGACTTTGGTGCTAAGTATTACCAAGTTGTATATATATATATATATATATATATATATAATATATATAATATATATATATATATATAATATATATAGATCTTAACCATGGTTCTACCCAATTCTCACATAGGTATGGTAGTTGACTTAGACACTGTCAGGGCAGTTCACCTAGAACATCTCCTAGACTTAAATATCTTAATAAGGACATCATAGTCTCTGATACCAACTGTCATGTCCTGCCAATTTAGCAGCGGATAAATCAGGGAGGCATGAACATGAGTATGGTAAATTGCGCATACATTCGCAAATATCAAAGCAACTAATGAACAATAATTGTAATAAAACTCATCATTTTATTGATATTCATCTAAACTATTACAACCACTACTTCAGAGCCAAAATAGGGCTCAATGACTTTATTACATTTGAAAATGATAACTAAGCACTAACTAAACTAATCTCAGGGTACTGGGAATAATCCATCGCTATGACTCCAGGTCGCTCATCACTTCAGTCCAATCCCGTTGATGTGTGTAAGGTCATCACCTGATTTACCTGAAAACACAATAACAAGTAACGAAGGGTGAGCGATAACACTCAGTAGGATTTAATATCCCGTGTAAACAAGCAAGCTTTAAGTGATTAATGTCTTGTAACACATGTTAACTAGAGAGAATGATCCAGTATAGTTTCAAGGAGTAAGTACAAGATAACGAGATTTTAATGGCATACTATATTAAGAGAACGATAACATGCAATAACAAGTGAACGATAATACACTTCACAAGAATATTGCAAAACTAGAATGATAGAGAAAAGACCATATAACGAGATAGCGTGTAAAGAGATAACGTGTATCGATATAACATGTAAAGAGATAACGTGTATGGTTGCACCGCAGTGCACTAGACGAGTACGGCAATAGTCACTTTAGGACAGTAACCATTTCATGATAGTACAGTACGTTTGAACTCCTCAGACTAGTATTATAACAATTAGATGTCTAGCCAAAATAGTATAGTCAGAACCGGTGCAATGCAGAACACCGTCAATAACCCCTGCAGATATTTTCGGGTGGCTCTCTGCCCCCAGGACTAGATTGGACCCCTCGGACACTCTCCGTGCCCTGCACTGTATGCATTCGAGTCAGTAGGGCCACCGGACCCATATTATGGCGCTAGACAGTCATGTATAGTACAAGCAATGGGAGCCACAACAGCTCAAGAGTCTCAAGAGAGTACTAGATGAATAGACAAGATAGTAGAGTGAACGTGACTAGATAAGAGTACAAGGATAGTAGATGAGATAAGGGTATAATCGTAAAACAACGATAAACCATGATAGTAACAGTTGCACAGTACCAGGTCGGGTACCAGCAGTCTGGTAGAAATCACAACCGCCCCACTAGCCGTGTTGTGTACACGAGCTAGGTGGTTCGGCGTGATCGCGAGATAGGAGAGATCTCACTAAGGGCGTTTGGATCGTACTGATCCCTAAGAGTGTAACGGGATTTAAAGTACAACTGGCTTGTCGGCTAAGGACGTGCGCCAAAGCCAAGAAGACTTACGGAGGCCTTGACAAGGAGTTCCTGGCCCAGTCGAGAGTATTCCCGATGGAGAGGTGGTCCAAGTCAAGAGAAAGTGTGTAGAAAACTACTCCGTCGTGCCCCGAGTGCTCGAAGGCCGAGGGAAAACGGTAACGGTGTACAATTCACGCGAATAAAACGAAGACATGTGTCATTTAAATAATAGGAAAATTAGGTAATTAATTTCACTTAATTACCAGATATATTATTGACTAATTTAATAGGTCAAATGATAACATTAATGTATATATGTGCAAGTGTAGAGAGATCTGGAGAATATGATAAGCGTGCTTATGGCTTTTAAATTAACAAGAATATTTAAATATTATTAATAAAATATTCAGGTCGATATTAAGTTTAACAGTACATGGTTTAACTTGTTCAAGGGTTACATGACATATAAAGCAGGGACATATGAACATTTTTAAGTTCTGGCCGAAATCCTTAAATCGCGGCGGGGGACCAGTCGCGATTCAGATCGCGACGGGGCGGCCGGGCGCGTCAGGTGAACCGGCTGGTCTGGCCCGGTTCGAGGTGGAAATAGCAGTGGCTTAGGTCGCCACGTTCTTAACGCGACACGCCTGCGGGGCGCGACTCGACTGATATCGCGGTGGGTTGCGCCGTCGCGATATCAGAAGGGTCCAGCCCTTTTTCCCTTTTTCCAGGGCAGATCATGTTTGATATAGGGTACTTGTAAATTCAATATAAAATTGCACGATAATTCAAAAATCACGAAACCAATTTTAAATGAAAGTAGACACATATATCTATCAACCTGTATTGTTAATTTGAAAATAGACAAGTTTAGGCATGTTTTGGTTGGATTACATTTCTGTGACCTAAACATGCACAGTTAAGATTCAAGGAATTAATTAACGATGGATACATGGTGAAAAAATTCGAAACTAGGGGCGTTCGAAAACTAACAAGATGTAGTATTTAGGATAATGTTATCATAGTATGAAGTTAAGTATGCACGAGGTTCACAAGCAAATATGAAGGGTCAGGTGTATGGATCTGATAGGGATTCAAAGAATTAATTCTCCCTCATGGAAGATCGAAATAGAACAAATGTACGACTCCTCACGCCGACATGGGTGCGTGGGAACTACCTACACATGTGATAACCACTCTGGCATGTGTCTGGTCTTCTCTTTTGGATCAACATGGGTTGACAACCACTGAGCCATTGCGATTGTTGGCTAAGGTCTGGCAGAGATGGGCTGACCTTGGAGACCCATCAAATATGACATGTTTTACAGATATATATGTCATTTTCTCTAAATTTTACTACTCACTTATCAACTTCTTATTCCAAGGAAAAAAACAGATAAAAGGCTACTTCTTGAGGGGACTCCAAGCTTCTAGAACCTCCTAGAGAATGGCAGTGTGTTTTAAAGCTTTTGCACAACGTACATTTGTAGAGTTGCACCTTCTCTTTAGCTTATGTTCTAACTCTTGTTTAAATACTAACGAGAAATGAGACCTAGCTTCTCTTTAAAACCAGCGACTTGTGGGATCAGGCAGGTGGGCAATTGGATATTGTGTGGATTGGAGCCTAGAGATCATTCAATTCATAGCCAACGACATGTACGTGGTGACACTTGTAGGTTTCTCACCAAAGAAAGGTATTGCTGATGATGTGATAGGATCTACAGGCCCCATAACAGTAGTTATAATGATATACACCAAATATTCTTGTCTGGGAATTAATTAATCGCCTGCCAGCTTTCCACTAGCAATGACGTCCCCCTGAATTGGCAACACAAGTAATTAGAATGGGATTATTTTATTTCTTTGGGAGTTTAGCACATAACATGTATATGACTAACAGAGACATGGGCGCTAGAGTCATAACATATATACGACAGACTAGAATATTGTGTCCTGTTCTTCGAAAGGATTGGGATGCCATCCATGTACCTCCTCCCCATTTGCCCCCTTGTGCTATTTTTCTCATTAGAATATGTGTCTGTGGTGGACAAGAACAGCCATGATTCTTGTTGCTTTGGCTGTATGTGTCCATAAGTGTTGTACAATGTTGGCTTGGAAGTAGAGGACCATAACCCTCACTGACGATGCCGTCCTTAGGATCCCACCATTGCTTAAGCATCCAGAATTAAGATTTTCTCCACAAGTCATTATTGCAATAAAGAAACACGGAGCTCATGCATCTGTATCCCAAAGTTTGTCGTTAAAAAGCACCAACACCATATAAGAAGACCCCCCCAAAGAATGACTTTTTTTGGGCATTAATTCATTGCTGCTTTCTTTCTTTGATTTTTTTAGATAAACAATTTTAATAGGTAAAAAATATTTCTCTTTTTTTTTTTTTTTAAATTGCATTCCCATACATATACCACAAAAACACACCCAAACCAAGATATTTGTAGGGCCGCTCCAAACAGGCGCATTAAAATTCGCTTTGGCTTCGAGCCAGCGACACTTGCGGACACAAATACCCACAAACTAACACAACACTTATTAGCAGTCTCAAGAATCTCGCTCCGGCCCCGCTATTTCCAGGTGGCGAGATCGGTACCTCCCCCTCTCTTCTCAAGTTCTCTCGCATCATCCAGGAAACCTTTCGTGTGATGGAAACCAGAAGAAAGCGGATAAGGTCGTCGGCGGGCAGCCACCATAGATTCCTAAAACTCCGATTCGGTGGCAGTCACCCCGTCGGGCCGTCCCAAGGTCGCTCCTCTCGAAACCCTCCCGGCCGCCACCCCGGATTCCGGAAAAATCCGATTTCCCAGAGCGTCCCCACCTCAAAGTTCGCCGGCCCCACAGGAATCCGCCACGAGCACGGCTACGTGAGTGGGTCTTGATTTCAGAGAAACCACGCAGGCTGCCCCTGCCGGGGCCTTCTAGAAGCACTTGCTCGGCACCGTCCATCTGTCAGAAACTTTTTTTTTTCCTTTTTCTAATTCGGTTCCTTTAGCCGTGATTGGTGTGAAAAAAATTCGCCGCTTATTTACTAGAGAATGTCTCATTTAGCGGTGGCATTGGGCCGGACTTGGACCGAACCTGTGTTGACTCAGGTATAATTTAGTCTCTAATTGATCGACCTAAATTTGGCCCGATTTAAGATGAATTTCAATTTTTATAAGCCCGGCCCGGTTCAATTTTATTTTTTTAAAGATATTTTTACTGTTATTTATTTATTTTTATAATAAAATTAGTATTCATTTATCAAAATAGTATACAATAAATATTAAACTAATCTAGATAAATTTATTTTTAATTGTTACAAATATAAAATGAATATTAAGTCATTAAATATAATTTCACAACATAATTTTCAATTCAAAATTATAGAATATTAAAATTATCGCCGTGTTACTTATTTATTTTTTTTAAATATCGAGTCACCAAGCTGTCTGGGCCGGGCCGAGCTAAGCCCGAGCCCAGCCCAATCTTACTCCGGGCCGAGCTGGGTCGGGCTCAAAATTAAAAAAATATTAAATTATCTGACCCAAGCTTGTGTAAAATCGGGCCGGACCACTGGACCTTCGGGCCGGTCCAGCCCAATTGACACCTCTAGTCTCACTGCACATCTCTCATCACACATCAAGTGTGTGGTGAAATCCTGACACATCTAATGTGGGTGTGTCGGGTGGAGGAGAGAGAGGATATATTAAATTTCTCATTTACTTCCTCAACTCCTCTGATACACTTCGATTAGGGTGTATTTGTGTGCACATAAAGAGATTCTATTTACTATATTATTATTATTTTTCTAAATTAGAAAAAATATATTTTTTCCTATTTTTCTTTCTCTCTTAAAAATGTTATCATATGTGCCAGCGTGTGGTTATACTGGGTCGCTATTTTACCCATGTCTTCAAAGATAAGAATATAACCATATATAGAAGTCTACATGCCACCATGGATACCAAGAATTATCATGGTCTATCTCTCAACTGTATTCCTAAGCCCTAAAGTGCAATTGTGGACATTAAAATTTGATGATGAATCTATATTTCGGTCATGTCCTCAATACACTTATGGTACCAGACCAGATCATATAACGATGCTCCTTAAGATATATATATATATATATATATATATATATATATATATATATATATAATATATATATATATATATATATATGATATACATCTCATGCACATCTTTAAATGCCAAAACATACCTTATTTTGTGGTAGAGTGGATATAGATTTGAGAAAGAAAGGAGGGATCCAAATTTGATGTCACTGTGGGGTTCTAGGGGACTTTAGTCATTGAACTATATATCCAACCAAACAAGCAAAAGTCATAACACAATAATATTGAACTTGTTATCTCAACTATGTCCTTGAACATCTAATAAATATCAAAATGAGAAAAAAAAGTAGTGTGAGGGGAAGAGAAAGTGGCCATTAGAGGTCTATCTTCTGCCTTACACCATAAAATAACGTTATCTATTATTTGTTCTGCAAAATATAGAGGTGTAAATAGGTTGAAGTTGGAGTCAGAAATAATAATTTTTTTAATTTAATTTTAATAAAAATTATCAAAATTTGAAATTGAATATGGAAACAATAGTTTTTTAATCTGAATCCATTTCTTCAAATTATCGGATAATTAGATTCAGAAATCAGATAATGCTGAATGTAAATAGATTTAAAAAAATTAGATTAAAAAATTTGACAATCAGATATTTAGAGAGTATGTATATATATATATATATATATACTATTAAATATACTATCGGATTTAGAAATAGATATCAAATATGGATTTCAATAGTTTATCGAAATATTTAAATCCGATGGTTAAATGACTTTCGAAATTAGATGGGATAATCGAATTTTCAAATACTTCTTTCAATCCTAGCAAAATATCGAAAGAGTCTTGACTAATTACTCACAAACTTGATCTATACTATAATAATATAACTTAGTTTTGGTGCTGCCACGTGACTGCACCAGGATAATCTTATTCTCTCCATAACATCTCTTTCTCTAAAAATAAATATATAAGTAATTTAAATGAATTAAATAATATGACTATTTTTGTATTACCAAAAAATAGCTAATTAGAAATCCTATTCTCGCCATAACATCTCCTCTCCAAAAATAAAAATATAGGTAATTTAAATGAACTAAATAATATGACTATTTCTGTACTACTAAAAAATAATTTGATTAGTTGGATATGAAATATGCTTAATTAGCCTAACCACTAATCTTATTATAGTACATGAACATGTATATTGCAAAATGAGCACATTGGAAGTAAATCATTTAATAGTTTCACATATTTGAGGACATATATATCTATATTATTATTATTATTATAAAATACAAGTATAAATGTTACCACGTTGACAGCACCATGATGATTTTTTTCCTGCCAAAAAAATTATTTTCCTATTCTCTCTCTCCAACTTTGTCTCCTATTAAACTTTGACTCTCACTTTTCTTAAACTAATAAAAATTTGTTAATATATTTTTTCTCACTTTTCTTTCCCATTAAACATCTCTCCATTATTAAAAATTCACATATTATTCAAAATCTACTTTCATAAAAAAAAATATATTAACCTCATGTATACTACTTATAAAATTTATTAATTCAAACCTAACAATTTTTCATAGAACTAGTATCTATACTATTATATAAAATTCAGTCTTAGAAGTACACGTGGCAGCACCAGAACTCTTTGTTTCCCGCCTAAACTAAAAAAATCACAGCTAAAAAAATCTTTACAATATCTACACCAAAACATGGCAAGCAGAAGTTAACACCTATATTAAGAAGGAAGACTCAATTTTAAATCTTGCTAACATACTCACTGTGCTATCTAAATATGCTATCACATATTTAAAAAAACGTTCAATTTTAACAAAGACATTTGTTGTTCAAAGGTAAGTCTAAAAACATTTTAAAAAATACAATAAATGTTACCACGTCAGAATAAATTTTTCGCCCCAAAACAAAACAAAATAAGTTCACAAAAATTGGATCTATTGATTTAAAAATCGATCCGATGAGAACACATAAAAAATCAGATAATCTATTTTAGATGAAAAGAGTCAGACCCGCCTAGACTTTTCTCCAAATAAATGTTTCTTTTTTTTTCTCCTCCATCACCCCCCCCACACAATCAAACCTTTCGCAATGAGACCTTAACAATTGACATGCAAAATAGAATCTTCTTTAAACCTTTCCATTATGTCTTATGGCATTTCAAAAACATGCTATCTTTAGCCTCCATACGCGGTAAATGGTAAACATTGCATGCATGCATGCCACCTATATTTTATTTAGTGCTGCCTCCTCTCAATATGTTAAAATTTTGATAAACATGTAGCAAAGTTGTTGTGGAGAGAATATATATATATATATATATATATATATATATATATATATATATATATATATATATATATGCAACAAGACCGTCATGCTACTTCTAGCCTACACTCAGCATGTTAATATATGTTTTTGAGAAAATAAGTTAGTAAATTAAGTTTTGATTCTGAATGTTGTGGTTTTAGTACAATACTAACGCTTCCTCTCTCTTCCCTATTTTAACTCCATCTCTATATCTCACATATCTCCAAAAAATACCAGTACAAAAAATATCTAAACTAATATTATTTACTTTAATATTTTCAAGATTTAGTTGAGAATGTTAAACTAGATCCCAACATCAAATAAAATGAACAAATTGCAGATGTGGATAATGTAAGTAAAAGTAAAAATATTTTAATCTTTTTTTATCTACAAGTCAACATAAGTGTCATATTAATGAAATTTATTTTTATGATCTATGATACATGTTCAATTACATGTTCTTGAAGTGGAATCACTCGATTGGAGATGACTACTTTATACAATGATTGTAAAGAAGATCTATTTGGTAATACATTCCTACACAATATTCATACAATAAGATGAATAAGACTAAAGTTGAAAAGAACAGCGTTGAAAATTGATAATTTATTTGATATTTATGACTGTTATTTATAGACTTACATTTTATGATATAGACCAATCTTTTATATAGATTTTTTTTTACCGATGATATTTACTTTAACACTATATATATTTCTTATAAATCTTATGATGTTCTTAGATAAATTGTTCTTCTTTTAATTATTTTCATTATTTCTAAAAAATATGTGTATAAAATGTTGTTAGAATAATTTTTTATATAATATATATAACTATTTAAATTTAAAAAATTTTCGTGCATCGGACATAGAACTAGTATCCATATATATATATCAGTTTTCCATCAGTGAAGTGTCTACCACGTCATGGGGTTGGCAATATCGTGGGTTATTGGGTGGGAAGGACATAGATAAATGGCACACAGCCTCGTAGAGTACACAGATAGGCATATCATATTAGTAAGGAAGGTAGATTAAAATTAGGAAGCCGTGGGGGGTGGCCTTGGACTTAACAGTGTATGATTAGTTTTCATGTGATCATGTGCTCTTGCATGTGAGGTTCCGGATTAAGGGATATGGACGGAAGAACAGTACACATGGGGAAGAGAGAGCGGGAGAGAGAGAATAGAAGAATAGTACATGAGAGAGTGAGAGAGAGACGTGTGGATGCTTTTAGTGTGGGGACGGATTGAGTTCCCTATCCAACAAGTGACCAAGTCCTCAGTTCTCACACACGATCGGCAAGTCTACATAAGAAGGGGTTCTCATCCTCTTCTTACCCATCGATGGTTGTTCCAAGCTCAGCTCCTCTCTTGTTATTCCTCTCCGTCTCCCAAACCCACTTCTGGTGTTCTTCGTCTTCTCTGGCAGCTACTTTCCTTCCTCACTCTTCTCAGACCCTGATCACTGTGTGTGCAGCTAATTCATCGAGACCTGCAAGTATATAATGGGGGCTGAGCAGCAGCCGTCGTCCTTGTTGCCGGGCTTGCCCGACGACATAGCCCTGGACTGCCTCCTCCGCGTGCCGTACAGCTCCCACTCCGGCCTCCGCTGCGTCTGCCGGCAATGGAGGGACCTCCTCACCTCACCTTTCTTCTACCAGCAGCGCCGGAACTCCGGCGCCGCGGAATCCCTCGTCTGCCTCATCCAGGCCCTTGTCGCGGAAGAAGAAGGAGATGGTGCGGGGGAACATGCCGTCGGCGGCCCCGGGGACGGTGGTGGTGCGGTCGACAAGGCTCAGGCCAAGAATAGCCGCTGCGGCGCGGGCCCGGTCTATGGGCTTTCACTGTACAACGCGACTCTGCGGGAGTGGCGCCGCCTGCCCTCCAAGGGGTACGCCGTCCCGCTCTTCGCGCAGTGTGCAGCCGTGCAGGCCTCCGGGAAGCTGGTTTTGTTGGGCGGCTGGGACCCGGTCACCTTCGACTCCGTCCGCGATGTCTGGGTCGTTGACCTCGTTACCGGCCGCCGCCGCCGCGGGGCGCCGATGCCGGCGGCAAGGTCGTTCTTCGCCTGCGCGGCCGTAGGGCCGCTGGTGTACGTGGCTGGGGGGCACGACAACCAGAAGAACGCGCTCCGCTCAGCCGAGGCCTACGATCCGGAGGCGGACGAGTGGCGGTCGCTGCCGCCCATGGCGGACGAGCGGGACGAGTGCCAGGGGGTGGCGCACGGCGGCTGCTTCTGGGTCATCAGCGGCTACGGCACCGACAGCCAGGGACGATTCGACCGGGCAGCGGAGTGCTACGACCCGTCCACAGGGCTGTGGAGCAAGGAGGAGGGCCTCTGGGGGGAGGACGACGAGCCCGGTGGCCCTGCACCCCCGCGCTCTTCCTGCTTCGTCCTGCCGCCGCCCCTTGCAGCCGACCGCGATCGGCGGCAAGAAGGAAAGCTCTGCCATTTGGACTGCCACGGCGAGAGAAGGGGGATCAGGGAATACGACCCCAAGGAGAGGAAGTGGAAGGCGGTCGACGGGGTACCCGAATGTCTGAAGTCGAGCCCTTGTGCGGCGCCGGTCGCCGGCAGCGGCGAATTGCTGGTCATGGGCTCCGATGAAGAGCAGCGGCACGGAGCTTGGGTGATGGAAGCGGCGACCAGGAGGTGGACCCGGGTGGAAACCCCCACTGGCTTCACGGGATTCGCCTTCTCGGCGGCTTCTGTCCTCGTCTAAGCAGATCCCTGCTTCGGCCATTGCGGTCACCATGATTGCCCTCCGCAGCTGCCAGCACCCACTTCTCTGTTTCACTGGTGGATTTCACTGCCTGTTATTACTAGAAGAAGAAGACACCAATAATGAGAAGATGAACAGAAGAAGAAGATTTTGTGGTTTAATAGCAAAACACCTTTTTTTGTTAGCCCGGACTCGGAGTGCTCCAACTGGCAAGAGAAAACATGGTTTAGGATGTGGTCACCAACCTATATGTTTTTATACAATAATAAAGTTTTAAAACTATAGTTTTGGGACACATTTAACTCTCTTGGTGCTGATGTCAATGTGTTTATGCGGCTGAAGTTTGGGACACATTTAACTCTCTTATTAGGATCTCCTGTAAGGAACCTCTTGTACATCATGAGCATTGCTTACACTGTTTTATCATGTTGTTGGTCATTCTCGTTTTGGGCCTTGGAGATAAGATCTGCATGCTCTAAACCTTACTTTGAATATTTCATTTGTCATCCAATTTTTTTTTTTAAAATTAGATTAGGAGAAACGGGTATAACATTAACATATATGATGTTGCCGACAGCTTCTGAGGACAGAACAAAAGAAGAACAGGAAGAAGCCACAAATCAGCCCAAAATCCATCCCTTCTGGTGGGTGGCTTGGGAACTTTTGGCAAAACGATGGCACCCCCCCCCCCCCCCCCCCCAAATTAAAAGACAATTCTGTGCTCTAGGGAGACAGGGTCCTCCATGATTCATGGGAAATACTAGGCACCCCCCCCCCCCCCCCCCCGAAGACATTATGTGGACTAAAACTTAGGAGAGAATTTGTTACAAATAGACTCATAAACAGTCCGTGAAAGAAGTGCAGATAAGGTGATAAAATGAGCTCCTCCTTCGCACTAGGAGTGAGTTGAATTGTCGGAGCACGAAGAAAATTCTCATTTTTAGGGCTATTTTGATAACTTGATAAGTCTTGATAGTTGTGACTTATCAGACGTTAATTTAAAGAATGATTTAATAACATATATAGTTTATAATAAATTTTATCGCTAATAATATTGATAAGTTCTGATAACTCTATTTTATCATCTCAGATATAAAAAGTTATGGGCCCTGATAATTTTATCTATCATATAAAAAATCTCATAAATTGAGATATCTTATCCATGAATGGTTTAGTCACAAATAAATTATCAGGCTATTAAAGAGGCCCAACGTATAGAATCTTTAGTCCATCAAATAGATACAAAGCTACTTCAGCCCAAATGCCTGTTGCCCATGGCCCCATTTACGTTAGGAAGTGAACCTTAATGCATTCAGCCAGCCCATTAACAGACTCCAGACCCAACTCAGTAACTTCCGTAATGGCGGCCTTAAACATCCTAGCAAACATCCTTAAGTCTTGAAATATCCAAAGGAAAATGGAAGAATAAATCCCAGTAATTTTTTTTTACATAAATTCGAGTAAGATAAATATGTAAACAAAATAACTCCGAAGATTTCAACATTTTACATTGATGAGATGTTTTTCTTTTTCTTTCCATTCATCAACAAAGTGACAAAATAAAAGACAAGGATTTGGAGTACGCTTATCATACACACAGATAAAGTCTTTTCTTATATAAGTGCCATGTGTTCTGTCTGTACATATGAATGTGTATAACATTACCTGTCCGTTCTTCATGAATATGGACTTCACATAAACCTAAGTAATCTAGGTTAATTGCTAAAATCGAATAATAACTGTGATACACGGGTCTTGGCTCCGGACCTGACCTCAGGTATAGTACTAGCCTTGGTAGACAAGCCCATTAACATGTTTATTTCTCAATTCTCATATAAGAATGATATGAACAAAAAAAAATGGGGTGTAGTATGAAATAAGACGAGTATCTTAATTCTACGCATGCGCATTCTCCTATAATAGAATATATAATGTAGTGAAATATATGGCGTAAAAATGAAGCATGCTATTTCGAAATTGTATGTATTGTGAAAATAAAGTATATTATTATAATCTTCGCACTTGAAATGTTTATTTTTTCTAACACTATATTTCATTCTTATATACATTTATATATCGTCTCCAGAAGTACGTTTATGGATTTTTTCTGTCTTTTTCCTTCCGTCAAACTTGTAATCTATGGTCGTATGTTAGCCACCCTTAACTATCTTAATTGTTGTGTATACATGGAACAATAGGAGGAGACATCGAAAAATGGCATGGCATGATGGCAATACATAATCACAGCAAATATTGCTCTTCTCCATCTATATACATGGGCCTGAAATGAGGCCCATTCTCAATTCTATAAGAGACGTTCAATTATTTGTTGATTCAAATCAGACAAGAAAATCCGACCCACTTTCCTATTTGTCTAAAGAACATTTAAAAGGTTCTTAATGTTTTAGTCTACCAATGCTCAGCCCATCTGCAGCCGTTAGTAAGCATTAACAGTATGACTACTGGGGCTAAATATCAATAAGAACAAAAAATACATATGTCTAGAAGGTTACCTTGGCTGGTAAAGTATACACTTCTAATTTAACATTTTAAAGGGAGGAACTCCCACTAACATCATCTGGACGAACACCAAGGCAGCTAGTTCCGTGGTGGGCCCCTTAAATGGCTAGAAACAATTTTAGGCACCACCAATGCAAAGGGCTTTCCATAGATTTCATTATCGTGTTCTCAGATCTAATCTTCAAATGGGATTTTACCATCACTCAACATGGTAAATTTCCATTTTTTTCCCATTGGACTTCTACTTGCTTTAAAATGTTAATAAGAAAATAGTAAGCACTGATTAGGAGTAGGAGTATCCTGTTTTCTTCGGTATAGGAAGGAAGTTATACCTTTCTTAACAAAATGCAAATAAGTGGTGGATGTGAAATGCGTATATGTGCACAAATATGTAGGTTCTAAATATGGATCTTCCTATTACCATATAATGTAGAGCTTAGTTGCGAGGACACATTATACTTGCTATATAGAGCTTAGTATATGTGCACATATACGTAGGTTCTAAATATGGATCTTCTTATTACCATATAATGTAGACCTTAATTAGTTGCGAGGGGGACACATTATACTAGCTATATAGAGCCGGTAAGCATCGTATCTTGACCCAACCAAGTGTCATCTCCATTGATGGGATAAATAAGAGTTATTTCTTGCCGATATGGCCCCCCTATTTCAACTAGCTAGGAAAATTATATACAGCTTAGTATAATATGTCTCACAAGGAGAGTTTCCCAGTCCTTATTTGGGTCTACCTTTATTCACCTCTTCTCTTAAGAAGAATCTATATCTCCCAATCATTGGAAAGATTAAAAAGAGGTTGAATTCTTGGAAAAATAGGTTCCTCTGGTAGGCTGGAGTTAATCAAGTCTGTCCAATGGTCTTACTCTCTTTATTGGTCTACATCATTCCTGCTGGAGTGATTGAAGAAATTGAGCATATATATATATTACATTTATTTCTAAGGGAAGGTACTTGTGACCATGGTCTTCACATGGTTAAATAGGACACCATTTGCAAGCCTAAGAGAGAGGGTGGTCTTGGGTTAAGGCGATCGATTGAAGGAGTACTGGAACATTAAAGCATCATCAATGAAACTGTTATGGGATCTCTTACAGAACAGCGAGAGTTTGTGGGTGAAATGAGCCAAGGCGAGATATATTAAGCATAATTCTATCTGGTGCATTCAGTATAAATCCCATTTTTCTCATCAGCTTATTGGAAGGGAATCTTAAAAGTACGAGAATGGTTACTCCCTCACATCTCCTTTGTTATTTCGACGGGGTGTCAAAACTAGCTTTTGGTATGATCCATGGATACAAGGCCAGAGCAATTGTCAACATGTTTGGGGACCGTACGTATCAGGCAAGAGCTTGGGCTTAATAAAGAGTTGACAGTCTCATTCTTTATTAGAAATGGCGAGTGGGTGTTCCCCGGCCTCCCACAGGACTTCAGCTGTCATGAGGGGCCTGCTGGCCTTGATTACAACGATTAATATTAATTAATAATGATGACTGAGATAGGTTGATTTGGAACCACGAATTAAGGGGGTAGATTCTCTGCTGGATCCGCATGCAATGTGATTTGTTCTCCAGCTCCTGGACAAATGGCCAACAATACAGCGGGCTTCACTCTGCACATTACAATCCATGCTTAACCGGCTGCCAACTCTAGACAATTTGCAAAGAATAGGCATCCAAATGGCTAACAGATGTGTGCTGTGTGAATTTTTGTTCTGATGAACATGTGGATGCACTCTCTTCTTTCAATGCTCTTATTCCCAAAATATTTGGAGGCAAATACTAACCCCGTTTGATTTATCAAGGAACCAATGCTCTACGTACGTTGCATGGCGAGGTGACACTTTGCTGCAACAAAACTTCCCTTCTGTGTGGGATAATCTTGAAGCTGGGTAAACTGGCGGATAGCCATTTGGTGGATTTGGCGTGAGCATTGCTCCCGCCTATTTGATAATGGATGCAACTCAAGTGTACAACTTCTTCTCCACATCCTAAATGATATGAGATTATGCATAGATGATCAAACCAAATTCTACTTTATCAAGAAGGGAGAGAAGCATTCTGAGGAGATTAAGCATTAGATTGATTGAATCTGTGTTACATGTCTAGCTCATAGGAGTTTTTTCAGTTATGTCTTTTGTCTCTTCTAGCTACTTACAATGTAAATCCTTTCTCCAATTAATATACATCATCATTACCTACCAAAAAAAAAACTAGGAAATTTATGAGTGCCCATGTGGACGAGGACCATACATAGCAGCCCATGCATTGCGTCTAGAATAAGCACAAAATGCGACGTCTATTTGCTCGAGCACTACACTAATTAATCGGATTCTTTCAACAAAAGGAATTGGTTTACTAACATCCCTCCACACCCCCCCCCACTCGTTCACATGCATTTGTTCTAACTCATAGAAAATTGCATTTCATGGTACAAATAGTCTTTGTTGGAAACAAATCGCTTTCATCAACGTCGCCGGGGGGAAGATGAAGCCATCATCTTTACTCACCAAGAAAACTTGGTGAACTATAAAGTTGGAAAGACTTTGATTCGACTGTTGTGTTGGCGCTAAGAAGAAGAGTTTTTTGATGGATCTTATCCAGCTCCTGTTTAAGAGAGGAACAGGACGAAAAAAGGGGGGAGAGAGAGAGAGACACGCCGCCTTCTCTTCCCAGGAGCATTTTATTTTGTTGCAGAGTTGCATAGATGAGGTTGATATTCTCGTAAATGAGGGAATGGTTTACAACAGCATGCAGTAAGAGGCATCTGGGAGAGGAGTGCTTGACAGAGTCGCCGTGTTTATCCCGTGCAGCTCTCACCACGCTGCTCTGTTCCCTTTATCACTGTCAAGATGAATCTGGGTCATGTGCCTAATCCGATCGATCTACCCGTGCCAATCATATCCATGGCCAGAGGAAGCCCTTTTTCTTACATAACTCATTCGCTCAGCCCCTAAGTTTGTTTCAACCAAAAATTCAGGTCGGATTTTTTTTTTTGGAAAAAACTTCATATAATAATCTGTTTGGCACTACTTAAGCCGGTGGCGTACGGAGGCAGGCATTTGGCTTCCGGCGGCCGGCGCCGTCCAGTGGTCGGTGCCTAGCGCCCGGTGGCCGGAGCGGTCTAGCGCCCAACGTCCAGTGCCTGGTATTTGACGTCTGTTGCCCAACATTCGATGCCCAGCATCCGGAGGCCACCGCTTGGCTCGACGCCTGGTGCACCCAACGCCCGATGCACCCAACGTCCGATATCGGGTGACTGATGTAGGACGATCGGATGGTTGACATACCAAACATAATTTTTATTTTTATTTTTTTAGACTTTAATTTATTTTTTTAAAATTATTTTATTAATAAACAAATGTCAAAAAAATATTTTTTTAAAAAAATATTTGCGTGAGTACCAAATAGATGATTATTTTCAAATTTCCTATAAAAGTTAATTCTTAAAATTTTTTTCCCTGTGAATTTATTTTAAAAACAACCAAATGAAAGTGAACAAAAACCTCACCCCGGGTTCGAAATCCGAAGTCCCACCCACCCGAAGCTACTCTTGAGACTAGTCAAATTAGCTTACATCCAAAGAAGTATTTGTACTTTGCTTACATCCAAAGAAGTATTTGTACGGATCCCAAAGTAAGTTAAATTTAACTAGGGTTGCAAAAAAAAAATCAAAATTTGATTATCTGATCGGATTTTGATAAAAGTTATAAGATTCGAAAAGCTATTTAACCACCAATAACATGTCTCCGATAACTATCAGAATTGAATATAAAAATTGTTATTTTTATATTTAATTATCGATTTCTAGATTTGATAATGTACATAATATTATATTTTACATATATTATTTATTATCCAAACATTTGATTTTTTAATCCAATTTTTATACTGAATCTAAAATTTTAAAATATGTTCATATTGAATATTATTTAATTTTTGTTGAATCTGATATTTTTTGGATAATTTTTATCGAATTCAAAATATTTTCGTATCTAACTTCGACCGGTTTACGCCCCTAAATTTAACTGTGCAGTAGAGAGAGAGAGAGAGAGAGAGAGAGAGAGATCCTTTATAGCAGACCGTGACCCAATCTGTTCAGTCCACGACATGACCGGCTTTCCTACACCCGGACGTCCGCTTCTCGCCTAACTCGCTCGGCGATATTGGATGGTCCCGAAAAGAGAAGAACCCCACGAACTCGTCTCAACGGGAAAGAAGAACACGCCCTCCCCCCTCAAGCCTCATCCAGGCCCACTAATATATGCGAGTTTAACTCACTGGGGTCCCCCCGGCCCAGGCCCGCCAATACCCCTCGTCTGTTCCTTTTCCCCTTTAACTTTCCCTAGCCTTCTGGCAGGCCTAGCTAGCAGGAGGTGGTGGATATATATATGGAAAAGATGGATGCAAGCAGTAACTCTCGTCAGTCCTTACCAGCGCGCCCTGTCCGGTGCATTTTGGACCAAATGTTAAGTCGAACCTTCACACGTGAGTGACGCATGCAGCTAATTAATTTGCAATATTATTAACAACACAACATTCTGATCCAGTCGAGGCGGTGTTCATCGAGGGAAGCAAACTGGGCCAGGCTTTTTATGAATTCATCTCACAATTACCTTGTCCTGTACATACAATATGAGATGCACGTGAGAAGTGAACTAAAACCACTCCTAGCTACATGCGAAGAACAGAAGGTCTAGTGCCCCCAGAGCCAGTGTCCCGTATAGGTACGTACTATCTCATCCTTCTTTTCTGTAAGTAGTGGGGTTGTTGACGCCGGTGCTTATATATATAGATCATATATCCAGCCATATCCAGATCCCAAGATGTCAACTTCGAAAAAGAGGAACCGATCGATCGAGAATATGGGCAGCTTTATATATATAATACGACGGGGACTCTCATGATGATCTGGGCATTGCATCTAGCTAACACCCACCTCGGATCGATGATCTGCAGGCAAAACTGTACGTATCACTATTTGCACTTCTCCATCGCTCGTTCTTTGAGGCATATTTAGTAGGATATGTAGGCATTACGGATCGGGGGAGTCGACTGACGAGATGGACTGGCATAATATTATAATCTACTTGAACTTGTTAGTCCCCTCATTAATTATTCTCATAAAATGATTTGATGACATCTATATTTAACATCTCTCACATGACACGTATTTAATACATCTCACATGATATAAATTTTAAAATATGATATCATACAAAAGATATTTGATCAAATACATGTGTTATAGATCATACTATTATCAAATCATTTCCCTTAATTTATTCTCTGATTTGTGGGATGGGCACGGACGACAGTGGAGGTGGCGATGGTGGTAGTCACAATGGCCGGGCCACACGTACGGCCTCCATATATGGACCGGACCATGGCTGCATGTATACCATCTGAGCCAGCTGCTGCCGCTGAAAGCTTCCTAGAAACTCCCACCCTTCTCATTCATTACATTCCACGCTTCGTTGACACTGGAGGGTACTGCAATATATATGGTGATGCGGGTGTGCATCTCCCGAGCCAGTACCAGTGCGTTGCACTTAATTCTAGCTAGATGATCGAAGAGGCAGTGGCATATCCATAAATAGATTGCCATTAACGGGGTCTAGCGTTCGTGTCCTCCTCTTCCGGCCCCTCTCTGGGTGTTATGTCCAACATGGTTAGGAGATGTGATGGGGTCTAAATGCATGGCAATTAATTACGTGGATTTTATTTTATTTAATAGATGATTCGTTTATATATACACTACAAGAAAAGATGTTATTGGAGAGGCTGACAGTCGTTGCTAATATTCAAAACAGCCGTCCCCAATATTATTGAAGACGGCTACAAGGCCGTCACTAGCTCGTCCTAATAAGCCGTCGCCAATAGTATGGAGACGGCTAAGCAACATCCATCCCCAATAACGTTATTGGGACGGATAAATTCCGTCTTCATAACTTTTAATGAGACGGATAATCTTCCCATCTCAATTAATGTATTAGCGACGGCGTTATAGCCGTCTCAAAAACGTATATTAGCGATGGAGATAAGCCGTCTTCGATAATATTTAGAGACACAATTACACCGTCGCCAATAGTATTATTGAAGACGACAAAAAAAACCGTCGCTAATAGAATTATTAGAGACGACTTTAAAGCCGTCTTTAAAAATATTATTAGTGACAGCTATGGCGCCGTCTTGAATAAAATTATTGGCGACATGGTTAAGCCGCGCTAATAGCGTTATTAGAGACAGCTTAAAAGCCGTCGTTAAAAACTTATTAGTGACCGCTATTAGCTGTCCTGAAAACATTATTGGCGACAATGAGCTAGCCGTCGCCAATTGCAATATTAAAGACGGCTTCTTAGACGTCGCTAAAAATCTTATTAGTGACGGTAATGGATCCGTCTTGAATACCATTAGTGGCGACAACAGTTTAGCCGTCGCCAAAATATCTATTAGCGACGGTTTCTGCCAGTCTCATTGATACTATTGGAGACGGAGTGCAGTCGTCTGCAATGAGGCTATTGAGGACGGCTCCACCGTCTTTAATAGTTTTATTGGAGACGGCGTGTTAGCCGTCGCCAATAGTTTTATTGGAGACGGTTGAAGCCGTCTCCAATAATCTATCACAAAATTAAAAAAATTAGTAAAAAAAATATTTTATCACAAAGTTACAACCTGTTATACAAAAATTATATTAACAAAACACATTCAAAATAACTATAAAACTCTAAATTTAAATGTATTACATGAAAAGTTACATAAATGATTCAGAATCCTCTTTCTAAAAGAAGTATAGTACTTGAAATTGAAATCCATTACATCACATGACTTGTTTGATTATTTCAAATGTTAATGTATTACATCATAAAACCATGATCGTAAATATATAGTCAAGTCTCACTCATCCTCACCAAAAGTCCCTCATCCTCTCCATCTCCCACCTCTTCATCTGTCTCATCCTCAGGTAGCATGGTGCACCACTTCCAGACATACGAATTAACTCAAGAACTCGATCATCCATGCTTGAAGCATCTGTGTCTTTAGCCTCAGCAAGTCGAGCCTCCACTTGAGCTTCCACTCGAACATCATATCTGTGCTTGTGTGCTATTCTCGCTCTTGATCTTCAATGATTTTTTTCATTCTTTCAATTCAGACTTCTGCTGAGATACTCTCAGACTTTTGCTGAGATTGCTCCTCTAGGAGACGCTGATATACAGTGTTGCTACTGCTACCACACTCAGATGGCCCGTACCAACTCCTCAAGTCTGTCCTCGACCACCGATCGGATCCGTCCAGGTCTATCCCTCCCAAACACCTGACGGAAGGCTTCCTCTGGAGTAAGTACTGGAGGATTAGCTGTGGCATCTGAATCCTCTGAGGGAGTGGGATTCATCAACTGGGTCATTTGATCCTGTAATTAATATAAGGTAATTAGTACATAAATAAGCTGAATGTATGAATTAATATTAAGATTTTAATCATCATTACCATCATTTGACGACTTTGTTCATTGCTCCACATGACACTGCCATCCGGTGCTGTCCTAGCTTGCGTCATTTGAAACATTTCCGGACGCGTAGGATGACGACCTTCCCTTTCCATCTATTTAACATTTAAAAGTTATAATTAGACTATGATAGTGTTAAATCAATCAATCAATCAAGTAATAATTTAAATGAATACTTACAAAATCATTATTAATTGATGAATATTCATCCGCCCTCTTCGATAAGGCATTGATAAATGACATCGATTAGACTTATTTCTTTCACTAACTCGCTGCATTCATGATGGAACAAAGTTAATTAGTGATATCCTAAATAATTGAATCCATGAAATAATAGGGATTGACAAAATAATACCTTACTATCTTCTCGATCCCATATCTCACACATGTGCCGCCATTGACTAGAATCATAAGTTGGTGGCAAAATTATTACATGCATCCTCAAATGGTCGTCCTGCAAAATACTATCATACAAAGCACAAGTTACATAAGAATGTGTGTGCAAGAATACTACATAATAGTAAAAATCTTACTTTTCTTTTCAAGTGGGACCTTTGCTTCCTTTGCATTTCTCCCATGTGGCGAAGAATGTCGGCATCTTTGGCTGGAGAGAGCGCAGAAAATTGAAATGTTGCTGCATAATCATCATATATGATCAATGTCATTATAACTATAGAAATAAACAATTATATGACCTAAATAATTAAATAAATTTACCTGTAGGTCTCTCAAAATAGCCTCCTTCTTTCAGGAGGAAGGGTCATGTACTCTTGCTGCCATAGGTTGCAATGTACTCTATTACAAACTCCAAGGTATGTAGTAAATTGCTGACCATATGGACAACTGCAGATCCCCTTGTAGATCTATAGAAATGGTCTGGCCTGGAGGTAGTATCCTGACGCTGGTCGCCCTAGAAGGACCTCTCCACGTCTAGTGGTACCAACTAAATGAAAATAAAAAAAGATGAAGTGAATGCAATATACAAATAAATTGAAGAAATAAAAACATTGTAAACCTGAAGCAACTGAAGATGCACTCCCAGGAGTCCGAGGAGTGATGGTTGCTGCTCAGAGATGTTTGTGGCATCTGGTAAGGAACGAGGTGTGTGTAGCCCTCCTGCTTGTGCGGCCCCTGGTTGTGAATGTACAGCCTGTGAGACTGAAGCTCCTGCCTGTGAAGCTGATGCCTGGAATGTACATGTGCAGACTGTGAGGCTGAAGCCCCTGCCTGTGTCCGGAGCCCCACTTCCTGTGAATGGGAAGCCAGCCCCTCCTGTGCATGGGACGGACTCCCCTAGACTGGTGGTGGGCCGACCGACGGGTCTTGCTGAACTTATTAAGCATCTATTGAATGAAGGATATTTAACAAAATTAATAATAAATGATCTGAGGTTGTGAAATCATCTTTAATGTCAAAAATGAAAACCGTACTAGCAAAGTGAAGAAGCAAAAAAGAAATGAGGTATGTGAAACAGTGAAAAAGAAATGAGATAAATAGACAAACATTTAAGAACAATCCCCTTGCCATGACCATGTTTCTTCTGAGCTCGACCTCAGTTAAAACTCGACGCATTTCCCAAAACCAAAAATGAGGAATGGATGGGTCGACCCATGATGAACCTTGGGGTCGACCCCACCAACCATGTTTTATTGAGGTCGACCGCAGTTGAAATTGAGGTCGACCCATTTCCCAGGGGCCAGAACCAAAACTGTAGATTAGAGGTTCGACCCATGAGGAACCATGGGGTCGACCTCACTACACCATGTTTATTTGAGGTCGATCTCAGTTGCAAATGAGGTCGACCCCATTTTCCCAGAACCAAAATATAGGAATGCACGGTAGAGTACTTATTAAGAGCCATGGGGTTGACTCCACTAGACATGAAAAATTAAATACTACAGAATATCAACTGTCTACTAGTATTATTCTTCACTTTGAAGCTGTACATGGATATCTACATCATTGAACATCACAGGCACATCAACAAGGCCTTCTTGATAGGGCTCTTCATCATCAACACTTGCACCATAGACATATTATAATAACTTCTAAGTGGTGACTTAACAGCTATCACCCACCCTGCAGCATTGTTGTCATCTACATAGAAGACTTGCTCAACTTGACTTGCAAGTGCAAATGGTTCATTAGTCCCTAATTTCCGATGTGTATTAAAGATACTAGTCCATGTTCATCAACTTTGAAACCTCGGTCCTATGATACACATCCCACCATTCACATTGAAAAAAAAACAATTTGTTTGTTTCTCTCAAAAGATATTTCAATAATATCAATTATTTTCCCAAATAACCATCGCATCCAGATGCAGCTCAGCATTGACAATAACACCACAAAGTTGTGTGCATTTGGTAGAGTCAGTTAAGCTTGTGCGTAATCTGAAGCCATTTGTAATATACCCAGAAAATGTGTTGCCAATCTTGATGGACTGAGTGAAAAAATCTCGAGTTCCTCAGTGTAGCGTGGGTCATGTAAATTCTTCAGTTCTTGGACACGTGATGGAAACCACATGAGGAAATTATCATTACATTCCTTCCACTTGCAAGTGCATCTTCATGTTCCCGCCGAAAATGTACAATATCTCAACTTGATTTAACACATATGTATGTGCTAAATCTCTTTCGGCTTCTGACAATGTTCTGGTACTCGTCTGCACTTTATTGGACGACCAACTGGTGTAAACATAGACACTTCTCCATCAAGAGTGCCAAATGGACCACCATCATAATTCTATTTTTAGTATGTGATCATCATTTTCTTGCATGTACATCGAAATAATTATACTGCATTCTCCACAAGATATCCTTGTGCAATTGAACCTTCCACTCGAGCTTTATTACCCACATAATCTTTCAATTTCTTCAAATATCTTTCAATTGGATACATCCATCGATATTGAACTGGACCACACATCCTTGCTTCATATGCCAAGTGCACAGTAAGATGTATCATAACATCAAAGAACGACGGTGGGAAAATCTGCTCGAGCTTGCATAAGATAAGTACAATTAACAATAGATAAAATATCGGCCTCCCACTCCAACAAACTTGGTTGGTCCACCTTTTGAAACAAATTGCTTTAAATATTGACTAAGCTGAATTATGGATTCTGCCAATTGTTTAGGAATGATGCCACGAAGTACTAAGGAAGCAACACTTGCATGTACACATGACAATCATGACTTTTCAGTCCTGGATTGTTTTGCTACCCATATCAAAACATCTGGAGAGGTTTGAAGAATAGCCATTGGAACTTTTAAATCTGTGATGAAGTTACATATACGAGCCTTTTGTTCATTGTTCAACTTATAAATAGCATCTGGATAGCGCACTGAATGCTCATAAGGATGTAGTTCAGGACGAATTTCAACACTTGTAAATCTTTTCTTGAGTTGAGGTTGTCTTTATCTGTCCCCGACAGATTGAACATGTCAGAATATTGTCACAAATATTTTTTTCAATATGCATGACATCTAACTGAGACGAATGATCAGAGATTGCCATACGGCAGAAATCTGAAGAAATAGTCTTCTTCTTCCAGTTTTGGTTCTTTG